>CM036565.1:53456129-54067293 GCA_020745775.1 Theristicus caerulescens | reverse complement strand
GATGGAACTCTCCATTTTAGCATGGTTGGTTATCTAGGTTTAAACAGCTCCAGAAACTGCACCTTTAGTTTCTGAAGAAGGGGTCTACAGCAAAGACCACGAATATTTCAATGTTTACATTGCGAGGACAGAAATGAGCTAACCTGAAAAATGCACAACTACAAGACAATAGTTTCCACAGCACCTGATCAGTCCTTGGACGGCATTGCTGCAAAGGCGCTTGTGCTTTACGATGTAAGATAGGTTGTGGTTTTTTTTAATGAGAGAATTAGAAAGAACATTTGGCAGTGGACAGGAGTCCACTGCCTAAAGAGGAATTTTTCTGCATCTTGTTATAAAGATCATGATTAAGTCAACTCCTGATTTTCCCAATCCATCATTTTCCTATATTCCTGTTGTCTGAGAGTTCTCATCTTTGCTGAGGACTTTGAGAAGCTCTGAGCAGAGCTTCAGAGAGTCATGTTTGGAACCAGAGCCCTAGCTGGTGCTGGGGAGTAGAGGAGTTCACATGCAGGGGGGCAGAGCTTTGGACCCCCAGCGTAACGGAGAACCTATAAGACCCTTTTCCAACAGACAGTAACGCAATAAACATCCCCGAACTTGTCTTCTGTAACAAACACAGTGTTATTATATAAAAGCTTCCAAATTGAAAATGATCAATGTGCTTTTAGGAGCTATCAAAGATATATCACCTGTACTTATTGAAAGAAGGGAGAATTTTAGAAGCTACTGTTAACGTCCACTCTCCCCTCCTCCCTTTGAAACCAAAGAAAAGCATATAAAAGAGGGACAGAGGGAAAAAAATAGTTCAGGTAATGCACAGCTTCAGTCTCTTGACAAAGTCTTACCAAAATTATGCTACGGTTTGGCATGCCATTGTTTAGCCTTGCCACTGCGGTTTTAGAGGTTTCTGTGTTCAGGCTTATGCCAGGCTCATGAAATACAAAGCAAAGGAACACGAGGGGTAAAGGACATGTAAGGTGAGAGGAAACGACTAAAGCTTCAGCTGCCCCCATGTACTGGCAGTGTAGCTTCCTCTCCTCTTGGCTACAGCAAGAGCAGCGGGGAACAGTAATACAACAGGTAGCGCAGGGTCCCGTCAAGGACTAAAGATGACGGTGCAATAACTAATCTTCCTTCTCCTCCTCACCTAGCTGCCAGAAAAGAAATTCCATGTGCCAGTTTCTTCCTGCAACATTTACATTTAAAGTTCTTCTTTGGAATAGGAATTATATTGATGCCATTACGGAAATAATCAAACTCCCCAAATACCCTTTACTACCCCAAATAATTCTTTAAACTTGATGATGCCCAGGTTTCATTAGTGTCTTTTGCATTGAGCCTTGGTTTATTTTCCTGTAGTCCTACATACAAGGTCAAGCTAGACTTGTGCTGCGTTGCGCTTGTCACAGAACAAAGGAAGGGGTTAGCACAATTAATGTGTCTCAGCTTACAGGGACCTAAATAGTCATTAGAAGTTAGCGCAACTTGCATCAGAGTGCTCAAAGTCATGCCATGGACCACATAACCCCAGTACCCTTGGGGCAAAACATACAAATCACAGAATCATAGAAGGGTTTGGGTTGGAACGGACCTTTAAAGGTCATCTAGTGCAACCCCCCTGCAATGAGCAGGGACAAAGAAAGCCCAAAGTTGGCTTCTCCCTGGCACCTTGCAAAAAGATGTCTCTCAGCTCCCAGAAAACACGCAATACAAAATCACAGAATGATTTAGGGTGGAAGGGACCTCCAGAGGTCATCTAGTCCAACCCCCTGCTCAAAGCAGGTCTAATCAGATCAGGTTGCTCAGGAACTTGCCAGTATACGTTCAGCCTCGTTCCTGAAGATGACACGCAAAATCTACATATGAAACTGCTCACAATACGACCAGCTACACTTAACTGGAGAACGCACACGTCTGCTAACACTTACAGACGGATGGACCAGAGAGCTTTCAAAAGAGCCCCAGGGGTCCACGGACTTCAGGTTCAGGGCTGCTGATCTAACCTAGTTGCTATTTAAGCCATTAATTCTTAAACATAGAAAACAGATTATTCCCTTCCCCTTGGCAGCAGCTTCTTCATATTTGAAAGCTGTTGTCATATCAACCTCCTCTACTGCTATCATAAAATTTGCACCTAAGAGCCAACAGGACAAGACAGAAAACAGTTTGGCACGCTGCCTTTGTACTTTTGCTGATTCATCTTTTTAGAAGTATCACATGAGCAACCATTCTAGAAGCAATATCGTGTTAGCACCAAAAGCTTTCCAAAGTTGACTCCTAGCCTCCATTTACTTTCATAAATAAATGCAGAGAATCAGGTTGTTATCTTATTATCAAACACCACGAAAGACTGGACCAAAATAGCACTTTCCATCCAGCAAAGGGCTCCCACAGTTTCATTCATGCCCATAGAAATAATCTGCTCTGTTTGTACAAGCGTGCTGAAACTACTTGCTCTTGAGAGGTGAGATGGATTCCTAAAGAGTCCGACCCTTTGTGATTCATACTCAGCAGACCCTCTTGAACAAGAACAGGTCAGGTGGTAATCCCCGCTATTTTGTCTGCAGCAAAAAAGCCGCAGAAGACACATCAAGAGTTTGCATTGAATTTCTGTGGCAAGCATGTCACTATCTCCAGTAGGATAGCAGCTTGTGACGTTGAGCACAGGCTTATATCCAACATGGAGAGAGCAGACATGAGACTAGCACAGCTATGTCTGGCCTGGTTTTAACAACTTGCAATAAACTATTTTCCTCCTGTATCACATAACTAAGCGACCAGCACATTGCCTTTGAAGACAGACAGTCTTGTACATCTACTAGAGGTCAGAAGGCTTGGATCCTACTTTGAGCTCTGTCATATGCTTTCTTTATGACCTGGATCTATCACATAAGGGTTTAGAGAAGAACAAAGAACTTGAGTAAAATTGGAATATTTATCAGCCACTTAATGGAAATACTTAGGGGTCCCGATTCTTTAGTATGTTTTAAAAATCCAAGGAAAGGTGGAAGAAGTTATACATGTCCTTTGCAACTTTTTCTGCTCCTTTTTTTCATAATAGCCTTATTATTAGAGCGAGTCAACTTATCTTGAAAAGTAGCAGGTGGAGAAGGGATTTACTTTCAGGTACAGCCTGTTGGGATTCAGCCAGGGCAGCAGGCTGAACCGCAGTTTCAACATGTGTAGGTGGGGAAGAGGCTGCTTTTAAGCAAACACGTTCATTTCATGTTCGAAACGGAAGCAGATTGCATTGAGTATCCCAACCGGGTGTGAAGAACTTGTCTACTGAATGTGGCACGAAGCCTCCATGGGAAGCTGGAACACTGCAAAAGAGTGGCCGAGGTGCAACATAACATTTAAAACATGGAGGGAATGAAACACGGTTCCAGAAGCATCCCCCTGGATGGTCTCTTTGCTCTCCGCTGCTGCCTGCGCGTGTGCCTTCCCTCTTCTGGTGGCTGCTCGCTTCTAGGTCAGGGTAGAACAGAGAAGCAAATTCTTTTCTTAATGTCCACCAATACAAACAGCCAACCACAGAAATACCAACAAGATCAGTATTAAAGCAGGTCAGGTGAATACTCAGGGCTCAGAAAGGATGAAGACAGGCTGTTGCACACAACACTATCCTTTCACGTAAGTCTCAATTGTGTCCTCGAGTCCTGGGCCTTATTCCCTGCCTGTGGCGGATGGCTGGCGAGGAGCAAGGCCAGGCGGGGTGTCGGAGCGCACGTTCTGCTCACGAGGAGGTGTCGGTAAGCCGGGGAGACAGAACCGGCCAGGACGGGAGTGCAGCCCTGCCGCCCGGCCTCCAGCGGCTATGAGAAACTTCAGTGGGAGCAAGACCGGCCCCAGATGGGGCAGTGGCAGAAGCACGTAAGGAGATTCTGACTGAGTGGGAACTTCTCGTATTTAGGTATTTCTTTATATTTAGATATTTAATTGTGCAACCTTAATATCTTTTAGCATATTTCCTATTATAACACACAATGTGAAGGTGAATCAAAGGTCTATGCACCAGCCTCATTCATTGTGCATTTTCAACCGCCTCCTCTGAGCTCTACCCATTAATTCTTCAGCCACTACTTACTGTAATATGCCCAGGCTTCAGGAACAGAAACAAAATTTAGAAAAAGCACAACTCAGTAGGGAATAGTTCCTTCTCCACTCCGTTGTGGAATAACACATTCCTCCATCCCAAAATTAGTTTGTGGTCTCAACTCAGTCACAGGCCAGAGGTGGACTTTCTATGAGTATCAAAGCTCAACTCCGAATTCAAAATTGTATATTTAAAACAGCATTTATTTTGTCCTAAAATCCATTCCACCAGGCTTGCACTCAGTAACAGGTCCAGCTTCATCTCATTAACTCTGAACGAGAAAGAAGGACCAAGTACACAGTATGTTTTGTGTGAAGTGAAAATCTAAGTTTGCAGTAATGCGGAAGAAGCGATGGTTGGACACGCAGTGTGCCGTAAGCACTTCTAAGCAAGCAGATTCCTGATGGAATCCCCTTATTTTTATTTCTGTTGCAGCAAGCATAGAAGGTTTGGGTAAAATGCTGTGTGTCTCTCTCTGCCTTCAGCAGGGTATCTGGGAAATGCAGAGAGCAGAGCATCTGCAGTGAGGGTGGTGGACTGTTTAGGTGAGACTGTTCCTCCAAGCCTGCTGCAACTGCAAGTGCAGAAGCCCCCACTGAAGTTGCAGTCAGGACCAGACACCTGTGGCTCGGTCTCGCTGGAAACAATCACGATGGAAACCCAGTAATGAAGATGGTTAATTGCTTAGCTAAAATGTCTTGTTCTCAAACTTCACACACTCTACAGCTAAGCTGAAGCCTACTTCCAGTGTGAGAGAAGGTGTGCAACACCCCTACCAACACGCTGCTTTCAGAGCAGAACGAACGCCAGCCCCCTTCGTGCACAGCCCCTCCTTCCTCTCGCTGCCCTCTGTGCTTCTGCCCATTTCACAGCTGGCTGAGGAACAGCACTGAGCCCAGGCCCCTTCTGCAGAGACGGGCATCAGCCACCCAGGTTAAAATCTACCAGGTGGCACAAGGTCGCTCCTAGCAGAGCTGCCTGCATGGGCTCTGACCGCGTGAACGACGCCGGCCCCGTTAGCCCAGGCCGCCTGCGGTGCCAGGTTGTGCCGAGCACGGCACTGCCTCCAGCGCTGGCATTCCCCGCTCCCGCCTTCAGAGGCGTCCCGGCGTCCTGTGCCGAGAGCACGCTGCCGCTCTGAAACAAACCGCTCTGCAGCGCAGACGAACACGCCGTGTTCCTGCCCAGTGACTGGCCTACATATACAAGAAGAAATCGCCTTTTGTTCAGGTAATAAACATAAAAGCGATCTGAACTGGAATGTGAAGGTCTGAGGATCGAATCTTGTTGATAGCGTCCAGGTTGAAAGACCTAACAGATTTACACTGGAAATCACGCGTCCATTTCCAGAAGGGAAACAAACAAGCACAGGAACATTTGCTACAAGCGGTTTTTATACAAAACCTTCATCAAAGCTTGCAGGTGTGGGAAGAAGGTACGCCACGTTTCAGACATCTGCTGACAGTCTCAGGCTTGCGCTGCACAAGCGTGACTTTGATTGCTGAGAGACGTGTCCAAAAGATGAACAGCTTCTGGTGTTGGTCTTGTTGGAGTCAACGGAAAACGGTGGATCCAGTTATGAGGGACACTTTACCTTCAAGTGGAATAAGACCATCTTTACTTAGGACACAAACTGCTTTCAGTGCCTTAGTTCACAAAGGCATTGAGGCATCCTATCAGAAGGAATAGCCGTTTCAAATAAGGGAAAGCACGAATCTGCTAGGAAAGATAGGAAAAATAATTATTAATAACTTCAAAACACTGGCTAGTAAGTTTCCGCTGTATGGAAAGTCAGAAGCATAAATAATAAGCCAACCACTTACAAGCAAAAGCAGATGAGCCACCTCATACCTTTTCCCAAGTCAGACATCAGAAATGTCGTAATCATATCCCACTCTGACCTTGCAAAGTTATTATAAAATACTGGGGATATAAACATCTCTCTGTAGGCTCCCTTCTTTAAGTGCAATTCTCTGCAACTGGAAGTCCAGTCACCAACTTAATACATATATGATAAATCTAATTCATCTTTGCTTGCTATCTCTTCCATCACTCCTCCTGCCACCTGGATCGTAAAGAGCTGCACAATTGTCCCATATCTGTGTAATTGCTGGATTCTTTCTCCTCTTTCTCTGCACTGTCTCCAAAAGGCACTCCTTCTGCAGCAGCTTTCCTTTGTGGCCTTTGATCTCAGCTCTTGGTTGTAACGACCTCCACATCTCTAGCCGTCCCAGTTATCGCAGAGCCCCCGTTTCCCAGCCTATCCCTCTAAACTCCTCCAACCTGCCTGGCCTTCCAGGTTGGTGCTATGAATTTTGATTCCTTTCTGAAGCATGCTCTGAGTCTTGCTGGCTCCATCTCCTGGTCCCCAGGATCACGGGCCAGGGAGCCAGCATGCACCTTGTCCTGCACCCCACAGGTCCCTGAGATCAGCTGAGGGTATCCACACAGCCCAAGGGCTCTGGCTGCTGCCAGGAGCTCTCGGGCCCTGTTTCGGAGTGATCCTGAAGCCCCCTCGCCTGGGCAGCGCTGCCGAGCAGTGCTACCGCGAGGGCAGGGTGCAGACCGTGCTGGCGGCCGCTGCGCAGCTGGATCCGTGCTCGGAGGCGGTGGGGATCCGTGCTTGCTCCACGGGCGGGCTCCTCTGCCCACCCACAGCCAGCTGGTGAGGACAGGACGGGGGCCAAGCCCGGCTGTGCCTGTCTCCGTCCCAGTGCCCTGTCCAGCCCCTGCCTCCTGGCTCGGGACCGTCTCAGCCGCTGGCCAGCAGACACGGCTGCGGTGGTCTCGCCTACTGCCGCGCCCTGGGCCTCCCCAGCCTGCAGCCCTGCCCCTGCCTCCCGCGGGAGGACTGGGCTCTGCTGCCAGGATCCCGCGGGAGGACTGGGCTCTGCTGCCAGGATGTCCCCCAGCACGCCGGCCTCATGTCAGAGGCCGCCCCAGCATGCACAGCCTGCGCCTCCCACCAGCAGGTCTGTCTTGCTGTTCCCTTACCCAAATATTTCCAGCTTCCCATGATTGCTGTGTTATGGTGACACGAGATTACAAACTCTTCTGAAGGCAAGCACTGCACACACCTGGAGTGCCCAGTAAGACCAGTGGGCAGCATGGTAAACCCCACGTTAAATCCGCACACTGCCTTCAGCCTGTCCGCCTTTGGAAAATTCCCTCTGCATGAAATTCTCCCCATCCTCACTGATCATTGTTTTAATTTAAAGGGTTTTTTAAAGGATGTGATTTTAATGAGTGCAAGGCTCAGACCAGAAATACTGTATTTCTTTCTCCTGAATGATGAAGTAGGCACTTGGACTCTCTGCATTGATTTCTAATCTGCCATTTCATACTCTTGACAGTGAGCCCTGGAAACCAGGTTCATTCAGCTGTACCGTGAAGGTTTCCGTAAGTAAGAGTAGCTGAGGCTGGTAAGGCCAAAAGGGAGGACCTGGATATCAGAGGCACAACCCTTACTCAGCCTACAGCTCTTGAGCACAGCTGACCGGAGTAATAATAATAATAATAACAACAACAACAACAATAACAATGAGAGAAGACATGTACGGACTTCCATAAGACGGAACTCACAAAGTGGAGCTCTGCTCCTCGGGACGCATGCAGGACCCCCTTCCCGGGAGAGCAGAATGATCGAGAGGCAGGGAATTAAAACGGCATGGATCTGCTGATCAGAAATGCGAATTCATGGGGACCGCCACAAGCAGACTCATGCTCGGATACACTCCTGAGCATCCCTGGGTTTTGCCTCACTCACCACGTGCACCAGACCCATGGCTGGGCAGCAAGCCTGTTCCTGTTTCCTAAGAGCCTGCCTTCCAGGAACGCCTCCAACCCAGGCACGCTGCATTCTCCAAACAGTGCAGCAATTATACTCCCTTCTATCACACCTTGGTTTAGGTTTTTGATGAGAAATGCCTATAATTAAAGCGACAAAAATCTTCCTTTCCCAGATGCAAAGGAGACCTTTGTTATTTGCCGCTATAAGGCAAGGTCTGGGCTTTTCATTTCAGGCACTTTTGGTTCAGAGATCAAGAAACATACACTCCTCTTCTTAAATAAAGACACTTGAGAGCTTTAATTGCCGCGCATTCTGGCCAGCCCCCTCGTGCGCCCACACCGGCACGCACCGCCCGCCTGGGCCTGGCCGTCTGCAGCACCGGCGGTGCAGGTGCTCTTACCCAGCTCCACCACCCTCACACCACCCACTGCTGTGATTTTTGTGGAGCCAGAAATATTCTTTAGATTCATCCACTGCTGTAAAGTCAGAGCTGTAAAGTCAGATCTTTTCCTCCTTTAAATGTGACTAGCTATTTACTCCCTAACAATTCTGCTTCAGAGCTGATTTAGCATTTTTATTGGAATGTGAAAGCTCTTAAAAGAAGAAAAAAATCTAATCAGGCAGAAGAGATAGAAAACTTGCTGAATTTTTCCTCCCCCCTTTGCACCCCTTCAATCCTATCAAAAGCACATCTTCCATTCATTGCTTCCCGATGTCATTATGACAAGCGGCTACAAATCAATAGCAGAAGCAAAGGCAGGCCTAGCCCGCACTCACCAAGTGATAAAGATTCACTCTCAACCCCGATTTGCTAATAGCACATAATAGCAGCCATTGGCGCCCCGCATTAAATCATACATTTCACTCTGCGTTTATTATGGGATTTTTAAAACTCCTCACCAAATTGGATTTTCTCGACGGTCTCTAATTTCCACATTTATCATTTAAAATTAAACTCCTCTGTGGGGAGGGGGTTGGGAAAAGGGGAAGGAAGAGAGAAGCCATGCAATTCTGTATTTTCCTCTTTCTTTTTTATGAAAACCCATAAATAATCCCAGGTATCATTGCCATCAGCCCTGAAGTTTTATATATATAAAATACCAGAACTTAGGATAGAATAGCTTTGGGACTCAGCTTACCTTCATGCAGCCCTGCTAAAGAAGAGGAAATTAAAGAGAAAGCCATAAGGAAACAGATTTTAAATAAGAAATCCAATAAACAAAACAGTCAACAAAGTAAGGTGGGATGAAAAGCATTAAAGAAAATTACTGTGGATTTCCTCGACTGGAAGAGCTAAGTAGCAAGGAAAAGGTGGACCAAAAAAAATTATAAAAACCCAACAAAACACACACAAATAAAACCTTATTATCTCTTTTCAGTACACAGACAATTCATTTGACAAATAGAGTGAAAACTTAACAACAAACTCATCTTTTAAAGCAGATTTTCCTTAGAGCTAATTTCCTTGTGATCGGGACCAACGAAGAAAGATGACGCACCTGAAACCACCGTTCTTTGAAATGTATTATTTCATCCCATTCATCCTACAGGTGCCACGAGGTGTAAGGCTACTGAGCAGATAATGATGTTTCACAGCAGCTACAGGAGCACACACAAGTTTTTAAGCCATCCGGCACCCGATTACAAACGGGCAGAGGCATGGATGGCAAATGCTCTCTGAAGGAGTGCTCTGGCGGAGGCAAAGATGACTCGGGCTTTGGTAGCCTGTGGCCATGCAGACAGCGCAGTCTGAGCGCCCCAGTTATGAGGCTAAGGTGCATGGCTCCAACAGACTATTTGGAAATGGTCTCTTGCCCACTGGTACCGATAAACTGGGATTTTTATAGTTCAGGTCAGTATAATCCTATGGTGTTTCCTAGAGGAGTGCAGCTCCTGGTGATGTCCCAGCCGCAGATGCAGGCTGGCCTCTGCCTTGGTCACTGTGAGCAGACGGCTGTACCGTGTCGTCTTCTCTTTAGCTGATGCCCCAGCTGAAAGGAACCCCTTGTTCAGAGGACCTTAGCCTAGGCAGCAGAACAAGAGAGCAATTTTGCAGCTGTACAGAAAGACAGTGCAACAGGCTGGTTTTCAGACTAGGAGACTTAGAGATCATCAGTCAGCTAGTGCTTCGGTTCTGAAGTATAAAGCCAGTTTTCAGCTTCATGTACAAGCAAGCCCATGTGCTGAACTCCAGAAAAGAAAAAATAAAATTACCTACATCTGCCAACTGTAGAGGAGCCAAAGGAAAACAGTATGAGAGGGATACAGGACCACCCTGCTCCGGTTGGAGAATGGAAGGGATGCAGATGTGCCTGCAAGGAGAGCGGATGCTGCTGCTTACGACTGCAGCGCAACGGGCGCAAGAAGCACACGCACCGTGAGAAACCCTGAGGGGCAGAGCCTCGGGGAGCTTCCTGCTTTATGCGTGGATATGAATGATACATCCCACGATCCGAGCGACCGGAGGGCTGCATCAGGAGAGAAGTGATCAGGGAACACTCCCTACCTCCTCCCCGGTCCGCTGCCAGTACGAGACACTTGCTCAGAGAAAGCTACCGCTCTTACACCAAGCAGAGCTCTGCTCAGCTCGCGAGTATCGAGGTCCAGATTCCTCCATCTGTCTCGGCCTTGAAAGAAGCGTTCAGATCCCAGGCTATTTGAAGCACTACACATTAGGAGATGAATTTGAGTCTGATGTGAACAAAGGCCAGTGACTTCTGAAACAGAAGGTGATGTGATAACGGCATGGTGAATTAAGCTTTCACTGCTCGTGATTTCCAACCATGAGATGTGAACTCAATCAGCCCTCTGTCTGACATCCAATTAGTACAATCACCTCAATTCACAAACTACTAAGCAGTTTAACTAGGACTCTGCTTAAAAGGACTTGAAGATTTTTGTTCTGCTAAGTTTGGGTTTCACTAAAGAGCTCTTAGAGATAAAATTCCTCACGAGGTCTTGCCAGTTCAGCTGCTAGGCATCAACCATATCCCAGGCAACACTCCAACAGCTCGTGGCCTTTTTGCGACTGCATCAATGTCATTCCGAATCCCAGCTGAAGGCAGGGGCAGCTTCTGTTTTACTCTAAAATTATCTTGTCTTAAAACTTACGGCAAAAGTCACAAAATTCCGGAGCCTCTGCTTTGAACGGCTACCTGTTACCCTGAGCATCCGCAGTACTAGCAAAGGCCGGCAAGTGTAAATGCTGGCGAGAACCAGCCACCTCTCACAGAGCAAAAGAACATCCTAGCACGGTTTTTCCCTCCTTGAAAGTGCTGGTAACTTTCAAGAAATACAACGGTTACAGGTATTGAACCTGAGTATTGGTCACCACTCGATGTAACGAGTCACAAACTGGGCCTCTGGCACCTTCACAAGAAGCAATGTATGTTCCTCCACAGCCAGAACGTGAATCTGGCCAATGCAAAACTGAATCACCACTTTCTTTCACTAGAGACATCTGTTTAAAGTTAGAACATCAGTAAGAGTTAATCTAGGAACAGAGCAGAGGGAAAGAATGTAATATTTTATGTTGAGAGCCTTTTTTACTTCAGTCATCCCATACAGTAAAGGGCAAAGCCTCAGCAAAGACAGACCTCTCACTTCACAGTAAGTAATTTTAAGAATGTGCCGGGGTCCCATTTCTTTTTCTTCCCCCATCCACTTTTCTGTGGCCTTGCCAATTCAGTTCGTGGCTTTTTGCTACCATTTCTTTACTTCTCAGTTTCGTACCTCCGTTCAGGCATGTGAACAGTCCCCAGGTGCTGGTCGCTTTGGGAGACAGCTGTGAACACTAACGCTTCCAATGCCTCCCACGTATAGTCGCACTGTTTCTTACTGCTCCAGAATCCGAAACATCCTGTGGTTTATCGATCCGCCTAACCACACTTTGCCACTGATCTTTATCTTTTCCATTCTTCCTGACCAGTGCATCAGAACGGGAAGTGTGTGACACATTACTCTCCAGCTGACCTGCAAGGTTTCCATACCACATAGTCAAAACTCCCTGACAGCCACCGTCTCTCCTTCAGTTGCAACTGATGGGAAAGTATCCTGAACCCAGTATCATGAATCATCAGAGTAATTCTGCAGCTCTTGAATGGTGACGATGAGGGTGGCGAGGTGCTGGAGCCAGTTGCCCAGAGAAATGGTACATGCCCCATCATTGGAAGTGTTCAAGGCCAGGTTGGACAGGGCTTTGAGCAATCTGACCGAGTGAAAGATGGCCCTGCCCATGGCAGAGGGGCTGGACTAGGTGATGCTTAAATGACATTAAACCCAAACCATTCTGTGATTCCATAACTTCCGAAAACAGTTGCTTCCATCCTGAGATCTACTTCTTGTGGGGAGGAATCGTCCAACGGGGAACAGCGAGTTACCTGTGAACACCTCATTTAAGGAGGTGTTCTTGAAATGGACAGCAAGGTCTACAGGATACCCTGGAATAAAAATGATTCAGAAAAGATTTCTTAAGAGCAATGCCACAGAAACACGGTTTCAACAGTTCTGATGGTTAGGAAATCACATCCTGGGTTAGCACTTTTGTGGTAAGAATATGACAATAAGAAGGAGATCTCATTTCTCTGATAATCGCCGAGGTTTGGATATTCATCTACAGAAAGCAAATCTCTCTCTGCATGCATAAACAAAAGCATGGATGCGCTCCTCTTTCAGCTTGAAGGGGACTGCTGGTTAGCCAGGCCTAAACCCTACCTGATCCGGCTTTGCACAGATTTCCGCAGTTCCTGCTGGAGTAAGCTTTGATCACCAAGACCTTTTCTCTGCAGGAATTATTTTCCCCATGAAACTTCCCAGACTACAGTCTGCACAACGTGTTGCTTTAAACTCATTTGTTCAGACACTTCACTTTTAGAAATGATGATATGTACTATAGTATTTCATGCATGCTTTGGAGTAACAAAACAAAACAGGTCAAGCTTTTAAATGATCTACCTGTGTAAACAGAGAAAAAGACAAAATAAAAAGCCCAAAGGTCATGGCATTAATTGCTACTGCAGAAAATCCTGCATTATCAAACCGGTCACAGCTACCATGGGACGGCAAAAGATCTATGTCCAAGCCCTGTACTGCCATGTTCGTACATCCCCGATGAGCACTCTGAACATCAGGCTGCACAGGGATGTCTTGCACTCTTTCCTGTTGGTGCTACGGCACTTCATAAAAGAAACTGAATAATCACTGGCCTGATGTTATAGCCCAAGGGTCAAAGTAGTACCTGGAACATAAAGCAGTCAAGTTCAAGCCATTACTCCAATGAGCACTGAATGACTTATAGAAACGACGCGGCTGCGACTGAGCAGACTGCAGGAGGCTGGTTCCAGGAGAGCCGGTACCCCGACAGCCACGGCACTCGCTCCGGATGTGCAAGGCAGTGACACCAGCCCCGGGGTGAATCGGGCAGGCACGGGCGCTGGCATCCCACAGGGAGGCAAGTCAAGGCAAGACGTCTATTCTTTCAAATCTTTTTTGCATTATGCTTCTGTTCCCACCAGCTGCCGCCTCCTTCTCCACCCCCCCTTCCCAAAAGAAACCCAACCCTCTGCTCCTCAGGTGTACGGCTGGGCACTCCATAGGGCTCCTTCAAAGCCTGGACGGGCTGTGTTTCACAGGTACAGCCATCCAGCAGCCCGCTATCAGCAGAGGTGTTGTTCAGGCTTCGCGTCCTGGAAATATACCGGCATCGCAAGGTTGTTGTGTAGACACAGAGATTGATTTGTAGGTTTACAAGAGAAAAAGATCAACAACGCTACAATTAAAAATATCAGAATCTTAATGACTTCAAATGCAAAAGGCAAACAGCCTTTTAAAAATCCTCATGATTTAAACGAGCTTAGGGTCAGCAACAATGTAAGATGGCAAAAGCTCCCCAAAGTTTGCTTTTATCCTTATTTTACCACAGCAAGTAAAAGATGTAGCCAAAAGAAAATAAAACAGGACTTCCACAAGCTGGCTTCTTAAGCTAGCAGATTGTTCTCCCAGTTCTGGTATCGGTGGGATGAGGCACGGCAGCCAGCTCTGCCGGACTGTCCCCTTTGGGACAAACAGAGAAGATGACAGAAAACAGAAGTTGTAACACGTTTTTATTTTCCTACCTCATTTGAGGACACACTGAAAAACGTTTCTCCTTGCACCCTATGAAGGGACAAGTTCTGACGCAGGCCTAGCACGAGGCAGGTGCGCTCCGGGCCGTGATGAACCCATACACGATGGGATCTATGCCAGGCGTGTTGGGCCAGGAAAGGGAGACTGAAGACTGGAAACCTCGCTGGCACACAGCACGAGTTTCCTTTTTGCACAGCGTGGCTCGCACCATGACACTCAGTAGCTTCTCATCCCTTTCTGTGAGCAATCTCCAGTACTGAGGTTTAACGTATAAATAACCAGCCACCCAGAGGCTGCAAGGATGCTGGGATTCTGCATCCTCTTCCCTGGAACTAGGACAGCGAGACACTCGAGCTAACACACCTTGGCTCTAGCTAAGCCAAGAATTAGACACAGGGCATTTTCAGCATCATGTCCTCAGCGTTATAATTTGTTTCTTTCATTCTGTCAGTGCTCAAACTTGTTGACCTTCCAATCATACTTGCCCTTTCTATCCTCATCTTCGCTTTCAGGGAGGATAGCAGTTTTATTACAGGGCAATTGGGAGTGTTCTTAGTATAGTCATTTGGCTGAGGCAGTTACTGCATTACTGTTACTGATCAAACAGTAACAGGGAGCCAGGACTCGGGTTAAGTGGCATTCCTACTTTTGGAATGCTGAAGGCCAAACAGAGGCACATTAGCAGAGCTACGAACAAACGCCTGCAAATTGAAGGCAACTCTGCGTACCAACTGCCTACGGGTTCCCGCTGGGGTAAGCCTCAACGTTAAATACATCTATACTAAAATGTAAAGAAGCTAAAGCAATGTTTATGCTTTCCGAGAAAGACGAGAAGGCAAACAATGTAAGGAACGGGGGTAAAATGTATGAGTGCCTGCCAAAGCGATAGCTCCTGCAGTGCATGAGTTTCAACTGATTCGCTGCCATCTTCCTAAGATAAAGGAGGGATGTTTTAGCAGGACAGTCTGCTAGCTGCTGAAGTCTGGGCACTGGAAGGCTGCTGTTCAGTGCTTCAAATCAAAGCTGTAAAGGCCCTCAAACAACTTAAAGAGAGGACTACTTTAAAAACATTCATTTAAATGAGCCAGACCCACTTTTGAGCAGTACAAAACTCGGATTCTAGATAGAACAGATGGCGGTTTGTGGTTTTGTTTTTTTTTTAATTGTGTGAAAAGGTACCAGGCAATAAAGATCACCTGCATTTCCACATCATACACTGCAAGCAAAAAGGTATGAAAGGTCTCATCCAAAACCTGTGTCACCACGTTAATGCTCTGCCCAAACTACCAAGCCCTGCAGTGTGTTAGCACGGGTTGTGCTCCTCTAACAGCGTCGTGCGGCTTCCAGTCCCCCCAGAGAGCATGCAGTGCTTGCTCCTGTCCTCCTGCAACACACCAGGTAGGCAAGAGGACACAGGAGCCGGTCTCATAGGGTCATAATATGCAGGTAGAAATGAAGACCTGTACCTTTAAAGTTCTTAAGCATTAAATCACTGATGTAGAGGTGCAATTATATCGAGTTATTCTGCCAACATGAATCCTGGAGATACATATCCAAACCAGCAAAGCTGATTAGTAGTGTGGGAGCTCCCTGCGTGCTCCTTCAAAACACAATTAAAAAGAGTTTTATTCAGAGTAACACAGGGGTTATAGGGTCAGAAGAGTTTCCATTTCAAAAGGCAGCAGGATACAAACTAGCAGGAAGGGGAAAGTAAATTGCCCAGATTTTGTGCCAGAAATATCATGGGTATTTAAGCAGCTGGGCTTCAAGTTCTTACCAGAATTTTATCCTACAATTTCTAAGGAAAATAGAAAAATCAGTGCAAAGACACTGTGATGGTGTGATCTGTGAATGGTGAATAACTTGTTGCACCTAGAGCAAGCACAGATTCTCCATCTTGCTTCAAACTTTGGGCTTCCCCATCGATTCTTACAAAGAACAGACAATAATTCTTTTGACTTTCTATATTTTAAAACTTACTATGATCAAAACAGAAAAAAAAAATACGTAAAAAGAGTAGAGGAAGCTCCAGCAAATAGTCTTCTTGTCCAGTATTGCTTTAAGAAGTCAAGGATGCAGCCTCCTACTCCAACAATTCACAGAAATGTTTACCAGTGTGGCAGCCAGCAATTCGTTACCTTGCCCCACAGTTCTTTTTGTGGGCCACTCTGGTGGTAGTCAGCTACCTTCCTGTAGGCTTCACAGAAGACAACTGCTTTTACTAGATTTTATATATACATTTTAAACTGAAGCGATGTGCGGAGTGCCTGTGAAATGTGGTTCTGCACAGACGACAAAAACTTTGAAGATTTACTTGGATATAGCTCAGAGGAGAAGAGCTGTTGGATCTAGCAGAAGCCAGCTAACACCAAATAAAAAAAATGCCTCAACATCAGTCAAAGCAGCATGGAAGTTGACTTCATCTAAACCTGAATGACGGATAGATCTTGCATTGTCAACCTTATTTGAGATTTCCAGAAGCTACTTGGCTTTCCTCAGACCACTGCAACTTTCTCTCCAGCTATCTGAAGACATCGGAAGGGTAAGATCTTTCCTCAATCACTGTCAAAACAAGAGGCTTCTCCTTCGTTTCCTAGCTTTAGTGCTAATACGAAGGTGGAAGCAGAGAAGGACTTTCCTCCATAGTTTCTCTCTATATCTACAGAAATAAAACAATCCTTTTCTGAATAGACCTGTTTCCAAAAGCCTAAAGTCTATCTAAATGCATTTGTCATATTACAGAAGCCCAAAGAAACATTATTATTAAAAAAAAAAAAAAAATCCAAGATGAAGCAGGTCACAGGTTTTTAGGAAAACAGCCACATGAGGCTGGTATCTTGCACCCAAGCTTTTGTGTTCATCCCCTCTCCCTACCCCCATGCACCACGTAAAAGCTTTATGAGTACAACCTGAAGGAGGGGGAGCAGGGAGGAAACAAATTTATGTCAACTATTCACTCTTCGTATTTTGGAATAAAATACATTTTGCCATAGTTTTGAAGCCAAAATGTAAAAATAATCTCCTACCGTCCACAGAAGTTTGTCTTCATATGCTTACCTCCTCCCCCGCCAAGACAGCGGAGTATGTTAGAATCTCACGGAGCACACCATTTTCCACATATTTTCCAATACCTTTTCTTTACTATTTCAGATAGCTCCTACTTACGACTGGTTAAGCTACCTGTGCTCATGCGCTTTTATAGTAAATAAAAATGGTTTTATAAATAATCAAGCCTCTTCTGCTTTATCAAAAGCCTTTTTTTCCCTTTCATAACTCATAAGAAAAATATAGGCTAGTTAAATATTTGTTTTAGTAATCAGACTTGTCCGTTAAAAAGTGGGGGGGAAATTATTAAAGTCCCTATAGAAAATACTGTATGCCTCCATATTAGAAACAATGAGATAGTTTAGCGTTATGCACTTCTGACATTAAGTTTTCTAACAAGATAAAACCTTTACCAGTAGCTAAATCATTGCTAATTCTTGTGGTTAGTAGTAGGAAGATGAAACCTGAGATATGTTTCCTCAGAAAAAAGAGGGTTTTTTTCCTTTTTATTACAACCTTAACTGTATTGTCTTTGTTCCTAAACTACTTAATCTACGTACACATTCATAAACTATGAATGATTACCTATATATGCTTACATATATAATTTTATATTATATAATACTCTATATTCTATATATACTTAATGTACATTATTCGATTGCATAACCTTATAGTTGAATCATTTTTATATCACAGCACTATCTGACACAATGTTGTCTAGGATTAGCACTGCAAATATTTTAAAAATAAAGCTGAAGTTACGTTAGCGATAGTAAAATGTCCTTACGCTTGGTTTATAAGCATTTAAACTTATCAATGTAATATTAATCGCTCATCTTACTCTGAACAGAAATCATATGCCTTTTTACCTTAAGCTAGACTGCTATATACTTACTCGACTCTGATGCCTAAGGTCTAAATGCTCTCCCGTTTTTTTAAAGAAAACAACAGAATTTTAATTGGGCCTCAGAACCCCGATTGTTGTTTGCTTGTGTGCCTGATTAGGCATTAGTGATAATGAGACTCCCAGCACCTTATTATTAATGCTTCCATAGGACTGAAAACATTCCCAGCCTGGAGACACAAGAAGATATATGAAGTTACGGGACTCACGCCCAGCTCTCCAAGAATACCTTTCCCCTGCAGTTCCTGCATGCAACTGTTCCCATGGCTGGAGCCTGACCCGCTCCAGCTCCAAGGGTTTCGTTACCATTGCTCTCTGCAGAAGAACCACACGCTTCTTAAGCAGCTTGCAGCAATTTCTGCAATATGCCTTGACTGGTTTTTACTGCTGTATGAAATCCTAGTTCAAGGAACACCCCACATTCAGAGTAACCTGGTGGATGCTAACTAAGAGAAAACCAGTAATATTTGGCAGGAAGTAATGCTGTAGTGAAAATGTTACTTGGCTTTTATATATTCTAATTATTTCATGGGGTGCACGATATGTAAATCTATGTACTAGCTTTTAAAGAACTAGCTTTCCAGGGAAGGGTTGCATTTCAGTAACATGGGTAAGCCTGAGTTCAAACCCCCAAAAGCACGACATTCTCAGATAAGGTTGCAAAACCCCGTCCCGGTGTCTTTCTCCGCAGCCTTGCAATGTCAGCGTACCAAAACGACACATTCAGATGCTCTGCTGCTTCCTGGTGCCTGCAGGAGACCTGGCCAAGCTGCAACACAACAGAACAGCTGAGCTTAAGTGACAGCCTTTGTTCTTAATTTCTTGGAATTTGTCAGCCGCAGTGAGACAAACCGGGTTTTGTACTTAATTTCACAGAACCTTTCCCCCCTCCGCCGCCTCCTGTTCTGCAGCCTACAACTACGGCTTTTCCCACGCTTACTTCCTGAGCTCTGGCCCTTGGGAAAGAGAACAAGAGGCAAAATGTTTACATGATACAAACTGCGCCCTGCCAAAGGTTTGGTAGCAACGTTCCTGCTCTCGGTCTAACCGACATCGAAGATGTTCAGAAGTTTTCATTTTTAATCGCACCAAATCAGCTTATTTTTCAGAGCAGCTAATCGAGACACCCACATCCAGTGGATGTCAGTAGGGCAACATATTGTTTTTCACCCAGAGAGCAGAGCCCATTATAAATAACACTAAAACCTTTGTGAAGATGACTGTCCTCTCTGCAGCTTACAGCCTAGAGGCTTCATTATTGCATTGACCATAATTCAATTCATCCCTTCCTAAAAGGTCTATTTCTGCAACCAACCCCCACCCTTGAAAATACGTTCAACTAATAATTTCCGATTAATGCAGTCAATTACTAACTCTCCCCCAGCCCCTTACCATCACCTGATTGGGCCAGAATGGAAAGGAAGCAGCAACTAACCAGGGAGGAATAGAAGTAGGGGTAAAATAGCAATAAAAAGTAATTACATAAAAATGCTAAACATATTACATCTGTTAGTTTGCTTAGCCCAGTGGGCTCGACAATCCCAGGTTTTTGCCATTGTCCACGCTCAGACAGACAAGAATAAGAGAAACAGGGAAAGGATCTTTCAATAAGATTATTAAATCAGTGCATGAAAAATAAGTCGTCATTACATTGCAAAAGGGAGAGAGAAACTCGCTGAAATTTCTTTCTGCAGATTTGCCTTTGTGATCTGCAAGGTGCTGTTCTCCTGCTTACACTCTGTTGCCCTGGCAACGTACTCCTGTAAAATAAAGATTATTAAAGCGCATATGATTATTTGGCCGCACAGTGAATGAGGCAGCCGCTTCTGAAATTCCTTATCAGAGAAATTCAATTTTAGGCCAAATTGTGTTTTCACTGCCTCTCAGCTTCTCCCTCCCCCCTGCAATACCAATAAAACCATCATCTCCCCAGCTGTACATGATATTTTGTCACTAACTCTTTCATGCCTTTCCTTTCCCATTCCAGTTTTTTTTTTTTCCTGTCAAAGCAGAATGCTTTTCCCAATTTGTAGAAGGTTCTCTTCCTTACAGGTTTTTTCTGGCAGCTTCAGCCTTTTCTTCCCCGCGCACGCAGCTAGCATCAGTCGGCAGCCTCCTCGCACGCTGCCGCAGCAGCACCAGCCAGCGCGCTCCCGCTCCAGCCCAGGCCGGGTGTCTCAGCACCAGATCCCTGGCCGGGGGGGCTGGAAGACCAGGCTCGAGCGGGGAGGGGTTGCTTGATTTCAGATCACGTATTTGTGGCAAACGCACAACTGCCCCTCGCACCGCGCGCTTCCTCGCAGACCCTGATCTGCTCCAGAGGCCTCGTGGCCTCTGCTCGCAGCTCCCCTCAGGAGCCCCTTGGGGAGCTGGCGGCCAGCCCCCGGCAACTCCCGACGGATGCGCTTCACGCATCAGTCGCTAGCAGCCCGGCAGCGTCCCGCAGCCGCCCCCGGGTGCCCGGGCTGAGGGGCTGCTCCGGCCGCCCGGGGGGCACCGCCGCGGTGTGCCCAGCGGGCTGGGCTCGCCGGCATCGCGTGGCCCAGCGGGAACCGGGGCCGCCGCACCCCGCACGGCTGCTGCCCGCGCCGCCGGCCCCAGGGGCGCAGCGAAGCTCGGGCACGCGCGTTACCGCCGGGGCGCCACGGCGGCGGGGGCCCCGCACACCGGGGAGGACGGGGCTGCCGCGGCCCTGCCGCCCCGCGGGGGCCGGCGGGCTCCCGCCCCTGCCCCGCAGCCCCCGCAGCGGCTGCAGCCGCCCGGCCGCGGGGCCGGGCCGGGGCCGCGCAGGCAGCGCCCGGCCGCAGCGGCGCAGCAGGGGGCGCTGCCGCCCCGCCGCCGGGGCGCGCCGCAGGGCGGGCCGCCGAGCCGGGCCGGGCCGGGGCGGCGGGGGAGCGGGGTGCCCCAGGGCCCGGCCGGGGGACGGAGGGGGAGCGGGGTGCCCCAGGGCCCGGCCCGGGGGCGGCGGGGCGTCCCAGAGCCCGGCCCGGGAGCGGGGTGCCCCAGGGCCCGGCCCGGGAGCGGAGCGGCGCTGCCCCCCGGTCCGGCGAGGGGCACCGCGGGGAGCGGCGGCCCGAGCCGCCCCGTCCCGGGCGAGGGGGCCGGGGCCGGGGAAGGACCCGAGGCGGGGAGGTGCGGAGCCTTTGGCCTCTCTCCGAATGATCCCGGGAGCAGAGCGGGGGGGAGGCCGGGGGCACCCCTCCTGCGCTGCCTCCTGGCACCGAGCCCCTGCGCGGCCTTGGCGCTTGGAGCCGCTTTTCTTCCCCTCCTGCAGTTTAATCAAAAAAAACAACGAACCATTTAGGTAGATGAATTAAAACCGTAGGAGCGCATTAGGCGGTCAAGGCCCAGGACCCGCCGCTGGGGTCCCTCGCTCGCCTCCCCGCACGGCTGGGGCCGAAATTAAAGTCGAGGTAAATGCGCCCGATTCGCTGCGCGCGAGGGATTCTGCTTCTTCAGGTAGTATTAAAAAATTACATCGACTTCAGAAAGGAAATGAAATTGCTTCTTTTAATATTAAATTGTAACTGTTCCTATTTTTGCCGATGTTTTGTAACTGGGAGCCTCAGCGACTAACAGCCTTTGTGCGACTGTTAGCGGGCAACTGCAGTGCAGCCAGGATGAGTGAAAATTTCTGAAGGCAGTACAGTAAAGATGAAAGTGATTCTTAGAACTAACATATGTGCTTTATTTTTTAAAGATGGAACAGAGAGGAGGCACAATTACCCCAGATTTAGAAGATCTGAGCTCAAGCCCTGACCTACTGCAGCTTCCCATACCTCAGCTTCTCCTCCCCCTGTCTTAAAATGAGGGGAAGAGCTGTTGCCTACCTTGTGGATAATTGCAAGGATAAATACCTCAGAGGCTGAGAGTTGGTTGATAAAACAGAAAAAATGCCTAATATTGTCAACACAACGTACCCCAAATCAGGCCTCCAGTTTTCTTATACTCAGCAGAAGATCGCTATGATTAATAAAAAGAAGAGGACAGGAAAGGAGACCAAAGGGGGATGAGTGGATTTCAACAGAAATAGGGTGGTTCACCAAGGCAACACCTGTAAAGATTTCCCTTTTTTTTCAGGAGGTGGGGTGTCATCCAGCATCCCCTTAATAAACACACATACGTTCCAGGAAAAAACCCAAAAAGCAACAGTTGAGTCCTACAAGCAGTACTAGACAGTTTTAGAAAATCCCCAGCGATAGCATCATTCCCCGTACAAAACAATGCAGCTTTCAGGGTTCGTTAAAGAAGAGCAAGCAGTTCCTGAACTGTGTCCTCGAGTTTGGCCACCATCTACCTATGTTATCTCTTAAGACCATTGCCTCAACTAAAATACCATTTTGGTCACTTAGATCACTTTATGGAGGGCGGGAGAGGCCTCTGTTTCCTCTACAAAAATGAATAGGCTCAGTTAAAAAAAAACTATAGCCATTTCTGAAGGCCCCAAACAACTGAAGTTCTCATTTTAGAATGTAAAATACACAAAATCCCAGTTCCAAAAAGCTAATGATTTTAAGATAGTTAATACAAGAGGGCAGAAAAAGCATAAGAACAGTTCCACAGATGAGAGCAAAGGTCCCTCCAGTGCAGGGTCTGGGCTCTGAGGGTGGCCAGAAGCAGCAGCCTAGCAAAGAGCACAAGCAGCAGGACAGCAGATACGATGCTTCTCACGGGTGCTTTTATGGGCTCCCGCTGTTTGTTGCTCAGAATTTCCCAACCCAAGCATGGTATCTCCACGCTTAAACCAAAGGACGGGGAAGGAAAAACCAATGGTAAACATTAGAAAAGGTGGAGCAATTCTGTGTCATCTGTATTTAAAAAGAACACGAATGAAAACAAATGTCCTTATCTCATATCCAGGCAAGAAGCTGCCAGGCCCTCAAAATAAGGTGTCGGGGGATGTACCGGATAGGCGCCGTGGACAAGGGTTGCAGAGAGCCCTTCTAGCAGCGCGCGGTGCCAGCACTGCCGGGTCGCAGAAAGAGCAGGCAGCCTTCCAGGCTGAGGGCACTGGAGGTACAAGGCTGCTGAGTTACACTTCTGGCTTCTTCAAGCTGTTTTCCTCTCTCAGCGACGCTAATGCCATTGCCTTGGCTAGCGTTGTTTCAAAGAGCCAGTGAAAATACCACTTCTCTGTCACAGGCTTTCCAAAAGACTGGAGTTCCAGAATGAGTGATGGAATTAAACAGCTTGCAGTCAAGTAAGAAAGACACTTTCAACAGGACATGCAGAAAATAAACTTCATCCCTTGTCTTTCTCAGATGAAACAAATTCAAGTTACAATTAAAGCTGCAACGGGACAAAAATTCTGATAAGGAATACATTTTTTTGGTGCTAGATTACCTGTCTTGGAGCACTTCTGGCTCACCTGGAGCAAATGATGTTAGCAGTCGTAGTTTCTAGGAGCTAGGAATAAAAAGTGTCTTCTACAGACTGGGGAAACCATACCACGGAAATAAGAGAATCTAAAGGATTTAGGGAAAATGGACAAACAGTTGACTGTAAATTCCCTGAGTGCCTTAGTTTCTGGTGTCCGCGTTTTTAAAAGGACACAGGAAAATTGGAGACAGTGCAGAGTCATAAAAATTATTTGAGAACTAGAATAACTGCCTCAGAGCGAGAGACTTAAGGAGCTCAATCTGTTTAGTTTATTAAAAAGATCAAGAGATGGCTTGATTACGATGTATAAGTACCTTCAAAGGGAGAAAATACCAGGTCCTAAAGGGCTCTTTAATCTAGCTGAGAAAGGCATAACAAGAACCAATTGCTGGAAGCTGAAGCCAGACCAGTTTAAATTAGAAATAAGGCACAGTTTTATAGTGAGAATGATTAGACATTAAAAAACCCTACCCTATCAAAGGAAGGATGATTCTTCATCTTTTAATATCTTCAAATCAAGACAGGATGCCTTTCAGTAAAGTAAGCTTGAGTTTAAAAAAAGGCTCAATACAAGGGTAATTGAGTGATATTTAATGACTTATCATAGGTAAGGAAAGCTCTAACATCTTAATTTGGAATGAAGGCTTGAAATCTGGCAGCGCACAGCTTTGGCAACAGGTACCTGCCGTTTGCACTGTGCAAGCAAAACTGCCTAGATCGGGATGTGTTATTACCCTCAGAGAAATACCAGATTGCAGATGCCAATCAGAGACCAACAGTTTAAAAACTGATACCACTTTTCCTTATTTAGTACATTCCGTCTCCTGAGAAGGCCGCGTGCTGACCAGAGGCACGGCAACGTCACTATAAACGAGTCTGCTGAAGCCCGGGGCCACGAGTATGGAGCCATACTGTCACATACCGGTAAATTACTGTTTGGAATCGTCAGACAGACTGTGGCTGTAGTTACCAGCTACAGCCGAAGACAGGGCCAGCCCTTGGGTGGAACCTGCTGCATTGTATCCCCTTTGCTGGGGATGGATGTTGCAGGACTTACGGGTGCCTGACCATTCCAGCTAGGCCTAGATACTCCACACAAAGCCAGAGAAATTCAGGCAAGAAGGCTTCCGGCAAGCGTAGCAGCACATCCATTGCTAGGAACCAGCAAAAAGGCACAGGAAACCAGGAAGACAAGGCAGGATTTGTTGTATTATTTAACTACGCAGCAGCTGTGGAGTTAGATGAAGCTAAAATACACCCTCGTGTACATGAGGAAAAGTTCTTGCACTTACATGACAACACAGGGAGTACAGAACTTCCCAGCAGCATTGCCTAGTTTTTTTTTCATTACTTCATATCTTTACATTGTATTACAGTCTTTAGGAGTCTCTTTGTGGAAGAACTTCTTTGTGCCATTGCCATCATCCTCATCTTTCCCTGAACATCTAGATCAGCGGTCTCCAAACTTTTTTGATCGTGTACCCCATCAGTAAAAAACTTTGAGCATGCACCTCAATATATATTTATTTATAAATTATATACATGTACTACTGTATTATATACTTTATAAAACATACACAAAAATAGAAATTAAAAAAGGATGAGATAAGGATGAAATAAACACTGTTTTAAATTTTAAAAATTTATTTATTAGCTGTACAAGAAGTATTTTCTTCCTGTACCCCCATGGATTGTTTTGCATGCCCCACCTTGGAGACCGCTGATCTAGATCCACAAGGGACCTTTCAAGGACAACCATTCTTCTAAATTCTTCTAAAAAGTTATGTGTGGTTTTCTCAGATTCCCCGAAGGAAAAGCGGCAAATTACTCAAGGCTGAGCATACAGCCTTGGTAATGTGGTAAAGTGAACTGACAACATTGCTTCATAAAGAGCTAAAATGGGGTAAAACCGGACCAACCACTACCACACAGAAGGTTTCCAGGAGTTGAACAGTGCAGCCATGTTCTCAGGTAAGAATCTAAATAAAACCTGCTGTTATGACAATAGTACTGACCCAGGAGCCTGTGATGAAGCCAATTGTGGCTTCAATAAATACTCAGAAGTTCTTTTGTGCTGAGCATGATATAAGATGTGGAGCAGTGCCAAAGAAACACTTGGTGCTAGATGCCAAACCATCAGTCTGCTTCAGCTCTGGCAGCAACTGACTCCTGAAAGCAAGTTGCTGAAGGTGAAAAAGAATGGGACCACTTCCAAGTCTACCACTTAGGCTTATCACCAGACAACCAGAGCCAGAGTTTTCTGAAGCAGTGCCAGGCAACCAGACTCAACACTCTTGAGCTTCTGAAGTGGGCCTTAGAGTCTGGGAGGCCTCCACGCAAGTACCTGGGAGCTGGAAAAGAGAGCGAGATCAAGATCTTCTGTTCCTCTGCAGATTGGTTCTAGGGCACTCACTGGGTGAAGGAGCTATGACCACAGGATTATTTGTGAAGACTCATCGCTACAAGATTCAGATGGAACTTCAGCTGAGAGAGAAGCCCACGCTTAGCACGACCAAGGCACACGCGGTCAGCGACTGTACACCTGCATTCTTACACCGAGACAGAACCTGTGCATCAATGAAGTCGAGGGAAAACTTTGAAATACATCTTAGTTGTGCCATGGTTTTACTATAGTCTGAAACGTTTGTTAGGCATATGACAATTTCCTTTTCAGGGCTGAACTGTTCTACATCTTCTAATCCAATTTCAGTTGACTCAGTCAATGGACTTTCCATCATTTCCTTCATACTCCTATCATGACGGGTCTCATAAATCTTGCAAATGGAGGATATTACCTGATATCTGAGATACATTTTCCTTCTTGTATTATGATCACAATACATTTCATTTGCATTCCTTAGGCCCTGTCCAAAGCAATTCTTCTCTATGGTTTCTGTTTATGCTCTTCATATGCTTGTGGACAAGTACAACACTCTTCATTTATTTTGCCAAGTTAAACATATCTAATTCTTTTCATATTTCTTCATAAATCATTGCTTCCAGCCCTTAAATGCAGCTTTACTCAGAAAAATTATTTTAGAAATGGTGTTGCCCGGGATCCACATTTACTAATCTCACAGCAACTGCTCCATGATTTTTCTAACTGCCAGTGCTTTGCACTAATTCCACAATTTATTTTTCTTGTCTGTGCACTCTACATAGTAACATGGGGAAAATCTTAGGTTTGTAGTGTCAACCTGACGCATTTTCATTCTTCACATCATTCAGCTCCTTCTGAATTTACTTTTACTATCTTGCATGCAAAAATGAATACAGAAAGTCACCGAGAAATTTACATACAATTTAACAGAATTCTGTGACACTGGCACTATTGCTCTCTTCTCTGATCTGTGCACGTCAAACAATCTAGTCCTTGATTAGAAGCTATTGGTAAGATCCTTTTATTTATTTTTGGTGTGGCACCTACTATATATTAGGCGTTTAAAAAAATTCTTCCTGTAAGTGCAAAACTCACATTCTTTAATGTAATGCGAGTAACCTGATAGTTTTAGTGGGGTTTGCATTATTGTGACTGAGAAGACTTTAATTCTGTTGAAGACGCACTAACAGAATAAATCCAACCCGGTTGATCCAAACTTACAGGAGCAACACATCTTAAACAAGAAGTTATTTTACTCCTTCAAGTACCTAGAGTCATCAACATTTACTAAAAAGAACGGACATCCAGGCAGTTCCATCTCAGAAGAGAAGGTACCTCAGCAGAGTTGCACAGATGACAGGCACACGTCCAAGCGTATCAGCTTTCCATTTTGAGGAGCCCATCATTTTGTAGTGTTCTTGGCTAATTTGTGGAACAGGATTCCTTGCGAGGCGTTCTCCAGGAGGCAGCGCAGAATTCGCAGCCGTTGAGGCGCAGAGTGGCTTGGTGCCATATGTCTCTCCCCGCTCTCCCTCCAAGCTGGTTTTTGTGCCAGCGGAGTCCCCTGCCTTGGCCCGCGACACCCCTGATGCTGAGCGAGGGAAGGCGGGGGCTGAAGGGCAGTTCCCGCTGGGCACGGGGCATCCAGCAGCCCTTTCCGTGCTCCGGCCTCCAGCGCTGGCGGAAAAGAGACTCAGCCATAGTGGAAAAGCCTATCTGTGCCCATCTCCTCGCTTCTCAAGCACTAAAAATATCTTAGAAGATGTGGAGGCTTGAGTTTGGGGCTCTTTTTAGTGAATATGCCTCACAGATAATGAGACAAAATAATTCTCTCTGACAATATTTCACTATGTACTGGGTAATACTAACTGGACTCCCTTTTCTGAGGGGAGGAAAAGGAAACAGCGTAGTGCCTTGTACGGATTCTGCAATCCCTTGCTATCTCAGCAGTTTATTAACCTCCAAATTAATTCTCAATGTTTTGCAAAAAACTATAATTAATTTCTTTAACATAAAGGACGCATATTATACATAGAACTAGTTTTCTATTTATAGTCATCTTTTCCAAGTATTCTATTACGATCCCACATTTTGAAATGTCTTCATTACTTATGAATAGGCTATCTGCTGCTGTGTTTTTTTTTCCCCTTTGTAAAGGCCCATTTATGAAATCAGTTCAGTAGCTCATCCATTTTAGATTACTGGTTGACTCTCCTTTCAGTAATGATTTCTTTACTCCACCCCCTCACCCAATATACACTGTAAGCCATTTCTTATTTCTTTTTAGTTCTCTGCAGAATTTACTCAGCCTTTTTTATTACTGTCCCTCTCTCTACATCGTAAATAACCTGAATATTCTGCTTTTTGCCCTATTTTCCTTCATCATTTCAAGTAAAGGCGCCTTTGTACCACCGAATCTCTGAGCTACATCAATCACTTCTTGTGCCGTGTATCTTCCTTTATCAGATGAATTAGTTGTGATGTGCTTATGATATATTTAAATCCTTGCCTGTCTTTCTCTCTACTTGTGTTTGTTTTCTTTTTAAATATTTCTTGCACCTATTTCTATTTCACTAGTTGCTTAGTTCCTTGAAATTCATCAGAATTGTTAATAGTCCGACATTTCCTGTTCTGTGCAACTTCCCCACGTACACTGAGTACAGTGAACTCACGAATTTATCGTGTTCAAAGCGAATACACACTGCTTTTCCTCTGGGCAGACTCCACACGGCTCGGACACAGAGCTGCACATCTGACACGCAAGTTTTCTCTTTTCGCTCCCCCTTCGCAAATATCCCAGCAAAGATTAGTGCTAATGTTCTACTTCCATTTTATTATTCTGAGCAATTACTTGAAAGATCCTACTGATACAGATTCGGAAGAGCAAGAAAAACAAGAAATTCGCTTTAATTACCAAGGACAAAATGAATACCAACACTTTACCTTAAGCTTACGATAAAAGTTACTGTATCATGTTCCACCTCGAATTCCTCATCAGACATTTAAGTTTTCACTAAATTCTAAGGAAATCGGGGCTGAGAAAGGTCTGCCCTGCTTGAGATCATCTTAAACCCGGGTTGTCTGTTTCCCTGCCGTGAAACGTGCGCTGTGTGCTTTCAGGGATTCTTCAAGAATGTGCTATCATGTTTTATCAACACCGAGCACTTATCAAGTGTTGATGCAAAAAGCCCAAAGGAACATGTGTAAACTGACTTCTTCAGAAGAAATCATGAGGAAGACCTGAGGGAGTTTAATATAGACACCAGGAGTAAAATTTGGTTATTAGAAACACACTTCCAATGCTGAACGTATCCAACCGACTAACAAAAACCCCACGTGCCCTTGGAAAGGAACGAAAGAACAGAAAAGAAATGCAATACAGCCTATGAAGAAAACTATCAGAAGATTCAGCAAGTCCAATAATGAAGTGTCAGACGAATTGGATATCTTCATTTCCCTTTTGTCAGACATACCGGTACCTCAGTGTGTCGGGGTGCTAAGAGCAGGGAGAGAAGGGAATTTTTAAGATAAATGTATTGGACAGAAGTGCCGCCCTTCCTCATACTCATGAGCTTGTGGTGGCATTTTTATTAACGGATGAATCGGCTATTTTCAGTCACAGACAGACCTACAGTGTTTATTAAAAACAAAGCAAAAAACTTCTGCAAATTTAAATAAATTACAAAACTTAAAAGAAAAAAAAAGGTTGAAGTCATTTAAGATGCAAAGTAACCAGCTACCATTCTGCTGGCTGCTGAGTACTGCCCAGTGATGGTTGGTAGGCTTCCACAGGCGTCTAACTGGTAACGCTAAAGTATATGAAGACACAGAAAGCTAGTTACGGGTTCCTGAGGAATACATTTTGACTAACTTTTTCTAAGATTCAAAAAAAAAAAAGAAAAAAAAAAGGAAAATATACCAGCTGAGAAGATGATGTATGTAAGAAAAGAGCATAGGATCCTCTGAGAAGCGGGCTATATTATTTCCCACAGTAAAATTTGTGCATTGAAAGCAATGCTATAATGAAAAAACGTCAAAGTTGCAGTTTATTATGCCTCAATGATCTCCAGAGTAAATCTGCTTAGTCTGCAAAGCAAAGGAGGATTTTCCCACCTTCTAGCTATGAAAATCTGAAACTAATTCTGTGTTCTCTGGCCGCTCATAATACAGGCTCTACAATCAAAACATAATTAACAACATTGCTGCTGCTGCTAATGAATAAGCTAGAAAAGAATCTACCTCGCTCTTATCTAACATTAATTTTCCAAGGAGAAAGGGAGAGAGAAAGGCAAGAATGACAAAGTAATATTTTGAGGTCAGAGCAAGCAATTGCAATACCATTCAATAAGCTAGTCACTTTCTAAGTATGATTAGTAATGATTAGAAGAAGAACCTCACCAAGAAAAAAAAATAAAGGTCCATCCACCTTTCAGACTTTCCTGGTTTTAAACTTGACAAATAGATACCCGTTCTCACTTATTATTATCTCACTCTTGTTCCTTAAGCCAAATGTTATGCTTGTGGCAAGGAGTTCAGCTTCCGCAGCAGTAGAGGCAGAGCATATATTTCAAAACCAGGGTCAAGGCGAAGGGAATTGATGATGCTGTTACCAACATCTGCAAGCTGGCTACAGAGCATTTCACAGCTGGATCTATGAGCAAATCGGCACAGGCAGACCAACAAGTAGAAACAGCTTGGAAAATATTTCCTATGCATGCTCAGGCTTTTTTTTTTTAAAGTAATAGCAGCTACAGGAAACTATAGAACCTTTCCCCACTTTTTCCATGATTTCTTCCTCAGTTTTGTCTACGAATTCAACCTCTTCTGTCCCCTCAAAATCCACAAACCAAAGCACAAAAAACCAAAAGCAAAATATATTCCCTCCTCCTCTCCTTCAGAACAGCACAAGCTATTCTCAACATCAGGTCAATAACAGCAAAACTAGGAGAAAGCTTTTCAATATTAATTTTTTAAGCTAGTCCAATTAAAGGTAACACCTTCAATCTCCCTTATGCTGCATTTTCCAAACATTTTAAAACATTGGATACAAAATGCTGATCATGAAAGAAGCTGAAAGCTAGCTGCTAAGCTCTGCCAGGAGTAAAAACTTTGTCCCCAGGGAATTGGCTAGCAATTGGCCACGTGATGCAGTAAGTTACACCAACCTTTGTCCTATTCCAAGGGCTTCCTTTAATCCAATTGTTTAGATACAGCTTGACATTATTATCCCAGATCTCATTACCACATTGCAGAAGAACAGACCAGAAGTCCTGAATCAAGAATAAAGAGCAGACTGCAAAATATAGTCAATTCTAATATTGGCTAACCTAAAAAATCTCTAATAACAAAAATGCATCTTTACTTGGAGTGAAGGGTGGACAAAAGAGCGATGGCAAAAATAATGCCAATATACTGTCAAGAAACTACCAAGAAAAAGTCCAAAGCTCCTGTCCTCCTCCAGACTTTTTAGGTGTAGTTTGCACTTTCACGTGAAAGACAGGGCTGGTGTCAAACCCCTGCTCAGAGACCTGCCTACGTCTATTGCAGCTGCAGAGAGTAACGTGTCATGGAACAACTTACTGAGGTCCCCCCCCTTTCAATGGTCTCTCTTAAGCCATTATTTGTTGTCCCCAGGTTACTAAATTTGCATTTCTAACTGTTAAAGCATTGTCTAGAGCTCTCTCCAGTTTGAGGGGCAAGATCAGTATTTTCCTGAATAATTTGAGATGTAATCAAATTTAGCAGGACAGCAGAAGATAAAAATCTCAGTGCATTAGTAACTGTGAATACTATTCCTTAGAATTACCGTTTCATACAATGATTTCTCATCATCTGACTCAGAAAGTGTTGCACAAAAATGCATTTATGTTTTCGGCCTTTACCATGAATTCCATAAATTTTACTAGGTGTTGTTAAAAAGTATTTCTTTTTCTTTTTGTCAGCCAGTTGTCATCTGCTAGTTCCTGCATTAGAATAAACAGAAACAATTGTTACCTATTCACATTCATCGTACGCCACGATCAAGCGCTTCGTAAACAAACTCTGCTCTCACCGTACCGCTACAGCGTGCACGAGCACAGGCACTTCTCCCCGTACGCAATGAAGGGCTTTATCGGGTGGAGTGCATCAAACAACTTTCAGTTCCACTCCGCCAAAAACACTCTGATAAAAACCTTGGAACTCTGAAGATGCGTAGGAGAACAGAGGATAAATATACACGTGCACAGGATAACCTGAAAGCAGCCTTCCCCTCACAGCTTCCGTGTGTATGTACGTTTACTCCAGAAATGACTCCAAACAGTATCTTTATACACACTTTACTTACAGGGGGCAGGTCACGAAACCTTTAAGACAGGCAGGGATGACAGGCTCGCTCTGCAAAGCTCAGAGGCTTCTGCACGGGCACAGCGCTGAGCAAGCGCGGCAGGAGCGGAGGCGGCAGGAGCGGAGGCACCCTTCCAGGAGGCTGCTGAAGCCGCTGGGGCACGGGCAAGCGCTCCCTTTCCCCTGTGGCCCTGACGGCCCCTTGACCGTGACGCACAGCCCGTTGTCCAGTGTGCGTGTTTCTAGGTGAGGCCTTCAGTCATTTGGCTATCCAAATAAATAGTGGGTGTAGTTATTTGCAAGGCTGCTGCTGCTTCTAACTATCTTGATTCTGAGGGCTGCTATGATAAACCTTGGTTATAGCCCTCTGGAAAGTGACAATAGACTCTCGTGACGTGCAACATGGAAACTAATGTCTCAGCCCTAAAAGTAGAAGTATTGACAAAAAAGCACACACAGACGCGCTAATCTGCTGGTCTAGATGAAATTCATATAAAATTAAATGAAATGGGAAAAAAAAAAAAAGCAAAGGCTTAAGTTGGACCCCAAGACTGCAAAACTGGGTAGAATGTGGAATGAAGGGAAGGAAGAAGTTCAAAAAGCATTCTAACTAGTAATTCAGACAGACTTGGCATATGAAAGGGCATTCTTCATGGAGACCTAACAGTGAGACAGAAATCATGCTTTTACTAAAAATCTGCTCAGTGAATATATTTCATGATAACAATATGTGACTTGTTGCATAAGACACTTAAACACTTGCTGTAAATAGTAAAAAAGCTATTAAAGCTAGAAAAAAATATACCAAAGGCACGCAGCAGAAATAAATGTTCAGTGAAGCTCTGGGAGAGAACTGTCTTGGATGTTGCATTCGCACCTCAGTAACACAGTGGATGTAGAAAAGGTCTAAAGTTACCCCAGCGCAGCAGAGACCCCTGTTACTGCAGTGCCCTGTCCTTTGAGTGGAAGTACCGGCTAGCCTGGAGGGACTCCCGGGTCCGCAAACTGGCAGACTAAGGAGCCGCTAAAGCAGAACTGGTTAGATGAAGTCTAGGATCATCTCACTGCAACTTTGTTCTCAGTTTTTGTGAAAGAGAAATAAATCAGTGTAGGATATAATCCTTTAGTTTGCTAGAGTAAACTTGTGGTTTTCCATTTTAAAAGGCATCTCGTGTTTAAAGCAAGCCCAGTGAATGACATGTCTAAAAGTGCTCTCTCTTCACCCTTGATAATGAGCCGAAGTAAAGCTATGCTATAGAGGAGCTATCTGCGTGTCCGCAACCCCAGAGAAGTTTCGAAATCTCGGGAACTGGAGTGAACTTATCACTGCTTATACATTGTTATCACTGAGCTTCGCGCAGCAGTTCGGAAGCCAATACCAGCAAGTGCCAGGGCAAGTCTTTCCTGGCAGTCATTAGCCAGCAGCCCCCTACCTACAGGTAGGAAGCAGAAAGGCAACCTAGAACATCAGGTAATCCAGGGTCATCACAGTGAGAGACATTATACCAAGGAGGAATACCTTCTTCAAGCCATTGGCCAACAAAGCTTAAGACACAGGAAAAATGACAGCTATCAAAAAGGACGCTTAATGGAGATGCTCAATTGAGTAGGAGACTGAAAGCTCAACCAACCTTCCCCAAAAGGCTGTAAGATAGGAAGCAAGTATTCTTCTGAACACCTTTCCAGACTCCAGTTCATGCATCCTGAACCAGTGGGATTTTCTTTTTATTTATTAGTCTTCAATGAGTTATTTCCTTAGCATTTTTAGTCGCTGTTGAACCCATGTAAACTTGTAGCACCCACAACTGCAAGAGTTCTGCAGCTCAATCACACAGCATGAAACACCACCTCCTTATGTTTGTCTTGAACCTGCCACCTTCTTTTATTTGCCGTTCCCTAGGCCTTGTATTAGTGTTCAGTGTGTGATCATTTCCTACTCATCTTCCCCATGCAACTAATGGCTTTATACTTGGCTAGCACACCCTTTTCTACACCCATAGTCACCCATAAAATATTCTAGGCCCTAAAATGATAAGTCCTCAAATTCAAGGGACCAAATCTCACACAACAGCTCTGAAGCTGAGTTCAGGGCATAATTACTGCTGTAGCCATCGATCTCGATGGCAGTGGCATTGATACCACACTGCAGGGTAGTTCAGGGTTAAGTACATTCTGCCAATGAATATGTATGATCTAACCCAAAACCAACACAGAGGTTGCTAGCAAGAGACTGATGAGTCTTAGATTGTTTACCAACTGAGATTGAAGCAATGCCAAAAAATATGCCTGCTTATCCAATATATCTAAAACAGTTAAGGCTGGATTTGTTCCCCGCCCCCCCAGATGATGTTCTGGAGTTGTTTCCCTTCCTTGGGGATTGTGGCAAAATTTAAGCGATGCAAAGCAAAGAGTAAGCGCAGGAATGTGGAGCTCCTCAGCAGTATCTTTAAAAAAAAACCACAAAAAAATCCCCCCAAAACCACCACAATGCAAAAAAAACCCAAACCACTTAAAAAAATTCCCTTGCTAGTGGGATTACAAACTGTAAATGTTTACCAGAAAGGGTGGGATAGCTCAATAATCATGATGTTGATGGAAATGTGCCCTTGGCTGATGAAGGGTGATGACCTTATGAAAGAATTTCTGTAAGGGAGTGTGCAGGAACTACACAATTCTTCCCAGTTGTTCCAAGAAAGACTCAAGTTACCAAACAGCCAGGAGCAACTCCGGGAGGAAAAAGAGTGCTGCTGGTTGTGAATGTTCTAGGAGTGCAAACCGTGTGATTGGAGAGTGACCTCGGAGACATTCAGGGCTGAGGAGATCTACAGGGCCTGGAAGCCAAGGAGCAGTGTCCATGCAGTTGATGATCCTGATCCTCTTAAAGGCTGCAAGCTGATAGCCAGAATGAATAAGGCAACACGTGGAATAACAGCATGGTTTTTTGTGGATGATAAGCAGCAGATTCATTGCATGGCTTTAGTTGCTGTACCCGAGAAGTCTAGGTACAAGTTTTTAAGTGCTCTGTACCAAGCAGCCTCCCCAGCAGGACAGAGCGGGAAAGCAGACAGACTCCGACAACGGAACTTCTTGAGGCTGAAGGTGAATGAACACAGTGCATCACAAAGCAGCTGAGGCTGGAAGGGATCTCACGAGACTGGTCAGTCCAGCCCCCTTCCTCAGGCAGGGTCAGCTAGGGCAGGCTGTCCAGAAGCATGCTCGGCTGGGTTTTGAATATCTCTATGCATGGAGACTCCACCACCTCTCTGGGCAACCTGTTTCAGTGTTTGACCACCCTGGCAGTTCAGCCAGTTTTCAGTCCACCTGTCCCAGAAAATCAAATTAATCAGAAATCAAGATGGAAGACTTGTGTCCGAGTTATCTTTAGCACCCTTCTCTGAGCTGCCCTAATTTCACAAAAACCTTTAGATGTTAAGAAAACAACATTTCAGGTTTAGGCACATTATTTAATCAGGTTAATTAATTGTAGGTTAAAAACTAAAAGAAGGGCTCACTAGCTTGATTATTTTAAAAGTTGCATTTAGTAATTTGGATGCTTGGCATCTAAGCAGCTCCAGCAATCCAGACTGGTGGCCAGTATTCCTCCAGAGCTGAAACAATGCTTTAGCTCCCAGTGCCCTATATTCAGTCAGTTAGTTCCTCTTTAATACATTAAATTTCTTTGTATTTGTTTAAATTCTAGGCAGCAGGAATGAAAAAATCTTGTCATCTTTCTTCCTGAAAAGCCTCAGATACTTAGCACCACTAAATATTTGGCAAGATAAGTGACAGAGCTGCTCTAAAATAGTCATGCATTTTAGAAAAAGAAAAATTGGCATGTCTGTTGTCTCTTTTGTTAACGTGAAAGGTGAGCTAAGTAAAACATGAAGTGGCAAAATACTGTGGAATGAAACAGAAGACATGTCCGTGTCACAATTTAGTTGTAAGGTTATCCTATTTCCTCTTATTTCTGAGGATCTGACATGCTTATTTTTTTCAGAAAGATGCGCAGGAGACCAAAGTAAAGGTTTTTGGATCTTGCTAGCCTGAAATCAAGGAAAAAATACCTAACTGTTAACTTTCCCCACAGGTATTGCTTGGTTTTCACTATGCTGGCGACTGAGAAGCAACCTGGAAAGGCTCCGACACTGTCCGTGGTCATCGGAACAGTTAACCGTTGCAAGCGAATTTATAAAAGGGTGCTGCAACGCCACTATTAGGCCAGTTAAAAGACCACGACTTTCAAATCACACCCTTATTTGGGACCATACGCAAATAGTGCGGCATGGGTTTCCCCAGCTGCTGAGAGCAGCGATGGATCAGGAGTGCCAGGACCTGGAACTTTCCGTACCAGCGGTGTCATGCAAGGCTAGGTGAAGACTTTCGTTTGTAGAGATCAAATGGGGATGCCTCCCTCATCGCTGAAATTGTGCTGTGGACCAGATTATCCCATTAGCCCTCCCATGTGGGGAAAAAAGTACTTTTTTTTCTTCAATAAAAGAACAAAGACCATTGATTTTTCTGTTTATAGAGAGAAGGAAAAAAACAACTCAGGCAAAGTCCTCATTCTCTAGTACTTGTTTTAAATATGGCATGTGGTGCGTTTTTTTTTTTATTGCTGAAACAATTGCATCTCAAACTATGAAGCTTGAGTATTCTCTAACTCACACCTGGGTCAGTGCGGTGACTTCAGTGGAGGTTTCTCCGAGTTGTAGAAACTTCTTTTCTGGGGGAGGAAGATGTCTGGTATCTGACACAACTGGCCTTCTAACCAAAAGGAAGAGAGACTGCAAAGCTCTAATCCATTATCTGATTTACACTATGATTCGTAGCTACCAACATATTTAAAGTACACAAAACAAGTATTATTTCAGTTTTCTTGGATGCACACAGAGCCACTGTAGCACACTGACTGACAGCAATTATATTTTATCACCCTTGGAGCAACTACTCAGTACAAATTTTAGGTACGAAATTGCCGAACAGTTCTCTCAGTTACTGTGCAAGAGACCCGATAAAGCAGCAGATGATTTTGTAAAATGCAGGCTCTCTATCTAAACCCACTAAGAAGTACCGCTCCAGCTGAGTAACTTTCCTTCTAGCAACACACTCACTGTTACAAGCTTCATTGTCAGAAATCCTTACGACGGTAGTCCATTAGAGACTGTAGGACTGGTCTCTGGAAGCGGACAACAGCACGTGTACCATGTAGTAGCATTCTACGTTTCTGTAGAAAAAATTCACTGACATTTGCCAATAGTTGCTTTGAGATGAGGACCATATTGCAAAACATTCTGCTACTGAAACAGTTGTGTAGCTCAGTACATTTCAGGATTACTTATGCTAAAGTTTAATTTAGGTTACTTTAATTCCTCATTAATTTGGGGAGCTTGATCTCTTTGCAAAGGGTGGCACAGACGCTTCATAAATATTTACTCCAGGATTAAAATATTTTTGGTGTGGTCTGCATATGACTCACTAGCAGCCTCCTAGATTTATCTGGATTATTTGTTAAATTTATTGAAAAGTACACATACTAAATTCATTTAAAAAAAATTCCTCATAGAAGACTACTGTTCAGTAAATAGGAATGCCAATATCCTCAATGCTAGCAGCCCCAACTGAAGCAGTTTACTTAAACAGGAGGAATTAACTTCAGGCAGTTAGTCTCCTGAATGTCAATAGACAGCAGCACTGAAAAGGCTTCTTTTTTTTTTTTTTTTTTTTTGTGCTGTTGGTTTGGGAAAAGGAATCTTTGAAAGTAGAAGACAGCAAAGAATAAAACCATCACACTAATCATTAATGGATAAATTCTAATACCAATTATTAAAGATAATTCTAATATTTGTCTCCCAGAATATGGACTTTTCACAGAAGAAACAGTACAGGAACATGCATATACCAGCTAACTCTTGACTTTTTGTTTGGTTGGTTTTATGGGTTTTTTTTTGTTTGTTTGTTAAATCATCAGCAGAGGAAAGCCAGTTGTAAAAGACAGAGCAACTCCTGATGCCCAGGTACCTGCCTCCTATAAAAAGGACAAACACATCCTCATCCCGCCCGAAAAACCCCAGATGCACAAATTTGAGAGGCCTCCCAGATCAGCTGAGAGCTGAGAGGAGGTTGCTTCTAAGCCTGAAGAGCATCTTACGGATAAGAGAAACCAGACGGGAAGAGTGCATGGCAAATTTTTCATTCAGTCAACATACCATCCACCTTGACGTTAAAAACTCCAGACCCTCACAAAAGGTGGTTCTACCCAGGTTTTGCCACCACATAGCAAAGCAAACACTTCGTGTTAACCTAATGACTTGAAATCATAAGCCTATGCTCCAAATTCAAAATGGAATGTTAACACCGTATTTTCTACCTTTGTCTCAGTACCGAGGGAAAATGAGAAGATCTCAAGCCAATTGGAACTTTTCAGCTTTTTAGACCTTCCTGGATATTTTCTAATTCAATCTGACATGTCTCAGCTGTGACACTGTAAAAGGGACAAGGACTAGCCCAACAAGCAAGCCTGTCTTCAGTTTGCAAGGAAGGACCTAGATAGTTCCATCTTTTTTTTTAAAAAAAAAACCCAAAGCCATAACAGAATAATTTGTTTGGCAAGTGATTTTCTTCTGGGTACCTAAAGTATGGGATGAGCAGCTGTCCAACCATTATTTTGCAATTGCAGAGGTAAGTTTGAGGCCATACTTATGTTTGGCTAAAACAAAACTCTGTAGGTGAAACAAACACCCAAAGGACAAATACAAACATTGCTCTACATTGCAACACTTTAAAGAGAGATGTTACCTCAATAAATAACACTTACTAAGGTTCAAAAACAATTTAAGTTCAAACAAAGCCTGAAAGCAGACCAAAAGCTACGGGGGTGGGGGGGAGGCGCAAAAAAAAAAAAAGTCAGAGCATGTAAAAAAAAAAAAATCTGCTTTCCTGCAAGAGCTACGGGAGAATACCTTGTGGCTGATCCACAAACCTGTTCGTGTTGAGGCCTCAAGAAACGAGCACAGTTACGGATAAGTTCTAAGCAATTTCCTGCCTCTTTCACCATCCAATAAATTAGGAAACAAACTCCAAGACACGCTGCCAAATAAGTTTGCGTGTAGTTTAAATAGGAGATCTGAGAAACTTTCAGATATTCAAGAAAGCGGGCATTGCCCATGCAGCACGAATCTGCACTTCTCCCCGGAGTCATCAGTCAAACCTCTACTATAAAAAGTTCCCTTATTGCAAAGTTAAAAAACAAAGACTAAATAAAAACCCACTGCAGACCCAACATCCTATCACATGCTTAGTGCAATTAATGTGACACAGGTGTAGCCTTTGGACTGAGTAAATCTCAACTGATATGTTTTCTCTGCCAACATACCATCCAAGGGGAGCACATAAATAGGGGAAAGGGGGGGAGGTACAGGCATTCCCCCCCCCCCAAATTATCTCAGAAATTTCATTTTGCATACATATCAATGATGAAAATGTTTAGCCTTGAGATTAGGCTGAGTTACAGAAACACTGATGTGATTATGGTCATCACATCCGATATTTGCAGTATGCTATCTGTAACGCCCATAAGTACATGAAAATCATTGTCAAATGAGGGGCCTAGGGGAAAGGGTTCTTGCTTTCACTGCCAGCCGTAAGAGGAGGTAGCACAGTGTACATGGGCAAAATAATTATAAACACGAAAGTCCAAGGAATAAAAATATTCTAAACTACCTGGGCTAAATATTTGAGACAAAGTGTAACATTTAAAATGCTATACTAAATTAGGGCTATCGCATGCAGTACTCTGCAGTTTAACATGTATTTCTATATTCACTTAATATTTATTTCCCATTGAGTTTTAAATCAAATTATGGAACGCCACTCCTTTCCCATTAGTGTTTTGGTGAAGAATTTTGGAACACCCAACTGCGCTACTTAGTTCCATCTGTTGATGTTTCTTTCCTTGCCGCTTCATCCGATCAAGCTCACGAGAAGTTCTCCCTTGCCAGCACGCATCAAGTCAGCCAGTAAACCTCCCCGCCATCCCACGTCTGTCCACGCTGAAGAAGTGAGGAGATGGGGTGGTGTTTATCTAGGCAGCAGGGACACATGGAAACGGCCTTTAAATATTTAGAAGGTTGTGACAAGGAGTGAAAACCTTTCTGCATGTCCATGGAACACAAAAAAAAGTGGAAGTAGGTACAAATTGTAGTAAGGGAGATTTAGATTAAATAAAGAAAAAGCCCCTCTCAAACAGTAAAGAAAATTAAGCACTGGAATACATTTCCCACAAGGGTATCAATCGTCTCCATTGATGGAACAACCTTTCATGGTCTTTTCCAGCCCTATATCCAAAGATAAATCCTTGACAGCCCTTTCAGCCTTTTATCTCCTTACACCGGTTCACAGACAGTTCTTCACCATTATCTCACAAGATAACCCCACACCATTTGTTAAATGAAAGAATCAAACTTGGTTACTAAATCTTTTGGTATAAGAAGTTGCTTGTCTAAAAGACACCAGTGATCCATAAAGTCTGACAGCCTGTCTGCAAGAGCTGCCAGCATCAGTTTTGGGAGAAGAAGCTTTACCTAAGGGACTTGAAGAACAATCTGTCTCTGTGTCCTCCTGGTCTCCAGCCACCAGAGTCAGTACAAATTGCATACTTCACAAAACTGTTTTAGAAGTCATTAGAACTTAATATTTTCTTGCAGTAGTTCTGAATCTTACATATTCTTCACATGCATAAAATAATCCTAAAGGCTAATTTTAAATTAGGTGGGAAAAAGATTTCCATTTATTAGTTTTGATCTTGAGTTTTGAATTGTATCAAGTGCCGTTCTGCTTTTGGATATAACAAAGACCGAATAGGAGTCTCTTTCATATATTGTATTTTTGTGCACTAACAATCTTTCAAGAAAGCTGCAATTGTTTTGGCAGATTACATACACTATTTATCTACGCAGAGTATTCTCCCATTAAATGGGACATACATAGGTTCTACTGTAAATTCCTTTAGAGGAACTGCGGAATAAGCATTCATGCCATGCTCACAATGGGAGATAAGTATCTGATCTGAAATTTCAGCACTGTGGTGGTTAAAACAGTGAGAGAAAAACAACATTGTTTTGCACTTAGAAACCTGTTTCTAATCAGCTGAGCTACTCCTATGGGGTCAAATAAAAATGATTAGCTTATTAAAAGCATAGCTTTGCTATTTAATAAGCAAAAATGATTGAAAATTCTGTTCCAGATCCTGATAATTTTAGTGTTTCTAGTTAAGCCTGCAAAATTGCATTCATTATTAGTGTCTAGATTCATTAACAATTCAATTTATAGATATTAATGCTTATAATGCATGCTTCGCTTGCCAAAACTTGAAGAGAAATTGTTTCAATTAGCTTTCATGGATCATGAATCCTACCGGCTGGGTATTTTTAGACAAAAGATACAAACACATCCCCAAGCAATGCTAATGCACAGCTGGGATTCGTATGTAAGGTCAGCTAACAGTTTAAAAGGAAAAACAAGTAAACGAGTTTTACACAGAACAGTTAGACAGGAACAGAACCAATCAAATATTTGCAAGTCACACTACTCCCCGTAAAAAAGCCAGGATTCACTGGGTTTTGTGCTGTTTTTTTAAAAAGCCAAGCTGGGAAGATATAAACTAGTGACTAGGTTAAAGAATATTTTTCAGCATGTGACTAAGCATACTGGCTATATGTACAGGCCCAAGGCAAACTGTTCCGTTCTCATTTTCATTCAAACTATATAATTAAAATCAGTAAAGATGCACAGATGTAACCCAGGACATGATTTTGCTCAACATTTTCTCTCCTTTCCTTAGGTCAGTTACAGTCAGGGAGAAGAAACGGAAATCTACACAGGCAATTTTGCACTACACATGCAAAATAAAAGAAGCAGAAGATCACAGAATAAAAGCCTCTGTTGGCTGCCCCGGTGGCAGGTTCAAGCGCGTTCTGACCAGTGCCACCCAGCACGTGAACAGAAGGCCCGGGAGGAGCAAAGCCTTCATCCAGGCTCACAGCGACGCCACACCAGAAAGAGCTGAACTCTGCCAGACCCCGAGCTCCTACACGATTGCATGCGCTGTGCATGAACCAAGGCAGGCATGCAGCCTCGGGACAGAGATTAGCGATTTTATCTGAGCACTTAAAGGAAAAGCAACCAGAATCACTTGGGTCCACAGGCTGGACTTCATTAATATAAAAAAGTTACTACAAAAAGTTGGCTTTTATTATTGCCAGTAATCCATTATCCTTCCTTCTCCTCTTCTGAGCATTGTAAACACCGGTTGGGAAATGGTGAGATTTTAGTGCAGCCACTCCACAGAAGGTATCCCAGGGTACACAGGTGGCTCTAAAGTCAGCGCAGGTCCCCACAAAGAGCCGACCTGCTGTTCCTGCTTCCTGAACACGGGGTTACGTGGCACGAGGACTTCAGCCGAGCCGAAGCCTGCAGCCCATAACTGCTGCACAGCAGCACGGCTTCCCTCCGATCTGGCACATCTGCCTCTGAGATTAGACCGTCTTCCAGCCCTTACAGGTATTAACCCCTCCCTGATTCCGTGGAACTTAGAGCCTAAATGCGCTGAAAAGATGCTGGCTTTGCTTTGATTTTCCTTTTTGGTGGTTCCTTGCCATTTCTGTGGGCAATGTCACTTGAAAAATGGGGTGAGGATTTCCATTTCAGCCTTTTCCCAGTGGAGGGAGAGGGAAAAAAGGTCTTCAACACATGAACAGCGTAGCTAAGGAACAGTCTGCTTTCAATTCATGCCCATGTTATTTGTCTAGAAGGTAGTTACTGTATTCTCTCTGAAACAGACCTAAGGAAAGTATTTTCAGGAACAGGAAAGATTAAAAGAAAATTAGTGTTTCTGCAAACAGATAACTTTAGTTTGTGGCTCTCCTCTCTGAGAGCAAGGTAAGCTAAATTCCAGGAATACTGAAGATACTCAGTATTTTATCCAAGCAGCCTACCCAACCATTCCTCCATAAAGCTGGTCTTTGTTTCAAAAGTGTCTAGACTATAGAGATCAATCAAGTTATTTCTTTTGAGTTGGCTTATTTTTGGAGAGCAGCACTCTGGAGAATACCATCCTAATGGCTGACCACAGAGGTGTCTCACACAGTCATTTCACTGCTAGGCTTCAGCGTATCTCTCTCATGTTTATTTGTAGGGCAGAGAGTCAGGCCCACACTAAATTCTTTGCCAGTGACGTGAGAGCATGTGCTCAGCTGGAATTCCTCTGCAGAGAAAAGCAATTAAGAAAAAGATTTAGAGGACTAACATCAGCACTGAAGTTAGCTGGAACCCGGTTTACAGACCAGCAGTCTTAGCAGCGGATCCACTGCCGCTCAAGACAGCTTCAGGGCCAGCTATCTCAGAAGTATGTCTTTCTAATTAAAAATTGTTGTGGAGTTAGGACTTGAGTCAGGGTAACCTTGTTATAACTCAAGAGAAGGCAAACCCAAATGATCCATCTTCCACAGTTTAACTTCACCCTAAATTTACCAATGCATTAATAGGCAATGGACCACACTTCACTCCTAGTTTGAACCACATTGCTACTTAAGCACTGCAAGGCACAAAAAGCTGCTGGAGGTAGCAGGGTAGAAATCAAGATCTTCTCACAGATTCTCAAAAATCTTCAAACGGCTCAAAATTTTCCAACCCTTGTTCCTTAATTCAGATATTCACTCTGTTAGATTCAGATTAGGGCCAAACAACTGGAAACAGTGGTACCAGAGAACAGACCACTGCTCCATTCAGGCTTATATTTCAGCAAAGCAGACAGTATGAAGAAGCCCCTAGGCTATTTGCACTTACACCCAGTCTATTTCAGGCCTCAGAATTCACACAGAAAAGTCATCTAAACAACTATTTCTAATGATCTGACGTATGTCCTCACCAGCACCAAGCAAAAAGAAACATAAGCTCACAGACCTTAACCTGCACTATCCACGTTCCCAAATTCATTAATTCAAGATTATAGTTTGAACAGTACATTAAAAGAGTCAACTAATTGAATAAGCAAAACGCCTCAAAAATATATCAGAAGTGACAATGGTAGTCTTACTGCCAACAGCTGTGGTCAGCAATGAAATCATTAGCAATACTGCATTACTATTCAAGATATAATAATAATTCATTTGGTTTAGAAAGTCCACAGAGGCCTGACTTGTTTTGCCATGAAAGAGAGAGCACAAACAGATTCCAATTACGAGAAGATCCTGTTCTTTACCTCCCCCACTTCCTATGAACACACTTTCATACATCTTCTGCCAGCCTCTAAACAGCCTGATTATTCCTTTGACTGTGTAGAATCACAGAATAGCCCGGATTGTAAGGGCCCTCAAAAGATCATTTGGTCCAACCTTTCATGGGAAGAGGAGCCTAGGTGAGATTATCTAGCGCCTTGATCAGTTGAATCTTGAAAGCCTCCAGTGTTGGGGACTTCACCACCTCCCTGGGGAGGTTGTTCCAGTGATTGATTGTTCTCACTGTAAAAAATTTCTTTCTTATATCAAGATGAAACCTCCCCCAGTGCAACTTGTATCTGTTGCCCCTTGTTGTCTTCTTGGGAAGAGAGAGCCTCTGTCCTCTTTGTAGCTGCCCTTTAAGTACTGGAAGACTGTGATGAGGTCCAACCCTGAGCCTTCTCTTCTCCAGGGAGAAAAGACCTGACTAACTCCTTTGGTCTTTCCTCACAGGGCAGGTTCTTCAGCCCTTTGATCATCTTTGTGGCCCTCCTTTGGACCCTCTCCAGTCTGCCTGCATCTTGAATTGTGAGCCACTGCTGGAAAACGAAAGCCACTATTAGAAAGCAGAAGCTTGCAAGAAAGTGGCACTCAGGTCTGAATTGGTCCTAAATCAAAAAATGAAGTGCCTGTCCCCTGTATAGCATTAACCTACAGTGAATAAAGAAATTAATCTCTTGAGGTCAGTTAGCCAGTCTTCAGCAAGTATACACATCTTTAGATTAAGAACTTTTTAGAGCTGGCCTTTGGACCTTCATATTTTGCATATACTGCATGAGCCACTCTGACAGTGTCCTCTAGGAACATCTGGTCAAAGCAGAACATCAAGAACTACCCAGTTATGTCACAGCTGTGGCCCCTCCTGTCCATTCTTCTACAGCATCCAGGACATGGTTACAGCTCTGTAATTGTCTACTGTCGTCCTCTTTGGGTCACCCTACAGTGTCAAGAAGCTTTTAAAAATCCTCAGGTTACATGTATACATGTAAACAAGTATAGAAAAATAACAGAAGGCATTAGAATGTTTCAGTGTCAGCAGATCATCAACCTGTGACCTCCGGATAGTTACTAAAAGGAGGCAGAAAAGTCAGAAATGCAAGAGTATTGACAGGCTTAATTTGAATAAGTAGGGTTTTACAAATCTGTTTTGTTCCAAAATTTGTAAGGATGCACAATCAGAAAAAGAGAGGGTGAAGAGACACTGTTCTCCATTTTTAATTACACATAGATACAGATTTTACCTGCTTTTAGTACTGTATACATTGTAACTTAAAATTGTTGGGTTTTTTTTTTTAAACAACTTTATTTCATAGTTTAAAGAGGATTTCTCCTAAGAAAAATTATCATTTAAAAAAGATAAATCAAAGCTCTCCCACGCTTTAAATGCAATTTTGTTGAAGGACACACCGCACTGCTCCAACATCATTAAAGGCTGGGTTATCATCTTTACTCCACTCATCCTAAAAACCACCATTTGGTCACTACATTACCAACTTCTGCAGACCCTAGAAAACCAGCAGAACTTGTAGTTCTTGTGCTATTCAAAAACCCCAGAAATCCTCACAGTAGATTTGATTAGAAGTATTTAGAGATTTGTTTAGTTTATCAGTTCATATTTGCTTTTCTCCCCCACTTACAAGAAAGTTTAATACACAAACGTACATGACATGCTATGTCTGCAGCCCAAAATTATTTACAGACATGTAGCTCATTTCAGACTGCTACCACCGTTCTCTTGGCAGACTTCAGTATAGATGGACCTTGTGGCCCGATTTTCACAGCCCTAGCCCTAAACTTGGTGATACATCATACATACATGCTAAAGCCATCTACGCTGCAGTGCCAACCACACTTCCATTCTTCACCTGTGCAGAGATACACTAGGGGCAACAGTACTGCCCAGTTTTAGTCTTGATTTCCCTAAATGCAATCAGTTCTGAATTCTGATTTTAAACAAAATGCATCCTTTTCCTGTTTTTTGTTAATATATTAAGAACATTTTAAACTGTATTCTTAGAGATTAGTAGTAACAAAGATGGGAGAACATGGTACACTTGTAACAGGCACTTAAGAAAAATATATAGAATAGAATCCTAGAATTGTTTAGGTTGAAAAAGACCTTTAAGATCATCACGTCCAACCGTTAACCCAGCACTGCCAAGCCCACCACTAACCCATGTCCCTCAGCACCACATCTCCCCGGCTTTTAAATCCCCCCAGGGATGGGGACTCAGCCCCTGCCCTGGGCAGCCTGTGCCAGGCCCTGACAGCCCTTTGGGGAAGGAGTTTTTCCCAACACCCAACCTAACCCTGCCCTGGCGCAGCTTGAGGCTGTTCCCTCTCGTCCCATCGCTTGTTCCTGGGGAGACCGACCCCCCCGGCTCCAGCCTCCTTTCAGGCAGTTGCAGAGAGCGATGAGGGCTCCCCTCAGCCTCCTCTTCTCCAGGCTGAGCACCCCCAGCTCCCCCAGCCGCCCCTCCCCACCCTTGTGCTCCAACCCCTTCCCCAGCCTCGCTGCCCTGCTCTGCCCACGCTCCAGCCCCTCCAGCTCCTTCTGGGGGTGAGGGGCCCAACGCTGAGCACAGGATTCCAGGGGCGGCCTCACCAGTGCCCAGCACGGGGGGACGATCCCTGCCCCAATCCTGCTGGCCACACCGTTCCTGATACAAGCCAGGATGCCATTGGCCCTCTTGGCCACCTGGGCATGGTGCTGGCAAGTAGCTCCTTTCTTCAGAGGCAGTTTGTGCAGGAAACATGCAAAGAACAACAAACAGCTTTTCAATGTCAAAGCCTGAATCCATCAATGCTGGAAGGTTTTCCAACTGGTAGTTTGGTTAGTTGGAAGATCCTGTATTATCAGCACAGTGGTTTAGTTTTTAATTTCTTGGAGAGTAATTCAGGGAAAGCATTTGTCATTTTGTTGGGGTTTGTTGTTGTTAATTAGACACACTGTTTCCTTTGGTGGGAAAGGTACTACAGGGTCACTTTCCTAACAAGGGAAGCAAAGGCAAGCTCTCCAGCGCTCCTCCCGTAACTCTTGGGCCACTTTGGCCACAGTTAAGGAGCTGAAGTAACCCCAGATAGTAACATTTTCATTGCAGGGCCAAATCTCACTATTTTTCCACCCTTACAAAAAGGGAATTACTAGCTGTATTTCCTATCCCTACTCCTAAGCACACCCACATCTGAATTATGACAGCGGTCAGATAAAGACTGAAACCTGGCATCTTATGACATCTCCCCTATTTAGGGTTTTGTACATCAGTGACACCACATTGCAGCCCACCTGGAAACTAAGTACATGGATAAATACACTCCGAGAGGAAAAGGACTCTGTACTGTTGGATTATGTTTAGGTTCAGCATTTTAACAGTTTTCTGGGTTTTGCAACCAGTCAGATCAATGCTGAAAACACAGAAAGAATAGCATGGACAAGGGAGCCAGCTTTTTATTTATTAAAAAAAAAAAAAAAAATCAACCCTTTCTCTGAATAAGCCTAGACAAGATTGCTAAAGACAAGGTGTGTACAAATGCTCCCACAAACACTAAAGTACATGGACTATTCCCTAGAGTCCTACGTGAAGAAAACCAGGGTGCGTCAAATTCAACTCTTAAATAATTGGGCCATCATGTTCTGAATTTGCCTCAGTTTCCAGATGTTCTTCAGATGGCCTCAAGATGTTGGTCAACCTACAGCTCATTTCAATTGTCTGGTCCTGAAGTGAGTAACTGAACTGGGGTCTACATATGAAAGCAACTATCCAATTCCATTTGTCTCATTTTGAGCAGATGGGAAACCAGCACACATGCCATAGCTGCTAAGTACTCAGAAGCAGAATAAAACCTAACAAAAAATAAATTAAGAACTTATGTTACAAGCAGCTTGTCCCGCTCCCTTCGAGAACCTGGTATAAGCTTCTTCCAATCTACCAGCGTTATCCCAGGCTTGTCTAGTTCTCATACAATCCCGCACTGTCACCAAGTAACACTTTCATTTCACGAGCCAGCTCGCAACAACGATGAAGCAAAGCTGAATACTATTACCATGCAAAACACACTGTAAGAGACGCAGTCATGAAAAGGAGCAATACTTAATGAAAGAGAGGACCCAGACTAAATGACTAAGTGCCCCAAACTATTCTGTTTAATGGGTAAGTCGTGGAGGGACAACTCCATCTGCTTCAAGTACCGAAGATGCAACAAAACTATCCATCAGTCTGCAGAAGACCTGTGAAATCACACATGCACTCTTTGATTTATCTTCCCCTGTAACTGGGAGGTGATCAGCTAGAGCTAACAGTGCATCCGTTCTACGTCTGAGATTGCCAGATTCTGCCTATGAATCATCGAATCATCAAATCTCCCAAGTTGGAAGGGACACAAAGGATCATCAAGTCCAACTCCTAAACAAACCCAAGTCATCCCCGCTGACTAGAGGATACAGAACTAGCTTGCAAGCTGTAGCGTGGAAGCATTCCAGTACCTGCAAAACATCAACAAACTGAAATGTTGTGACACTTGAAGGGAGTGACCAGAGCTGGAAGGTGTTCCTGTGATGCCTACCCCATACAGAAAAGGTGTCAATTTGTGTTCTTCAATCTTGCACATAGTGCTATCAGATTTTGGACTGATTTCTGCAGCTTGGCATGAGACACTTCGCAAGCTACAAGTCCCCTTCATCTCGGGATGCAAGTTCCTCCTTGGGGTGTCTACAGATTTATTTGTATTTATTATCTCCAAAAAGATACAAGTAACCCAAGTTTGTCACTGCTATCTGTACTCATCTCCAACACAAGATAGCTTAATGGTTAAAAACAAAATACAGATTTATACAGGGTCAGGAACATCAGATTTCCAATTACAGAGCTAGAAACAAGATTAAAAGTAATTAAGAATTACATATATTATGTTTAAAACAGAAAGATTCTCCCTTCAGTTTACCACATCTATAATGCCACTGTGTTTTGCTAGCCACAACAGTTGTGGACTGAGTCCACAGATTCACCCTGTGTACGTGACCATCTCGGACCACGAGTGGTTAAAGGTGGCTGGGAGGAGTGACAAACCCTGCCCTGTCCATCCCAGACTGCTCCAGACATCATCTCCTCCAGCAAATTCTATTTTCTCATGCACTCCCTCATTTTATATTTAGTTTCCCCATTTGCTTTCTTAATCCAATAAGAATGTAACTTCCATGATCTCTACCTCTCCTCACACCAATTTTTTTTAGATTATTTTTTATTTTCAACTAATACGAATAGTAAAAGTGTTACATTGAAGACGTAGGTGCAATGACTTACTTTCAGTATTCAGAACATTTCTTGGTATTGACTTTCTCCTCCTAGCTCACTTTTTCAGGCAGACAGTCTGTTGCATGGCAGCTTTAACCATCTCTTCCTTCCATGGACACCCAGGACATGGTTTAAAAATACCACTTAGACTTGCAATATTTCACATCAATTTAATATTTTTCATATTTTCCTTTCTTAGGGAAAGCAGGCATAGGTTTTAGACATACCAGTAGCAGAGATAACAGAGTTGGTACCAAGAAATTTACTCTTGTAACTTTTCCGTTACCAACATCACCTTTGTCAATTTTAGGTGCATCTGGCATCAAAACATAATGTTCCAACTGGGGTAGAAAACAGGAGACTTCCTACTGACAGATACTCGTTGTTTGGTGCACCTCAGATAGCCTTTATGTCTTACACTGGCACACCTCAGATGTCCTTCACATCTTCACAAGCACTTCAGCAGGCGCTCTTTAGGCAAAGTTAGCTATAGCCTGCCTCAGAAGCCAGATAAAAATGCAGCAAGTAGAAGACTTACTTAACTACACACATCTGTAGCCTCTTACACCAGATCCATGCACTTCACCATCCTGTCTTGCAGTTGCTAGACCACACTACTTTGTTCACCGCAGAGAAAACAAATGAGTCTCAATTCCAGACGTTCTCCAGCTTTGTAAAAATAGCCATTTAAAATACAAGTGTCTTTTACATTCACTTCATCATCTCTATCTCACTGTGGCTGTTCTGCAGAGAAGATGAACTGTACCTTTTTACATTTAGTCGTACCTACAAGCTCAGTCAGAAAAGGCCTGCGTTAAAATTCTATTCCTGACCCTTAATGGGCTAAACACAGCTGGAGCAGGGGGAGAATGGCAAAACCTTAAATTCCTGATTTTCACTTGAAAAACGAACAGCAGCCCACACTAAGAGGTCAATAAGGTTGCAAACCCAAACATTAAAAGTTCAGAAACACTTCCAGGTTCCTTATCCTACCCCAGTTCATTTTCTTTGGTCACATACGTGGCATGGTTGTGCAAGACTTCTACCTAATTCAGCTTACAGCACTAAGATGAAAGGTTTTTTCTAATACGTAAAGCATTGGGCTGGAAACCTCAGAAAACTTGTTTCATCTCTGCTCTGTCACAAACCCCTTGTAAAAAAAGAAAACTAGCTGAAGCCGTACTATAAGGTATATAAAGAAATGAATTAAGACTTCACCAATAAACTCAAAATTGTGCTAAGAGATTATCCATTGTTTGAGTGAAACTGCAAATTAGTTTTAAATTTCAAGTCAGGACACAAAAAAAAAAAAGAAAACTGAAAAAGCCAAACCCAAACAAACTTTTTGACAATTGAAATAAACTTTGACTGTTAAATAATTGTTTATACAGAAATGCTTTAAAACAAAGTCAAATTCTTTTTTTCAAAAACAGAGCATGAGCATTGATTTCTATAAGTTCTTATTTTTCTGACTACGTTTTTCCTCCCAACACTTGAATGATTCAAGAAAATGAAATTATTTTTGGCAAGGAGCACTTTTCACCGCAAATTGTTTAAATGCTTTTCTTGAACAGTTTCCTTTTGTCTTTTCTAAATTCAGTGATTGGTTTTGCAACCTTCAAACTTTTGCAACTCTAATTCTATGGCTACATATTCCTCCCCCCCTTTAAAAAACCTAAATACAGTACTAAATACAGCTGACTTCATTTTTGCATTTTATTTTTTGCAGGATCAGACAGGCCAGTGGTTAGAGTGAGGAGGTTTGCATGGCGAGAGGATGATGGAAAAGAAACAGCAGAGATGGATTAGGCACAGAGGGAATTAAGTAGTAGGACACAGGCTAGCCTGGCAGAAGGAAATGTTAATAGGCATCAGCAAAGATAAACAACCCCCCTTCTTTTCACTGCCACCGGAGAAGTTTGCCCATTTCTTCCCCAGATGCTTTTAGCTTTCCATCGTGCTACCCTTCATGCCGAAGCTTCCTCAAACCCATCTTTAGACTGTGTCACTTTCCCTTTTCAAGGATCTTCAAGGCTCCCTGCTACAATGATGATGACAGGAATCAGCTGAAGGGCAACTAGGAAAGATTGCTCTTTGGTACATTTTCCACGAAAGAACAGCAGCAATGCCCTCAAAAGTTAGCAAATACATTAATTCAAGATGTCAGATCTTTGGCAAACTGCTCAGGCCTAGTTTACAGAAAAGGCACTGGGGCTGCAAGCGCCCAGGATCACACAGGAGTCCCGGCCTTAGAGTCTGCTAAGCCGTACTCTGCCCCAAGGATCATCTTGTGGCCCCCCAGGTCAGGTACAAGCTGATAAGCTGGACCAGCCTCACCATAGAGATGAGCTGCTTATGGTCCAAACGTTTCACTCCTCAAGCCGCCAGGAGATGACAAATCCCCTTCCGCTGGTTACTGAGAAAGGTTCCGCTGCCTCTCCCCCACCTCCCAACCAAAACCAAACAAAAATGCTCTCAGCAGTTGTTACTAGTGTGAACAGTCTATAAAGAAAGCAAGCTCATCCCTTCTTGGGGCTAATGGAAAACAAGGCTCCAGAACGTGAGACAAAACATAGGTGATGGAAATAAATGGGAAAAGGAGGAGAAGGATTCTGAAAAAGGTCAGGAGAGTATCAGATAAGCTGTCATGAGAAGGAAGAGTTATTGCACTCATGAGCTACTCTTAACTTCATCTCCGAGGCTCAGGTTTTTTCCTTCCCTCAAGAGATAATTCCTCAGTAAGCTCAGCAGGTCCCATCCCCATACAGTTATTTTGTGCATCTTGGAAAAAACCAGAGCTGGGTGCTCCAAATATCCCCACAGGAAAGGGTCAAGTTCAGGATTCCTCAGCAGCCAAATGTTAGGCCTATTTTTCAATACTTCAGTTTAAAAAAAAAAAAAAATGGTTTGAAAGATTTCCCTTTCAGAAAAGCTTTGATTCTGACATGATCAGAAATCCCAAGTTTTACCTTGTCACAAAGACTGGAAATTTACAGCTTACAGTTAAAAAAGTTACTTGTGTGCAGGAATGACTGCCTAGTTTAAAAAAAACCACCCTCTGCCCTTCTACTCTCACACACCCATGTTCAAGAGGCAGGCTCCTTGCTGGTATTTGAACTTAGTAAAAGGAAGCCACTTCCTCATTAAGACATACCCAACTATGGTAATAACATGGAGAGCCAAAAGTAGTAACAGATTTATTATTACCACTGTGTGGAAATAAAATGTTGGGGTTTTTTTTTTTCTCTGTTACTCAATCCAGTTAATTATCCATGCAAAGTAAAGTTATTCCTGGCAGCCACAGAGGCAAAACTAACTTCAATAATGCTGGGGGTGGAATGGTTGTTATGCAGGAGAAGAAACTAAATAGTTCAGTAAATTAGCCCAAATAGATACGCACTGGGATTGGCCTCTAGAGGTTCAAAATACCAAATTCAATGCTTTTAGGCTTATCGTACTTTTATTTAATAGAGAAATGTCTGATCTGGGACTGCATCATATCCCAGAGACTCTACAAAGAGGTAATTTTTTCAGAGAGTGCCCTGAGGGTAACAGGAAAAATTACAGAAAGCTTCAAACCATTCAGCTCCCACAAGTATCCCTGCATTCTGGACTTTCACTTAAGCAACAAAGCACAACCAGCAAGGAATTTGTGGTGGTTACGGAATACTTGGATGGGTATTACAAAGCACAGCACTAAATGCTTCAATAGCCCAACATTTTCCTGGAAAAGCATAGTCTGATTCCGGCGAGAGGAGCACCAGGCGGCGATTGCAGCATCTTCTCGGTGTTACTGGCCTCAGCACAGCTCAGCCTGAAACGCCACGTACCCCCAGCTCCGAGGCGTTCCAGAGGCACTGTGTGTTCGCTCTTGAAGCTTATTTGTCCTAGAAAATGTCCCCACACTCAGGTTTTACCTCGGGACACACACACCCCCCAACCAAGCACACACAAAACACATACCTATGACAACTGGAGGATGGAGAAATCAAGCCATAGAGGGGAAAAACCCCAAACCTACAAAAAGCACACACAAAGCAAGAGCTGAAAGTGAAGGAAACCACAGAATTTATTCAAAGTATTTATTTCAACTGTCCACAGGCACAGTGATTGTATAAACAATGAACGACGGAAACACAAATGAACACTATGGGAAAAGAAACCCCTCACATTTTTTCACTGCAGTAAAGTACAGACCACCAAGAACAGCTTGACTCAAATACCCAGCATCAGTTCCCACACGAGAGCTGTTATTGTTGGCTTCAACACCCAAGTCCAACAAGAACAGTAAGAACTTGCATTCTGCTAATGTTTGAATAACCCTTGCCAACAAATTGATCCCACAGCAGCAAGGCTGTAGGAGATGGGTTCAAATAAATAAATAAGCGAGAGAGAGAGAGAGAAAGTAAGTCAAGGGAAAAGACATGCAGCACTCCTCTTTTAGCCTAAGTGTTCAGTGGGAGCTCTTTTTGTTTCCCTTATTTAAAATGGGTTGTTTCTTTCCCCCCACCCCTTAGGAAAAAAACCAACCCAAAAGGGCATTGGTGAGCATCTGTAATTTACATGCAAGGGAGACACAACTGCCAGAGAAATACAGATTCCACAGATGTTAACCCAGAGGACAGCCCAAATTAAGCAAATCACTAAATAAGGTCTGGGAGGCACTTTCTGAAGAAAAGCAGCATTTTTCCAAAGTCAGCAATTACAGCTGTCAGCTTAACCCCAGTCCAGCAGACAACCTTCTACATTTACCTGGTTACCCTACAATAAATCCATCACTTCCATAAGCAAAAAGGATGAACAGATCATTGAGAGAGGGAACAATCCCTAGTGTCTTCTCTGTTTGACTTCTGTTCTCCCTACCAGAGATAGTATTTTCAAATACCGAAATGGGCTTGACTAGTGAAGCTGAAAACCAAGCCCCTACTAATCCACAAAACAGATTCACTGTGGCAGTGAGCGACCAAGGCTCCTGATGCACAGGCTAATGGCCCTGGCCAGAGCCGAGCTAACCGAGCTGTACTCTTCCAAGGGCTTGAGCTCGTTTTTCTGCACAGCATCTTACTGTGTAACTGCCATCCCAGCACCAGCTGGGCTATCTCCTGCACAGTGGAGTTATAATCTACACCTCCAAACTAGTTTCATCGTCACTTCTCAAACTGCCAAGGGAGCAAATCTGCAGAAAACACAAATGGAATTGTAATTTTATTCTTATGTGAACACCTCTTCTCTAGGAAATGTAGTTTCCTTCTCCAGAAGGAGGTCAGATAGCACCGAGGACAACATTGGCTTTTGACCATTCTTTTTGGGTACCTTCATTCTTTTCCTGCTCAAACACATTCACTGGTTTGGTACATTAGCTTATCAGAGATGCACGCATGTACGCCATGCCACAAATGAAAAGAAAACAGAACAGAGTGACTAATTAAAAATACAGTAAGTTTATAATTGTTTTAAACTGCCATGCCCCAGTATAGCCTATTTCCTGAAGAGATTTCATCCTTTCAATCTTTTCAGTCCTTTACAGACTCTTCATATTAAATGGGACTCTGTATCTTTAATTGTGATTTTCCATCTTGCACAAGTAAACCTTTTCCATAGTACAGTCTCTTTTTAAGTTATAAATAAAACACCCAACTATTTTCTTTTTCCCACAGATGAGAACATTAAAACATTGACATTTTAATCTGTTCTATACAAGAGTGAGTTGTGTCAGCACACTGCTTCCAGCTACAACAACAGAAAAACCCAAGTTTAATTAAAGACAGAGTAGAGAAGCTGCATTGTGGCGTCTGAACCACAAAGATGCACGGCATAGTCTCTCGCTCGCTCACCATTTTGGGCTCAGTTTGCTCTTTGGATAACCGCTTGGCAGACAAAAGATGATTGAAAAGAAAGGGGAGGGAGGACAAGAAACAAACGTATTTTCTCAGATAGGAAATGCAAAAGGTGAGACCATATACCTGAGACTTCTGTGCATTAAAAATTTTACCCAGAAAATAGTAAAACCATAGCACAAACAACCCTATCACAAATGCATAGCAGAAGCCAGTCACATCCACATCAGCCTTGCCGCTTCAATGCTAGGGCTTGCACTGATCCAAGCTCTAATGCTGTGATCTAACACCCATTTCCACTGACAAATTCTTTTCCCCGGCAAGTTCCAGGGATGTTCTATTTTTAACAATGAAACCACAAAATTCTGGGTTTCCACTTCCAGGTAAACACGAAACGCACTGTTTTCCAGATAGCACCCAACACTTCTAGTAGGAACCTTCCAGCAGTTCATCAGCCCAGCCCCTCCGAGGTGCAGGGCTGCTGCAGCAGGGGCACGGCGGGTGTGCAGCAGAACGTCGAAGGGAACAGAAGGCCGCTCCGCTACAACAGCGACTCCCCTCCTGCCCGCGAGGCAGAGAGGGAGGTTTGCAGATCTCGGGTTATTCCTACCAGCATGTCCTCAGCAGCACAAGCTGCGATGCTTCCGCCGCCCTCCTGCCGTCTGTCCCCACTGCCGCAAAGGAAGGCAACGTGTAAGGAGAGGCCAAGAGAACTGGGTCTGCTCAGCTTGAAGGAGACGAGGCTAAGGAGCAATCTAATCACTGTCTGCAACTACCTAACAGGCACCTCGAGAAGTGCGAGATGGACTCTCCTTAGAGCTGCTCAGAGAAAGGACAAGAGGAAAGAGAAGAAAGTTATAGCCAAGGACGTGCCAGCTACAGACAAGTAAAAATTCTTCAGTGAGCATGGTCAGAGAGGAACAGATTGTCTAGGGAGGCTGCACAATCTCCAGAACCAAGGGGGAGAAGGTCCTGAGCTGCCCAACCTCACATCAGTAGCGCTGCTTTCAGCAGGGGGTTGCACCAGGTGTCCTCCGAAAGGACCTTTCCACCAAAATTATTCTACGATCATAGGACAGATCTGCTTGTCACACCCCTGCTACTACATGGAAAATGGGAGCAGGTAGACAAAAGAGAAATCTCCAATAACAAACTACGTATGACATTGCAGACTGAAAAAATACACCTTTAAGACTCACATACCCATGGGAGTTTAGACTGCACATGCTAATAGTTCCGAAATAAACAGTTATGGCAGCATCGGAATTCTTCATGAGAATGACTTCTCACAGACGACAGCCTTAAGCAGCCTTTGGGCACTTATATTTCCAAGTCTGGACCCTTATATATTTCCAAGTCAGGAGCCTTTAACTTTTATATTTAAGTCTTAGAAGCAGTATAAAAATTGATGCAGACTTGTTCTGCACCTGGCACCTTCCGGTAGCCATCAGCTGGATGAGAATTTCTCCTTCCAAACTGGAGCCGTGGTCACCCTGCAGTTTCTCCTTGCTCAACAGGAAAGCCACGAACACTGAGGCGTTTGCTATGGTTTCATTACACTACCCAAACAGAGGTGCTGTGTTGTATTATTTGTTTAATAATGCATATGTCACAAACACTACAAACAGGAATATCAAGGGAGTAAGATAAAAGTGTTTTCTGCACTAGAAGTGAAACTCCTAATTTCTAATGAGTTCATTTTGTTAGCTTTTCATATCCAAATTTCCTCTCCAACTACCTAGAAGTCTTAGTAATATGCCTTTTTTAAAAAAAACCAAACACGTCAATTCTTAACATTGTCACTCACTGCCTGGAGAAGAATATTGCTATTGTTTGATCCTGCTCTCTTACACCTTCACTTCAGTTCCAAAGTAAAGGGGCCACAGTTTAGGCTAGCTGATATCCCTAAAGTAGGGGACAAGTCAAAGTGAATAAGAAGAGTTGTGTAAATAGCAACAAAATGGAAAGTGGAAATGAAACTGAAAATAAGCAAAGAAGAGGAAAAAAAGTATAGCAAAGAACGGTGTTACTATAAAGATCAGCATCTGCTAGTGTTTGCGAAACTCCGCACCAGTCTGGTTCCAGTTAAATGAAGCTATGATTATCTAGTCCAGAAATAAAGCTGGAGTGTAATATGTGTAACTCAAACTGTACTACAAGTCACAGGCGAGTTACAATCTATCTTCCAAAATTTGGAAGAAAAGCTTTTCAGCTGTCAGGCAGAAAACGATGATATAGATGAAGATGCAAAGGGGGGAAAAATATCTATTCACCTCAAACTTTTATAGGTAGGTATGTAAAATTGTTTCCTGCCGCATCTTTCACACAGCATAGGAAAGATATTTGTATCAAGAAAAATATATTCACATTCTTGACCAGTTTCTCAAAAAAACCACAACCAAAACCCCCCGCAAAACACAAACAAACCACCCAACAACCAAAACACTCCCCACAAAAGACAACCCAGCTCTCATTAACACACTTAAAGAGTAGCCAAATTTTCAGACTAATTCAGCATGCTGGATGCATGTTGATGGCCAAGCTTCTCTGAAAATCTGGCCCAATTACAGATCCCAAGCCTCTGAAGATGCAGCCATGCGTACTACGTTCCTGTTGGACAGCACCACCTCTGCTGTTCGTACACGTACCAGCTACCAGAAAGGCACCTGTAGTATCGTACCTGATGAAAAGGAAGCATTAAATGTCTGTTCATGGAGAATCTTTGTTGAGAGGGTGGAAGCTGGTTTATACACCTGCTTTCCTCAGCAGATGGGCTTGTGTCACTGTATTGCCATTTTCAAGTGTGTCTCTAATGTGTGGCAACTTTGCAATTTTTCCTGTGCCAAGGCACCACGTTCTAAACTTGACATTTGTGAATGTAAATTATGAAGGAATTTCCAAGAGTGCTTTCTCCATCTACTTCTCAAAGAGAAAAAAAAATCCTAAGAAAGTCAGTGAATCCAAGCAGAGACTTCAGAAGTCCTTTCAGACAATCAAAAGCAGGATTTTCCAGCCAGGCAGCTGTAGTTCATTAGATCCGCCATGGACCGTGAAAGCCACTTGCCAATAGTGTCGAAAGACTATTACTCATTTCAATCTCTCTGAAGAGGACAGCTCTCTGACAAAGCATTAGTGAAAAACACAGAGTTTGGGGCTCTGAGTGGAACAGCTAAGCATGCAGACCAGGTTCAATACCGAACGCAAGGCTGAGTTGGGAAGGCAGACTGATGTCCCAGCTTTTCACCTTCAGAGATCAGAGCTTCCGTCTAGATTAATAAAGGGAAAATAAATACAAGCTGGCCATGTGGATGATAAGCATACCACACAACCTGGCAGAAGCCTGTTTCTGAATAGCAAGATTTCTCCAATCCTTTGAGTCTTGCTAATCTGCAATTGACAGCAAAAAAAAAAATTCTAGGACTCTTCAAATCAGCTAAGAATCTCTCACAATCCAGCAGTCAAGTTAATCAGAAATACTAAGATGGTTCCCCAAAATAAATACAAGATGAAGGCAAACATGAAGAGGGAGTCTGGGAAATACTAATTTTGCCCCTTTCATGAATTAAATTTCTACATAAATAATAACAAAAATAAGGTCCTTTAACCATAATACATAACTGGATGGGCTTGGCCCATGTAAGCATTTGGCTGGCAGATGTTACAGCTGTGGGTGTCAGAATCCAGACATGATACCTTCCCCTTCAGTCGGTTGCAATAGTCTAACCCATTCTAGTAATTGTTCTCTTCTCCATTAACTTTCCTCTTCTCTTTTAACGCCTATAGTAGCACTCTGGACATCATTTTAATAACAGTTCCAGGCAGTATTATGCTGTGGTCAGACATTACATAGCAAGTTACACATCTCTCACAGAAGACAAATACATCGAGGCCTTTACTACCATATACCATAATCTATAAATATTCCAGTTGCCATCCCCAAGTACATCAGCTCTGGTATCCTGTATGCAATAGCGGCTAGGAGGAGTTGTCAGAAATCCAGCAGATGAACTAGAGATAAGATGATTTCTCCATTAGTGTCTGTTAATCAAACAACCACCACCCCCCAAGCCTCCAGATATTAGTATAAAATCTAAAGCAATGAAAAGGACTTAACAGAAAGCATTCTCTCTTCATCCCCGAGAATCAATAATCCACTTTGTACAGTTCGCTTGGATTCTATTTTTAACACTATGTTTTTACAGATTACCAATCAAAGAGAGACCAAATAGTTTTCATTCCTAACATACACCTTAGAGAAGAATGTTTGCAGAAAGTTGTAAAAAAGCATGATGAATATACAGCAAATAGCACAAGCTCATCTAATTATATACTTAAATATTTTCTTAGTATTCCAGAAAAGTAGCAGATTGTATTTTTACAGAGGAGATGTACTGCAACATAAGCAATATTGTGCTCACAATAGAGTTGGCTTTTCTGTAATGTTTTGCTCTAATTGAAATATGTTCTATGAAAAAGACTGGCAGCATAGCCACAGAGCCAGTATTTTCACAGCCTAGATAAGTGTCAATGTCCTCCTTGCACGGGAAAGTATTTTAGGAAAAACCTTTAAGAGTCTGATGTCATGTAAGCCACATTTAATGACCCTATATACACTTTATTAAAAAGGCAAACTCTACAGTACAGAAAAAGGTAGCAAACAGAACGATTGCTCTTATTGTACAACTGCATATCAAAGAGAATCCTTTCCAAGAGGATACCAGAAAAAAAAAAAAAGACATTCAATAGTGAATTTTATGAGAGAAGGATAAAAAAAACCCCAGGTAGTTCAACAGATTCCTGAAATCCCAGTAGTGGTCAATAAATCGACTTCTGCTTCACATTATATGAAGAGGCTGTACTTAGCAAATCACTGTGTAAGCTGCCTCAATAACAGCACTCCTGCTACCAAGTTTACTTGCAATGATTCCAACAAAGAAATTAATTTCTTAGATGACAAGAAAAGGTTATCTAGAATGGGGAAAACACAGGAGACAAAAATTTCCACTAATAAAACAAATATCAGACTCTGAACTGAATTTGAAGCTATCTTTTTTCCTCCAAAAGATTTGAAATCCCTGTAGCCCAAACACAAGAGCTACAAAGAAAACATCCTACAAACTGCATTGCTAAAAATACAAGGAAAGCATAATGAACTAGATCTTTTTCCAATATGTGATTCACTAAAGCATCCCCATGCATATTATTCCTCAGGCAAAGCCCATAACAGAAAATACACTTATACTGCAGTCAAAGTTCTAGACTTAAAAGCAAACCTTACTTTGAGCTACCGGTTGATTTACTCCTTCTCAAAAACTTCAGTACTATATAAGAAAAACTCAGCGAGAGTTCCAGATTTCAGAATATGTCTTTTCACAAGTGTAAAGGTGCTTCTCACAAGTTCAGCAGGTAATAAAACACATACCTTCGTCTCATGTTAATGATTTTATTGATCTGTTTATTCCCAACAGACATTCAACACTTATCAATCACCCATCTTATTTTCCAGTTGTTATCAATTTTTTATAAATATTTCCATGAAGGGACACCATTTTACTCTATGACAACCTTTATTCCTCTTACTGTAATACACAGCCTTCAGTTAATGTTCTCATTTTATTCTCTTCATACTTGTCTGATGCATATAAAGTGAGCAAAATTACATGTTTTCTGTACGTGCCAACAGGAAGTCAGCCATAAACAAAAGACAACACAGAAGTTTGATTTTGAAAGTCAATATACAAAAAAGTGGATTACCTTCCTCTGTTACCCAAAGATCTACTCCCAGCAGTTCTCTTAAAGCAATTCAATCAATCTGACATCTAAGAACTATATGATCTAGATATTGGCATCAAACAATTAGCCTCTATGCTAGATGGATTGATTACAATACTTTACTTGCATGATCAATTTCTATAGATTTGTTTTTTTTCTGTAAAAGTTCGTTGAATTTCTGTATTTCACAGCTGCAAAGATTATAAACCAAATTATAAACCAATCAATTATAAACCAAAGCAATGTAGTTCACCTAAAATAATAACCCAACAAGATTTAGTCCTTCAGCTTCTATCCCACCTTCATCCAGCCACAGATGCCAAAAACAGTGACAAGGCCTTCAAGGTCAAAATCAACCATTTAATGCTGTCGATCTGGCCTATTAAGCAGAGGACCTCTAGGAAACATCATACTGATAAAGGATTAATGCGATCTGAAGTCCCACAGGAAGTCATACGACTCTGCTAGGACATTTATAAATTAAGTGAGTAGCTTGAACTAGGTCAAGTGGGAAAGAGTTAAGATCTAGGTTTCAATTTCCATGGTGATTAGAAGAAAAAAGAGCTTGTCTGAAGAGCTGTTTGGACCATTAATGCTCATTTTTAGTATCCTTTGGAAAACATGGGATATTTGAGAGGACAGAAAGAAACAATAACAGGTTGGTTTTTTGGGTTTTGGGTTTTTTTTGGTTGGTTAGTTTTTTTTTTTAAATCTGGTGACTTGAGTAACTTTGGCCTTGTCTGTCTGACACTGATCTCAAAGTAACAAAATGGCCAATACAGGACTCTAGCTAGAAAGAAATGGAGAGGGTAATATAATATTAATGACATGAATTTTCAGAAAATATATTCTTGGATTACCTTCATTTTTAATTATAAGTTTATCACTAATTAATAACACAGATATAGCAGTTTTTTGTAAGGCAGTTGACTTGATGCAAAATGACATTTGATTAAGAAACTCAAAATCAACATGACACATCAAGTGGGCTAGAGACTGATAGGCCTCAAACTGTAATTGCAGATGAGGCCAAACACTAAATAAATGTTTCCAGCTTATATCAATTAAATATCAACACTAAAAGAGAATGGTTTCTTTTATTCCACCTTCAAGAGCTTGACCCTATGTTATTCAGCAGTTTTGTCTACGCCCTGAAAAAAGGCACAAGATGATTACTGAACAAATTTACAGATTAGAGTGATAAAAAACAAGGATCAGTGAGAGAAAGCCATTTAGTTTGCCTGGTAAAGAAGAGTCAAGCAAAGATCATAGTTTTTAATATAGCTAAATGTAAGAAAACCTGTCTAAGCCACACTTAGAGGTTGGAAGCCTATCCTGAAAGCAGGTATTCTAAAAGGTCATTGTGGAAAAACATTTGTCGGGAGCTTCAGTGAGATACTGTGGGTAAATAGGACTATGGAGATAATTTCACTTTCAAATTTCCTCCAAAGCTGAAATTACACAAGTGAGGCTTAGCTGGAAAACAGCATACAATAGGTGGTGGCAGAAAGGGCCACATGCTGTACAGAAGGCGAGAGGGCCTGGGAGGCTGGCGGGGGCAATGATCAAGAGCATGAGTCTGATGGGCTCTCTGCCCTCTCTCCCTCTTCATCTGAAGCCAAGCAAGTATATGGGGGAATGCTTACTCTGCGAGGTTCCAATTTCTTCTACTTTTTCCCATAGCATCTGGATGCAAATTGAAACCTCAGGAGAAAAACCAAACCAAAACACACCACAGGAAACACATAGTTAAAGAATATACTGTTTTGTGTGGGCTGGGGACTGACCTAAACCGTAAAGGGAAAGAATATGGAATGACTGAGCTAAACGCATGAACGCATAGCTTCTTCTGAAAGGACTTCAGAAACAAGCAAATAACCATCTAAGAAGCTACTGCCAGTAGCACATGCAGCATATTTTCCTTTTTAAACACAAAGACTACTAAAGTGCCAATTGCTTCAGTCTTGGCCCAAGATGGGAAAATAAGCTGGAACCATTGGTGGGAAACTATATGTTGCAGGATACAATAAACAAAAGAAAACCCCTTGTGTCCTTTCATATATGTCAAGTTACTGTTAGCACCTCAGAGTAAGTTTCTCAATTTACCAGGCACCTACCGTGTTCAAATTCTCTGCCACGTGTCAGCCTTTGCTCTTGCTGGTTTTAACCTCATTCCCACGCCATTATAACAAGACTTAGAGGGGGGAAGACTACTTTGAAATTGCTTGACATCAACTTTAGCAAGTTAATATAACTTTAGAACATCAATATAAACTCACATATTTAAAGAAACAAACAAAACCCTCCCCTAGAAAGCTACCAAAAGTTTAATTGAACAGAGGTAAGGAAGTATTTGGGCTTCTCATTAACCTTTCTTGAAGGTTAAATTGGACAAAACTCAAGCATCTGAAAGAGAATTAGGAAGCAGTTATGATGGTGTGCATCTTAACTCTAATCATAGTTCTCCAAGTAACATCCTCATATGCTCATAACATATCGAGCTTTCCTGCTTCTTCTTTTTGTACCTTGCCTTTGCAGATAGTGCAGAGTATTAATATTTCCTCTTTTCCTGAAAGAAATCTATCTTGAAAAGCCGTACTTAAGAGGAGCTACTTACATATGGTACAACCAAACACTTTGCTTGCTTCAGCAATGAAATTCCACCACTAAGTTTCACAGCTTTTTTTGTCTGCTGTATAGAAATATGCTTCATGTTATGATCTTACTCACCTGTTACAAGACCTACTTAGCAAGCACTCTTACATCCCACCCAGCTGCTGACAATCCCCTGACAGGACATGAAGCATGCCAAATACACCCGGAACATCCACTTCTTTGTTTTGTTCATAAATATATGGAAAGGAGAGGAAGAAAAAACCCTCAGAAAGCTTTGCCTAGGATCTCTTTATATCAAAAACTGTCCACCGTGCTCTTTCAGCTAATCCCTCCATCTTTACATAAAGTTGTATTTAGTACATTACGCTCAACTAAACAGCTGAAGACCTGAAACACAAAAACTCAAGAAACATATGAAACACGTGAGGACACGTAAGAGCATGACAAGGCTGAGGAATTACACCGCTGCCTCCTGATTCCCAAACCAGGGCTTTAACACTTGCATTTGAACTGGTCAGACATAACGAAGTCCGTTACAAATCCTGAGCGGGGACAGAGATGTGGCCTCCATCGGTGGCCAGGCCCAGCGACAGGTCAGGTTCCCGCCTGACGGTCGCTGTCAGCAGCAGTCGCAGCTGAGCTGTGTTGAACCGCGTAGCTGTAATTCTAGCCATGATCAAGGCAGGAACAACATTACTTTAGCAGTTGTGAGTAAACAATAACTCTGATACAAGATGTTTTAATAACAGTAAGGGGAGATTTCTGCTACAAGAAGTATTACCACAACAGGACCACCCAGACGTCTCCAAAACAACTTTCTCTCAACACAGCCTGCCTGCCCGTGAGCCAGGATCCAGCTACAACGGCGACATTTGTGGTTTTCCTATCTGCCACCTGCCTCCCTCTAACATCAATATACAGCTTCAGAGTCCAAAGGGACACCCAAACAAAGCTGGAGGGACAGAGAGGAATCAATGGCAAAACAAAACCAAATAGCTTTCAAATGATTGTGGGCTCTTTAAAAATGGGGAGTTCTTATTTTTAGACTGCATTCAAGTAGCTCAAGGTGCTTTTTCTTTCGTCCCCATGACAGTAGTAAAGTGAATACACCTGCCTCGCCTCGCTCCCTTCTGATGGTAAACAGAAGGTCTTGCATTTAAGTTACAACATGGAATACTTCAGAGCAGCCCTGTGCCAAAATAGCACATTTCTGAGGGATGCAAAGGTATTCAATAAAAAGCTTTTAAAGGCATATTTTTAAACTTGCAGCAGGAAAGCTTTTCTGTGTCAAGACAGTAATTCTTTTAACAGCATTGATCAAAATGTCATTCTTTTATGAGTGTACAATACCTTTTAATGGCATACAACAAGCCATTAGGGTTATACACCTCCGTACAGCAGACAGCTTACTGGAAAATCGGGAACACTGGCCAAGATACAGTCGCTAGTTTTTGTGCTTCTAATAAGGCAGAGTTTCTTCCATTTTCCCCAGCTCTCCTTCACCCTAATACCCACAAGTGAAGCGATCCAAAAATTAAGCCAAACTTCTCATCATTTCCACCAGAGTTATTTTTACTGTAACCCACGTATTTTCCCCAAGAAATGCCTCTTATAAATACAATGAATATTCTGGCTTCTAAAGTGGGATTCTATCACCAAGGTCAGATTCTTTGTTTTCCTCACCAGTCATCGTACTTACCCCCAGATCAGCACTGACTGAGGAATCAAAGGTGGTTGAATTGCACGTAATGGTTTTGATTTTCAGAAATGCGAAAAAGCCCCACCTGCCCTTTCCTAACACTCTGAGGCCTGGGACAGAATCTGTCTACAAATCATCCGATTCTTTTCAAGTGCTCCGACGTTCAAAAAGGGTAAGAGCCCTGGTGATTGCATTTGCTCTGCTTGAATGGAAGGCAAGCATGGACTCTGGATGCATTTGGCAGCCCTTTATACCCTTATTTTAGTTACAAATAACAACAGGAAAGGGAATGATTTCTGTCAACCCACCTTCAAGGGTTTTCACGTTAAGGGTAAGAGAATATTTATGGGATTTAATCAATGTTAACTGAGCAGTGGCAGCAGCAAAAGAACTTTATTTCACTCCCTGAAATACTTATGGATAACATCATGATCTTCTCAGCTACTTTCTAAAGTGTATCTAAGCCATTGGTATAAGCAAATGAAAAAAACAATTCCTGATTAAAACTTAAAGCAAAAATGTAAATCAAAGAAGGGAAAACTGACTAGAAAGAAGAGAGAGAAAAAAATCTGAGGCTCTAAAAATCAAAAGCTGGAGTGAAATTAATTACAATTAACGAAAGTTTAAGGAGCTACTTTTCTCTTACCTATTCAGTTCTGTAACACAAAAGCGGCTGTTGTCCATATGACTTCCCGTTATGAGACAGCTGCTATAAGTCTTCTCTGTCACAGCAGTCACATCTAGAATTTAAAATCAAAGTTAATATTTTTTCTTCTGCACAATCTTTAAACATACATAAACTCAACTCAGTCAAAACAGTTTACGCTACAGAAGATGCCATTATCTCAGACAGAATACCACAAAGCCAACTGTGTTTATATCTGCCCTGCATTCATTATTAAACATACAGTCAGATACAAAGAGGTCTCCCCGGAGAATTACCAGGTCACCCACAAAGAGCATGACTTTGCTAGATGGTTCAACTGATAATTCAGACCAAAACCTAGTCAGAAGGAGACACGACCCACATAGACCGATCATGAACCCAAGTATGCTGTGTTCAAATAACAAACATGTCACTTGCTGGCAAACGTTATTTTAAGAGGCAAGTTGCAAAAGTCCCAGGTAGTATCTGAGGACGAGGACTGCCCGGGACTGCAGAGCTGTGACACAGGGGCTCTGGCGCTCCAGCGACGGCCGCGTAAGAAGGGCTGCAGGGCAGCAGCATGCAAGTGCCAGCAACAGAGCCTCTGCCCACTGCGCAGGCTTGGGCTCCTCTCAGCGTACTTACCGAGCCTGTCTAATCATTCACTTTGACATTTCTTGCCTAGTTTTAAGCCACATAAGTTATAAAAGTAAAATAAAGACTGGAATATTTTCTGGAAGGCGATATAACAAGAATACACCTGCTCTCTGAAGCAAGCTACATAAATTTCATGGTAAATAGGGATTGATTTCTCACTATTACATACCAGAGAGTTCAGAGTTGCTCTTTCATGGTTGTTGTAGTTAAGAGAGTAAATACATATTCAAGTACATGTGGTGTTTTTTTTTTTTTTAAACAAACAGATGATTTACTACGTTACCTGATATATATCAGCTAAAAAAAAAATGCATTTTGCAAAAGCAATTAATTTCTTGTTGACCTGCACTAAATTCTGTGCAATAAACATTGGGGTGGGACAGGAGAGCTGCTGTCCCTGTCCCCGGGATGCAAAGAATCAGATCGTGAAGTCGATCCCCCTGCGCCTGGGACAAGGAGCTGCGTTCTGACCTGGCATGCAGTTTCAGGATGGAACGAACTTTTCATTCTTCAACACAACATTTCTAAAACACAATTGCATCCTAGTTTCCATTTAGAAACAAAACCAGTTTATGTTCAACAGCATCCTGGTCTACCCAAAGCTAAAGATATACATCTTTCTTCTCATTTCAATCCAGTTAAACACAACCCGTGGGGCTAGGAGCACTTTCTGGGCACAAGGAATGTGGCTAAGAGTTAGTGAATTGTGCATTTAGTTTCCTGAGTAAAAAGTGTCATTTTTTAATAGAGCTTGATTCAGTAAAAGCAACTCTCTACTTCTATATCTCTTCAGTGATGTAAAAATAAACTAAGGTCTTGAATTAAGGAGGTCAAACAGGGCCAACATAAACAGTAACCCGTCTCATTTAGCACTTCAGCTTTTAACAGCTTGGCGTTTCAGTTTAAATCTCCATCCCTGGAGGCTTTTAATAACAGGTTTGGCGTACATTTCTTAGAAACTACATAGATAGATTTGATCCCGCTTTTCAGCGAGGAAGCAGATTGCTACATCTCTGCAGCACAGCCTGCCTGGGGAAGGAGTTTCGCACCCAACTGCTACAACCAGTTACCACTGCAATGGTAACTGTAGCGGCTTACGGAGCTTTGTCCCTGTCAGCCCGCTGCCAGGGGTCCTAGCAGCCAAACCACTCTTTCCTACAAAATAGTTCAGGAAACTTCTTGGCTAGAGTCCTCCCGAGAATTAACCTGTTAGCAGTTTGGCAAGTGCTGGATTTTTCCAGGTCCCTGGCAATGCAGCCTCTCTTCCTTGCCAAGGTACTGTGCAACGGTGTAACTGCCATCCCCTTCCCAGAATGGCGACGGAGAAGCCTGAAGGAACAGCACGGCCTGCCCCGGCTGGGATGGGGGGAACTCCTCCGTGCAGCAGGAACTCGGGAGCGGAACCCTCCGGCCCCCCCACAAGAGGAGGGAGGCAAGAGGACAGCGTTAGACAGAGCGGTAAGCTTGTCCATCAGCCCTTACCTGGGCTGCATGCGCGGAGCACAGCGCGCTCGCCGCCCCCTCAGCGGCGGGGCCCGGCCGCCACAGACCCTCGCCGGGCCGGGCGGGGCCCGCGGCGGGGCCCGCGGCGGGGCCGGAGTCGCCGTCGTCGCCGTCGTCGCCGTCAGGGGTAGGGGTAGGGGTGGCCCCGGCCCCGGCCCCGGCCCCGGCCCCGGCCCCGGCCCCGGCCCCGGCCCCGGCCCCGGCGCTCACCTGACGGCCCGCAGACCGCGCCGTTCGAACGAAACCGCCAAGCCTTCCTCCCGCCCCGCCTCATATTGGCGGCGCTCCCGTCCAATCCTGAGGCGGGACGGGCAAAACCCCGCCCCGAGGAGCCAGCCAGCCAATCAACACTCGCCGAGGGTGGGGACGGTGCTGCCTGTGCGTACACCTCCCTGCCTTCCCGCGCGGAAAGCCGCACGAGCCCGCTGCCCCAGAGGCGTTGATTAACGTACGTGTTGCCCAACAGGAGCTCACCCTTCCTCCCGTGCGTGCCGACGATTGGACAGCAGAGGAAGGGGGCGGGGCTTCCAACCAAGCTCGGTGGAGGCGGACGAGCGTCGGGTTGCCATGGGGACGGGCGGGCGGCCGGCGTCGCTCGGGCCGCGGGGCCCGCGTTGGGCCCGGCGCCGGCCCCGGCCCCAGCCCCAGCCCCGGCCTCAGCCCCGGCCCCAGCCCCGGCCCCAGCCCGTATCGGCCCGCTCTGCGTTCAGCACCTCCAGATCTGACGAGCAACGCACCCCGCCGGCTGCTTCCCCTGAGGGCTCCGGCGTTGCTGCGAGCCCCTGCCCGCTTTTCGGTAGGGCGGGATGCGGCCAGCCAGATGCCAGCCCCGCTTTGGAAACGCCCTTAGGTTTTGGGAATCTTGCTAAATAGTGTCCTGTTTTTTCGGGGGAAAGAGCTAAAAGCTGCCTGCGGCCCTGTGAAATGGCTGAAGAAAGCAGTCTTCGAGTCACCACTCTCACCTCCAAGCCCGAAAGAAGAGACAGTGCCAAAACTGTCCCAAGCTCGGCATCGCTGCTGTCAAGAACGGGCGCGATTCTCCCTGAGGAGAGCCACAGCCCCCCCGGCCTGTTCCAGGCTACTGCTCTGCCGGCCTCCAGCCTTGTCCTGATGAAGAAAAAGCAGGCTTCCCCCCGCCCCGGGAGCTTACCCTGGCCAGACACTGAAGCAGGACGACTGAAGATCAAGATAGCATGCAAAAGAAACACAGAGCTGAACATCTACAACCCGAGAGCTGTCTGGAGAGCGGCAGGGCTTGTGGCCCCTCGGTCGCACGGGGAAGGCACAGGGAGAAAGGACAATGATCTTGGTGTCTCAGGTCAGATGAGTAGCTGTCCTCCACCGGCCCACGGCCGTGGCTTTCCTCAGTGCGGCTGCCCTCCTAGGTCCTGCATCAAGGCACTTCACAAGCACTCATGGCACGAGGTATAAAACAAGTCAGCGCTATGAAGGCAGGCACCTGATTTATGTCTATTACAAGCAGTTGAAGGAGTTACTGCTGCCTCTAAGCCATACACAGATCTAATTCTAGATAGGGGAAAGCATCCAAATCCAGGAGATGCTGAAGTTGGCTTGCTCTCCCTTGTAAGAAAAGCAGCCAGTTTCAGAAATGGAAGGGTGGATGAAAAAGATGGCATTAGCACAGGTGAAGTGTAAGCCAAGCTGTGGAGCTGGGAAGCCTGCATGATTCAGACATCTGTTCATGAGACCGCATAGAAAACCCAACTGCTGAAGGCAAAAAAAAAAAAAAAAATTAAAAATTTACAGACACATGCTAAATCGTAGGAGGCAAAGAACTGCAAGGCTGTCCCAACACGCTTGATAGAGAAGCAGGGAATGAATCAAGCTTACTGAAATCCTAAAGGCATAAATAACGACAACGGAGCTGCAGTTCCTTCAGCCATAGCTCCTTGTTAGCAGGACGAAGTTTTGCTTGTCCGGGGGACTGCCTGCAATGATGGAACTGGGAAACTAAGTGAGACAAAAGCACTGGGCTGAGATCTTAGTGAAGAAAAATAGCAATGGCAATTCACTTCCTTTTCCGTCTTTGGAACTGATGTGTGACCGCAAAGCAAGAGAATGCTTGGAACTTTGTCTTCTGCTTGAAGAGGAATGAAGAAAAACAAATATTTTTTTAATAAAAATTTAATATCCTTTTTTTGGACTTTGCAATCAAAGCAGCTTTATAAGCTATGCGCGCATGCATAGTAATCCTTCGCTAATCCTACTAGCCTCAGGCATACACGATGCTTATGAAATAACAGGGCAGTTCCTATTACAGAAGAAACTTCTAGTTTTTTTTGGTTTTTTGGTCTAGCTCATCATAAGGCCAAGCAAAAGAACCAAGTTCAATGGACCATCACATGCAAAATATAAAAGAGCTCAAATATAAGGTATCCCCGTACCCAAGTGTATCGATCAAATACAAGATGGCATGAATGGGGTAACATTGTGGTACGGTAGTGGGAACGGAAGTCCGGTTCCCAATGCTTTTTTCAGAACAGGATATCATTTTAATGTGGGAAAGCCAGTGAGACAGCAAGAAAGCAAGGGTACTGTGGGGATTAGAGAACGATTATGGCCACTGCTGGCCACTGGTCATTGCAATCATCATAATGATTTCCACTACAACTCTTTTCCCCATCACTCATAACTTTCTAACAATTTTCTAACCAGAAACTTTCCTATCGTGAAAAATACATTTAGAATTTTTTCGCTTAATATTCCTTCAGCTGAAATGTACAAGGGTCAAAAATTTGAAATGAGGCACAGCAGTGATCCACACTGAAAAGCAAAACATGCCTTTACGTAATTTGGCTTTGCTTTGCTGTTCATGAGTGGATGAAATTCAGACTGTTTTTACTGAGCTGATTAAGACAGCCAGGGACATCTGCTGCTAGTTGATGCAGCTAATGCCTCAGTCAGGGAAGATCCTTCTCTTTCTCCTTCAAGGACACATTAATTCAACCGAGTCTGCAGAAATGCACCATGGGTGTGCCCTGTTCTGTTGTGCCTGATGTCAAACCAGCGCCTGATGTCAAACCTTCGGTGTCCAAGCCAGGGTGTAAGGAAGCCCGCCAGAGGCCAACTCCTAGTTTATTTTATTGCAACTAATAGACTAAGACCCATCATAGTTTGGAATCAAGCCAAGGCCTGAAACTGAAATTGCTTCCTAGTAAGTGATTTGCTCCACTCAGTGAATCGAGAGAAGACTTCCACGCTCATCCTCCTAGACCTACAGTCTTGGCAATGTTAATAAAATAGACCCTGACCAAGGAGAGGTGGCAGGATGCCAGGACAATGCATCAAAACTCTCTTTCCTGGAGAGAGTCATCCAACAGGTTGTCAACAGGCGCTGCGCCTCTGCCCGCTGCCAGGCACTCTTCTGGAGGAGTCCGGCAATAATCGCAGCAAACCGCCAGATGAACTTGTGAGCTAGCAGTACAACCCCACGTGCCGGCAATAATCAGACGATACACAATGCTGGCTCTTTGCCATGACGCGCATGACTCCAGTGCCACAATGCCCCCTCACTGAGGCGTAACAAGCTTGCAGGTGTGGAGCCCAGCGGGTCTGGCCTCGAGCAGGGCAGAGGCGGTGCTGACAGGCTACGAAAGGCACACCAAGCCGCGTCCATCACCTCTCTGTCTCCCCAGGCTGGAGGCAGAACCTTTTTGGGCAGTCCCAGGGCTGTACCCGAGGTGTGTGCTGGGAGTGCTTGTTAAGTCTGAGCTCTCCGACTGCAGCGCAAGCAGCAAAGCTCCCCCCTGCTCCTCCTGCAAAGGAGCCTCATCCACTACAACATGATTGAGCCCAGCTGCAAGGCTTAGTAGCCACAGTGGCATCTGTGGCCAGGACAGCAGGGAGGTGAGGACAGGGAGCTTCCCGCGAGTGCTGGAGGGGTTGGAGAGAAGCCCTGGCAGCTGCTGGGCTGCCCGCCAGCCTTGTTTCACCCTTGCGCATACTCCATGTGCGCTCTCTCCCCACTAAAGGGTGCAGGGTGTGCAAACTCCCACTCATAGCTGCGAGAAGGTGCCTGGATGCACAGTCCCTTAAGAGATGGCTGGTGGAGCCTGTTTGTGGCATGTGTGCTCACAGCTTCACACAGGGACCCCATCAGGGTGGGTCCATAGCAGGGACCATGCAGCGCTGCAAGGTGTGGGGAGGTGGTCTTGCATGGAGGCCAGGAGAGCTGTGAATCTGCAGCCTGGCAGTGTGCACACAGGCAGGCGCTAGGGAGCACTTGGCTCATTTATGCAGGACAGGCAGGTTTGGCAGGGCTTAAGCCAGCTCAGGAAGGATGATAGAATTGTAGAATCATAGCATAGTTTGGGATGGAAGGGACCTTTAAAGGCCATCCAGTCCATCCCCCTGCCATGGGCAGGGACATCTCCAACCAGATCAGGTTGCTCAGAGCCCCGTCCAACCTGGCCTTGAATGTTTCCAGGGATGAGGCAGCTCCCACCTCTCTGGGCAACCCCTGCCAGTGTTTCACCACCCTTATTGTAAAAAATTTCTTCCTTATATCTAGTCTAAATCTACCTTCTTTTAGTTTAAACCCATTACCCCTTGTCCTGTTGCAACAGACCCTGCTAAAAAGTTTGTCCTCATCTTTCTTATCAGCCCCCTTTAAGTATTGAAAGGCTGCAATAAGGTCTCCCCGCAGCCGCCTCTTCCCCAGGCTGAGCACCCCCAGCTCTCTCAGCCTGTCCTCCCAGCAGAGCTGTTCCACCCTCAGACCATTGCTGGGGCCTCCTCTGGCCCCGCTCCAACAGCTCCCTGTCCTTCCCGTGCTGAGGACCCCCGAGCTGGACGCAGGGCTCCAGGGGGGTCTCCCCCGAGCGGAGCAGAGGGGCAGAATCCCCTCCCTCGCCCCGTGGCCACGCTGCTGGCAATGCAGCCCAGGAGACAGTTGGCCTTTTGGGCTGTGAGCGCGTGTTGTCTGCTCAAGGCCAGCTTTTCATCCCCCAGCACCCCCAAGTCCTCGGCAGGGCTGCTCTCAATCCCTTCACCCCCATGCTTTGAGCACTTCCCCCCCGCCCCATCTGTAGCGCTCCAGAATCTTTATGTTTTTCATTTTGAACAAAATCCCCTCAAACTCCATTAGAAAATACTCCATTACGAAAATACCAGGGTTGCACAGTTAAATGCTCAAGATGAGAAATGCTACGAAGTCAAGACTGTACACACAGCCCTTAACTCTGCCCCTTGCATGTCTGCATCATTACAACACGCGCTATTCCTCGCTCCCACAATAGTTTGTAGTCTTTTCAATCTTTCCTATAACCTTGTTCATATGACACCTTGTAGCACTCTCCACCATGCAATGTAGCCCAGAAAGCATCCATTAAAGTAATTTATCTGAAAAATATGCAGTAAATCACAATTAGACAATATACAACTGCTGAAGTAAAAGAGCAGAATAATAGTGAGGACAGGCTACCACATTGAGGCGTTTAGAATTAGACTACCACATTAACCACTTCAATGCCAACACCACCACCAGCCCTCATGTTTCAGTGGTACCACCCTCTGAAAGTAAAAAAAAAAAAGAAAAAAAAGGTAAACAAACCCCCCCTTAATAACATTAAATTCTTTGTTTGTGACAATGTACTAGTACTTTATATCCATGCATGGAGACTTTTTTATTCCAGGTGTGACCGTTGCTTACATTCTGGTGGCATGCAGGGCCCCCGTCACAGGTCAGGCTTCCGTTGCATCGCATGGGGTGCCAGCATGCAGAGAGGTTGCTGCGCAGGCAGTGAGCCCTCATGCTGCGAGCCAGGTGGGATGCCAGGTCTGAAACATGGCTAAAGCAAAGGAAACTCATAGGAGTGATAGCCACCAAAGCTGCAAGACCCCACAAAGATGGTGTGAATTCAGAGCACGTATTTAGAATGACTTTTAAAAGTCTCAAATGTTTTCTTAGGAATACATTGATTGTACAGCTAAAGGGATACTTGGACTTGATTAGGCAGTGTAATCAATGTCCCATCACTGGAGTGGTTGCTCCATGTCAACTGAGCCGGGGTAACCCCATGCGCAGCCTGAGCCCCGGCGAGACAAGGTGTTCCTGCTGAGCCCCCGGCAAAGGTGGCCACAGCCCATTTCCCTGTGAGCATCTACACAGAGGGTTACCGTGGGTTAGTTAACAAGCAGTATTTCAGCACAATAATCCCTGCTGAATTGATAGGCCCTCACAAGCCGTGGCTCTGAGGTGCCCCAGCCCTCTGGCCAGCTCGTCAGCATCTTCCCTGGAGCGAACGCCCCAGGCAGACCCTGTGCTCCAGCTGAGATTTATCTAGCTTGGCTTGGAGGGAATGAATTACAGTCTGAGGTCACCAAAAAGTTACAACAATACCAGCCCTAGAGAGGAGAGTCCTCCCCAGTGAACATCTCTGGGGTAAGCCCTTTGGCACTGCCAATGGGCAAAGGCTGCTGGAGCTCCCCTGTCGTGGTGGCCGAGGTCCATGGGGAGCAGTAAGATAGCACGTGTTAGCGGGACGGGGAGCAGTGGGATACCACGTTAGTGGGCATCGTGCAGGAAGCAACAGTGCGAAGAGCACCACAGCCCCCATGGAGGATGGGCACGGGTGGAGAGGGGACCGGGTCCACGCACGGCCGGCCCCAGGCTGTTCCCGCCAGCGCAGGAGAGGGCCTGGTGCTGCAGAGCGCCTGCAGCCAGGCACCCGGCGCCGGGGCTGGGCACGCTTGCTCCCTGGGTGGGGAGGCCCCTCAGAGCCCCTGCGGCCCTGGCAGAGGGGGCACAGCCACAGCCCGTGGGGAAAAGCCAGCGTCACTGCCTGCACTGGCTATTTAAACTGGGATTTCCAAGGGGAAGTGGCCCCATGGATAAAGCCTGTTTAAAAACTGGAGTGCTCATGCCAATACTGTGCTTCTGTTGCCATTTGGACACTGCAGAGCCGGGTGCGTGGAACAGGCAGCCCTGCCCACACGCTGCCCTGAAGGGGCAAGGTCCCAGACCTCTGCCAGACCCCTGGGAGTCTGGTTACACTTCAGGGCCAAAGCACAGCATTTTCATTGTTGGCTCTGACGTGACCCAAAATCCTAAAATGCGTGTCTCTGGAGCTCAGCTCGCTTGGCTTTGGCCCACAGCAATCACACCTCTGGACCGCAGGTTTAGTGGCTGCTTCTCTCTCAGCCGAGCAGAGACCCCGTGGTACCACTCCAGGGTAGCCCGAGCACCAGCGCAGCTGGGGAAGCACGCTGGCTGCAGCCAGACACACCGAGCCATCGCAAAGGACGGGTCTGCAGGGCCCTCGTGCCAGCACGGGGGGCAGCTCTGGTAACTCCCAAACTCTGTGAATCGTACGCGAGACCGCTGCTCCACCCCGCTTCACTCTTTCTCACAGGTCCGCTTCTGCCGTGCTGTCTACAGTGACCCAGCTCATTTTTATTTTGAAGGACTCCACACCATTTTCTGCTTCTAGCCACTTACCTGTTTGTCCTCAGCTGAACTCTCAGCTTTCCTGAGCACCCAAAAAGCCCCTGGAACATTGCGAGCACCTTCGTAAGGGATGGAGGAATGCTGCCGCCTTCCCCAGCCGGCTCATACAGCAGCACTGCAGCTCTTCCACCACGATCCAGCCTGACAGCCCCAAGCCCACCACCCAGAATCAGCTATGATATCAGGCCTGGCAATGCTCACAGGTGGGTGCTTGGGGCCAGCTCTCAACTGATGTAAATCAGAGCAGCTCCATCCCCTTCAGTGCTCCTGCATTTGGGATGAGATTAAAAGTTGTAATGTCAACTATTAAAATGATCTTTTCATTTTCCGTCTGCTTCCTGGGGAGCAGTGGCATGTAGAAGAAAGTTTGCTGTGATTCCCATGAGGTGTGAGACAGTAACTAATTACTAGAGAAGATGAGATACAGCCCTGTGATTCCCTGGAATATCTGCTAAACCTCAGGACAGTTTGTATATGTTTGAGCCCCTCCTCTACAAAGAAAAGGTAAACAGAATGAAAGATGGCAATGAAGCAAGCAGCAGCTCTGAATAGTAACTGGTCTCAGAGTTAATCCAGAACCTGGTAAATAAAGCTGCAGACAGTTAATAAATTAGATGAATAAAGTCTAGAAATAATATTTTACAGTAGGATTAGTTCATCTAGAGGGTACCTGGTGAACTCATAGGAAGTATGGGGAGAGAGGTAAAGAAGACACTATTACCTTCAGCTCTTTAAATTATTTCTGCAGATCCTATTACAGGAGAGAAAGGAGAAATGGCTGCAGAACAAATCATATGAATTCCTGTATCCAGTGGTCCGCCAGTCCCTTTAAAAAAAAAGAGAGAGAGAGAGAAAACGCATATGTGCGGTGGAAGCAATAAAAGACGCGCTTGTCCCCCATTCATCACCGTGTCATCTCTGGATGCATGCAGATACTGCTTAGCAGGGCTGGGGGTGGCGAGAATTACCCCAGCCCCTGACTCCGGAGCGTTTCACAGGGGACAGGCACAGCCAGGGGACAGGCACAGCACAGGGGGACAGGCACAGCACAAGGGACGGGCACAGCACAAGGGACAGGCACAGCACAGGGGGACAGGCACAGCACAGGGGACAGGCACAGTGCAGGGGACAGGCACAGCACAGGGGGACAGGCACAGTGCAGGGGACAGGCACAGCGCAGGGGACAGGCACAGCACAGGGGACAGGCACAGCCAGGGGACAGGCACAGCACAGGGGACAGGCACAGCACAAGGGACGGGCACAGCACAGGGGACAGGCACAGCACAGGGGGACAGGCACAGCACAGGGGGACAGGCACAGCGCAGGGGGACAGGCACAGCGCGGGGGACAGGCACAGCACGGGGGACAGGCACAGCCAGGGGACAGGCACAGCACAAGGGACAGGCACAGCCAGGGGACAGGCACAGCGCGGGGGACAGGCACAGCACGGGGGACAGGCACAGCACAGGGGGACAGGCACAGCACAGGGGACAGGCACAGAACAGGGGACAGGCACAGCACAGGGGACAGGCACAGCACAAGGGACAGGCACAGCGCAGGGGACAGGCACAGCACAGGGGGACAGGCACAGCACAAGGGACAGGCACAGCGCAGGGGGACAGGCACAGCGCAGGGGACAGGCACAGCACAGGGGACAGGCACAGCGCAGGGGACAGGCACAGAACAGGGGACAGGCACAGCACAGGGGGACAGGCACAAACCAAGGCATGCTCTTGCGTGGCGTCTCTGATCTGGAATCCAGGCACCACCAGTACCCTGTCGGGGCACAAAAAATTGCAAGTCCCAGGCTACGGCATCCCCTATTTGCCCCACCTGACCGGGCAGCCATCGCGGAGCGCAGCTCAGGGAGGCACGCTCTGGCACCAGAGGTGCCGTATGCAAACTAACACAGGTAACAAAGGAGAGGAGGAAGTACAAGTTTCACCTGAGGCCCTCAGAACTACTTGCTTCAGCAAACGGCGGAGAGTTTGGACACTGTCTTCCTGCCGCTCATCGCTGACGCTTTGGCTGGCAAGGCTTAGCACCGCTCTGCCTGCCTGGGCCCACGACGGAGCGGCAGGCAGTGCCTGCCTGCCCTGTGGAGGGACATGCGTGCAATTAATTGCATTACTCTGGGCTGAGGGTGTTTGAAACCTGAACATATTCTCGGGAGTCAGTAGTTGTTACCCGGGCTTAGGCACAGGAATGAGCACTGCTTGACCTGCGGCCGGCCTGATTCAATGGCTCTGAGCACTGAGACTGGCCTATAATTACAGCCCGTGTGTTAGCCCCAAAGTATGAAAGATGACAGCGCACATGCCTAAACTGTTAGCTAATACACTGCCGCTCTGACACAGAAGCATGCAATTACCGCATGTTAATCCTGAAATATCGGACATGAAGATTCAGCCACTGTGGATACAAAGCTGCCCGCGTCGGCTACCGGTCCCTCTGGCTGCCTGCAGCGCACTGCTGTCCTGTGGAAGCCGTGGCCGTGGGCATGTCGGGTGCAAAGCAATTGCAGAACTTCCAGAAAAAAGGAACAGCTCTGTTGCACCATTTCTTCAAGTGCCTGCATTTCCAGTCAAGATCTGTGCATATTTCCAGATGCTGCTAGGGCCTCATGGCAAATTTTTTTATGAGAGTAATTTACAGCACCTGGGAATTTTATTATTTCTCAATGTCATGTCCTGCTGCACAGGACATGGATGCTCCTGCATCGTTCCTACTGTGATCTCTTCGGTCTTCAGCAGTTTAGCTGTATGTCCAGTGCAATAGACAAAGTGATCCACCTTCACCTGCGTCTCTCGCACACTCACACAGTCGCCTTTGGAAAATAATTACAGCACGGAAGCCGATCCTGTTAGATTAAGACAAATTAAAAATCTAATATATAGGTTTGCTGTCAGGTTCTCAGGGTCAAGGGTCGATACAGTATATTGCAATGAGGCTATAGGTTACCCCTGCCCCAATATTTTATCATAATAAACCAAATGGGGACGAAACACCCAGCAGTAGCCCATAAATCTATTAGCAGTGAACTGTCAATGTCCCATATACCAGGGTAATTTGTTAATTCAGAGCTGGGTCTCTTTTTTCACTAGACCTTGTAAACTCCTTTCTGAAACATCAATAAACCATCTGCTTTGACTTGTTAATCAAACGACTTTATTCAGTCCAAAGCAATTTTTTCCTAATAAAAACAGAGTATTTATCTCCATGGCTATAAAAGAGGATTGTTTTCAACTGTTCACTTATAGTTAAGAAGCACATTTAGTTTGGATTGATTTCCAATGCTTTGGTCATATCTTGTCACTTCCCATTTCTTACACACAGCATCTCAGTTTAGCTCCTTAGCAGGGAAAGCACAACCTGACCCAGTGCTGGGAGTGGCACTGGGGGAGCAGCAGCCAGCAGCAAAAAAGGTCATGGAAAGCAAACTTTAAAGAGCTAACCACATCCCCTCTGGCTCTCGGGCTGCTCCCAGCTCTCTCCCAGACTCTGAGCAGACCTCCTTACAGCTGCACCCCTCCGCTCTGTCTCTGGGCAGTGACGTTCCCACCTCCCCAGCCGGCCCAGGGTGTTCCTTGGGACAGCCTCCCCAGGCCGCCCGTGGTCCTTGCTGCAGGTCTTGCCAATGCTCGCCCAGCAAAACCGAGGCCCGAGCCCCTCCGGCCACACCCGCCCGCAGCGGCTGCTGGGGAGCGGCACCGCGCCAGGGCGGGATGGCGGGGGCTGCGGTGGGCTCTGCGTGCCCACCGCCCCGCAGCAGCTCCCGCAGCAGGCAGAGCCAGCAGGCATGGTGGCATGCCGCCCTTCCTTCCCGCTCTGAGGCACAGGGGTGGGGGTAGGGGAAATCCATTAGGACACTATTACTGAAGCATGCAATTCCCTGGTGCAGCGCAGAGGGGGAGATGACGGGCAGAGGACCTGGGGGATGCATTAGAGAAGGAAAGTGTGGTTTTAGTCTGGCCGGTTGTTTTCTTTTCTCCAGTGGTATGTCACATCTGCAGCAGGAGTTGATGAGTTCAAGCAGCCCTCCGGCACCCCACAGCACAGCCAGAGCAGCTCATGCAGCAAGACAGGGGCCAGCGCCAGCCCAGCCCCAAGCCCTCCCCCTGCAGCAGGACAGTGCTGGTTCCCGAGCCCTCCCGGACACCAGCACCACGCGGGCCGGCCTCTGCTGTGCCCACAGGGCTCGGGGAGCCCTTTGCAGCAACCCCTTGGGTCCACCTTGGCTCAAGTGGAAGGCGTTTCACAGGCTGGTGGCCGTGACACGCAGCCCTGATCCTCCCAGGGCATCCCTGGGCTCACCTTGGTGGTGGGACAGGCCGTGCCCCCACGGCATCGCGAGCCATGGACAGCTGGGGGCTGTGCCGGGGACACGGGTGTTTCTTGGCGATGCCCATCACTCAGGCACATTGCAGAGGGTTGTCCCTGGACCACCAAAGCGCGTCAGGCCGGGACACAGCGCCCACCCGTCAGAGGCACCGTGTCCGTGCAGAGCCGCGTGCAGCCCTCGCAGCACTGCCGCCACGAACCCAGCTCTTCTCTGCGGCGACTTCGAGGAACCAGCGGGAAACCCGTTCCCCGACCCAGTCTGATCCTAACCAGATCCCGCCCTTGTCAAGTACCTTCCGCTGCAGACTGAGGAATCGCAGATCTTCCGCCCGAAGCCTCCCTAACGAGTGCCTTTTACTAAACACAAAAGGTGGTTTCTGCGAGCGTGAGATCGAAGCAGCAGCTCCCCAGCTGGGCGCAAACCCTCCCGCCCGACGGGCACAGCCTCGCCTCCTCCTGCCGCCGCACCGCGCTGGGCGGCACAGCGCCTGGCACGCCCAGCCCCGCGGCCTGCACGCGCTGCACCGTGCTGGAGGAGGTCTGGGGGGGCCGTCGAGGCAGTCTTGTCTGGCATTCCCCAGGTGTCCTTGCACGGTGCTGGTGCTGCACCGACACTCGGCCGAGGGAGCTGCCGCGGGCCAGCTGTGGCTCTGACCTGCGAAGGGACGTCTGTCCGGTGTCACCTGAGTGCCACTTGCCACTCAGTGCTGCAAAATGCACTGTTAAGGGATGTGTCACCAAAGGCTTGAGGGGCGTCCCTGTGGCACAAGGGCCACCATGGTCTGATGGAGGCTCAGCTGCCAGCACAGCCATCCCACAGCCTGGCTGAGCCTGGGGACCATGGAGACCACAGTCCCTGCAGCGCTGTGTGGCCCTGAGTGTGCCCAGGGCCACCAGCCAGCACGGGCACCCAGGGACCCGTCAGTGGCCAGCACTGGCACCCAGGGACCCGCCAGCAGCATGGTGGCTCCGCGGGAAGGGCAGCAGGGCGAGGGACGCAGCTCTGCCTCTCTTTGTTCCTCATTGCCACATGGCACCAGAGGAACCGGACGGCAGAGCCTGGGCCCCACGCCAAGGTACCGCGTGCCTGCGAGGGTCGCGGCTGCCTAAGGGTCTCTGCGGAGCAGCCCCCTGCCCAGCCCTGGCTGCCAACACCCGGCGGGGCGCTCCCTGCCGCCCCGCAGGACGCAGGACGCGGGGTGGGCAGGCGGGGACCCCGGCCCAGCGGGGTCCCCAGCCCAGCGGGGTCCCCAGCCCCACAGGGCCGGCCGGGTGCGCTGGGTGCGCAGGGCTCCCCGCAGCCGCGCTGCACCAGGGCGGCAGCTTTGCCCCAGCCGCAGGCTCTCCCCGGGATGTGCAAATCAGGAGCCCCCCAGCCCCGTCCAGAGCACCCCGTGGGGGGGAAGGGGCAGAGAAACAAAGTCATTTATATAATGTGTCTCCCTGCTGAGCCCCTAATGGCTGGCGCTTTTGTTCTGCAGTGGCTGGCTGTCTGTGATGGGCAGGAAGCCGCAGTCTCCCTTTGTTCCCCGGCCTTATTCAGCAATTTAGATCCATCATAAAAATCAAATATGCATGTTGCAATCGCCTTGCGTACAACAGCTTCAATTTTCGCCTTTCTTTAATTTGAACTCCATGGGAGAAAGAGGCAGGGCCAGGGAGCAAGGGGCAGCAGGAGAAGCACTTTGTGTTTTTGTTCAGCGGGCTGTGAAAATAGGGAGTAATGAAAATACAGAATTTTTATCTTTGCCTCATTATTTAAAAAAAAAAAAAAAAAAGAACAGAAATCTTCAATAAAGCCTCCCTGGTAGAAGGCTAGCCTGGGTGGGGAGCAGCCTTCACGTCCCCCGTCCTGGGTACGACAGGCTCAGCGGGGCTGGGGGATGAGGGGTGGCCCCGAGGGCTGCGGCACTGTGGCAGGGGCTGGTGACAAAGCTGGCAGCTGCCTGCTGCCGCGACGCACACAGCCGAGTTGACGTGCCATGGCTCTCTGCTGGCAGACACGTTTTATCCTTCCAGAACGTCAAGGTGCTCTTCTGTTGCTGAAAGCAAACATACATCCTTAAAAATTTTGCCATCACCTCCCTGTACTGCTTCCCTGGGGGCTGACGAGCGCAGTGCCGTGGCGCTGGCAGGGGTGGCCGTGCACCGAGCGGCTCTCCCGGCCCATCCCGGAGAGCTGCAGAGGCATGGCCGCAGCAGATGTGCTGGGGCTGCTTTGCCTCCGCTCGCCCCCACACCCGCCCCACGGCCCCGCGGCACGAGGGGCAGCTGCGGAGAGACAGAGCCACCGACGCCGGTGTATGGAGGCAGATCCCAGGCTTCGGAGCGCGCTGGCGGGCAGCACGTGGCCCTGGGAGATTTCCACCTTGTGTCCACCTTTCTGTGAGAAGGGGATGCGCTTTCCTGGGAGCGGAGCACTGAGATCTGCTTTGACTTGCACAGTCCGGGCGGGAAGGCTGCCAGTGTGATCCGGGGGAATCTGCTGGGTTTGCGCCAGGGACCTTTCTGTGCCACTGTGACCGTGGAAAAACTCACAGCACCGTGTGGGGCCAGACTGCTGTGGGACCCTGTTCTCGGTGCCATTGGAATTCAGGAGGAGCCCAAAGAAGCAGAGCGAGCCAAGCAGGCAGCCAGCACAGCGGAGGGACACGCGGGTCCCCAGCAAGGCTGGGCTATGATGTTTGTGCCATCCAGCCTCATGCACAGCTCCCGCGCCGCAGGGCCGGCGCGCCCCGGTCCAGCACGGGAGGTCCCGAGCCAGCTGCAATGGAGCCGTGCCCCTGGGAGCACCGCAGCAGGACGCGGCCAGGCAGGGCTCACCAGCGCGGCGAGCGGGGACGAGCTGCACGCAGCCGTGACCTTCACTGCTAGCACCAAAGGTGCAGAGCGAATGCTCACCCCTGGCTCTGGAGCTGCGCTCGGGGCCGGTGCTGCTGCGCATGGTGCTGTCGAGGGTGATGGGTTCATGGTGCCTCTCCTGGCTGCTCGGCCAGGAGTCCTGTTTGCTGTGACAGGGTCCCAGGTGTGGCTGGGGCTGCACCACAAGTCCCTGCAGTATCAGTGAGCCCCGCTGCCTCCTGGCCCCGAGTGCGGCATCCACATGCACGGCCCCCACCCTGGCACGGGCCCCAGCCCCAGCATGGCAAACGTGCCTGGCACGGAGGACCTTTGCAGGGTTCTTTCCAGAAGCTGCCTGCATGCCCATAGCTGAATCCCAGCCCCACAAAGCCCTGCAAGGATGGAGCAAGGCCCCTAAGGCATGGTCTTGCTCCTGTGTGGGGCACCACTGACCCCTGCCAGCGCCCGCATCCCCCTGATGCTACGCAGCTCGTGTGCGCATTGCTGGGAGAGTTGCGACGGTGCTGGGGGCCAGGGGTGCCCGGGGAAGGGATGGGTCCCTGGGCCCTCCCTCGCCATGGGCACACAGTGGGACCCCCTCCAGCTGCCACGCACCGGGCACAGCAGGGCCAAGGGACACGCGGCGAGGCTGGTCACAGCCCGTGTCCTTCTCCCCTGCTGTGTGCGCTGATGAAAGGCGCTGCTGGAGCAGGAGGGATACAGCTTCGCCTAATGGAAACTGAATTTCTGCTTAAAAAAGAAAAGGCGCCGCTTTGCCAAAACACTCAGCATTCCATGCACACATTAACCTGATTACGGGAGGAAGGGGGGGCTTTTCCTCGTCTCTGCCCTGCTAATAATTTTCTGTCAATTCTGATTTGGCTTTAACCTCCCTTCAGCCCCTGGTGCGCCCGGCTCGCCAGCGCCGTGGCATCAGGAGGTGCCTGGGAGCCATCCCGTGCCTCGGCCGCGGCAGGGTTTACCCCCCACTGACCTGCTTTCCGCGGAGACCCACCTCCTCTGGAGACAGGAGCGCGTTGGAGGGTGCTCCCAGAAACCTGTGGGAAAGGGGGGAAGCAACTGGGAACGCCCTCCCCAGGAAGCCCGCCTGCCCCAGGTGTGCAGGGCCCCGCAAAATGGGACACACAGACCAAATCAGCAAAAGTTCAGACACCACCAGCGATCCCCAAAGCCATGACTTAAACCCACGCAAGCTCCAGCCCAGCAGCTGGAGGGGACAGGCTGCTCTGCCTGGACACACGCAGGAGGAAAGCCCACGGACGGGGGACGGTGACACCCGGCAGCGCGGCATCGCTGGGGTTGGCACCAGTGGCTCAGGGAGGCTGGGAGCGCTGGGTCGGGAGGCTGTGGGCACTGTGCTTGTGTGCGTGTGCGCACGTGTGTGCACGTGTGTGCCCGGCTGGCAGCCGTTTGGCAGAGAATCCCCTCCCCCATGCTGAGAAAAGGCCCTTTTTCGCTGTGACAATTCAATATAATTGAAAGTTTGCTTAGGAAAGAGAGTCTTTTTAACTGAACATGCTCACAGCTGAATCGATATGAATTATACGGCACAGAAGATGCCTAGGGTATTAAAACATTAATTAAGTAACATCATGCTACCATCTAACCAACAGCACAATACCATTTATAGGTACCGCTATCTTTTCTCTGGGGCGCAGCGTGAAGTCTCTCTTCCATCACCGCAGAGGCCGCGGGAGATCCGGAGCACCGCTGGCTGCGGCTCCGCTGCAGCTCGGGCTGGCACCCTCCCTTGGGGCTGGTCCCTGCCCTTGGGGCAGCGGGCATGGACGGGTGCCCCCAGCCCAGTGGTCCTGCTCCTGGCACCGGCGGGCGCGTGGGAGGGCCCCCGTGGCCGCAGGGCTTTGTCTGTCGGTCCTGCGGTGCCGCCGACCCGCTGCCACCTGCGCCCCGCCGGTGGGTAGGGGAGGACCAGCCTGGTCCTGCCAGGGGACGAGCCGCCGGAGCCAGCCCTGCCGAGAAGCCGCGTCCTCGACCCACGGATGGTGCCAGCGCCTCCGCGCTGAGCTGCCGCCTGCGGAGGCGAGCGGAGGCAGTGCCCACGCGGCTGCAGTTGGATTAGCTCACCACATCAGCCCGGGGAACTAATGCACCGGTTCTGCAATATACCAAAATAGAAAGTCATTGGAGTGAAATCAGTGTCTTCACCACATCCCCTCTGGCAGAGCGTTAATTAAAATGACTCTCTAGTGCTTTAGATCATCAGGTGTACATTGTTAACGAGCTTGGAGGAGAGAATGGGCTCCACATTTGTAGTTTAAGCGCTGATGGAGTTAACCCTTCACCACTGCTGGCACAGCCTGAGCCTGGTGGCGGTTTCTCAGAGCATCTGTCTGCATTAGAGAAGTCGGCTCTCTTAGCAGACTTCAGATGTCATTTAGCACAGACGCTAACGTGGGACCCTGCTCGGTTCAGCAGAGACCCGGCTGCAGAAGAGACATGGCCGCAGCCGCTGCTCTCGGGAGAGGGGGTCTGTGCCCGGCCCGAACTCGCCACGGGCTGCTGGGACCGCGGGGGCTGCAGAACCAGCTGCCCCACGGGCTGAACTTGCCCTGTGCCGCAGCAGGTCTCCCACAGCAAGCCTGGGCATGGCAGCGAGGTGTCCCACAGCGCACAGCAAAATGGTCACTGGAAGCTGGCAGCTGGCAAGGTTTTGGGGTTTCTTTTGGCCTTGTTTTAGTCCCAGTGATGTGCTGCTTCATGGCCCGGACACCTGTACAAATGCAGCTCTTCTGTCACTTGGTGGCGTAGAATATGTGTCCTTGATGCCTCACCTGGATGCTGGGGCCCGTGGTGGGCATCTGGCAGCACCGGCCACGGCATTGGGCTGGCGGCGAGGGAGGGAAGCCGCTACCCATGGCTGCTGGTGCAGGAACGGCTCCTCCATAGCGCTGACCTGCGCGTCTGCGGGCTGGGCTGCACGGTGGCATTGCCATGCCTGTCCCCTGCCCCAGCTCCCCCTGCGCTGCCTGGACGCGGCGCCGCACACAGGGGGACACGGGGCCGGGGCGAAGGGCTCGGCTGCTGGCTGGGCAGCCCAGGAGCAGGGTGGCTCAGCCCCGGCACGGACCAGCCCACGGCTGCTGCGACGCCCAGCAGGGCTGTGCACCGGGAGCGGGTGCAGGAGGGAGAGCGTCTCCCGAAGGCATCATCTGTCCATAGCCTCCGAGTGCCGCAGGCCTCTGCCTGTCGGATGGGATGTGGCTTGCACCGGTGTCCAGCTTCGGCACCCAGCACCCATGCTGGCCCCGCGCCCAGGCTGCCGGGAGGGCTCGTGCAACAGGCTCGCCTCCGCTGCGCACCCGGGCGGGATCCCCTGTGGAAAAGCCAGCTGGGGAGACCAGCGGCGTTTCCTCCTTTGGTGTCAGCACGTGCCGGGCGTCCTGTGGCACTGCGTGCCGGGCTGCGACGCCGTGACCGCCCAGGCCACCTCCCCGGGGCAGCTGAGCGCTGCCCGCAGGGGCCAAAGCCCCCGCTCCTGCTGCACCGACAACAGCGGCACGCAGGCTGCACCCGAGGGCAGCGGCACCCTCCAGCCGGGAGCTCTGCTCCAAACCCCTCGGCAAGGTTACCGTCTGTAATGGACACCTGATCACTGCTCTGTTTTTATAAATAAGTATTTTTTTGGCCTGTAAGAGAGGACAGAGCTAAATCTCTTCCTTGTCTTTTAGGTGATGGCAATTAAAGGTTATAAAAAAAATCACTCCCAGTCTCCTCTTACCAGAGTCACAGCATGGAAACACCTTTTTATTTCTGTCAGGGGTTTTTGCACAATTGCTGCTGATGCACTGCTCTGAACAGAGCGGCTCTTGCCGAGGTTTTTAGTTTGCAGCTTGTGCGGCTACTGGAGGCCATTTACACCTTTCTGAGCATGAGAGAGGTGCTTTCTCAAGCGTAGCTGTTTTAAACTGGAATCCAACCCAGGAATAAATAGCAACGTTACATAATAAACTTACAAAACGGCAGGCCTATGACAACACTGAAGTCATTAACGCGGCACGCTGCAAACACTGGTGGAAGGGCCGCGCCGGTGACCCCGTTGCTGCCACACTCCTGTCTCCCTGTAGAAAACGCAGAATGGATTTTTTTTCCCATTAAAAAAGAAAAAACCAAAACCCAGCTAAGAGGCAATCCAGACCCCCACCTGTTTCGGCTCACGCCAGAAGAGCAATGCCCGAGCCTGGGGCAGGACCAGGCAGCCCGGCCCGCGGGGAGTTTCGGGGTACCGAGCTGCAGTGCGCTCGGGTGCACTCGCCCTCGCCGTTTCCGTCGCCAGAGGCGCAGGAGCTCCCCTTTCAGGGCTGCGTACGGGGGCCAGGGCCTGGCTGCCTTGGGTCGGTTACGCTGCAGCACCAGGAGTCATTGGGGCTTGGCAATTTTGACCCACTTTATTTCATAATTCATGGTTTTTTGGAGCCTTGAATCAGTACCAGTGTTGGGTTTTCTTTTTTTTTTTCCTCATGAAGGTGCATCAGCAACCTGATGATTGAACTTCCTGGCTCGCAAGTGAATGTCCTGACCCAATTAATTAAAGAACGCTCCCATGCCCTTGCTAGCTGCAAGCTTCCCTCCCCGCGACCTCCGCTCCGGCTGGACGACACTGCGGATCTCCGGCCTCACTCCGCGGGAGGAGAGGAAGGCCCTCGCTCTCCGGGAGGCGGCAGAGCGGCCAAGGACACCCATTCTGGACAGGCTGCTCATCCCACCTGCAGCGTTGGGTTGGCTTGGCTTTTTTTTAATTATTTATTGCTGCAGTTATAAATTAGAGATGAATGGTAGCCCCCGGGGCTCTCTTTTGGATGTGGTCCTTATTAATGAATTTCAAGCATTTTCTGCTGCAAGGGGCAATTTTTGGTAAGAGAATTGTGTATTTAACCCTCGGCCGTTCATCAAGTTTTCCTCCCTGCTCCAGAGGCACTGCAAGCAAAGGGAAGAGCAGCGAGTCAGCCACTTACCTTCCTTACCTTTGTCTCCTCCTGGTTTGATCAGTAGAAGAAAACAGATGGCGATTTTAGTTCGCTTCTAGTTTACAGGTTTCAAGATGACCTCGACCCATAAAGGCATCGTGCTTTCCCTTTAACCATTAATTACAAGTGTGCCCAGAATTCTTATACAATCATTTAGTAAAATTAAACGCACTTCTAATGTCTTTTTCATACACAATGCATCCCGAAGCCATAATATGAATTGCGCTATTTGGCTCATTACTTCCACTTTAGCGTTAATTCGCAGCGTCAGCCCAGGCGTGCTCGCGCCGACGGGCGCCCAGACGCCCGTGCGCGGGGAGGGACGCGGACACGCGCGCGCCGGTGCGCGCACAGCAGCGGCGCACGAGGGCACGTGCGTGCGGACATGCGGCTCCGGGGCAGCGCCCGCCCGCTGCGGGATGCAGGCGCTTGGGCGGCTGCGCGCGTCCCGCCGAGCCGCGCCGAGCCGCACGGCACGCACCCACCCCGACACGGACCCTGCACCGCACAAGCGGGGACATCGGAGACGAGAGCTTTTGCTCATTTTTTTTTTTAATGTATCACAATGAGCAGGAAACATACGTGATGAAATATTTCCAAAGGAGTATATTCAATTACCATCTACAGTCAACTCAACTATGACAACAAAGTCTTTTGTGACAAATTTTTTAAAGTTTTGAAAGTTCCATGTGGTTTCTGTTTCTGTTAGTCTCCATGTATTTTGGTACAGTTCGAGATCAGCATTGTTACAGTAACAAAAAAAAGCTAACAAGACTACATTATAGAAAAACACCAAGAACATCATTTTTGGTTTCACTTGCTCTATTTTTTGTACATTGCAAAGGCTGTTCATATCCCTCTTCACCTCATTTATGCTTTCTGTTCTACCCAAACTCGCCCCCCAAAATAAAAATGAAAAAAATAGTCAAAGCTTTGTGTTTCACAGTGGGCAGTATCTCAGCGCCGACAAACCAACCAACCAACCAACCAACCAACCCAATTTCTGCTTCTATTTAAAAGTTTAATTTTTTTTTAAAGCAAAATATATCTCCACGAACAGCCAGCGTGCTGGCTTGTGTCAGCGCCTCCCGCGCCTCCCCGCCGGCCCCGGGCGCGGGCGGCCCTGACACACCCCTTACGCCTTTCTTTATTCTCAATTGTATGAAACTTTGGCCATCTTCACCACTTAAAAAAGCTTTTTATTAAAAATAAAACAGAAACCTGCTCAATGCTAAGTTTAAAATCTTTTCCTCGTGCCCTGCCCGGCCGCGCTCTGACACGCGTTACCAAGGCCACGCGTGGGCTCGGGGGTCGCGCCGGGGCTCCCGCGTGCCGACGTCGCTGCCGCAGCGGCCCCGCGGCGGCCGGGCAGGTCGAGGGGCGCGGGCAGCCGCCGCCGCGGCACTGCGGGGCGCGAGGCTGGGGCTGGCGGGGCCGGGGGTCCCGGCGGGGCCCAGCCCGCCCAGCGCGGCCGGTGGGGCCGGGCGGCTGCGGGTCCCACCGCCAGCCCCGGGGCAGCCGGGCGGCAGGAGGAGGAGGCAACCTCGCACTGAAAGTCTCTAGAAACATTTAGAAAAAATACAAGGAAATGAATTTATAAAACCTTTTAGTGGGTGGGAAGGAGGAGGGGGAAGAAGGAGAGAGAAATTGCACTATGACCAAGCAATATAATTAAAAAAACGAAACGAAACAAGACAAAAGGATTTCCAAAAGAGACCTTGCGGAATTTGACAGATAAAGCTAGTGTTAAATTGTTAACTTGTATCACATAGAGAATCGAAAACAAAACAAACAAAAAAACTTCTATATGATACAGACAGAGTAACATACAACAGTTAAATGGCAAAAAATATATATATATATATATTTCATAGAATTACAAACAAGATAAAATAATGGAAAACAAAAACTGTACAACTTTAGAATTTAAAAAATGTTCATCTCAAACACGGGGAGAAATACAAGAACTTTTGTTAAAAGAAAACAGTTTGTTAAAACAGCAAACGCTTTTTGTGTACTTGTTTCCGTTTTTGACACCTTATGCTACAACTGGGTACTGGTAGGAATATTAGATGGTACTCTCTTTAGTATCGTCTACTTAAAAAACAATTAAAAAAGGAATTTGCACTGTGCATTAGCCTAGTTAGAAATATGTACAACAGTTCAGGATCTAGTCTTTCATCGAACTAAAACCAAAAATCCGTAAAAATAAAAGCGTCCCGCTAGAAAATGAACCTCACGTTCGTCTCTCGAATGCTCCGTCTCTCGCAGAGTCGACGAGCGGCTTCAGCACGGGGAGGAGAAGCCCGGAGGCGGCGGGAGGAACCTGCGTTCACAGTCTTCGAAGTTCCCTTTTGAAGCAGGAGGAGGATGAAGATGATGGGGAGAAGGCTCTCGCGCTTTCGGGGCAGAGGGAACGGGGGGGGAAGGAGATTGTTTCTGTTGACATTTGGCTACGGAAGTGAAACAGCAAGCATCTATTTGTCTCCAAAATCTACATTTTAGCAGCACAAAGTTTTCCTTTCAAAGTCCGGACCGTACGAGATGGGCGCGTGCGTGCGTGCGCCTGCGTGCTCCCACGAGCAGGGGTACGGGGCTGGAGGGGGGCCCCGGTGCCCGGCGGGTCCTCGCCCGCCCGCACGTGGCTGCGAGCCGCGGCGCTGGCCGCTCCGCCTGCCTACACGGGAGAACTTGGAAAGAGAAACCTGCCTTTTGGTGCGCTGGGGTTTCGCTAAGAGTTGTCTCTCTGCTTGCAGAAGAAGCACAGATAACAACCTGGGTACGTTTTTTATTCTTTATTTAAACTTAGACTTGTTTGTTTAAATCAGAAACAAATTCTCAAGTAAAAAGAATCCTTTTTGCTCATTCTGCACCAGTGGTGAAAGGGTATGTCTTTGGATTTTATTTAAAGCATGAATTTTCTTTAGAGAAAAAAAATGTAACAAAAACTTTCTTTAAAAGAAGGAACAGAGTGCAGCCTAATTACACAAACAGAAACAAATGCTTATAGTTTAGGAACAGAGTCTTTGAAGCATTTACAAAAATGAGGAAAAGAAGAGGGCAAGAAAAAAAAAAAGAGGAAAAATGGAAAATAAGAAAGAGATAAGTGCACAAGGGTAACAGACATAGGTAAATCGTATGTATACGCCTTAAAAAGTTTCAAACCCCCAACAAAAAATATTCTGCAAGGGATCCTACTGACCCCCCAAAACCCTTTGAACTTCTTTCTTTAGTTTTTATAAAATAATTATGCAACCACCCTCTAAGAAATGAAGGTAGCGACCATAAGTGGAAGATTACAGGATGGGGGAAAGGGGAGTAAAGGTACAAAGGGGAGAAAAGCTTAGGCGAGTCAATGGATTGCAATCTATCTGGCTAGGAATGAACAAGACAACATCAAATGAGAAGCCGTCAGCTGGACCATACAAAAGCTAAATGTACACAAAAGGGTTTTTTCTTTTAAATCTACCATACTGCTTCAGTTCATTTCCAATGCAACAATCTACTCAACACCAAAAATGGTCATATCTATCATAAATACAGAAAGTCAGTTGTTTTAAAACTTATTTTTTAAGCTCCGAGTCCTCAACACTCTTTGTGTGGGTTTTTTTTTTTTCTGAAAAGTGGGAGTGCTTAACTTTTCCCCTTGAAATTGGTTTCAGCAGAAAAGCTACCCTTAAAATCCCCGAAAAGCTAAAGCAGTTCACATTGTTTTTCTCTTGAATACTTTCTGCCCATTTTAAATTAACAAAAAAAAAAAAAAAGAAAAAAAAAAATCCTTTTCTGGAACGAAAACGAAACAAAACAAAACAAAAACCCCAAAACAAACGAAAGAAATTATATATATATATATATAAAACAATGATTCTGAAAACAGAACAAAGTGTGAGCGATTGACCTGAGAATAAAAAGACATTACATTTCTTTTTTCTTTTAGCAAGCCATTGGTATCTGAATGCTAAGATAGCAAGAAATTTAAAACTGTAACAAGGTGGGCTGCTTTCCCATACAGTGCATGCCGGCCTCTGCTGTGCTATCGACGTGGGGCGGTATTGAAAAGGGGCAATGTACAAGGGGCTCGAGCTCCGAAGACAGTAAGGAGGCAGCACGGGCTTTCGTCTCCCAGACCAACAGTACCTTCGAAAGGACAAATGTAACAGATTTTTTTTTTCTTTTTTAAGTTTTATTTTATTAAAAGGAAAGGAAAAAAGAAATGTAAAACCCACCGGCATCGTTATATGGGAAAACAACCCACGCTTTTTCTTTTTTCTTTTTTCTTTTTTTGGTTAGAAGCTTTGGAATTGCAGTTAGTCTATTTTTGAAATTGGTTTGTTATTAACTTTTTTATTTAAATTCATTTTCATTGTTCATCTTCAAAGCTTACAATCTGAAGGTGTCCATTCCTACGCTAGCTAGACCACTGTCCTTAGGGCAGCCGGGGTCCCGGGGCCCCTCCGCCGGGCTCGCCGGTCCATCTGACTTTTGGCTAAGATCCGTGTCAGACTCCTCCGAATAGTCGTCTGTTGGCATCGAGGGCTGAACCCCTGAGGTGCTGCATGAACTTGAGGTAACCGTTGAAGATGAGGAGAGAGGAGGGAAAGGCGGCGGCGGCGGCTTCCCCGGCGGGGCGCGGGGGGCCGCCGGGGGCCAGGGCTTTCTGGAGGCGTGGGGGGAAGCCGGGGGGGGCCGGGGGGGCGGGGGGCTGTCGTTTGAGTGAGCGGCCGACTGCGAGGTAGATGCGGTGCTGGGGTCGGGGGGGGCAGGCAGAGTGAGGTAATAGACTGGGGTGCTCTTTGGCGTTTCTTGCTGCTCTTGTGATTGTTCGGTGTTTGTGCGGGGCTGACTCGAGATGCTGACTGAGGGCTTCGTCCCCACACACCGTGCTCTCGCACGCCACGCACTGGTACGAGCCGCTGCCCTGGCCGCTGCCGGTGGGCACGTGAAGCACCATCTCTTGCAGGTTCGCCACGGACTGGCCGAAGAAGCAGAGGGACTTCAGGTGGTCGCTGGCCGCCTCCTGGTCGCCGAAGCCCGCCTGGCACTTGCGGCAAACCAGCTTGTACTGCACCTTGGGGACGATGAAGGGGTCGCAGAGGGAGTCCGCGCCCTTGCCTTCCGCTTCGGGCTCTTCTTGGGGTTTGGGCAGGAGGGGGGACACCTCGCGGGGTGCGTTCTTCTGCTCTTCTTGCTTGGGGGGTTCTTTGGCAGGGTCTTTGTCCGGGGTGGCAGCCCCCGCGGGGACGGGGGTTTGGCTTCCTTTGGGCTGCTGCGCTTTCTGTTGCTGCTGCTGCTGCTGCGCCTGCCGCTGCTGCTGCTGCTGCAATGCCTCCTGCAGACTCTGCTGGTATTGCTGGTACTGCTGCAGCAGGGAGCCGGGGGACAGCCCCAGCAGCGCCTGCGACAGTGCGGGGCTGTAGGGGAAAAGCCCCTCCATCCCGTACATGGGCTGCAGGTACCCGCTCTGCAGGGCGCCTGGGATCTGGGGGGCGTAGTAGGGGGAAAAGCCGGGGACGAAGTAGGGAAGGAACTGGCTCGTCAACAAGGTGGTGGGGTCCGAATTCAGGGCGGCCTGCAGTGCCTGGAGCTGGGCGGGCTCCACCGCGTACTCCATGGCAGGCAGCGGGGCCGAGAGGGCGCCCGCCGGCGCCTCCCCCTTCTCCTTCTTGGGCCCTGGCAGGGGGTCCCCCTTCCCCTTGGGTGCCTTCTCCTTCTCTTTTGCCTTCTCGCTCTCCTTCTCCTTGCGCTGTGGCGGGGGCGGCTGCTGCGGCTGCGGGGTCGCTGTCGGCGGCTGCTGTGGGGCCACGGCCGCCGTGGCTTGTGCCGGGGTGGGCGAGCTCAGCGCGGCCGGGGGCTGCTTATTTGGTAATCCAGAGGTGGGGAGGCCGGGCGAAGGGACGCTTGTGCTGGGCAGGCCCATCAGGTTGGGTTTGGGAGAAGTTAAAGCTGCAAGAGGGAGGAGAGAGAAGTGAGGAGTCACTCGGCGCTGGGCAGGCAGAAAGCACGAGGCGGGGTGACCCGGGGCCACCCTGCAACTGCCCCTGTGCCGCCGTCTCCTCTGCACAAGGGCAGCGACCGGCCCGAGCTCACGCGCCGCAGCAGCGCAGGTCGGAGAGCCCATCCGCTGCTCCCGCTTCCTCTGGGACAACCGCTCCTCTCCCCGCTCCCCGAGGCCCTGTGCCATGGGGACATGCCTTGTCACCCCCGTCACCCGCGGCCGGCGTGGGCACACGCATCTGGTGTCTCTGCCGGGGACACCCACCAGCCGCCCGGGACGCTCAGCATAGCCGTCGTTTTACTGACCCCTCTGAAATTCCCGCATGATTAACAGCTGATGTCAGGGACAGCACATTTCCTACGTCCGCACTAACTCGTCCTTTGGCCAAAGGACTCCAGCAGAAGGGAAGTGCTAGGCCAAATGACCCTAATGCTAGATACTGCCAATCTTGTTAAAATCTCCACAGATTAGAAAGCCCTGGTCACGGCAACTGAAGAGGACCGAATAGGCTAAATCTAAGTTATTCTGTCCTAATTAGGCTGCTGTTATGAGTCCACAAACCTCTGATGCAACCCCTTCCTTCCAATGTAAGAGGCTTTGGGTGCACAGCTTCTGAGTAATTTCAGAGTTTATGTGGTATTCAGACATGGCCCCAGGGCGCGAATGTCGTGTTTTAGGTGGAATTAAAAGCGTCGTGATGCTTCCTCACAAAGGAGATGGATTAATGGTGGAATGTGAAGTTTGCCCATCTTCCCAACAGCAGGAATAGCCAGTAACAACGCGGTCCCCCGGTGCCGATTTCTACTCTCACAGGTGATAGTGGCTGGGGGCAAGAGGAGCGTGGCTCCTGGAGTCACATCCATTAGTCATGTCCAATGCAGTTGGCGAACGTGCTCCTAAAAAGGAACGTTTTGCTTGGGAAGTCCCTCAGTGCCATTAGGGGAAATAAAAATGAAACAAAGCTCTAACGTTCTGCCGGCACAGCCTCGTACGCTCCGTGGCTCCAGAGCCAGGAACCTGCTGCAGGATCCACCCCTGCTGCAAAACCGTTCAACAAAATCTAACCTTTCATTAACAAAGCCCCAGTCCTTATAGCTGCGATGGTGACTGCTCAAAGGCGGCCTGAGTATGAACAGCTGCCCCATTTATCCTGGTGAGGTCTCAAATCATCATAATCTATCCTGAGGAGCAAGCATAGGCATCCTCAACCATTGGATCCCTGCCCCTAGCAGGCAGCCCGATACCCAGGCCCTCGGCCAGAGCAGACGGCAGGACCTGGGGCAGCGGCTGATGGAGGGAGCACAAGATGTAAATTCTGTGCAAAGACACACATGCTCCTAGCTTCTAGACACCAAGCCCCAGCCTGCTGCCTGCACAGCTGCATCGCAAGAGCCCATCACTTAACCATGCCCTGTAAAGCTGATGTAGCCCAGGAGGAATCCATACTTCTCAACATACAGCACAGGAACCGCTTTCTTGCAGCTTCATGCTCTGAGTAATAGCTGGCAGCTAAGGGGAGCAAAGCACTCTCCAAAACCTGGCTGCACTACGCCCTGCTATAAACAGCTCATTTCTCTACAGCGCTGCGCTCATCCACAGATGTTGGAAACCTGCGCCCGGCGCTGGCCTCCGAGCGAAGGGCAGGAGGCAGAGCCACCGCGGCTCTGCAGAGGCCAGCCTGGCGAAGGAGCCCCGCAGGAGCGCTGGCAGGAGGGCAGCCAAGAGCCGGCAGAACTCGGCGATGGCTGATGCAAAGCTCTTCTGAAACCTGCATCTGCTCCTGATGCGGCATCGAGACAATAGTGATTTGTGAAGGTATGAGGTGCGTGAAGCGAGCCTCCACGCAGCAGCTTTATAGATTTCAGATAAGGGCATATTATGGATAGATGCCATTGAAACTGATGTTCCCTAGTTGAACAGTCCCTGAGAGGTTCAAGCGCAGGAGTAGCGGCTAATTCATAACATTCCTGCATGCACAGCCTTATCTGCTTCGACAGGCTTTGAGCTGAGATGGCCTGACCTTTGGAGCTTTATCTAAAGGCCACAAATAGTCTGTTTGACTTTCTAAATAGCTTAGTCCTGTCTAGGCAGTCACTGATTGCTTTTAACATTCATAGTACGTAGCCCCGTCTCCCCAGGACACATACTGGTCTTTGGAGAAAAATAAAAGAAACAAGATAGATTGAAGTGCAAAAAAGTAATTTTAGATCTTTTTATAAATTTGGGGTACTAAGTAAAGAGCATGGAGCTATCTGCGATAGGCTGACAACATAACTTGCCAAAGACATCCTCCTGGCCTAGTTCTGGCTTCTGAAATGAGATCGTCAGTAAGAACAGAAGAATCGCATGAAAAAGTCCTGGCATGCAAAGATACCCATCAGGCACGTAGCTAGGACTAGATTCAAGGAGCAGGAATGGGCAGCAGCCCTGAACAGAAGAATTTCTAAGAGCAACTGTTTTAAAAATGGTTTAATTACAATGATGATTCCTACAACTATAGTCAAGAATGATTTTACTTTCGCTTTGGGGGTCGTGGGAGGAGTCCTGTAACTATGCAAAAAAGTCCTGCAGAGGCCCTAACTCCCAGCAGAAAGCTTCTCCAGATTCCAGAAAAGCTTCCTCTGACCTTTTCTGCTCTCTGATAGGATCTTCTGACACAGACATCAGCAACCATGCTACTAGGTAATCCCCTTGTGGAAAAAGGGATCTTGACTCCAAGAGAGTGGATCATCTTTGGAAAGGCCAGAACCCAACAAATACAGTGAGATTGAACTCTTTTCATTTGTCAACAGAAGATATTTCAGAGACGAGCAGTAATGGAGAAAAAGGTGAACACAGCCACTTCCAAGGGGAGAGAAAGATGCCTGTTTTGAGTCATGGGTCCCTAGCGCTCTCTTTAGGGCGTAATACCCGATGTCACTGCGACCACACACAACTTCAGGTGCTAGTGACGTGACCTACAGCGGGCAGCTCTGCAGCCAGTCCCCCCCGCGAATGTCAGTGAGCTCTTCAAGTTCCACACAGCTGCTCACACCAGCTGCTATGCTTTTGTCTAAGGCTTTGATTTGCTTATCCAAAGATTTACCTCCTGGATGACAAAAGAAGACGGCAATTTTATTGACATGACACAACCACGTTACCTGGCAGCATCTGCACTGACTTTCCCAATCTGTTGAAAAAGGAACTTAAGAGTCAGCCTGCTGAATAAAAGCATCAGAAAGTCTTTGTGGAGACTGACAGCACTCCGGTTTCCGATTAAGAAGCCAGGAAGATGCTCAGATCCTATTTAGGCTTCCCACCATGGATTATAACTCATCATTAGCCAATTAGGTCAGTACAATAAGAGAAAGTTATTGTTTCTGGACACTGTCTAACAGCGGTAGAGCTGTAGTGCCACAGTGCAGAAAACAAAGGTGCACAGTGGCACGGGGTGTAACTGCACGAGGCGTTACGGTGTCACAGGCTTTCCAGCCTCACAGACTCAGCCTGTTGCCGAGACAAGACACTGGACTCAGTTCTCGGGATATCTCTGTGAACGTAGAGTAGCTCTGGTGAAACTTGAAGAGGGATCATCAGAATTAACAGAGAAGTCTGCCAAGTGAAAGCAAGTCTCCTAGAGAACATCAGTTACTCTGTCACGAGTGGCAATTCAGACACAGGCACACCTCTGGGATGCCACGGATGTAGCAGGGGTGAAACAAGGACTGAGTTTTCTAGGTCACTGCTAGTCTACTGAGCAGTATCTTCCACTGCCAGTGTGGCAGTCTTATACTTTCCACCCGTCCACCAGGTGCAAGGGAAAGGAGCATCCTTAAAAAACAAAGTCCAATATCTGGGATTAGGCCCCCCAAAGGACTATGCCAAATTTCATTTTTATGTAGTATTGTTAAGAAAAATCTTATCGAAATACAAAGGATTTGTCCCATGACTACACTGTTGTTTATTGAGAAGGTACTTTCAGGTCGTGCCCAGCCACTGCTCAAAAACCAATCCACAGCTGCATTGGGTTTTGTCCTGGAGGCCACCATAAGGATGTCACATAAAGATGCTCCAGGTTTCTGTCACCAGTGCTACCAGGCACATCACACTTTTCCCTAGAAACAGTTCAGAATTATTGAAAACTTGGAATGGCACTACATAAACTGGATTTAAGAACAAAAGGAAAGGTATAATGAACAACGCATTCACACATTAGTCCCTCTCCTGTTCCGTTTGATAAACCCTCTATTTTCCATTTCCTCGAAGGTGCTTCAGAATTTTTAGTCTGTGCTAACGAAACAGAGATACGCAGCATGTCTAGATCTTCCTCTATTTCAGACTTTGCTAGAAAACCCGAGTTCAGGAATTAGAGATAAAATACCTATTGCTTATTCGCTGTCAGTGTCAGGTAAACATGCTCAGCTAAAGGGCCGGGTATCCTATTATCAGTCATTCTCAAGGGAACATCCACTTCTGCTAAAGATGCGTCAAGTTAAGCCGTGTCTCTGAGCAGTGTGATAATATCCATACCCACCTGTGTTGGATGGAGTGAAGCCTGGTAAGGATGGGCTGTTGAGGCCTGGGAGCAAGACTGGAGGGATGCCCTGTAGTGCTGGGTATGCAGCAGGAAGGTTAAGAGCTTGCAGAGGGGTGTTATCAAACATGCCCTGCTGTTGAGCTGCCAGACCAAGAACCTCATTGGCTTTTTTGATCCGGTCCAGCTCCTGCTGAGCCATCAACTGACGTACAGTAGCTGGGTCAAAATACTCCTTTTCCTTATCCAACTGGCTTCCAATGGTTTCTTTAACTTTGGAGATATGCTGTTGAGAGAAGATATGGTCACGTACAGACAGTCGAGCGCTGTACTTGATGCCACACAAAGTGCACTCTGTTTTGGGTCCCTCGTAACTTGTTTGGTTTATACCAAAATGCTTGGCCATGCTGAGTTTGGACTTCTTCTCCTTTGCCCTAGCATTCTGGAACCAGACCTGAACAACTCTCTTTGGCAGTCCAATGTCATTGCCCAGGACCTCACACTCCAGCATGGTAGGTGTCCTGTAGTCATTAAAGCATGACTTAAGAACTTTTAGCTGGAGATTAGTCATCTGAGTGCGAAAGCGTTTCTGTCCGGGCCGATCCCCGCTCTCTCCAGACTTGCTGGCTGAACCACTTGCACCAGGGCTGGGTGAGCAGGGGTCTGCAAGGCTGGATGTTTCACTATAGTCCACAGTACCTTCATTATCGTACTCTTTGCTGTAAAAGCTGGGAGCTGGGCTGACCAGGCCAGAAGACAGCCGATCTTCATATTCAGACATTGCTATCATGGCAGCTTTTGTCAGACCTTCGCTGGGTCCCGATGCAGATTTGGTTTCGGTTGCAATCCCTGTTGCACTATCGTTGTCTGCGTTCCCTTCATCTCCTGTTGTAGTGTCTGTGATTGCAGTGTTGACAGAAGAGCAGTCATCGTTGTCCAGCTTTGTTTGGTCAAAGCTCAGATTGACCGAGGACATGGAGGGACTCTCGAAGTCTTCTATCCCTTCCACCTTAATGGAGGATGGACTCAGCAGAGTTCGAGGTGACAGTTCCATGCTCTTGTTCACTGGGGAGAGAGGAACACTCTGTCCATCACTGCTAGTTGGTGGCATGTGGGAAAAGCTTGCTCCATCAAAGATGTCTCCCTTCATTTGGAGTCCCCCATCACAATCTAAGAGCATAGCGGACAACGTCAAGTTGTATCCAGCTCTCTTGGCCTCATGCCAGTGACGGGATCGGATATGAGCTTCAAGAGCTGTCTTTGCTTTAAAGAGAGCTCGGCAGAAGGGACACCGTCTATGGGCTTGGGCAGGCCCTACAGCTCTGAACTGCCCCTTCCTTTCCCGTGCACGGGTGTTCTGAAACCAAACTTGCACCACGCGTTTCTTCAAGCCCACTTCATGTGCAATGTGATCCAACATCTTCCGTGTTGGGTTGGAGTCGAGCAAGTATTTCTGATAAAGAATTTCCAGCTGCTCTGGGGTAATGGTTGTCCTTAGACGTTTATCCCTTTGTGGTTCTTCTCCTCCAGTCCCACTGTCATTTTCTCCAGGGCTTGCACTGGCCTTTTCCTCCAGCTTTCTCTTCAGTGTGTTCATTGTGGATGTTGGAGTTGATGGTGAAGTGGCTGAGCTTGCTGGAATCTGTGGTAACGTTCCAGAAAGCAGCTGGCTCGCAAGTAGTGGATTACTGGGATCAAAAAGCATGAACGGCATATCCAGCGTTCTGTCCAGGAACGGGGGGTGGATAAACTGGTTCTGTGCACTCAGAAAATGAAGCTGCTGATGCTCCTGCCAATGCTCAAAGGAAGGAAATGCCAGCTTACACTGGTCACACTGGTATGGGATTAGCTGAGGAGGTAGGTTTGCCAGCTGTTGAGGGGTGGATGTGTGAATGGGTTTGAGGGAAAGATGCGAGAGCTGAGATGGACTTGGGCTTGACTGTGACAAGGAGCATTGAGGGGGCTGAGGAGGGGGAGGTGGCTGTTGCAATGAAGAGGGGGAGGATAACTGTGAAATCTTTTGGTGTGCTGAACTTGTCTTTTGTTCTCCTTGGTCCTGTTGCTGCTGAGACTCTTGCTTTGGTTGCACTTGCTTCTCTTGAGTTTGGTTTTGCTGTGTACTTGGAGGTTCAGACTGCTTTGGTTTCTCATCTGTAGCTTCTACTTTAGAACTATAGGTGGAGGAATCATCTGCCTCTGCTGTGAGCTGCAGAAAAGCTGAGGAGGTTGCATTGGCTGAAGACGTAGGTGTGCTGTAAGCTTGCGAGGGCATTGGTGTGCTGCAGGAGGAACTGGTTGGAGTCAAGAGCTCCATTGCATCCATAGAATCTTCATTCTGGCTATCATCCTGTCCATCCTCATCCTCATCTTTGTAACAAAGCTTTTTCTGGTGCTTAATGAGATCAAAAATGCGCTGAAATACTAGACTGCACTTTTTGCATTGGTAGTTCAAGTTGCTTGTTCTAATATACCTGTCATTTGTAAGCTCCCGTCGTTCCCCGTCTTTGCCTTCTCCCTGATTCTCATAGTTTTTCCTAGCTTTTTGACGGGCATTCTGGAACCACACCACTATAACACGCGTTGGGAGGTTCAGCAAGTTAGAAAGCTGCTCAAATTCATCATCCTTTGGATAAGCATTGGCATCAAAGAAGTCCTGCAGGACTCTGAGTTGGTAGTCAGTAAAGCGTGTCCGGGAGGACCGCTTGCTTCCCCAGTACTCCTGCTTTTGAGGTTCTGGAGAAGGAGGCCGTGAGTCTATCTTCAGTTCTTCCAGGCTGGTAATGGGAGGATTACTGAAGTTGTATGGGGAATCCTTGTTGCGCTGGCGTTCTTTGAAAAGAGTGTTTCTGAACCAGTGCTTGATCACTTTCTGGGGCAATCCAGATTTGTCCGCCATCTCTTTGATCTGTTCCTCACTCGGGGAATTGTTAATATCAAAATACTGCCGAAGGACTCTGAGTTGGTCGTCGGTGATCCGCGTCCGTGGCCTCTTGTTCTGCTGCTGCTGGAGAAGGCTAGGGTTGAGCTGATGCTGGTACAACTGGGCCAAGTCGGCAGGCAGAGGGTCTACGGGACCAAGCTGGGGTGGCAGCTGAGCAGGTAACGTTTGTAGTGGCATGGTTTGCATCATAAGTGGTGAAAAGATGGGGAGCTCCATTGGCATGGAGAGCTGGGTGAGTGGCACAGACGGCTGGGCTGGTGCGATTGTAGGAGAGGTAATCGGTGGGGCAGAAGTAGGAATGGTGGGAGTAGAAGCCGGCTGAGGAGGTGCTGGAGGGAGCGGAGGTGGGGGGCGGTGGAGGTGGTGGTGGTGGCTCTGGGGTCTGAGGCCGCAGCGGGTACAGCTTGTCATAGTGTTCTCTGTATTGTTTGGCAAATCTCTCTAACTGCTTAAAGGGAAAGTAATGTTGGTGAACATGCTCTTGGTGGCTCTTCAGGATGAGGATGTTTGAAAAGAACTTGCCGCATGTATCACACTCAAGCTTTTCCAAGTTCTCACCTTGCTCTGTCTTCCCGTTTTTCTTCTGCACCTTCTGCTTGTTCTCGTTATACTGAATGACAAGCTCAAAGCCAAAGTTTTCCAGCAAGGCTTTTGTGGCATTCCCTCTTGCATCAGAGGCAATACGCGGAGGCAGTAAGGAGGGCTCCGAACTACTGCCTGGTACAAATTCCTTCTTCTCTTTGGGCTTTAAGTTATCAGGCAGAGACTCCTTAGATGCTACATTATTGTCTCCTCTCTCTGCACTTTCCCTTTCCCGTGGGGTTTCTTTTTCTTTCTCCTTCACTACGGATTTAGTCTTCTTCTCAGGGTGCTGGCTCTGCTGTATAAGGACGGAGTGAGGTTGTGACAAGGACAGCTGACCTTGCTGCTGCTGTAAGAGCTGTGGATGGCTCTGCTGAGGGAGCTGAACTTGAGCCTTCAGGTCCTCCAGCAAACTTGGACCTGTACCAGTCAATGTCAGCGCACCACTGGTGACAGGCAAACTAACTTCTGGATTGAGCTGGAACTCGGCACTGGGGATGTAGAAAGGAAACAGAAGATGCTGCTGTTGCTGAAGCTGCAGAAGGGTCTCAGTGGTCATCGGAAAGTGCGGCAAAAGTGCTGGGTTGAACAGCTGAGACTGCAGGAGAGCAGCTTGCTGCTGCAGTTCTTGTTGCAGATGGGCCTGGACTTGGGCCTGGGCCTGTGCCAAGGTTTGAGCCTGCTGCTGCTGCTGCTGCTGCTGCTGCTGCTGTTGCTGCTGCTGCCTGGATGCAATCATGTCTGCCAGCTTCTTTCGGTTTACCTCTTTGGGCTCCGAAGGGGAGGAGATATTAGTGCTTACAGGGTTACCTAAAGGAGGAATTCCCACATTGTCGCTGGATACCTGGTTGAGCAGGCTGGGAATGGGAGTTGTGCCCGAATTACTTGTGTTGGTGGTTGTAAAAGTATTACTGTTGCTAGTGCTCACTGGACTTGGCGTGGATGAACCCAAAGAGAGGCTGCTGCTGCTGCTGCTGTTGCCAGCTCCGTTACTACTGCCGCTGCCCCCGGCCGCCTCCAGCTTGGCAGCGCGAGCCTTGGTTTGGTGCAGGACAGACCTCATGTGGATCTCCAAGGTTGAGCTCTGACTGTAGGCCACGTTGCAGGTGTTACACTTAAAAGGTTTGTTGTCTGGGCTGCTGGTAGGTTCGGGCTGCCCAGTAGCAGACTCTTGGAGGGCTCTTTTCAGTTTATGCAGATGAGAAACTGAATTGTAATGGACCAGGAGAATGTTCTTCTGCGTGAAAGACTCCTTGCAGACTGTGCACTTGTAAGGGCGAGACGGATCTAGGAATTTCTCCATAGTGAAGTTAGGACCCTTCCTGAAGGGTAAGGCCCTTTTCGGTTCCGAGCCAGAGTCCTCTTGCACCGACCCTGAATCGCTACCTGTTGGGCTCTGCTTATCTTCCAAGTCGCTCTCCTCCTCCTTATCTTCCTCAACTATTATAGTGTGGTCTTCTGCAAGCGAAGGATCGCCCATAGCGAGGAGGTCCCCGTTGACCAAGAGACCACCATACAGCTGCTGAATGTCAGCCTCGCTCAGCTCCAGATGGCTGGTTTCCAGGTGCTTCTTCAGGGCCTGGAAGGTTCGGAAGCTGCGCTGGCAGAGGCAGCACATCGTGGCCGCCCGGATGACGTGGTACTGGGAATGGAGCTGCAGCTTCTCAATGGTTTTGAACGCCAGGCTGCACTGGTTACAACGGTACTTGTAGACGTGGCGATCGGATACTGGCAGTTGAGGCCGCTTTGCGTGAACTTCATTGAAGTGTGTCTGCAGGGCTGCAGAGCTCTTGAACATCTGGTTGCAGCCCTTCTTCCAGCAGAGGAAGCTGGAGTCCTCCCTGGCAGAGCTCTGATCGGCCGGAACGGGCTTGGGATCTCCGCTGTGCTCTGCACTTTCCGATAGCAAAAGACTCTTTCCCGAGTCCTCAGAGATCTCTGTGAAAACAAAATTAGAGCAAACCTGAAAATTACACCAGCACACGAGGACGGATCAACACCCTCTTTTTGTCCCTAATACGTTCGTGTTTTTTTTCTCTGCAAGACGATAGGTATTTCTAACATTTCTTCTCTATCTTCATTAATTTATTTTAATACCAGCCCATTACCCTCATCATGGCCCATTGCATAAACCTACACAATTTACTTTCTTGCCCACTTTGAATATCTGGAAATTATTCACGCACACACATTCCCTTCGTGCATTTACCACCTTTAATTCTTCCTTTTAAGTGAAGGCCATTCAGCCACCTGTCTGTCTTTGCTGTTTTTCTTTGATGTCCTGCCTATTTTCCAGTAAGAAGGTTCATCAAACTGAACGTAGTATTTGAGTCTTGGTCCTATCAAAGCTAGAAACAACAAGAACGAAATTCAGGTCCTGCTGGCAGCAGCTCAAAGGGTGCTGTTTGAGGGAGGATGGGAGAAGCAGGAACAAGCACTCAGTGCACTGCCACTTTCCAGGGTCTAAGAGCACAGTCCTGACAGCATGATACGGGTGGAGGCCAAAAAAGGGATCCTGTTGCCCAGGGCAGCATTAACTGCCCTGGCTGTGCCAGAGCTGCCCCACCAGCATCGCTGCCCTGGGGCTGGCTGCCTGAAAGGAAACGACGCTGTCTCCATTCCCAGATTCCTTACAGACCTTCCAGGAGGGCACAGAAGGAACACAGGCATTGCTTCCTTGCCAGGTTTGAGATCAGACACTTCTGCCCATGCAGAATGATGTTCCTGGGATGCTCTCACATCACACGACAAAGCCAGGACTAAATAGCCATGGATTTACAGCCATGCCTTCGTAACACAGCATGGCAATGAAAAAGGCTGAGGAGATTTGGGCCGGATAAGGACTGCAGCAGCTCAAAGCTCCTCGAACTGTATGCCAAGCATCTGTACTTGAGCTATGATGGCAGCAGAGCAAGCACAGCAGAGGTGGCAGCACAGCCAGCAGCTGCAACCTTTGGCATTTCTCTACCAATCCCCTCAGCTCTCTACCACCTCTGCTTTTCACCGCTCACATCTGGTTTTCTCCTTTGCAAGGATTCAACACCATTTCCATGTGAATCGCCATGGTGCTGAGCTGTGCTCCTCAGCTCTGAGCTGCCCTGCTCTGCCCTGCCCTGGGGACAGCCGGGGCAGCAGCCTGTTTGCGGCACAGAGGAAGGGAGATGGCCCTGCTGGGCACCATCCAACTGGTTCTCAGGGACAGCTGGGCACACGGAGCTCCCTCGGGCGGCGATGTCCCCAGACACAGTCCCTGAGCAGGTGACGGGAGCTGGGGGAGCGGTGGGACCTGTGGACCTCATTGACCCGCACTCACCAGGCTGCTTCCCCAGCTCCTCTGTGGTGGAGTTCCCGTCTTTCTCTGGAGCGGCCGCCGGGAGAAACATGCTGCTGGGCATCATCACCTCAGGTGTTGTCACCTGGAGACAGCGAGGGAAGGATGTGGGGAGAAGAAAAACACAGGAAAATATTTTAAACATCTTCAGTGGCAAAATTAGACACCAGTATTGTAAAGTCAGAGGCGTCACTTTTCATAGCTCACTGAAGACTCGTGTTTATTAGACAAAGCTCACATCAGTCAAAAGTGTTTCTACAGTTACATTCTGGACATAATTAGCAGTGCACACTTGAAGAATAATCTTATTATTAATATTTTTCCTTTATGTAGAATTCAGACTTTGATCACTGACAATGTTTTGTCATGGGCTGTGAAACTTCTTGTGCAACCAATTAGGTAGGTAAGTTGAAAGGCCCACCTTAAGCTGCTGAAAACATAATAAGGCCCCTAATTAAATCATACCTCGTAAAGTACACTGTAATCTTGAACTAGGGAGCATTGCAGCACTGTTTTCAAAGTGTATCGATGCAGGAGAAGGAGGGGCATGAGGAAAAAAAGTACAAATAAGGAGAGAGGTGACAAAGGAAAGGATGAATAAGGAAAGACTAAGAAGACAGCAAATTGTCTGTGAAATGAAAAGCTTTTAGTAACCCTTTCCTTGCTCTGACTGATGTGTTTCCTTCGCCTCTCTTCAAGTGTTTGTCTAGACCCTGCACCACCATAACCAGTGCAGTGCTTGAACGCCAACACTTTCAAAGAGCTGGAGAGGTTGCGTGCTTCAACTAAAAATGCTCTTTGAAAGAGTCACATGCATATGCTCATCTTTTTCTGGAAAACCGTGTTTCTTTGGGTGTACCTGGTCACACACAGAACATACAAGCTACCTCGCTAGCCGGTTGGCATCAGACGCAGGACAACGAATACCCTTCTGAACGTCCAGAGTCAGTATCGGGCCCCGCAGGCCTTCTCCCCAGAGCAGCAACCGGAAAGACAGACCCGTATCACCGTCACCATCCGTGCCCTATTCCAGTGCACGGTGGCCAGCACTGGTCAGATGCCCGTGGCAAGCGAAGACACCTCTGCAGCTCCGCGCAGCCTCACGCTTCACCCCGCTGATGCTCAGGGAGCATCTCCCTTTCACCAGGGCCGTGGTACTTGAAGGAACAGAAAGCACCGCTGACTTGCAATGCTTGCGGTGCTTCTGCTCCCAGCCGCTGACTGCTGGGAAAGCGAGGCATAAATAAACACTCCTAGGCAGGTATGTTTCCTAGCAAAACAAGTCTCTCCATCCTTCTGTCAGATACTAAGAGGGCATTTGAACCTTGGATTTCAGAAGAGAGTGAGTGAGCGAGGCTGTTATCTGCATACAGTGTGCCTTGCTTCCTGCAAAGTCAAGGACCACAAGGCTCTGACTGAACCGCATGAGATATTAGCAAATCTGCAGTGAAGCTGAAGGTAAACCTATGTGCAGGACACGAAATCTTCCTTATCTACACACATGTCAAATCCAAGCAAACACAGACTAGACCTTGGCTTCACTAAGTGAATGGCAGCAAACACAGTCCGTGAAAAACCTCAGAAACCAATGTTCGCATACGAGTGGCTGCAGACATCCGAACCGCACCGGGGAGGGATGCTGAGCTCCCTCCCTTTGCTGGGGCGGCCGGTGCACGGAGGTGGGTGCCGGGTCCCAGAGACGCCTGCAGGAAAGGCGGCTGACACTGATAAATCACCAGGAGGGAAGCTGAGCACACCAAATTCATTCCACCTTTTACTCTAAGCAGGGGCATCTGACGGCTGTGGGTGGTGGGTCGGGAGACGTGAAAGGTCACTGGCTAATTCCCGGTAGCCGGGCTTGGAGGAGGGGGATGAGCAGGGATGCCGAGGAGGGAAGGCAAGAAGGAGCCGTCCCTCTCAGCTTTATCAGCAGGGAAAGCGCTTTCCTAGGATCTTTAGGAATTATGAAAAATAAATCATGAGAAATTAAAAAAAACCCCAACAGAGTAGAAAAAGAATAAAATTATCTAACACCTCAGCTGCACATCATTATAGAAAACTGTGGGCTTTTTATACGCATTACAGTAAGGCAGCCATCCCCACTACCACACTCAGTACGACGGATCAGTAATTGTTTTCATACACTTTAATTAGAAAAACTCAGATGGCTATGAATAATAATGGAAAAGAGAGACTTTTGCACTTGAAAGGTTGAAGTCAATCAAGTGTGAATGACGGCAAAAAAGAAAAAAAAAAGACACCAATTCATCAGGCCTCTGTTGTCTCGCCGCGTCTTTAATCATAATTCCTGATTGGGATTCAAGAAGGCAGTAAGCAGCGGTTCTTTGTCTGCCTTCACCTTCCGTCAATTAACTCTCCCCGAAATATAATCATCAACCTCACATGCTCCTCTGCATCTTAATCTGGGTCTCCAAACCAATAAGTCCTGCCCTATATGTGTTTAAGTAATTACCTTTATCTACCTGCATCTCCATAGCCACAGTTCTCACCCTACTTTTACCCCTCCCTCCACAATAAAGAAAAAAGAAAAAAAAAGGGGGGGGGGGGGGGAAAAGACTGTGGTACATTAGATTGCTACAGGCACAAAATCCCAAAAGGCAAACAGAAAAAAGCTTGGAAAAAAGTGCAGGAAACTAGAAATTCTGGATATGGACGTAGGGCAACTGCAGGCAGTCCAGAGAGCCACACAGGGCTGGCCCTGGGAAGCAAAACCTCGAAAGTAAGGCACTGCTCTTGCTTCAGCAACTGGACCTGCTTTAGTCCTCTACCTGTTTAGCAGCATCCGGGCTCCTCCGGAAAGTGCCGCCTGTTTCCTATGGCATTTTCCAGGGCAGGACTACTCTGTCTCTTCGTCCCCACGGACCACCCCCAGGCAGGCAGCAAAGACAAAATAGTGAAAATAGGCTGCACGTCTCAAATAATTTTGCATTTACACCGAATTCCAGACTGCCCATTTTGCACTAGTTGTCCTTTTACGCCGCAAACCCGTCCGAGGATATACCATTTCCTTGTACGTGCGGAAAATGCCTCACGTGTCGCGGCTGCTTTTAATATAAACAAATAGTGGGAGTACCAAGGGGGCAGGAGGTTTAGTAGGCCACGGCCACCCAACAGATAAACAAGGAGCGGTGCTCTACGACGCAGCATTTTGTACTTCAGATGTATTTAAATGGCATTAACTGTTCTGGTGACAGGGAGGAAGGTGTTTATCTCCAGCACAGCCTGTGTTAGCGCCTGCGGTTGTTAAATGCTCCCTCCCTCCCTCTCACCTGAGCAGGCAATACCTGGCGCGTAATCCTGGCGTCCATCCTCAGCCCCGCTCAATACCTCTGCCCCCCTCTTTAAATGTCTCTTCAACACCAACCGTTTCACAGCGGCAACATGTCAGTCAGTGTGAACCGTTATTAAAAAAACAACCCTACAGATGTAAGTCCGACAAATGTGATTTGTCTTCTCCCTTTCCTTCTTCTGTACATACTTGTTTTGCTCTGTCTAACATTAAACTGTATCCCCTTTGCAGCTGCAGCCCACAAGCCACCAGCAAAGCCTTCCAGCTTGGAAACACCCCCTCTGTCACACCAGACCCACCGCCGCGCGCAGCCCCGAGTGCGCCCGTCCCTGCACTGCTCCCATGTCCCAGGGCTCCCCCAGGTTGCTCTCCCAGGGTTATTGCACAGAAGGCAAACGGTCCCCTTGGCCGGCATCGCTCTTGACCTTTCTGTCCAAACGACACCGGGAGGCGGGGAGGGATCGGCAGCTCACTCCTACCTGCTCTTCCCAACAGCCCGGCATTCGGATACCGATACGTGCATCAGGTTCTGTTTATCGGTACTTCAATGACTGGAGTCCAGTGTCCCCATGAAAACCCCTAATGCTGGGGCAGGCACTCAGGGCGCACCCAGCTCTCCGACCACCCCGTCCCTGTCCCTGTCCCCATCCCCGCCTTGCTCAGTGGGGCAGGGAACTTGCTTGGGTAAAGAGTGAAGGAGGGGGAAGTTCGGGCTGGAGACTGTGGCAGCCCCTCCTGCACCCCACGTTGAAACATCTCCCCTGTGGTCTGCACTGGAGATGGGAACGGCAGCCGGGGGACTTCCCTCTAGAGCAGACTGCAGAGAAGCCAATTATCTGCCTTAGAAGATGGAAAGTTGTTGGGACAAGCCTCTCTGCTTCCAAGGACCTTCCCTTTCGGATGAAATTCAGATCCCCTTAAGCAGATAAAATTTCTTTACGATGACGAGATCCACTGAAATGCATGGGCACCCCAATTCGATGGCCATTTCGATAGACAGAGTGGTCCAGGGAGTGACTGTTACAAAAACCCAAGGGCTGACAGACCACGTCTCCTGCCTCCCTGCCCCACGAGTATCCTCAGCAGATCGCACACGCCCTGACACCTTCAGACCCGTCACCGGTCTGGAGAACAACCTGCAGGTCCACTCCTCGCCGGTGACAACCTGCAGCGGTGACAAGCGTGGCTCCTGCCGCTACCGGATCTACCAGATTTTTAAGACGATGAACCGCAGAGCTGCTTATCAGCACGGGCCGGAGGCTCGGAGCTGCGACACCCCTCCCGTGCTGGCCCGGCAGCGTGACACAAGCATATTCTTGGCACGTCCAAAAAATTAATCTTGAACAGCGTGAATAGCCAGCTCCTCTCGCGCGCTGGATCTGCCTGCTCTGACTTTCCTCTGGACCGAGTGACCGAACATGCGGACAGTCTATACGGTTCCTCTGTAAATGCCCCAAAATGCTGAAATCGTGGGGCTTTGAAAAGAAAATCTCTAGAAGGGGTCTGAAGAGATACATTACTATCCCTATGTCCATGCAACCAGGGGGAAATACACATGCAATGCAAGGTTCCCGAACCAGACAAAGGAGGTAATTTCCATTACAAAGAGAGAGAGAGGGTGCTGGAGTGAAAAGCTTCATTAGACTCAGAGAGGCAAAGCGATGGCAGTATACCAAGGTCACTTCTAATTTAGACCATCTAATTGGCAAACATGGCTCCAAATGGCTATCATCTCACAGGGCTCAGAATTAATGAAGCCCGATTATTTTCATTACCTTCATCCGAGATGGAGAATGAGACACAGAGTGAGAGGGAAAGGGGGGAGTGAGAGGGGGCGAGAAGGAGGGAGAGAGAAAAATTGAATGACAGCAGAAGGGAGAGAGCAATAAGAAAAGACAATAGGAAAGAGGGAAAAAATGTAAAGATAGCAAGAGGGAGAAGTGAGGATGGCAGGGATGGGCAAGAATTACTCTCAGAGCAAGGGAGAAAAGAAAAAGATGAAAAGACGTCTGGAAACACTGGGAAGACGCCCTAAACTGAGGAAGAGAAAACTGACAACAGAAATGACGGGAGAGGAATGTGCAGAGGGATAAAGCCGGCCGCGGGAGGAGGGAGAGCTCCCCGCTCCCGGAGGCTCTCGGGAAGCCGTCCCTTCTCCCGGCTTGAGCCCATCAGTCTTGTCAATCGACTGTGCAGGCGAACTGCACTTCACCCTCATTAAGGGGCTCTCTGCTGAAGCGGTGCAGGCCCAAGATTAGCAAAGAGGCTGTTATGTGGAAAGATGGCGATTAGACCCGCTTAGAGCAGCTGAAATGCCACGTAAAATGAACTTGGCCACGTTTGTTCACCAGCCCCACGGAAGAGAAGCTGCAGGAGATGGGGGGGATGGCAGGAGCCCCTGCCCCTGCCCCACGGGGGCTTCCCCGGCCCCCACGTCGCGCTGGGACATGGCACGCGCTCCTCTCCGCTCAGCCTGTGGCTGCAGCCCCGTCAGCCCCCGTCCCAGTGCCTGGGCCGGCGGGGAGGACCCGGGTGTCCCGCGGGACAGCCAGCCCGGCTGCTTGCTGATATGAAAAGGAGGGGGCACGAAACAGCCAGCTCCAAGATGCTGAGCACAAGCAAGCAGCCGTTACTATGGCAACAGACATATTAGACACTGCAGGTTCCTGAAAGGCGTCTGATAAGGTATTATTAACTGGAGCCTCCTCCAAACGCCGAGCGCAAAGACACTGTGTCGAAAGGGACCTGGCTCCCATTTACTGGACTGCAATTCCCTCGCAGTGGCACCAAGACCTGATTCACGCGTCAGACTGAGACGGGAATCTTAGCTAGAATGAGCGAAATTAGGAACATTTGATGCTGCCACATTCTGCACAAGTCATACTGTTTCTCAAAATCTCTGTCATTCAATGCAAAAAAGAACCACCTTTTGACCCATGTGCTACTTGACTTGAAGCAGGAGAGGCAATCTCCCTCTCCAGACATATATCTCTGGGTACCAAAGGGAACAGCTGCCCATGGCCAGTGGCAACGGCAAGGTGGAAAAACCAGAAAGAAGCAAGAGGACGAGCTTCACGGCTAAGCCGGTCTCCACGGCCCTCAGCAGAAGCCCTGCGCTCTGCAGCAGCAGGATGAGGCCCTGCTCCAGCAGAGCAGCTGCGCTCACCTAAGGGGACTGTGCTCCACAGTCCTGCAGCTGCTTTGGCCGCGTCCTCCGCAGGGTGTCCCTGAGCCCCCTAATGCGCGGCTTCTGCCAGCCTCCCTGTACCCTGGAGGACACGGACCTGCTCGGGATGGACCAGCCCAACTGCACCCGTTCCAGCCTGGGCGTTCTGCCGACAGCCCAGCTCAGGAACGAACCATTTCACATCAGCGGAACAGATGCCCTCAGCAAACTGGTTACGCTTGCTGGCGTAAGAAAGGGGCTCAGCTTCTGCTCACTGCTCTTCTAAGGTCAGAATGCCTTCCATCAATTTAGTTAGAAGCTAATAAGGTTCGTTCAAGTCCTCAGAAGGTATTTACACACGAAGCACCATCAATCAAAATGGATGCAGGTGACAGAGACCGAGGTCTTTGTGACGGGACAGCTCTTTGACCCAGGTGCACAAGTGGTCGGCAGAGCAGAGCGCTGCCCGGCTAGAGCCTGCGGGCTCAGCCAGCTTCGCAGGCTTAGGGAGCTGCGGGTGCTCTTTTTCCCTGCCTCTCTAGATTTTGTTATTCAGAGAGCGCTGGGACCTGTCAGCCTGGCTGGGCTTTTAATGGGTTTTACAATGTGGCGCCTACTTGGGGCAGACGTGGCTCTCGCGGGCGGTCAGGAGCATCGGTCCAACAGCGGCCAGCGCGAGCCTTCGCGGCTGCCGGGGTGCAGGACGCACCCTCGGCTCCTGCCGAGCCTGACGGGGCCAAGAGAGAGGGCAGAAAAAAGAGAGGACAGGTAGCTGGTAAAGCAAAGGGGGAAGATAAAAAGCATAAAGGCGTCTGGGAAGGAGCCACAAAAGGACTGGAAGGGGGACAGAAAGAGAAGACGAGAGAAGTGTGAGAGAAAAGCTGGGCAACGCTGCATGTGCTTGCTCAGACGACGTCACAGGAGGGGAGCTGACAAAGAACACGAGCATTACAACAAACACGACGTTATTCACCTCCATTGTCAGGAACCGGCAAAGAAGGGAGAAAACAAGCAGAAATGGGGTGCAAGAAAAGAAATCACAAAGAGAAAGGACTGACAGGAATCAAAATAAACACTTATTTTATATAGTTGGGGACAAGTTCTTAAATGCAGACACAACCTTGCCTTGAAGATTATACCAAAGAAATAACAGTGTAGAAATCTGACAATACATCCCACCTGTGAACTCAGAAGGGTTTTTGAAACTGTGCCTTATTAATTCTACGGGTATCCTAAACTGCCACCAGCAAATGGAAAGGCACGCTCAGGTGAAACCTAGGAAAAGGGAATTCATGACAGAAGCATTCTGGGACTCAGACCGTCATTTACTGAAGGAAGTGCCTGAGCGCTGGAGTGGGGTAAGCCCTTCGGAGCATCCGCGCTGCGACGGCGCGTACGAGTCCCGCAGCAGAGGTCCAGCAGCCGCACACACGACCGCGCGTACGCCAGCAGCAGAGAGAGACTGGGTCAGCGGCTCTGGGGTGAAAGAAGCCAAAGCGCAAACCCAGGTCTCACAAATGAGAACTCGAACACCGCGCTGTTAATTTACGACTTCTCACCAAGCACCAGCTCTCGAGTTAGATGAATTTCCATTCCTCGGAGATGGTGTCGAGGAGGATTCCCATGCTAGGTGCTAAAACAAGGATGCGGGGCAGAACAAGAGCCTGGTGCAAACACATCCGTGCTGAACCACAATCTGCCGTCTGAAACTTCTGCTCCCCACCAGAATCTTGCAATAGCAATCACAGCCCATACACAGGCAAAATGTCGTTTGACAAACAGCTTGAGAAGCGGAGTCGTTACAAGTTTCGGGCTCTGCGTGAAGACAGGTGACTTTATCTAGCGAACTTTCACTCCACACTTCAGTGGCTAACTTCCTACTTCAGAGAATTTTAACTGCCTGTGCTTAAATTTTTATTTAAAACCAGGCATTTCAAAACATCTTAAAACCAGCACTTGAAACAGTAGCTCTAGTATTCAACAGCCCCGTAAGGTTCCACCTCCCTCGGGCCAACGGCAGCGTATCCCTTGCTTGTTCAGGTTACCCTGAAAAAAGGGAATTGTTGCACAACAAAAGCATGGTAATTTTGGATGGAGCGACTCCTCACAGAAGTAACGGATCCAGCTTATCTCATACAACCACAACAATGATCCTCATTAAGTGAGCGAAGCGCAGAACATGGGCAGCACAATAGGACTGTCTCCTCTCCACGAGATGAGACCGCCAAGGGAAGTTACTCTATTGGTTCTTAAAATCATATTTTAAGCAGAAACCTGATATCTAATTTCCTGTAATGTTACCTTAATCACCCTGGCTGTCCTTCTTGGGAAGCGCTCATCAACACACGAGCACTTTCTGCAACAGGAGCAGCCCAGCACATCAGCTACCGCATCTCCCAGAAGCTTCTGTGCAAAATGCGATCCCATGCAACGACCTCAGCAGTTAAAGGACATGGTATTTATTCTAGTCTCTTCTCAGGGAAATTACTCAACACTGCAACATTGCCAGTTTCCACAGCGCTCAAGCACGGACAAGATAGTCTCTGCAGACAAAAGATGCAGGGATGGGAGAAACCTAAATGGCAGAGCCCTGACAGAGGAAGGAGCTGCCCGCTACAGCCAAGTCCGCCCGCGCAGGTCAGGCCATCCCCTTACTCTTCATCTTTGCTAGGAAGGCAGCAGACGTGCTTGCCTACGCAGCCACTTACCGTCATGATGAGCTTCTCGACGCAGTCAGGTGACACGCTGTGCAGATGGGTGAGGTGCAGCTGCAGGTGGATCTTGTTGTTCAGCATGTCCTGGCAGAGCGGGCAGCGGAGCATGGGCTGCACTGAGTGCTGGGTCATGGCGTGCACCCGCAGGCGATTCACGTCCGTGTTACTGTACTTGCAATATGGACACTGATACATCTGCAGCGCAAGACAAATGAATCATGCAATTGTTACAGCTGCCGCTTTCCTCTTTCCTTACAGCTAGACTTTAATAATTCGATGCCTTCTCCTACCACCAGTTATCGCCTTTTGTCCTCCTTCTCCTATTTTATTCTTTGCTTTTGGCACATCTAAACAAATTACCTGCTTGTAGATGCACAAAAACCTGGGTTCTTCTTCCTTACCTGCTCTGATTTGGTCTCCTCTGAAGTTTTTGACCATTTAAAGGAGAGAGGCGACTCAGAGCTGCTGGGAAACGATATTCGTTTAGAAGATGCTGGAGGCTCTGTCAGCTCCTTCTCTGCCTGGCTGGCTGGTGCTGCAACAAAAAGAGATTTATATCAGGACATCCCCAAAGAGGCTTAAGTTGGACAAAGACAGTATTTCCATTTACTCTGCTGCTGTTTCTTGAAACACATACCAAGGCGTCGGAGGAGGATGAGTCTGTGGACTAACTCATGTCCTACAAAGCACGTCTGGGCAAAAAAAGTTCATTCTTGATTATCTTCCACAGTACGGGAACTGTGTCATTTATAGTTAGAAGCAGAGAAATCTCAGCTATTTCTGTGGGCTGCTTACAACCTGTTAGGTGCAGGAGAGCCTTGTCCTGTGTTTATGTCGGATGCACAAATGCTTGGCCAGACGTGAAGGCCAATACTCCTAGCTCACCTAGGACTCCGGAATACGTTTGCCTTGGAGACGGCTGGAAGCTGTGGCCGCCAACCCAACTGACTTGCACTCTGTGCTGGGGGCAGCGGCACGCTGCCGCGACGGCACCGGCCAGCTCAGCCCATGCGCCTCGGGGAAGAGCATCTGAGGGTACTTCCCGGCAAGCGGTCCCACCAAAATCACGGCGGCAGACCGGCAGCAGGACCCAGCCTACGGCCAGTGCTGGGACGGGACCCGGACAATCTCACGCTGTAACAAGCTGAGGGAAGGCGATCTTATTTCAGCAAAACAGAAAAAGGCAAATGAGCCCAGAAGTCAACAGCAAAACACTCTGCAAGTTGAGGCACTCTGAGAAGCACATCCCTGACCTTTACCCCTCCCCCGAACCCTGGCAGCCTGCAGTACATAAATTTGTGGGACATCTATTATTTAAAAACTGTAAGGACAAGTATATTATACACAGCCCCCGTCTCCTCCTCCCCGAACACACATTCATAACAGTACTTTAATCTGTCTCGAATCGACTTCAAACCCATTTCGCCCTTAATGGGAGTTATTCATTTTCACTTGAAAGGTAATATATGACAGCTGGATATTTAATATGATGGATCGGCTGCCGATTAACAAGGCACTGTAGCATTCTTAGACTGGTCCCCCCATACTCTTCCCCTTGTCTCTTATTCTCTTTGTGAACCTGCTGGTATCTGCTCCTTGTTTCAGAAGATGCCGTCGGAGTCAGATCCAGGTAAAGGGCTTCCTTCTCGAAGATCCTTCCATTCATGAGCAGTATTTCGAGAGGTACCACATCGCAGTAAGAAATACAATCCCCATTTCTAACCGCCTTCCCTGCCAGACCCCACCTCTAAGCATTCAGCTAAATAGAGGCAAAATAACTGCCAGGAAAGGGAAAATAGGTATTGCAACAGAAACAATACTGCCAGAGGGATCAGAAGAGCTGTGGTGCTACTCAATTTCTCCTGGTAGACTTGCCCATGCCAAAGCCTGCTTAGAGGTGATTTCCCTCCCCACAGCGCTGCCCTGCCGCACGCCTGGTATTTCAGCCCTGGCTGGTTACACAGCCTCCGTGCGTGGATGTGACGTCTGGGCTGTATCTGAAACCAAACCACAGGACCTCACTGTGCTGCCAACTCCATTTAAAACATCCAAACCTAGAGTTTCTTCGTGTAAACCAAATCTGCGGCGTCAGTGCTGACCTACGGACACCAATGGAGATCCCGCTCTGCTCCCTGTGCGGAACGATGGGCTGCTTCTGCGGTCGATCCGCTGGCTGAACCCGAGACTCTCCCTGGGGTTCAGAACTGGAAAGTCATTAAAGATGTCTACAGGACCAAAGCTGGCCTTCCTTGCTTCCTACTAATAAAATGTGCTCGGAGCATGAGAAATACGGCACCACCCCGGACCCACCTGCGGTCCCTCCCAGTGGGTTTGGGGAGGCAGAGACCACCACCGAGAGCCAGCACCGTGGCGGGCAGAGGACCACCCTCCCTTAAAATGCCCTGCCCGAGCCTTGTGTGATGTGAGTGGCCCTGATAAGGAGGCTAATTGCTGTTGACATCGTCCACTCCTCGGTGTGACCTCGGACATTGAAGTGTCAGCCCCAATCAGGCAGTCAGACATCGGGACAAGCATCTGGAGACCCTGGGTCTGCCAGCACGGCCACGCAGCCATGCGAGCTCTGCCCCAGCCCTCCACCGGGCTGGGATGACAACGCCAGCCATGACTTAGGGTCCCCTTAGACTTCTCTGCCCCGGCTGGTGATTGTGTCTCCTATGTGGTCCGGGCAGGGCCTCTCCAGGCTCTCTATCTGTCAACTGCCGCTTCAAACCTTTGGGTGTCATCTGCTCCGCAAAACTACCGACAAGCGCTGCCACGAGCTGTGCTGGCACCGCCAGCCTGCAAGAGGGGCAGGGGACGCGAGGGAGCAAAAGGGACGACTGGAGAAACCTCTGCTCACGTACATGGGTCACCTTTCCAAATAAAGGATGACAACGCTTTCAGTTTTGGCAACAGAGTGAGAACCATGAAATACCTAGAGAATTGCATTAATAAACGCAGGTGAGCTCTGGACACATACAAAACCCCGGGCGTCCCCACCGGCGGTGGGGTCTGCACTGGCACGGCGAGGCGCGAGGAGCTCGGGGAGCCCCTGGTCCTCCCCCTCTGCCACCGACTTCACGGAGCACCGCTTCTAGCAGCTCACCAATGTGATGTTCTCAGATGCAGTGACTAAATTCAGCAACCCAGCTGTCAACTACCCTGTAGCTGCGGAACACTAGCTGTGACCTCCGGAGTCACGACAGGCTACTTTCTTATTTCCTTTCTACTGGGAAGCAGCCTGCTTAGAATTAGGGAAAAGTAAAATGTAATTAAAATTTACTTTTACTTACCATCTCCAAAGTGCCCGATTTTATTAAATGCACTTGATCCAACCCATAACTTTAATCCTTCAAAAGCAGAATTATTAATGATTGTCCAGACCCCGGAATAACTGGTTTGTTGCAGAGTTCTGAAAAACGCATACTGAATATTTGTTCTAAGTATTATTTTTTGAGTTGACAGCTCAAGTGGGAATTTTAACACCGCGACCGAAGTTTATCGTTGATAAACAGCCAAACACACAAAGTGACACATTCAGTCCACATCACAGATCAGAGGAATTAAGAACTCTCTTCTGCCTGCAGAAATGAGGACGCGCAGCTCGGCGCCTGCCTGCAGAGCTCTCCCGCAGCTGCGCGGGACCTTCGCGTCTGCGCAGAGCGCTCGGGACAAAATGTCCTCGGCCGAAAATGTCAAAAGGGCCTCGGCCCCAAGCGGCAGCTTGGCACCAGAGAAGGTGGAGCACAACGCCTGCGCCCTAACCACGTCCAAGACCATGCCCTAGAGGTAGAGACCTTGCAGAGAAGAAAAAGGAATGTAGGTTTAAAGTATGATGTACGACTATGTATCAATTAGTATTTTTATTATTTTGACTCTTTAAATGGATTTAGTTCAGATTTGCCGATCTTAGAGAAAAATCTGCATTTCTCAACAAATGCACCCGAAAGCCAAGTGCAACGGGACGGCGCCGCTGCAGGCGTGCTGGCCCGCCGCAGCGCTTCCCGGAGACCTGCTTGTCTCCTCGCTCTTCTTTGGCAGCTTCTGCTTTTCAGAGGAGGAGAAGAAATCCTCCCAGGCGTTACTTCAGAGGTGAGATGGGACGCTTCCTTGGAAGCGGGGATCCTTTCCTTTGCTAACTCCAGAGGCAAAACCGGCGAGGGCCCCCAAAGCTGCCTGCTCTCCATCCTGGTGGGAAGGGAGTCGCCACCCCGCCTCCCAGCCATCAGATTCTTTTAGCTAAAGTACCACTGACAGCCCCTTCATCTAAACTTCCATCTCCCAACCCAGCAACATAATGGAGAAGCCAATTAAATGATTATTAATTCATGCTGCTTTCCGTAAGCCAGAGGTTCTCATCTCCCTGCATTCCGTAAACCAGCTTGCCACTTGCCCTAGAAATTTACAGTGGGGTTTCTGCTATCTCCATTGATTTAAGAACAACACCCTCCCTGCCCCCAGCCTACTGAAAAAAATCCCTTCCTACTAAGTTCAGCAGCCAGCCTGGGAAAAAGTTTTCAGCGGGACCAGGGAACTGTGTTTTCACTGCCCGATGGAAAATAAAATTCCATATTTGGTGGTGCCTCCCTCCTCAACCTCCCCTGACGTTTTCTTGGAGCAATTACTCAGCATCACGAGCCCGTGGACCAGACTGACCTGCCTGCCATGCCTGCACAGCCCCGCGGCTGGGAACGCCCGCGACGGCGGCCGTCACCCCTGCACGGGTCTGGCGGAAGAGGATCCTTAAAACAGCTGTGGTTTTCCTCCAGAAATCCTGAGACCGGCACGGACTGTTTTATCTGTTTTCACGCTCCCGCAGCCTTCGCCGTGGGTGACGGGCAAGACCAGGCCCCGTGGTCCAGACCTACCCGTGCATCTCCATTAACGGCAGCTGAGGAGCCCAGAATAACGGCGCACAAAGTTTCGGCCTCAGCCTCTCTGGCAGATGGTTCCTATCCCGCGGAAGCACGCAACTTGTGTTGATACAGCAAGAATCACTCGGAGAAGGTAACTCCACCGAGAGACGGCGGTGACACGACAGCGGCCAGAGCCGCGCTCAGCCTCCCCGAAAGGGCACCTGGGCGTACAGCGCTGCTCCAGCACGGCCCGCTTGCTGCCTCCTGTCTTAATAACACACGGCTGAGTGTTTCCTTCTGCAACACTGTCTGTTTACATGCCTTATTCCCTGAAGGTACCATTCGTTCTAATAAGATGTTGTAGCCATACTAACAGGTCTGTATATTGCCTGTTGCTCTACAGTATTTTTTCAACTCTGTATTTGATAAATAATGTGATTGCATGATAGACAGAAGTAAATACACCGAGATTTGCAGTACCCAGACCTTTATTGCTGCCTTTCAGAAACGTGGCCCTGAAAATGGTCAAATAATTTGTTTTTCTAATGCTGTGTCATACCTTCCAGCCTGCAGTGAGTATGAACAACTGAATTACTATTAAATATTCATATTACAGTACCCAGAAGCCCCAGCCGCCACCAGACTTTTCTGCCACGCTCTGTACAAACACAGAGCACCCAGAAAATGTCGCAGCGAGACGCCAGGCAGCACAAGGGGCACGTGGAGGCAGCGCTTTGCTTGCCGTCATGAGCACCGCAGATCTGCCCCGCGGCCCTGCAGCTCAGCTCATCGCCCGTCGGCTCCTGCAGGAGGCCCTGGCACCTGCCGCAGCCGCGCTGCTCCCGGCGCAGCGCTCTGACGCGGTGCCGCGCTGTGAACCAGGAGCGAAGGTGCTGGGGGAGAGAAAATGACCCGCGCAGGCTGGGCGAGAGGTCCCGGAGCAACGGCACAAAGTTACGGATCAGTCCCAAAGGTTACAAGAATCCCGACTCTGACCCGGGGAGCAGGAGAGCAACGCGGCCGCAGGCGGCCCTGCCACACCGGCACGCTGGGACGAGGGTCCAGGTGCTCACAGACACGTACGTGGCAGCGACTGCAGCAAAGCTGACCTTGGCACACGAGTAGCAAAATGCTCCGGCAAACGTACCTGAAAGAAAAGGCCTGGACCGAAGCGGGGAGGCTTCCCTGCCCTGGGAGCGACAGCTCCCTCTTTGCCCCGCTGAGTTCAACGGAGACCTGCGCCGGGCAGGGGGAAAGACGGGGCATGCAGAAAATCAGCCCATCTCGTGCCCCGCATGACCCACGTTTGCAAAGTGGTACCCTAAAGCACCGCACCTTTTCTTCCAGCAATGGTGTCTAAGACTACGTCTTTAGAACCATGGGAAATCTTGGTTTTTTTTGAATTACAAAGTGGCTGAAAGGAAACAAGCAATAATCTTTTATGTTTACCTATTTCATATGGTTCTTGAGCCAGCTGTGAATCTGTGTGAATATTACCGTCCAATTCAATTGAATATATATTTCAACTAACCTACCATGAGAGTCCATATCAACTAATTTATTAAATCAATGTGTTGAGCTTGGGAGATGGCCTAAACAACAGTAATTCTGCTAACTCCTTAAAACCAGCAAGCAGGGCTGACCACCACGGCCGGGCAGCACACAGCTACCTGGCGAGCAGAAACTACCAGTGAGGAAGGAGCGAACGCGGAGAGTGGTGACAGCAGAGACATCGGCAGAGACCCACTCATCGAAGAACATGCGTGAAAAGTATCTGAAAACAGCAAAGCAGCCGTCAGACAGGCTCCGCTGCAGCACAGCCACTCCTGGCACCAGCAAAGCAACTCACCCCGCAGTGCCACCGAGACGGCCCCTCCGCGCTCCCGGGTGGCCTAGAAAGCAGGGACGGACGCACGGACGGGTTTTGCTATGTGGTGTCACTGCTGGGGAGGGAGCAACCGGGTTTCACTGTGGTGAACAAGACACGCACGTGCTTTCAAGATTAGCAACTGGTAAAGGCAGCCGAGAGCCAGCAGGGAGCCATGCAGGCGGGGAGGGACAGCTCCAGTTTGGGGGCCTGCAGGACCAGTTCTCCCAGCTAGAAGTCAACCGTTGTTCCACTTGGGCCAGATCGGTAATTTTGCTGCTTTTTGTTTTTTAAGTAGCCATACTTTGCTATGTATAAACAGAAAAAGAAAGTTCAAAGAACAGTCATAAAAATGATCAAGCTGACCGCAAAGAAGAATCAAAGATGCTGTGCTCGTGGCTGGGCTCAACAGCCCCACCAGAGCGGAGAAGGGCCAGGACTGGGCGAGCTTGGAGACCCAGGCCAGGACTGGGCGAGCCTGGCAGATCCAGGCCAGGACTGGGCGAGCCTGGAGACCCAGGCCAGGATGCTGTGCAGAGGGCGACTGGGGATGCTCCAGGGCCGCGACTTGGAGCAGCGCCCATGGCCGGCCGGCTCCAGGCAGCAGGCAGAGGCCGGGGAAGGTCCCACAGCCTGCCCTGGGCAAGGGCAGATGGGCCTTCAGGGTCCTCCCAGAGCCACCGCTGGGCCATCGCCTCCCCTTCGCCCCCACAGAGACCAGAAGCCCGGCACCTGCAGACGCTGCCCGGGAGCCAGGCGCGCGCCCCGCTGTGAGCCCAGCCTCCCCGGCGAGCCGTGGCACGGAGGCACCCAGCCCGGCTGCTTTCCTGGGCTTGAGCTGGCACCTGGGAGCCTTTTGTGCTTTGTAAATCCTCAGGAAGAAAGCACAATTACAGCCAGCCTTCCCATCCCCTCTCCTAGGCTTCCTTCACGCAGAAGCCAGGGTCGAGAGCCGCTCCATCGTGCCCCTCGTCCCCTTCCTCCCAGCCCACTCGCGCCCTTGCCTTTCCTCTGGTCCACAGAATATCCCAGCCATTAAGTGCTCAACAAACGCCATATATTAAAAAAACCAGAAAAAAGCAGCAGCGGGGGGAGGGGCAGTAATAGATTTCCGTCAGGATGTGCCTGACCTGTTTTTTTCAATTTCAGTAATTAGAAAGGCAGTGGGCCTGTAGGAATTATTCATAAACTGCAGGAGCTGTGCAGTATACATTTATGTTAAACATGTCAAATCCGATTGAAATCATGCCTGCCAGCACCATACTCCATAAACACACTTTTCTGCAACAATTTCCCAGCTCTCGGCAGCCCATTAATACCTCCTTTAATAGCAATCTACCATGGATTCGAATCAGGGACGCTCCATTGCACTAATTGCTCTGTGTTAGGTGAGCATCATGGATTAAAAAAAAAAAAAAATCATTAAAAAAAATAAAAGCCCTTCAGGCTAGTCCTCTAGAAATATTTCATTTCAATCTATATTTTAAGTAGAGTTTGTTTCTTGTTTTTGTGGAAAAAAATCTGATATTCTATATCTATACAACTGACAGTGCATTAAGAAAGTCTTTCCTAGCTGGGTCACTGCAGACGAAGAGCTTCTCGCTAGTCAGAAAATACATAGAAGCCCCACCCCAAATCTCCAAAGTCTCATACTGCTCTACCCTGGTCTGATGCGGGCTTTAGCTGGAAACCAACGTGTTGAATATTCATCATTTACATCCTGGCTCAAAAATGGAGTCGGGAATGGCCATGATTTCTTTCCTCCTTGCTGGTTTGCCTGTGATAAATCTCACGTTAGTCATGATGAGATAATTTCTAAAGCTCAGCCACCAGGCAAAGAGCATCTCCCTTCTCCAGCACGGAGGTGGACGGCTCTGGAGCAGAACGAGGGAAGCAGGCAGGGCAGAGGCAGCTCCGGCGCGAGGGGGCTGCACCGAATGGCTTAACCCCAGTGCCGGGGAGAGAGGAAAAGGAGAAAGCAAACAGGTCCCGCTAGAAACGGGGAGCATCAGCCCTCTTCTCGCCCCGCGGTATTGCAGTGTTAGCGCCTGCTAGGAGCTGAGGGAAGGGAGGCAGCGCGAGCACTGCTGCACGCAGACGGCACTGCCGCTTTCCAGAAATCCTTCAGGAGCCACAAAGATGCACGAGAAAATCAAGGTAAAGTGAATCCTTATTTGGGATGGAGTTTTCCACGTGTATATTTTAATGGAAAGTATTACCTAAAAAAATGTTTCTGCTTAAGATTATTCTGTTTTAAAATAAATAAAAAACCCAAATCGATACACTTACGTTGCAGCTGAGACATTTTGACAAATTTACAATGAAAGCAGCGAGGGCTTTCCTTTCAGTGCTACCGCCGACACGGGCGCAGCCTGCCACGGACGGACACACGTACCGCAGAGCCGTCAAACAACCCTGACTCATCACTCGCGCGCCTGTGCGGAGGGGGCCTGGCAGACACACTCGACATTGCGTTAGAGATCTCACAAACCTTTAAGAAAGTGGAAGAAATAATCACCCGGTGCGCAGTTAAGAAACTGAGGCACAAAAGGTGAGTAAATTGCTAAGGAACGTAATGATCAAATTGCAGCGTGATGAACAGAAAACAGGTCTATCAACCTCCACTTCAGCACACTATTTATCGGCTTTGAGCCTGCTCTTCTTTCTCACCTATCTCCCACTTCCACAGAATTGCAGGGCTCAGAGGCACCTCTGAAGGTCAGCCGCTCCATCCAAAGCAGGATAAACTGTGCCTACTTCATTCCCGACAGCAGCTCGTCTAATCTTCTTGAAAGACCTCTGAGGAACCTTCCCAGAAAATCTACTCCAGTGCTTCACAAGCTGTACCAGGAGAATTTTTTTTAATTTATTATCTAACCTCAATCTTTCTCCCTTCAATTTAAGCCCATTACTTCTTGTTGTCTATATCCTGAACATGGAGAACAAATTATTTCCTTCCTTTCAGAAGCATTTTATGCACAAGAAGACTTATCTTGTCCTCCACTTTGGTCTTCCCTTTTTGGGTCAAATAAGTCCGTTCATTCCATTTTCTCCTCACAGCTGACACCATGCAGACCATGCTCTCTTCTGGGTTGATCATGCTCTTTGGGCTTTCTGAAATTGCTCCTCATCTTTCTTGACACCCCAAGCTCAGAAATCTTCCAGAGGAAGCTTTCCAGCACTGCAGAAACGCACCCATTCCATAATCTTTTCACCTACACCATAATGCTTGAGCTTCGTTTTGAGGCTGTCCTGAAAAGCAGCCTCAGAAATCTTCCTAAGGAGAAGATACGAGATACTGACTGCAAACCAGACCTTCTTCACACAGAAGGAAATTGGGTCGTGTTGACATGATTTGTTCTTGACAAATCCGTGTCGACTGTTACTCATCTCATTATCTTCCTGTCAGTACTTACAAACAGTTGTTTGGTCAATTCCCAGGAAAATCTGGGGCAAAGAGAGCTGGCAGGTGCGCAGTTCCCCAGCTACCCCTTCCGTCCAAGATAAGCACCACGTCTGTCCCCTCGCGGTACCTCCCTGTTTTCTGTACGTTCACAAGCTATAGCAGCTGACGGGCCTGAGGATGCTTCGGTCCCTGTCTCACCGCACCCGGTAGGAAGCAGCAGGCCACCGATGTGCCAGCATTCGGCTTCGGGTGCTTTGCAGTCTGTTCCTTCGCAGTCGGAGGACGAGCTCTCCCCGCAGCGCTGCTGACACGGGCTGCTCTGGTCTCTCACGCAGTCGGTCTGTTTAGTGAAGACGAAGGCAAAGAAGGCTTCATGCTCCTCAGCCTTCTTGACGTGGTGGCTGCGAGCCTTCCCGCCGGGCTGAGCTGCAGACCAGCCCTTTTCTTGCAGTCTTCTCTTACAGCACGTGAGTGCATCCTTGATACTGCCCGTTTCCCTCCCCGGCTACACCTCAATTTGTACCGTGGCGTTCTGATGTTCCTGTGCATGCGGACACTGCTCTTCTGTGGTTGTCACGAGTAACCCCACCTAGTTTCTATTCCTTTCCATGTCCGAGGTCCAGAAGGACATGGCAGCATAGCCATGTTCCTCAAGGGAGCTTGAAAGCAGAAATGATACAAGACCGAGGTGTGGTACCTGTTTTGCATATCCACTGTACATGAGTTCCAACAAGCATTAAAGCACAGCTTGCTTTTTCACCTGTTTGCGCATATCTTCCAATGGTTGAGATTAAAACTGTACTGAGGTGAAAGACCACATTTCATCCTTTCCAAGTCTGGGTAAGCTGAAATATCTCTTTGGCTGTGGCTCACTAAGAGGCAACCACAAAGACGGCAGGAGAAGGCTGCCTGGAAGACGGGTCTCTGTGCAGACTGAGAGGCATCGTTCCAAGCAACCCTAAGTCTGCAAACTGACTGGGGTACCATGCGGAAACAGAAACGGGGAGTCAGAACTGCTCCGTCCTGGGTCAAGGAAAGTGAGTACTGCCTCCAGTGCCTCCACGTCCACACCTACGCTGACGCAGTCAGCAAGTGCCAGCTGAGTAGGGGAATGGCCCTCTCCAGAGGAGCACAACCTTGCAGCTGCTTTCTGCTCAAATGCAAGGAATAGTCAAAGATTCCTCCCACTCACCTCTGCAAGATAGCAACCATCTTCTGCGAAAGACAGAGTAACCTAAGACCTTCATAATTAATCCATCTAAGGATTTAGCAAAGAGAAACCTTTCAGATTCCACTGCAACAACAGAAGCATCGTTGCGCATCTGCAGTTTCTGTTTCAGGATGTCACGGCTCCAGCAGAAAGTGAGCAGTTAACAGAGCACAAGCACAGGGTCTGCCTCTCTGCTCTGCCTTTCTGCGTCAAAATCTTGCTACCAGAGCCAGGACCATGATCAAAAGGCAGGCTAACAGTCTCTCAAGTCTTAACAACATAGGGTGGGGTTTCATGATATGCTTAATCCACCCTAAGTGCTGGCTGCTGCCAGAAGGGGCAGTCCCTTTCTCCCTCCTCCCCTCCCAGCTGCCGATTCCCACTGCCAGGGTCAGGTCCAGCACCACGAGCGCAGGAGAGCTCTGACCCAGCGCCCCGGTGTGAGCCCGGGGCTGGGAGCGGGGATGCATGACCGACCACGGCTCACACTATGCGAGTGTGTCACGAAGCTACACCCAAAGACTTCAGAGAGGACGACACTTAGGTCATGCTGACAGTGCTGTGTGGCACGGTCATTTAAGGAAAGAGTTTTGCAGACCGCTGCTCTACAACTTCCCACCTCCCTTTCCTGGATTTAAAGAAAAAGAGGGACCAAAACCCACCTGTCCATTTACTTTGGTCCTTGTCCCCTCCACTCTCTTGCTCCTTGGCAGGCTCTTCAGCATCACCGGCTGTTTCATTGGGTCCTTCCACATCTTCAATGGATTCTTCTGAAACGAGAGAAGCAGAAAGCGTAACATAAAAATGGAAGTTGAAACAGAAGAGCGAGTAACTGCCATTGAGCAACAGCCCAGGCTGAAGCGCAAGTGCTGAGCGGCAGATATCAATGTCATCCAGTGTTCTCCCAACGACTACCTGCTGGCTGGTCAAGAGAGAAATTACAGAGGACAAAAGTGAGAGATGAAGATGAAATGAAGAATCTCACCGACTTCTACTGCTTATAGCTACTGACGTCCCCTGCGGTGTAATGTACAGCAAAACATTTGCCTGGTATGAGAAGGTTCTACCCAACCACACTATGGATTAGAGAAGCATCAGGGACTGACCGGAGCCTCCAGCACCTTCAGCCTCAGCCTTCCTCCTCATCTCCATCTCAAGCTCTTCGGACTGAATAGAACCGTGTAGTACTGACCCTGGTCACCGAGACCCCCAAGTTCACTGCAGAAACACCACCACTTGCTTCTGCTCAGAGAAAGCAAGGAGCAGCACTGTCTTCCGCGGCCATGGCCCTGATGCAAGGCATGGGAGGAAGCTGCCGGGGGTCTTATCTTCATCCCAGTCACGGGAAGAGTTTGAGCACGCAGGCGGTATCATACAGGTGCAAAAGCATGAAGGAGAAAAAATACTCAGTGAAGCGAAGCGCTGAAAGCTCCGAACAAAACACGGAGTGCCCCTGCCCCACCCGTTAACCAACGCCTGGTGTGCGAGGCCGGCGGCACGGAGCGTGTCGACACGGCGCGGTGCAGCTCCAGGAGAGGCACCCTCCTCAGGTGGGATACTGGGAGCGGGGCAGCGGCAGCCGCCAGACCTCTTACACCAGGGTGCAACAGCTACATTATCATCTAATATCTTGGGTATTTATGTATAGTGCGTGCAGCTCGACAGCTACCATATAATTGACGGGGGCTACATCAACGCTGGGAAGAAAGGGTACTTTTAAGCCATTACATCCTCTTTTAGGCAGGACAGTTCATAATTTTAACTTGCATTATCTGGTCATGGTAAATCCTAGGCTATCCTGAGGTTTTATCTGAACTACCTAACCAGTTAAAGCACCACCCCCCATCCTCCCCCTAACAAAGACAGGGCTAGAAATCAGGATTAAAAACATACATCAGGAGATAGCAGATACTCAGCAGTGCCCTTTGAGAACGTGACAACTTAAATCAGGGAGGAACTTGTAAAAGCATCCAGAGATCAGCAGTGATATTAAGTGGAAGCACTGTGATTTATTCTCTACCCCTCTTTCCCTCTTTTAAAAGCTGGAAACTCTTGAGAGCTGCAGGGATCCCAGTGGTCTTCGCCTGGGAAAACAGGACCCCAGAGCAAGAGAGGGATGGCAGCCGATGGGCGGCATCGCTAGGCAAAGGCACCTACGGCGTGGGAAGACGCAAATCACTGCGGCAGGGGTGAGATGAGCAGTCTGCCTTGTGCCACGAGTGGTCAAGTTTGCTGGAGAGAAGGGCTGGGAACTCCGCAGCTGGATTCACGCTGCAGAAATTAAAATTCCAAAATTTTTCCCACCCTGGGAAAAAAACCAACAAACCGCCCCCAGCCCCCAAACCACCTCGCTGCCTTCAAAACGCTGCCACGCAGGGCGAGACAGCGAGCAGACTTCAGCCGCTTTTGTTAAAACCCCTCACGAAGGGGGTTCCGTTATTGTATCCCAGCCTTCATTCCAGCCTCTCCCCGGACACCCGGCTTGCTCCGCCGCCTCGGCCGCTCCCCGGTGCCGGCTCCCCGGGCCTCGGGACAGCCCCGGTGGTGGCGGCGGGGGGATCCGGCCCCGGTGCCCACCGCCCCGGGAGCGGCCTGCCCAGGCCGGGTCTCCCTAGGCCGGGCCTCCCCAGGCCGGGCTTGCCCAGGCCGGGCCTCCCCAGGCCAGCCCCGCACAACAAAGGGTGCCCGGCGCGCCAGCACTCCCGGCTGCGACCCGGAGGTGTCAGCATCGGCATGGGAGGAAGAGGAAGGGCGAGCCGGCTGCTGGGCTCAGACGCTGTCTGGGCTCTAACCTGAGCATGTGGAAATAATACACGTCTTCAAGTGCACTGTCTGGTTCGAGGGGAATAAAATAGGACATTCATAAGCAGTTACACCATCTGTCTTTATACCATCATCATCATCAACAAGGGAAAAAATAGCTCTTTAAAATGGATGAAAGCCCAGGCTGACAGTAACCGGAAAAATGTGAGCTATGAATACCAATAACGGTAGAAAATGATTGAAAAACAAGGCTACAAACGGCAAATCCTCCTGCCCCGCTGGGCCCGCAGCCCCTCGCGCTCCCCAGTGCAGCCCGTCCCACCGCCAGCCCCGGCCGAGCCTTGCACCAAGCGTCCACCGAGCCCCGAGCCTGGGAACGGCTGCTCTCCGAGGGCAAGATCTGCCTCCTTGGCTCAAACACCTCTGCACTGGGCAGGCGGGCTGCAAAAAGCACAGGCATGCTTCAAACCCTTCTCCTCCCGCCTCCGGGCTGAGCTGGCTTTTTCTGAAGCGTGTTTTTTTTAAAGCAGGATGGGAAGGGAGCAGAGTGCAAGACCCATCTGCCCAAGGAGGCTCCCCATCAGCTGGGAAAGCCCCTGGTACCATCCTTACTCGGCTCCTCGCTCTCGGGGCCTTTGCCGAGGACGGTCCCCCTGCTCCTCTCCTCGGCACGCCCTGGGAGCTCCCCGCGCCCGCGGACCCCGGGGACGCAGCCGCCTGGTGCGGACACTTGGGGAGGGGGAAGCGTTAACTCCTGGCTGCCTCGTGATCCTCTTCCAGCAGACTTTTTTGGAAGGCTGGATGCAACTCTGCTCACTACACTCAGCCTGACTTGTCTTGCAGCCGTCTGTCCAAGCTGACCCCAGGGACGGTCGGGAGAGCGTCCTCGGCCACACCGCTCCTCAGCTGGCTACGTGCGCTGCAGAGGGTTTGAACTGCTGAGAACCAGCCTCCAACAGACTGCAAGCAGGGCACGAGCACGGGATCTGACCCAGCTTCTAACAATCAGATCCTCCAACACTGAAAATAAAATGCAGCAGAGCTGCTGGTGCCAAAAGATTTGCACCCACGCTCTCTGCTGACAGCTCTGCAGCTGCCGAGCCGCAGTGGCAGCTCCGAGGCGCGATGGCAGGTCTGGGTAGCAAACGCATGTGCGGATGGCACCCAACCACCCATCCTCCTGCATTTCTTTGGGGCACCCTGCTGAGAGGACAAGGCCAGCATCACATCTGGTAGGGAAAGGTCTGCTTTTCTCCTCACTCCGCTGCACACACAAGGAGCTCTTGAGCTTCCATTTCAATTGTCTGCAAATCCTGGCGTCACGTTGTCCCCATGCTGCGTTCCAGCAGAGCTGACTGCTGTCTTTTACTCAACGTCCAAAGAGCCCCATAGGACAGACCTGCAGCGGAGTGTGAAGACGACCTCGTGTGACCAGCTCCCAAGGGCTGAATGAGGCCGTGGTCAGCAAGATGTAGGCAATTCATTTCCAAACCACCATGACCCTTTTGTTACTGTTTGACCATACCTCCTAGAGGCCGTACACACTCTTAGGACTCATTCACCTACCGTCTTGACTGTATTCTCCTTGCCGAGATTGGTAAAAATTCCACCAGTCGTCGTGTAGTTGAAAAGGTACTCAGCTTAAAACCGCACATCCTAAAAAGTGTCCAAGTTGGGGCTGATATCTGGAGGGTGAGGAGTCCCTGCAGCATTTCAGCAGTATACTGGGAGTCTCTGCAGGCCAAGGACTCCAAGCAGCGCTTTCAGAGAGCGTGGCAGGGGTGCTGACCCCAGAGGTGTGGGGATCTGCCACAGAGGATGTTTGGTAAGAGGCGGTGGGGTTGACTACCGACTGGGAACCTTAGTAAGGGGCTCTGGAAGGCCAGAGATGCTATTGCAGCTCATGCCCAGAGGATGTAGGTGCTAGACTGGTGTCTCTGGTTTCCATAAACTCCAACTACAGAGGGTTTATGAGCTCACGAAGGGTAAGTGGGCTTCATCCTCTGCGGGGAGCTCGCCCGGGCAGGTGCAAGAGCTGTTGCTGTGGGATTTGCATGGAGCAGATCGTGTCCCACTGAAATACAAACAACACAACCTGCCCACGGGTGCCCGTGCCGGAGTGCCATCCGGAGGCCATGCTGCTTTATTAATACATTTTCTTAAAGGAATTTTCCAACCACCGGCGTTCAGGTCAATACCAAGAGCGAGCAAGTGTAACTGCAGGGCACCTGGAGTCCAAGGAACCTGCTCTTCCATCGTACAAAATCTGCCCCGTGCAAAATCCTAGGAAGAGTCTTTCCTTCCTTCATGAATAAATCATTTTAGACAGTGGCATTTCCTTTTAATTTAAAATTAAAACATTTGGAGGGGGGGGGAGAGGGAGAAGAGTCTGGAAAGTCATGAGTATCTGACATCCGCAGATGTCAGGGAATCTCTGACTCAGTTACACACTGAAAATGTGCCCGAATCCCCCCACGCCACCACCCAGGACCACACTGCCGCATTTCTGCCCCTCTCAAAACCCAGAAAGTTTGAGGGTTGGAGAAATCCCAGCTGGACCCAGGCCAGCTTGAACAGCCCAAGACCTCTCACCAATCCTTCTCTCATCTACGTTTTCCTTAACAAACCCAGATCTCTTATCCGAAGGGATAAGGGGCATTTCAAGGGTGGTGGAAATGCAGGGATGGGAGAGAAAGAGCGTGCGCTTGCCTCCCCACCCTCCGGCAGGCTCAAGAGCTGAGAAACATTAGCTGTCATGAACCACAATCAAATCAGGTTTGAAATATTTAGCAGTGGCTTGGAAAATGCGGTGGTGCAGCTCTGACAGGCGAGATGTGCAGACACCCATTTTCCATTATAATGGAAATATCAAGCCTGTTCTGAATATGTATAACCTAGAAAAATGTATTGATTTTTCATTCGGCATTAAAAAAATGAAATACCCTGCAGCTGTCAAAAGCCTTTTGTTAAAAGCTCATCTTTCCTGGAATGAGGTTTACCAGAAACAAGTTTTAATTGTACACAGGGTCTCTCCTTTGAAACAAAAAGAAGCCCTGATGCTTCCTTTTTCAGGATAAGTAGCCAAAAAAGCCCGTAGAAAGACAGGATTGAGACCTGGCTGACTTCTGCAAGCTGACACTGTCAGGAGAGGTGACAGCGATGGCCTGTGTGCAGTCAGCTGCACGGCTGCACATGCACAGACATGCGTGCCGGCACCGCCGTGCCGGCTCCCCGCGAGCTGCCAGCTGGCGAGGGGCAGCTTCCTCCGCCGACGCCGGGGTCACACCACTGGGCTGCGGCCCAGCGTGCTTCAGGAGTTCGACTGCTTTTAACTACTTTAAACGTGAGCTCCCAGGGCCCTGGGAGGAGATGTGCCGTGGTCTGGGTCCTTATGGAAGCAGGAGGGGCTTCAGGTGGTCCATGGGGGGGGTCAATGCCCTCCCGGACCCCAGCAAGCCCGTGAGGAGCTCCGCTGTCCCCAAGCTGTCCCAGGGCCACTGGGCATGGTCTGGTGCTGCTTGTCTTAACAGCAGCTTTTGTTCAGCTGTCCCCAGAACTGCACCCACGTGGGATTACGACACTGACTCAGAAAGGGTGGCTCACCCCGACGGGGAAGAGGCGTGGGGATGGTGGTCACACCTCGCACCATGCCCATGGGCCAGGTGCACTCGGCTGTGGGAACAGAGCAAACGCAGAGCCCGGGAAGGAGGTCTAACGCCAACTGGTGCCCCCAGTGCGGAAGGACGCGCTTCCCCAGAGCCCGTCCGACCTGCTGCTGCTGCAGCACCACGCTCGCGGCGGCGTCTCCCCGCAGGGCTGAACGCAGGCACCCTCACCGGGCATCCCGCAGAAGCTGTAGCCGGAGGCAGGGCACTGCCCCTGCCCACAGCCAAGCCTCTGCTGCAGCAGCAGCGCACATCCATCCCCGCTCCTGCTGGGCGGCTCGGAAGGCTGCGGGGTCTCTGAACTGTTGGCAACGGTCCTGAGTGCTGTTGGGCTCCAGTCCCACAGCCAGCGGCACGGTTCTTGTTCGGGGCACGCAAAGCTTCCCAAGCCAGAGGAGCAAACGGTGCTTTGTCTTTTGGTTTTTTCTCCCCCACTTGCATTTCCAAACAGGCACTCTGCCAGGGGATGTGTTTAGCGCACACGACTGCAGGTGACCAACAGAACAGAGCAATGGCAAACCCCGCCGCTGCCCGCCCTTCAACTTGCCGAAACCCGGGGGAGAGCACAGCCCTGGAACCCTTTTGTGGGCGAAGAGAAGCTGGCAAGGGCCAGGACACAGAGCAACACCCTGGAAACAATTCAGCTGTTTGTTTGTGACCAGCCCAACAGGAAAAAAACGTTTTCCACCTCTGCCCGACTTGCAGACTATTTGCATTTGACGATGAGACAATCCATCCACATGGAAATGTAGATAAATCCATTTTCAGAGTTTTTTTTGCTGTCCTGTATTTCTCACCCAGCTCAAGCTCATCCGGGGCACGTCTCCTAAGGTAACCTTGGCTACCAGACAGTCGCTGCCCTTGCAGCTCAGATTCAGGATGCATAAATATACACAAATACACTCTGTGCTAGCTCCTAACTGGATTATTCTACATAAACTTCTTTATTCCTATCGTTTTCCTGAAAGGAAAAGCAGGACTTCAAGCAGTGAAAAGGCAGCACCAGGCACAGGTTACGAGAGGAATGCCACGGAGCTCCAGCCCTGATGCGAAGGCTGGTGGGGAGTCCTATCATCTGACAAGGAGCTGCAGAAAAACAATGATAATGCTACACCTATCTTGGAATAATGACACTTATTTCCAAGACGAACCTGTTTCAGAGCATGGTCAGAGCACATCTGTGCTGCTGCTTTCATTGACAAAAAAGAAAATGCTGACTGTGAACGTGCCCCTGGCTGATAAAGCCATCCTCAGTTGCCTGTCTTCTCAAGGCAGGGAAAGTTCATCTGGCTCTCGTGCAGTTAACTATAGAGGCAAGTGCTCAGACAAATACAACAAGAAATTCAACAGCAAAAGAATTGTTTGAGAACTTTTAGCTTCTATTCCTTTGCTTTCTGCTCCAAAGAAAAAATTCAGAATTTTTGGCCAGTTTCCCTGAACAGATCTGAAAATCCTACGACAGCATCCAGGTCTCTGGTTATCTCCCAAACAAGCTTCTTGCTCAACAGAAATAAGATGACCCTCTGCCAGACGTTAGCATCTTTTCCTCTTAAATATGAATGTTTTTACTAATACGGTTATTATTTTTGCATTCAGTCACTTTATCTGATTTACCAGCTCCAGCCAGCGGCCCCACTTCTGGGCCTCACGTGGCTGAGAAGTGCCCACGACCGGGGGCAGGCGGGGAGGGCTGATAAAATCATGGAACCTTTGGCTTTGTGCTTTTGGTAACAAAACGTAGCAGCACTAGGAAAGAGAATAACATTATCCAAACTAGATAATTAGAAGAAAAAACAATTTCTGTCCTAAAAAAATAGAAGCCAGTGGTGGTGAAACCTGCCGCTGTCTTTTTTGAAGAAAGAGAAGAGTAGGACACCACGCAGAAAGTCGAAGCCTGTCTGTGCGGCAGCACGCAGCCGCTGCCGTCAGCTTCATGGGCGCAGGAGTCCCATCTGCTTTAGTGGGTCCGGCTCTCCGACGTGCAGGGAATGAGCCTGGGAAAGGCCCCGACTGCTCTGGAGGCCTTCGCCTCCCTGGGAAGTTGGGCAGAGCCTTGTCCCACAGAAAAGAGCATTATCAGAAAAGAGCTCTGCGCAAACAAGCCAGCTACGAGCTGGTCCCATCTCGCAGTCGCTGACCGAGGGCCGGGTTTATCCGGCAAAGGAGGATGGAGCCGGGGATTCGGGCAGTGCGTTATGTGTGCTCAGGGCTCCTCGCAGCGTCGCTTCCTCGTGCACCTTCCAAGGGGCTCGGCAGCACCGTGGCCGTCACTGGAGATACCTCCGGGGGATGCCGGCATCGCCACGCAAAGAGAGAGAAGCCCAAGAACCCCTTCCCTGAGACGGCACCAACTTCTCCCTGTCCTTGGGAACAAGGCTGTCCATTTTTTTGGTAAACTGGGCCGAATTTTAAGTCAATGGAACCCAACAGGGATTTTCCCCCTTGAATTTCAGCAGAACTAGAAAGGTTGCTGTTATTTTCACACATGAAATGCAAAAAAAAAGGCAAATTCCTTGAGCATGTTTGTAGTGGAGCGTGATGTGATTGTGTTGTCATTTATGGGAAATAATCGCAAGCCCATCTCTCCCTTTCTCCCCATTTTCCAGTCCAAATAACCATGAAAAATTACACTTCAATGTCAGGAGGACAACAAAGGAGGGGCTTTCTCCTGCGGCTTGACGGCTTTTCAGCCCCCCCGTTCTTTGGACAAAAACTACCTTCAATTCTATTTCATTTTAAACGTGATCTAACAAATGCATCTTGACAAGTTCCTTTCTTTTTTTCTTTTAAACAGTATTTTGCACAGTTTAACCTAGCTCCAAACCGGAATCAGCTGGAAAGGAGACTCATGCAAAAACACAAACACAGATCAAACAGCGAAACAAAAGAAAACCCATCTCCAGCTTCAGGTCTGCGGGGAGAGGACAGCGCGGTCTCCCACGTGGAGACCCGCGGGAGGAGGGGGGGAGACAAAGGGCACCAGCGGGAGGAGGAGGCTGGAGGAGATGGGGTGGCCGAGGTGACGCGGCAGGAGCGCAGCAAAGGCTGTCGGGGGACGGAGAGCGCGGTGCCCAGCCCAGGTTGTGTGAACGGGCCCTGGCCCAGTGCAATGACCCGTTTTGAGCCCAGCACAGATGACTCTCCACCCCGTGGGTGTCCTCACTGGGACCAGACGCCCCGGGTGCTGCCAGGGAGCCTTGGGACGGCTTCTCCTGTGGCCACCTCCCCAGCCAGCCCGTAGCCGGTACGGCAACACTGCGCGGTTCCATCGGTTACTCGCCCCTCTGAAGAGGTCTGCTCCCCACGAGCAGCCCTGCCCCACCGCCCACTCCTCATCCCACGTCTCGCCCCTCCTCTCCGCCTGCTCACCTCCTCCCCGGGCTCAGTTTCCCTCTACTAAAAACACACAACGAAACTGGTGAAGCGGAACGCGGTGGGTGTTCAGAGACGCGACAGAAGGATGCCAACGGTGCCGACCTGCCCCAGGCTCCCGGCAAACCCAGCGGTGCAGCTTTGCCGGGCCAGGCTCGGCCGCGCTGGGAAGCGGCTTTGGTGACCTGCTGCAACCGCGCGGGCACAAGCGCGCATTTTCAGAGAGGCCAAGAGGCTTCAGGAAACCCACATTCCACCTTTCAGAAAATGCACCGGTGCCGCGCACCCGCACGTCTTCAGCTGGCAACGCGAGCGGGGCAAGGCGTTCAAAGCAAGCGGTGCTTTGTGCTGAGTATGAATAAGATCTCTCCAGAGAAACTTCTTAGATTCACAAACAAAACCAGTGCTAACAGCGCTAAAGCCAAGCTGAAGTCAAAGCTAACTTCAGCAACTCTGGGACAAGGTACATCTCGAGAATATTGGAACTGTAACAAAAATGAGCTATAATTAATTCACGCTTAGCCGTAAGGGTTGGATATGCACAGGAGCGCTCCCAACAACCTTAACTCTGCCCTGTAACATCATCATAAACCATACTTAAAACAAATACCAAAATGTCCCTTTTCCGGTTAGTTTTTTTTACTAAACAACTCCTACTCTGTCCTCACTCTCCATGGTATTGCTCCAAGGAAACGTTAATTAATGTGCTGCTGACCCTCTTTCTCCCCCCTCCCCAAGCGTTTCCAACCTCAGCATGTTTGGAGTTCTTTTAAGCTTAGCTAAAAACTTAGGAAAGCCATAATTATAGTGCCCTGGTGTAGGACAATTAAATATTCTTGCAACACACTGCACCATAAGGTACAGACGCAGACAAAGGGCCGCTAAGGGAGAGCGGTGGGGCTGACACGGCAGCAGGGGAGCACGACCAGCTTGCAGCTCGGTGGCTGCGGTGCAGGGTCTGCGGCAGATGGGCATTCCTTGGCCCTGGAGAGGGAAGTTTCTTGTTACGAAGAACGGGAAAAAATGATCAACGGTTCCAAGCAAATGTCTCTGAGGACGGTCTGCACACGGAGTGAGTCCAAACAGGTCTGAAGCGTGTGGTCTGGTCGGTTCATTCTTGACTAGATCACAGTAATGTCACCTATGGTGTCGTGTCGCTGGGCTCCTCCTGGAGCTTATTTCTAGGAACTAACAATATATATGAACACGGGAAATCATAAATGCCCCGAAATAATATATACAATAAAAAATAAAAGAGGGTCACCCCTGGGCGTGCTGCTGCCCGCGAGGCAGAGCAGGTTGTGGAAGCACGGGAGGGAGTCGGCAGGGCTGCCCGGACCGCCGGGGTCAGGGGACAAAAGGGTTACGTGCTGCCGAAGCAGATGAGAAGTGCAACTGTGCTGCAGAGGCGAGACGTGCAGCTGGCGCTTGCCAAAGACATTTCTGCAGAGAGCCTCACGGGCTTCTGCGGGGACTTCAAGGCAAAAAGTTGAGGAGCATCCCCTGGGACCCCCGAGAGGGACAGAGCAGATATACCCAGCAGGCCTAGACAGAGACAACGCTGATCCAGCCAGCTGAGGGGTTCTCGACACTTTGGTCACCAGAAGCGCGCTACCTCTACAGGTTAACCAGACAGAAACATCAGCCTGATATGAAGTTGCAATACCAAAGCTTCTTGGTGTGAAGGGCTGTGGTCTCACCTCTCTGCTGGACAGAGGCCACGGCAGCAAGGCAGCCCCTCAAACGCAGAGCTTTGTTTTCAGCCCTGCCAGTCGCCAGCCCACGAGCCATCCTCTCCATGCCTTTACCCCTCCGCTGTCCCCCTACGCCAGCCCCCATTCAGCCGCAGGCAGAGCTCTCCGATACCGGACACAATTTGGGTTGGTGCAGAAGAGGGAGCAGGTAACATTTGCAAGCTCTCGTATGCACAGCAAACGCCTGCTGACGAGAACAGGCAGCGGAGGCCCAGAAAACTCAGAGCTCTACAGCCCTGGAGCTGTCCTTGAGGACACACTTGAGGAGCCCCACATCACCCACCAAGGCAGCGATGGCCGCGTCCTAGAGCTGAGCTGCCCCGTCCCCAGGCCTGGGTTAGTGGCACTGGCAGTATGTCAGTAATTGCTTTTCCCCTTGTACTAACAAGCTTTCAGCAGCAGCAGATTTCAGCTTCCTGGAGCCAGCAGGCCCTTTTTCTCCACCTCTCTTGGCTTCGAGTAATTGAAAGCGACTGCAATCTCAGCCCCGGCTCTCCGGTGTTCAGCTGCACCAGGGAGGTCAGAGAATGTCAAGTGAAGCCTTTCCATTCACCTCCCCGCCACCGGCGCGGCATTAACGGAGGCAGCCTGCTCCGCAGCCCAGAGGAACGGGCAAAATTACGGGGGCTGCTAACAGCCACAGAAACCCGAACACAGCTTCTCTGCAGCAGGGAGGGAGGACTACCCGTCACGGCCCTGCACCGCATCCGAACTGCAGAGCCCTGCACCGCATCCGAACTGCAGAGCCCTGCTGACACCTGGACTTGTTATTTTTCTCTTTTCATTTAAAACAGGAGATGGGGTTCTTTTCAAAGAAACTATATATTCATCCTTAATTTTTTTTTCAGCAAGACAAAACACTTCCCCCTATGATACCCATGCCTCCTGTCATACATCAGGGCAGCATCTTTCGCTCGCCATCAAATCCAAGATAAAGATGGAGAGCGCTGAATGGCTGCTCTGACTCCTGAGTGAAACGCAGAGGACCAAGGAAAAGGGAAGAGCACGGAGCAGCTCCTAAGGAGACGCTGAAGGTACTCAAGGCTCACACGCTGCCCGGCCCGCGGCCAAGCAGTAAGGCAGCACTGGGTGGGTAAATGGCTGGTGGGCCGGGAGGATGGAGCCTTTCGGTCACCCTGGGACACTCCTCGGTGCCCGCAGTCCCCGCGCTCGGCTTCCTCAAACGCTAACGAGGGCACGCCGGGTGCTCCGGGGATTTGAAATGCTCCCGAAACCTGGGCCGAGGCGCACGCACAGGTGGCGGCTCCAGCAGAGGCCTGTGATAAGAATTTATTTCTCTCAATTACGAGCGCTTGTCCCCAGTCTCAGTTCATCAGCTCAGCGCAGCCGAGTCAATGAAAGCTCAGTAATGCGCTAATCAGATGCACAGCGACTTCCCGGAGCTGCCGGCTGCGCACAAGCGGCAACTTTGGGAAGCGGGTTGCCAGCCATGCCCACCCCTCTACTCCCGGACCGCGGGCGGCTCCGGGTTTATGGCCAGTTCAGATCCAGCTGCCCTGCGGGGTCCGAGGCGTCACCTCCGCTCCACACCACCGGCACACGTGCTCAGGCGCGGGCAGATGAAGCAGCGCCCATCCATACGCTTTATCTCTACTGCCCATGCACGTCCCTCATTAAAGAAAGGCTTCCAAGGGTGTTTTATATATTTTTGGATGAAGTTTTTGGGGTTTTTATTGGAGTTTGATCCGAAATATTTGTTCCCTTCAACCCAAGATCATTCTGAAATAACTGTGAATGTCCCAAGTAGACAGAGGAATCTAAATGTTGCCCTCAAAAAGCAAACATAGGACAAAAATGCCAGAAAAAAAAATCACTGATAAGATCTCTTCTGGTGTCCCCAGAAAAATAACACTGCTGCTTTTGGAAGCCCGCATCTAAAATGAGTGCAACAGGCCGCACGTCACGGGGCAGGAGGGATGGAGGGACGAAGTCGAGCGGGGCTGTGAACTCCCCCAGGCCCGAGTGCCCGGGAGGCACGGCAGCTTCGCCGTCACTGCGGGGTGCCGTTGCCTCTGGGCTTTGTTTGTTTGGTTTAAAATAAACAAATAAACGAAAGCACTTTCCCTAGTTCTCCTTCCGAAGTGAACCACAGGCAAAGGCTGTTAATTCAATGCTACGACCCCAGTCTGGCACCAGCTGCCCCCGCCCCGGCATCGCTGCCACCACCAGCGCCGGCACGAAGCAGTTACCGAACTTCCCAAGCATTAACCTCTCCCAGCGAGCGGCGCGGGGGATGCTCTCCCACTGCAGCCCGCTCAAGAGCTCTATTGATCCAACACACACTTGGTGCCTTCGAAGTTGTTTATGATCAATATGCAAATTGCCCATGGCATTGATCTGGTATTAATTTTCAATTAGGGAATCCACAAGGGGTCTCCCAGGGTCAATATCTAACAATGCAAGGTAACTCCACAGCGGAATAGTGGGACTGATGCTGCCCAGCGCCTCCGGGACTGCTCCCGCACCTCCTGCCCTGATCCCTCCGGATGCCCTGGACACCGCTGCCTCCCGGAGAGGGGCCAGCATCCACGCAGCCTCCCGAGGCCCCTCGCCCACCCACAGCCTCGTAGGGACACGTCCCCCCAGCCACCCTCTGCCGCAGGTGCTTTGCCCCCCTGCACACAGGTCAGCACCTCGCAACCTCTCCGCTACCGAAGGCGGCACCGCCGGCAGGGCTGCCCTCAAAAACCCCCAGCTGGAGGAGTTTTGTCTGACATTTCGTGCCCCTTTACCGATGAGGCAGCCCAGCCCCAAGTCGTGTGGCACCCTCCCCAGGGCGCTGCTGTGCCCCCGCCACGGGAGGGGACGGCCCGAGCAGCCGCAGCAGCTGCTGGAGCCTTGCTTGCACCCCTGCGCCTCCGCGGGGGGTCCTGCGCAAGCCGGGTCGCTTCACAAGCGCTGGGACACCAGCGGCAGCGCAGACAAACAGCTGGCGGCAACCCCGTTGCAAGCAGTTTTAGACAACAGCCTTCAACGTACACGCTGCGTTTTCTGCACTAACGCAATTGTTAATACAGATGGCGCGGAGGAAGCGTAACGCAGCGGCGTGCACAACGGCTCCCGCAGGCTGGGCGGAAGAGTTCGGGGTCGAGGCGGAGCGCGCAAGCAGCTTTCCAACGGCACGGAGCAGGGAACCAAACACTGCGTTCTGCCATCCCGACACAAGCTACCTAAACCTGCGCATCGCCGGAAAACATGTTAGAGGTGGAAAAGATCCTCATACGTACCATGTGAAGGTTAAAAAAAGGAAAGAAATCATTGAAATTGCCTCGTAAATCTAGAGAAACGCGTCCCTTCCCAGAAAAAGGGAGCCACCCCATCAGCCATCCTACCAGCTTCCTCCCTCTCGGGGAGGCCCGGAGGGAGCAGTGTGTCTCCCCGAACACCATGGTCGCACCGGATGGCCGCTCTGTGCGCACCCACGGCTCTGCCACTCACCGTGCTAACCAGCACATTAGCTACCCGGGCTAATTGGTTTATGGATAACATTAATTACCATGTTGCTCATTAATGGATGAAATCTTTATTGGTTCCATTGATCAGCGGGACTTGTTAGCCGGCCTCCTAACCAATGGCGGATGTAACAAGCTCTCTTATTGGCATATCAATTAATGCAATCAATTTCTGGCCAGCGGCTGCCATTCGCTTCCCTGCTTGTTAGACTGTGGAAGACAGAGTCATGTCAAGTAAGCATTTATTTAAAGGGTTTCTAATTCTTCTTGAGCTGACTTCCCAGCAGGCTTTCTGCCACACAAGGGTTTTCTGCCTCCAGAGACCTTCCCCTTTCCTCCCGTTGCAGAATCAGATCTATAACAGTCACTGCAAACTAAATCATTTCTGTAAAAATATTTAGCGAGTTACGCAAGTAGGACAGCTAGAGGTGTCAGATTAAGAAGTCAGACTGTACGACTACCCCGATTTAACACATCGGAGAGACGGGCAGGAGTACGAACCCACTCCCAAAGGACAGGCAGGGGCGCAAGAGCCGTGCCAGAAAGCCTCCCTGCACACGGATTAATTTTAATTACAGGGTCAGTTCCCCACAATTAGCACGGTTTTGTCAGAGAACAATAAGCCCTTAATATTTCTGCCCTACCCCACCTTCCAGAGTGAACCTGGACCATTTTGCATCCTTACGCAGTCCTGCCACATGGGTCCGCAGGCATCCGCATCCCAGCTGGTGCCTGCATCCGTTTGGTCAGCCTCAACCTGGGAAAGCAGAGCAGGGCTTGTGCTGCTCAAGTGCAGAACCAGCTGATGCTGGGAAACAGGCGGAGAACGTTCCAGGGCCTTGCACAAGTTTGGCAGTCCCGGCTGCAATGCTACACGCAGCACTGGGGGCAATACAACACCCCCCCTTGCCCACATCTCCGGGGGAAGAAAGGCGCATGAAGAACACAGGACCTAAATCTCCCCGGGAGAGAAACCGAGGAGATCAGCCCTGCTTTCCTGGGAAAGGTGGCAAAGGGGACAACCTGACAGAAGAGCACAAAACCGGCAGCAGTCTGAAGAAGACCGAGAGAGATTTTCTGAGCCATTTCTCTCATGAGCAAGAGGAAGGGACTTTCAGTTAACTGGACAGGAGGGAAATGATGTTCGCAAGGAGTAAGAGCCCCTGCTCTGACTGGCAGAGACTTTGTCCTCTCCGTTTCCCATTGGTCTAGTGGCCAAACATTTCAACAGCAGAACACGTTCAGAAAGAGCTCAAACCCCACCCTACCTGGGTTTAGTTTTTCTCTGCCTGTGAGAGGCCATGCTTGGTAGCGACCGTAGCTGATTTCAGCATCCAGCTGCTGAATTTCCAGCTGACGCGAGCGGAGAGCCGGGGTTATCCTGTATGCCCACCACATGGCGGGATCCTGTAGCCCAGGAGGATGATGGTGCTCTCAGACGCCAGCTCGCTGCCAGAGGATAACGGGGGCCTCAAAGACGTGCCACATCAACTGCCTGGATGCAGCAGGTTTTGTTTTCCTTTGGAGCAGCATCGGCACTGTAGCAGTCAGCCTGGTAACGTTCCTGCAGCCAGATGGAAGTATCAGCATGCCGCTAAATGCTCCTGACCTCCGTCCCTCTCCCCAGCTGCTGACCTGCTCGGTTCTGCCTGTGCAGCTGGAAATGCAGGAAACCCAGCGGCTAATGGAGCCGCAGGACCCCGCAGGTGAAACAAACACTTTTTTCTATAGAATTAGACTGGGTAATTAGATTGTGGAAATCACTGTCACAGGATGTTGCTGTGGCCAAGAATTCAGCAATATTCACAAAAGGGATTAGACAATTAAGGTTAATGAGAATATCTAGGGATATAATTGCTAAATCTAACAAAAGAATTTGGAAAAAATATAAACCTACAAGCTTTAAAAGAGCACACACGAACTGCCTTCTCGCCGCGAGGGTTTACACGGGCACTCGCCCTGGCAGCGGGCGAGCTTGTAGCTGACGGCCAGGGGCTCTTCTCTCGCCCTGGTTCTCCAGCACCCCGTCACCTCCGGGCCCTCTCAGGCCAGCCCTGCACGCCCCCGGCCAGCTCCGGGTGCCCTGGAGCCTGCGGGCGACAGCTCGCAGCCGGCGGGGCGAGGCAGGAGCCGCTCGCTGCAGGCACGCTGCCGTTTTGCTGCACGGATCCTGCCCGCCCGTCGCACCGCCGCCAGGAGCAGTGCCGGCAGGACACCCGGGTGCGATGCAGTGGGCCAGGCTGGCAGCCCCACCGAACGCCGGGGCAGCCGCCGGCACGCGGCAGCCCTGCGCGCCCACGGCCGTCCTTCCCGGACTAATCCCCGCTCTGGATCTTCACCCAGGTGATTATGTAGGAAGGATCTTCCCCGCCAAACACAATAATAAATCAAACCTTATCAGAGCTGAACTATAAATCTGTGAAGACTCCGATAATTTCTAGCCATGGGAATAACACCACAAAAGTACTTTTTAAACTAATTACTCAGATGCCGAAGTGCTGCCCTAATGAGCCTTCCTCTGCCCAGAACTTACTAAGAGAAAAAAAATATACCTTCAGTGCAGTAATTGCTGCTTTCCCCTTCAAACTTCTAACTGGAGATCAATGCTGCATTTTAAGACTCATTGATTTACAATTAGCCTGGCTTTCCTGCTAAAGTGTTTTTAAAGCAGAGTTTACTTTTATTTTATTTTGAAATCTCAAAGATCTGGTTCTTGGATTTTACGTCCTCATGAGAGGTGTGCTGGAAACTAACAGACGAAGGAAGGCACACATCTGAACGAAAAAAGGAAAAGGGGATTTTTGTTAGGCTGAGACTAGAAGAAAGAAAAGACGCTCTTAAATATTTAAGGGATAAACATGAAAAAAAGAAAGATGGAGGCAGAGAACCAAAGCTAAAAGAAAGGAAGAGAAAGTGGAAACAAGGAAACGTAAATGCAAAGAGAAGGAAAAATGAATCGCAGGCTAAGAAAGCAGAGGCACTGTCAGGCGGATCAGAAAGCTCTTACTGCCTCTGCTGTTTATTAGCATCCTTGGGAAAAAAAAGGCAGCAGCTTTGTGCATCTTTGCAAAACAAAGCACTAGTTAAAAATAGTGTGTACAGCAGGGACAGCGCGCTAACATGAGGGTCCTGGCAGCTCTTGCATTTGTACAATCTGTCCCACGAGGAGAGCAGAAGTAAGTGAAGCAATTAAGAATTCCATGCTGATTGCTTCAAACATGTTTTTCTATGCCATAAAGATAATAGCATCGCGGATACATCCGCCTCCTCTCCCCTGCCTCTTCCCGTCCCATCAGCTACGGCGCGTCCCTTCCCCTGGACTCCCGGCTCTCGAGGAGCCGGACCACTGGAGGGGCCAGAGCGGCTGGGGAGCCGCCAGCCCTGGGAGATCCTCGGGCCCCAGTGGCGATGGCCCTGGCCCACCGCTGTAGCTGGCCCGGCTCCGAGCCGGGGGCTGGACTAGGCGGCCTCCAGAGGTCCCTGCCAGCCTCCGCTGCTCCGGGAGTCTCCGACTGTTCCGGAGCTTCCCAGCAGTGCTCGGGTCTGAATCATTTTTGTGTCATTTCTGCAGGAAATGAGCCACGCCGGACAAGCCACTTCAGCGCTCCTCGTCCCTCCTTCGCCTCCTGCTTCTTCCTCCAAAATAAATATTGGGAAGGTCTTCTAGGATTAGCATGAGCAGCGACACGACAGGAGCCAGACTGAGGAGCAGGGAGGCAAAGAAAATTGCCTGCAAGGGTTTACAATTTTGGAGCGGCCATAGCGGTCTAGCCTGCCATTTCGCTTACTGCTCTCATAAATTCTGTTCTTTACTACTGTTGGGTCCCAGGAGTCAGTGGCAGATGATGGTCCTAAAGTGATGAAAGCAAAGCAAGAAAATAGGAAAGCCAGTAACATCTCTCCTTTTTTATATTGTATTTTACAGAAAGCTGCTTAGCCCCATTTCAAAGACTAATATGAAAAAAGTGCAATTAAATCCTCGAAAAACTGACAGATCAGCAAAACAAAACCACCCGGAGGAGAGCACGATTGAGCCTCATTAAGAAAGAGTTCAGTCTGTTTTTAAAACCTTTCTTAACACTTAGCTGGGTACCTCTCAGCAGCAACCGCTCCCAATGCGCCTGGCATAATTAGTGTCAGAACGGAAAGGAAAAAATCAACCTAGGAAACAGAAATTAAAACACCAGATTCAAGTGAGAGAAAAAGGTTCAGCTGTAGCGAAACCGTCTAAATTCTAACAATAACCCCTCCTCTCAGTCTGCGGCAAAGAGCTACAGTTCCACTCGATGCATAGACAAATACGTGCCAATTAAAGAGAAAAGTGGCTGGGGCAAATTTCTGCTGTAAAATTTCTATCGCTAACCCCTCCCAGTCCCCAAACAATATCTGCATGGCAGTCACATCCACCCGCGAGGTCAGGTTAATGACAGATGGACAGTAAATTACACTGACCTCGACGGCAATTATAACTATCACAGTTGACAATAAGGAAATTGAGATACAGGGACAAATTCTGTGCACTTTCAGTGGCCAGACCCTTTTGCAGGCTGTGCATGCAGACGCTCACATACGTACCCTACATGTTAAATTGCCAGCCTAGAACAGGACACCACGCAGCCGAGATCTATTATTTTGCAGTGGGGGTGGGGATGAAACGCATGGGAGATAGAAAAGATGGCAGAGAGATGAAGCCATTTTATTAAATCAGGCAAATTCTAATTTATTCTGGGGAGATGGAGGAGAGAAAATGGATTCACTCTCAGCATGCTCACTCTGTACCGTCTGATCCAATCCCTACCGCCTCGCCGGAGGGGGAGGGGGCCTTGGCGTTCTGCAATTCTCCCACAATCCGAGAAAAAGATTAAAAAATAAGATGATTCTCCTTTTGGGTTTTGCAGCAGCCACGGGGAAAAAGCTTTTCCTGGGAATGCGAGGTGCCAACCCCTGCTGTCAGCCGTGCCGGGTGGCACGCAGGGGTCCGAGGGGTTTGCGTCTTGGGGACGTTAAATTGGCAGCGCAAGGTCCAAGGCTGCACCACGCAAGCAAACGTGTAGACAGAGACACGCGTCTGGGAGGAACACCCTGCGGTGGTCCTGCGCTCTCTGCCATTTTTGGTGTACACCAAAGCATGCCCCCTCAACAGTTTGTAGGATTATCGCCATCGTTCTTCTTCGCCAGGTAAGAGACACTGAAATACAAGCACCACGTGGGCCGCGCTGCTGAGGCTGGTGGTACCTCAGTTACCCACGGGCTTGCACGCTAGTGCAGAGCACAACCCCTACCACCACCACCGAGCACCACCACCGGCCTCGGCCAGTCGGTGCCTCTGAGCACAGGCACTTTGTGCCTCGTGCTGCAGCATCAGCACTGCGCTTCCGCAGCCTGCAGCAGAAACTGGGGCCTGACACAACTGCAGACCTGGGAGCTGAGTCCCTCCGTGGCTCCAGCCGGCGCTTCGGGAGCCGAGGGGGGTCACCAGCACGAAGGCGCAGCTGAGCTGGAAGCCATGGGCTTCTGCTCCGCTTGCGGACAAGTGGCTCAGGTTATCTGAAACGACACACAGAACCTGGGGGCCGTCACGACGCTCACACGCTGGGGAAGGCTGGCTGTCGTGACAGCCAGGTGGGGACAGCTCATGCAGAGACATTTCCAAGCGGGGCTGATATCTGAGCTTTGCGTTTTATGGACGAGGGTGACGTGCACAGCTGCCCGACGCGCAGAACAAAGCCAAAGAAACTCCCCGTTCAAGAGAAGAAACGACACCAATCCATGGGAAAACGGAACGGTCCTTCACGGGTTTTGGAACCGGGGCCAAGTGAAAACACCTAAGTTTGGTTAAACACCACTACAAAAAGCAACACAGCTCCTGCTGCAGAGAACAGAATCACTCGGACCCACGCCCCCCAGCCATCGTCCCAAAAGGAACAGGTAACTGTGACGCCCCTACTGCACTCGCTCGGGGAGAGCATCGTTTGGGACGGACAACGCAGGTGCACCCTGGAGACAGAAAGGTGAGACGTTGCTGCACAAGGCTCCGCAGGCACAAGAATATCTCCCATTTCAGAATTAACCAGAAGGAAGCAAGAACAACATGTAATTAATTACCAGTGGCCAAAGAAGTCCAGAAAAACAAACAGGACTTAAGGTGAATTAGAAGAATGCTAAAGCTAGACAGGGCAGAACGTCCTGGGTTGTCACGAGGCTATCTTTCCACGTAGAAATCATTCTAGTTAAGCTTGCAATGATTAAATCAACATCTTATACAAAAACCTTCAGAAAACACCCCTGCAGGACCCCCCCTCCCCTGAAACCGTCAGCATTTGTCCCAGTTCAGAACAGAGCAAGTACTGCGCTCGCACATCGCGCGGCGTCCTGGGGGTGAGCACGCGGCCCCAGCACCCGAGCGGCCAAGGCAGCTACCAGGATGCTGCCACTGCAAAAGCAGCCAAACCCCGGCAGGCTCAGGGCTCCGCTGAGCCCAGGCTCCAACCGGCGAGGCTGAACCCTCGCCCCTGTGCTGGCAGGGCCCCGTCAGAGCTCCAGCGCCCATCCCCAGGGCTCACGGGCGGTGTGAGCGGGGCGGCAGCGGCTCAGCACTAATGTCGGCGCTGGAGCGAATTCCCACCCTGTGCCGCCTGGGAGGCCCCGGGGCAGCCCCGGAGCCCGTCCCGCTGCCCGGGAAGAGGGAGCAGCCGGGCAGCGAGGGAGACCGCTTGCGCTGGGAGAGGGGAGAAGCGGGGCCGGCCGGGGGGTCAGGAGGAAGCAGCTTTGCAGGAGGGAAAAGGCCTAAAGCGTGGGGGAGAGGGGCTGAGCAGCAGCACTGGGAGCACAAATTCCTAGCAGAAGAAATTCCTGTTTTGCATCCAGCTCCAGCGCGGGCAGTGAAGCTGATTTTATGACTTATTTATTTATTTTGTCTTTGATGAACAGAAGGTTAATATAAGAACAACTCCTTGGCAAACCTTTAAGGGTAATTCAAGCGACACTGATGTGAATCAATGTTCCCTTTGTGAACGCATTACTTGGCAGAAACTGGCTTTTTGTAACCCCCTTAAACCTAGCTGGCAAAACAAAAAGAGAAAAAAAAAACGTCCTTCAAACAAAAGGATGAGGTGAAAATAAAGAGAGAGTCGACTGCACTTTATTCTCTTTCATAGAAGCAAATGGATTTGGTGCTTTTTATACATTAATCAATCAATATCACTGACTGTACATCAGTGGCGCAGCCAAGTTATGAATGACCTTTCTGGCAAAGAGGACACTTTTAATGCTCATAAGACTGCTCATAGCTTAGCAACTTTCCGAATTTATGCCTGCATGATTACCCCTTGGAGGCAGGCGCCCGTTAGCGCTGCACTAGATATGACAAGGTTAGTCCTTGCCAATTTGTGCAGAAGAAGGGAAACTGTTGACTGTGCGCGCGCCGCCTTGATGCAGTTGGCTGCTGCCTCGCGGATGGCGGAGGACGCGCTCGCCCGACGCCAGGCAGCCACCTCGCCTGCCACGCTCCTTCGGACCAGAAGGAAACGCAGCCGGGGTCCAAAGCCGGCTGGGGGCCAGCAGGCCAGGTCATCTTGTGCAAGAATCTCAGCGAAAAGAGGGAGAGAGCTGAGCCCAAAGCAGCTCGCCCGAGGGCTGAAAGCGGCCGTGGGACCGGGAGCGCGTTTCTGCCAGCCCCCGACGGGAGCGCAGAGGCAGCGAGAGGCACACGGGTGCGTGACGGGGCTGGAGGCCAGGCCGTGGAGCACGTCCTCCTTTCGTCACTTCACCGGCCTTATCGAGCTGGAACTGCCACTGCGCAGAGCCAGGGAAAGCACTGCCTTACGCCTCAACAACAACAGACCGTGGGCAACGGCTTCCAACTCCTCTATTCTTTTTCACATTATTTAAAAGAAAACAAAAAAGGATCCAGACCTCAGACCGCCACAGCGTCACCGCTTCCCCGAGAGCTGTGACCCGGCTCTAGCAGGAGCATGGCCAACGACAGGGCACTGCCACGCACAAGACTTCTATTTCACATTTCTGATTTTCAGGCATTTTCAGATTTGTGCATGTCCCTAGTCAGCTCCCCAGGTTCTCCAGTGAGATCCAAGCTCTCCACCTTGGGTACACCGGCCCCAGTTCGCACTCCTCCTCCTCCCTGCAGCTCCCTGCGGCAGGGGCTATCATCCCCCCGCTTTAGGAAACAGAGCAGAAACTGATCACCTCGCTCATTGCAGAACCATTCTTAACTTCTGAAAAGCACTGTGCTCTTCAACTGGATTTTCATCTTGCCTTGCTTTTCTTTCTTTGAGTCTTTCCCTCTGCAATTTGCACCATTGGGAGCAGCCTTCCATCTGACGGGTGCTTAACATGCCTCTTATTTTGTATTAATTACCTTCGGGGGCTAGAAGTAGATTTTCTTCCTTGCCCTACCTCTCAGTCGTTCCTCTCTAATGGTACCCAGTTTTGGAGGGCTTGATGCTCTATGCCAGTCAGAGGCACCGCAAAACCCCACTGCATCTTTCAAACAGCACATCCTCGACGTACGGATGTTTCCTGCCTTTTCAGCATTTTCCTACTTCTGCTATTTTAGAGGAATCCTGGTGATTCTTCCTCCCCTTTCACCAGTGCTGCCCCCTTGCGCGAGATGGTCCGAAACTGGCACCATCCCTGGCACTGCAGGGCCACGCAGGCGCTGCACCCCATGCAGGCGCTGCACCCCATGCCGCTGCTCCCCTCCTTACACCCGCCAAGCGGCCGTGGGGCACGGGGTGGCACGCTGCACCCCTCAGCGGCTGGCACAACAGTAGCACAAGTGTAAACAGAAAGCTTAACACGACCAAAAAACTCCAGGGAGGTGAGTCGGTCACCGCCATGACCTGTGCACGCACCCGCGGCTGGGCTTGTCGCCTGGGGGTCTGGGCTGGCTGGTCGGGATTGCTTCCACAGCGCACCCACAAGCGGGGAAAGTGAGGGGTCCCCCGTGCTCCCCAAGCACACGGCTGGGAAGAAGAGGATGGCATGGTGAGGAGCAGGTGGCAGTGACCCCAGGGAGCTGCTGCTGTGCTCCTGACCTCGCACACACCTCCTCCCTTGCCAGCAACCAGTGGGAAAAGTGAAATCCAGAGCAGAGCCTGCTGCTCGCTGCCAAGTGCCTCCAAGGTCCGGCACGAGTGCACCTGACGCCCGGCCACCCGTCAGCCGCCCTCTTCTTCAACTGCCTTTGCGAGTTCAGGGAAAAGTCACCTGGAAGCGACGCCTGGGCAGGGCCCCGCAGAGCACTGGCAGGGCACAGACAGCACCCGCGCCTTGCACCCCACCCACGGCCACCCGCAGGGACCTCTCTGAGCCGAGGTGGCCCAGGGGTCCTGCTGCTTTCGGGCACAGCAGAGGAGAGCAGCCCGACTCCCTCCCCTGCCGCCGGCCATGGCCCCGCTCTGCCATGGCTGACGCTGCACGGGGTCGCGGCGTGCTCCCGATCGCCCGACGGGTCAGCGCCAGCGCCCTCCGCGGCTCACGCCCGCGCTCCCCTTGTTACAGAGTGTTGTCCGCATCCCGCTGTCTCCTAACCAGGAGCTCTCCATCCTCCCCACATCACTGCCTTCTCGTGACACTGCCTGCGGCCATGGAAGCCTCACCATCTGGTGAAGGGGTAACGGGGGGGGCACGACGTCTCCCACTCCCCAAATCTCATCAGAGCCACGACGGCCGGCGAGGCGCTGGCTCAGGGAACGAGGCACAGCAGGGAAAGGCCTGTTCAGTCTGTACTGCCCACATGCCTGCTTCCCTTCGCTCGGCATCCAGGCTGTGACCTCTAACCCCTTCCAGACTGGAACAAAATAAACTCCGCGCAATCCTCCACACCACACACACACGCACGCATGCACAAAAGGGGAGGCAAAAAAAAGAATGGGAGGAGAAAAGTGAGTAGGTGATGTGGAAAGGAGAGGTGGCTGCACAAGTGAAGTGGAACGGACAGGCACTGTGCGCTGCCAGATTGCCTGCCTGCCTGCAAAGGCCAAAATTAATGCCATTGTTTTGCCACAAAGGAGGCAGCAAAGTAGCAGCGGAGGCCAGAGAACAATCCTAAACACCAAGCCCTAATTCACCCTTCATAACAATAAAAAGGAGGATGGAAAAGGCCAGAACGCTTCAGCTTAATTGGTAACCAAATGAGAGAGTAGTTCCCAGAAAAGGAGCAGAAGCGTCTGCCCTGCCTGAATACCAGCAAATCAGAAAAGCAAAGGAAAACCCTCGCAAGTCACGCTCGGTCCATCCCCGCTTTCTGTCCCTTTGAGTCCGGGGGTGAGCGATAGCAGGGGCGGACAGGGGCCCCGCACGCACCATTCCAGAAGACAGACAGGATTTAAGGGCTCGGGGTCCAAGGCAGGACCGGGGAGGGCATTAAGTGGGGATGATGTACGCGGTGCATTGCGCCGGCTTTGGAAAAGGCCAGGACATCCCTGCAGGCAGACCGAAGGAAGCCTACATCTGACACACTGTGTGGGAAAGAAACAACACGTTAGGGCACGTGTGGAACAGGACTAAAAAATTAAACACTGTCATTTATTTAATGAAGTGGCCACAGATGAATGAAAAAGCTGAAAAGAGGGGTAGGAAGAGGTATCTACACAGAAAAGGAGAAGATTAGGGCTGCTTGGTCTGAAAAGAAACAAGGCGGCCTTGACAGAAGCATCTAAATGAAGGTTGGTTCAAGGGAGCTGGACCAGTACTGCTCCTCTCATCCTCCAGGCTCTGGAGGACTGACAATGAACACAGAAGAAAATGCAAATTTGAAGCAAACAGGGATAATACTTTCTCATACAGCTCCCAATTAACCTTTGGAACTCATGGCCTCAAGAAATCATTGAGATCAAAACAAAATATATGGCAAGTGCATCAAGATGTACAACTCAGAGGAGCAAACTGACTGTTTGGAAGAAACAGAAACCCCTTGCTTAAGGGCATGAACTAAATTTTAGTAGGAATAAGGATGAGACCTTTATTTGAGGCAGGCTGTTATTTGTTTACGGGTCCCCAAATTTCCTTCTGAAGCAGCTAGAGCAAGACACTGCCGTTGGCAGACATGCTATTAAGCAATCTCAAGTTTTTAGTGGAAAAATAAATGCATGTGGTAGCTCCTTCTTAGGCGGTTCTGAGGACTTTAATGCCATCACCAGAGGATCAATAGGCCTTGCAGAAGGAAAAGGAGGCAAGTATATTTGAGAAATACAGGCAAGTACCGGACCACTGGCAAGTACACAGGAGAGCTTTCTCCTGACATGCACGTCGAAGGACGTAACAGCGGTGACAAGGCCGGAGCGGGTCAGGCCAGGGGTTACTTCTATCCCTGTGCCAGCTGCTGTAAAACCTTGTTTCGCAAATCACCCCATTGATAATGTACACAATCTCATTTTGCCTATGGCTCTTAAAGAAAAACAAAATCAATTTCAGAAACCAAGCTCTGTATCTCTTGCAATTAAGTCTATAATCCTAACAAATGAGCTGCAGGATGAGAATATTTTCTGTTTTCATAATGCCTCCTCTGAACAAAGATCTCAAAGCACTTTTCCGTTTAGGTCAGACACTCTCCTTCTCCAGTCCTGCCAGTTAGATAAAGACCATCAGACACGTGCTCCTGCAGCAGAATGAAGCATGAGAGAATCAGGACAGGGAGAAGTCAGAAACAAACAGGAAAGGAACTGATGTTCTGCAGGGACATTCCCTGGAGGGAGGAAAGGTGCAGGACGTCCTCTTCCAGCACTCAGCGTGACCCTGCGGACTTGCATCAGCTTTTACAAACAAATGGTTCTCTTCTACAGGGCGATGAAGCCTACACTGCAACCCAAACCCAGCATGCTCAGTGGCAACAAGCTTCAAATTCACCTTCCAAACACGATGGCACATTGGCGTGCCGATGCTACAGCCTGAGTGTGCAAGCTCTGGAAAAGCTCTCCCGTGCTTGCTTTCTCTCTTTGGAACTGCTTTGGCCAACCAGTTGTGAGAGAAGCCTGCTCTGGCCGTAGCAAGAAGTGGTATGGCTGAGAGTACTCTCCTTGCAGGTTTGACACTTGGGAGGACAAGTCTCTGTCTCTGAAGACCTGAAAGAAAGACCATGAGAAGGGACTCTGCCTCTTCCTTCCAAGGATTGAAAAGCACATGGCAAATGTCAAGGAATTCAGTTTCACAACCACCTTAAGAGTAAGCAGATATTCTTCTTGTTCCATGGATGAAACCCTAAATCGAGAAGTATCTTATTTCTATCAATCTATGTCAGAATTGTAACATTGTCCAGATTTCTGGAGTTTCAGTCCAATTTTTTAACATCTCTCAGAACTGTTTAAAACATCGAGGACAAAGCTAACGTGTGTTCAGTGTCTGCTAATCCAATCAAGGCCCAGAGGTTGCTTCTGGACCCTGACTTACATCCTCCGTAGGCTCATACAGTGACCTTTCCATTGCTGTTCGCATCAAACATCTGGACAGGAGTTCTCACTGACAACGAGAAGCCCACCTCAGAAAACACATAGGCAGGTTCTGCTACAACCAGTGGTGAAAAAGCATCACAGGAGGAGGTATGAAGGGATCTTGTCCCGCAATTTCTTCTCTGATGAAAAGATGGAGACCAGAAATCCAGTGTAAATGTCCCGTGTGAGGAACGGAACAGTTCCATAAAAGCATCCTTTGCATCCACCCGAACCATGCAGTTTCCTCTTTTGCAGAAAGTGTGGATTTGCTTTCTCCAGGACGCGCTGTCACGGCCCAGGACACCCGGTACTGCCTCAGCCAGTCTCAGGGAGAGCTCTAGGTTTACACTGGCTCAGACATCCTTTTAAAAGGATTTTTTTATATAAGTGCAACGTTTTCAGGAGAAAGGGAAAAATACAGGCTTACAGCTACACTGAGGGAGACTCCATCCAGTCTGTATATATACCTCTCGAGAAACACAAACCATCCCACATCCTCTTTCCCTGTTCTTACACTGCAATGAAACTTCGAAGGAAAATAAGCTTGGCATTTCTGCTTTGGAGCATCCTGCCAAACTGGATCTTATGAGCCATCCATTACAGGGTGAGACCTTAGGAGGCAGGTCTGGGCCCCCTTGAGCTGGCAAGCTCTTGCCCACCACCTCCTGACGCCCTGCTGCTGCTTCCTCCAGAAAGGAAACTGCAGTCCTTAGCCAGGGCTGGTGCTACCGCAACACCTTTTTGGTGTTACCATCAGAGAGGAGTCAACCCCGTTCCCGACCCCGAAGAGCAGCAGTCACAGGAACACGGTCACCAAGCGTGCAGCCCAGGCAAACCCCATCCCAGGGAAACGGTCTCAGGCTCTGACACTCCTTAAGGATGAGCCTGTACGGCAGAGCGGAGATGAACCGGCAGAGCACCGCGCTCCCAAGCCTACCGGGGCTCTTCAGGAGTCGTTAGGCAAGAGTCCAGGCTGCCCACCACAGAGATACCAAAATTAAGTGTGGGTGGAGCTCCGGCAGCTACAGCAAACCCTGAAGTACCATCTGGCAGACTGGGGTCCTGCTTACATTTCCTACCTCTCCTCCTGGCACGGGCCCAGCGCTCCTCTGCGCGGGGCTGCACAACCGGGCGGGTGGCCTAAGGCCGGTAAGGTCTGCCCTGCGCCATGCCCCGCAGGACACTGGGGAGCTGCAGTGGGCATGGCTGCACCTCCACAAGCACGAGCAGTGCTGACAGACCAGGCTGGAGGCCTGTTCTGCTTCGCGCAGAGTCGGCGGGCAGTTGGTTTGGAGCAGCGTTCCCGTTCTGTATCAGCCATTACGCCCAGGAATCAGCAACAGCCAAGCCCTCAGCAAGGGCTTGAGCACGAAGCCTGGCAGGCAGCTTCTCCTCTCGCCGCCCCTCCTCGCCCCGCTCCACTGTTTACTTATAAACAAGTTAAACATCCTCGCTGCCTTTGAACACAAAGCCTGCGCCCAGTTGAACACGACTGAACTTTCTGCCACTGTCCCCACCTGACGTGTTATTGGGCAAATTAGTGGGAAAGACGGTATCAAGGTATCAGCAATTCTCTGTGCTGGAGCTCCAGCCCCTTTCAGCTCAGGTCAACAGCAGAACAGGGAAAGCTAATACACCAACAAAAGCATGCAAGCAAGGCGACTCTCTAAACTCATTAACCTGTTAACACAGAAGAAGGCGTGTTCATTCCAGATACATTTAATTTGAAGCCCAGCAGCGTAGAAAGGAAGAAACCAGCAGTGCAGCAATCGCTAGAACAGTCAAACCTGCTGGAAAGATACTGGACATGAGCTGCTACCATGCAGCACTATGGAGATGAACACCATAAATTAGGGTTGACAGTGGAGGAACAGTCGCTGGAGCATGTGCGTCTAAGTTTTTGGAAGGTTTCTTTTTCTCCTTACCACCAGAAGGTGAAAGCAGGGGCCTCAGTCAGACACAGCACCCGAGCAAGTGTGAGGTTTGGACAGAAGCAGCACGGTTGTGCTGACGAGACTTTAAACACGAGCTGACTTTGCTGCTAACATGAATCCTGCGTCACTCACCCTGACATCTAACCCTTCTCCGACACATCGTGAGACGGGGCTGCAGCATCTACTGCCGTTCAACCTGCAAGGCCTTCAAGGCTTTACTGATTCACCCCAAAAAGGGAGAGCCCTTCGGTCTTGAACTTAACCACTGCAACAACCACCTTGAAGTCCTGAAGAGTTCCCTTTTCTAAAACTGGAAGGGAGACAGGGGAAAAGAGACAGAGGGAAGAGAAGCAGAAGGTGCAGCTGGCACCGGCCGCACGGCTTTTGGTGACCAAGCTCAGCACCAAGGGCGAGAGCACAGGGACAGGGCAGCAACTCTTCTGTCCCAAAGGGAGCAGCAGCTGCTCGAGCTCGGGAGAGACGCTGCGCTCCGACAGCCCGGCTTCAGCCTGGCTCTGGAGTTTGTTCTGACGGGGAGAAAAAAGTAGAGCGGGAGAGGGAGCAGGCGCTTCCCGGCATTTTACGACAGCATCTGGTGATGTTTTCCCCTTTACTCTTCTTAAGTGGAAAGGGCTTTAAGATGCAGCCGAACAAGAAAAACATTCTGGAACAAGTCAGCCGTCAGAGCTTCCTCTCTTTCTGCTTAATGAAAGCCATGAGCTCCCAGTGACAAGTGTCTGCTGGAGCTAGATGGGGAGTTTATGAGATTCCTGCCACGTTTCAGTGATATTACAGCGTGCCTTTGGTCTGCCTTCCCCAGCCCAGCTATCGAACCGCTTCCTTCCCGCCAGGCGCCTCCCATTAGAGAGTTTCATTAAGCCAATGCTTGGGGGTTTGTGTAGATTTCTGTTACCCCCCCGCTTAACCAGGAGCACATGAAAAAATCATGATAAACATTAATAAAAACAAAATTAAAACGATTAAACCTTTCATATCCTTTAGAGATTATCTATTCGCTGCTGGTTGGTCAAAACAGAGCTAAGGCACAACTGCTTTTTACTTTAAACTCAAAACCAACCCAAAAATATAAATAACAAAGGAAATCTGCCTCTGCCAGATATTAAAGAGGAACCAACTTTATCCCTGCATTCTGCAAAGCCAGACCTCAGCAGTCCCATGGTGTCCCGTATGCACAAAGACAGAAAGATGCTGCCGGGACGGGAATAGCGTTCTCCAAAATTTGGGTGGGGGAAAGGACGCAAGGAGGGAACAGGTACAAATCAAGTGACAGAATAATAGCGGGAGAGAGCAGTCCCCTTATGTAGGCTTCGAAGTTCCCTGTAGGGACTGTCCTAAAGCATGTGGCTCTCCTCGTGTCTTTGGAGCTGTGTACAGCAGCCCCGGCCCACGGCTGCGAGCTGTACATCTGCTGGATTTTGATAACCATTCAAGCGATATGAAACTAAAGCAGAACCAAAAGCTTCCACCTGCCTCTCTGTCCAGCTACGATGGAGAGAGCTTGCTATCCGCCCAGCCTCTGGACATCCTCCAGAGGAGCCCCTGCGCAGAAATACCACGACTCCCACCAGGAACGGGCTGGAAAGGTAAAAGGTCCTTAAGCCATTCAATCCACAAAAAATGAAAAAATTCCAAGGTTCAGCAGAACAACAAAGGGGAGAGCAACAAGCTGTCCTCCTGCTTTAAATGAACACACACGACACGAGATCTTGGAAAACAAGACGCTAATCCTGCATGTGGGGGTATTTGGTGGGGTTGGCAGAGAGATCAGAAATGCTGCAGTAAAGAGGAACTGCGAGTTTAATCAGCTTAACATACATATCGCCAAGAGCTGTTTTCCTCTTTGTTGCTATTTCACGTATGTTATTGCACCACGGGTGAGTGTTTTCTCAAACCAGGACAATAGCTCGTCTTACTCCCTGCGTCCGAGGATGAGAGGAGAGGAACGGATTTCCTCTGCAGACACCGAGGCTGCTGCACACCCCCAGCCGCAGGAGCCAGCCCCCGGCACCGCTGGCTGCGTGCGGCGAGGCGCCCAGCGGCCCTCCCGGCCCCCTCTCGGGTACCTGCTGCGGCTGGGCCGCTGCAACGCGCACCGAGCACCTCTTCGACGGCTCGCGTACTGGTGATTTGGCTGGATTTGCATGCAACGCTTCGGAAACAAAGACCGAGCAGGCTGCTGCCTTCAGGGGGTTACAGATAACATATTGGGAAAAGACAATATTGGGTTGCGGGGAGCGAGAGAGAGGTAAAAAGCCCGAGAGAAGCTAATGAAGCTGGGCAGCATTTGATGTTTGCGCACAGGAGCTCAGATTGTCATTTGGGTTGGCAGATTATTAAATGTGTCAATCAAGGGGAAGCCTGGAAATGGCAAGGGGAAGCACGTGAAACGAGGTTAGCTGTTAAACACCAGAGGAAGGAATCTCCTTTTGAGGAGGAGAGGGTGACTGGCAGCAGCACGAGACCAGAGGAGCTTCTCCAGCCATGGGAGGCAGGGGCAGTGGGAGGAGAGGGCATGCAGAACATCAGTTTGGAAGTCTTGCTTGCACCAGGTGGGAAATTTTACACCCAATCCCTCAGCGCGCACCTCGCGCGTTGCCCTCTGCAAGGGCCGCACGTTCCAGCCAGGTAAACCCGTGCGTCGCCAGCGGAGCCAGAGCTGTAGCGTGCTTTCGGTTGGCAGACGCTGTAGAATAAACTGTACGCTGCTCTCCTGCAGACACTGTACAAGTAATCTGCTTGGGGAAGTTTTTAATTGTTGTGTGCAATTAAGTCCCACGGAAAAGTGGAGAGAGGCTTACAAAAGCAAACTAATTATTCCTTTCTGAAACCCTCCATTACCTCTATCAGATGTAGGAGAGCAACATGCATGTTTCTCCAGCATTAGCAATGACCACATTTGCTTTAATTGAGACCAAGTGGAGGACATCAGATCTTAATAAATTTGAGTTATTTCAAGCAGGGAGAAATATCATTTGGCATTAGCCATTTTCATTTCAAAAGTCTTAAAGTTCCACTGGAAGTACAGAGCCTGCGATCATGAAAAAGCCACTCCAAAGGAGCGTCCCGCATCCCTGTTGTAACAAATTACATTAATAATTACTCCAGGTTGATGGCTGTGAATGAGAAATGCCTTGCATGGTTGCCCACTCTTCAAGGTGGGAGAATAAGAGGACAGTTCCCCTCGCAGGAGATTTCTGCGGAGATCCCCTTCCCCTTTCTCCACCGCTTGTTTCACTTCATTTTACAGTTGGGCCGGTCACAACTCCTAAGTCCAGGGCACAGCCACCGAGGGACGGGAGGAGCTGGAGAGCCTGGACAGGAGAGGGGGGAATTCGGAGAGCAACGCGCGCTGCGGCACTTCCAAGTCACAACTTTAAACTGACAAACGTGGCTGACATCAAGGCGCCCTTCTGCTAAATAGAAACTTTTTGTCTAAGAGAAACCTTTTCGTACTGCAAACCACATCCGGAGTGTTTGATGAACAAATCTGCTCCCGATCACACGGGAACTTGCTTCTGCTCCCATTTACCACCGCCTCTCTCCTGACGGCGATGCCTTTGCATCCCTGGTGCAGCTACAAAACTGCTTTTCAGAAAGAGGAACATTAGCAAAGTGTTTCATATGACTCAGAGTGAAAACAGAGGTGCAAGCACCATATGAGCATCCAGCTGTCTGCAAGCACCACAGGCAGAGCCAAGCTGAGTTCGGTAACTACTATTTTTAAACCACATGGGGTTTTCTCATCTGGCAACTGCTCTAGCTATACCTCAGTTCTGTTTACATACCTGGTTTCATTAAAAATTCACATCCTGATTTCAGTCTACAGTTTGCAGCCCTTCAGAAGTTCGAATACTGAGATACAAGGAAGACGTGGATGGACGGTGCATCCGCCTCTGCCCGGGGGCAGAGAGAGGGGAAAAGCGGGAGCCAGGGGGTATCCCCTCCTCCCAGGGAGCTCTGGGAGCCAGCAGCTTTCAAGGGGTTACCAGAACAGGGCTTCACAGGAAAGGTAGTCCTCTAAATACTGGTAATCAACCGGTTTGGAGTGGGGAGAGCGGCCGGTCCCGCGCTGTTTGCTGGCAGAGCAAGCAGCATGGATGCTCCAGCAAGGCCGGGCACAGCGATCCTCCTGCTGACACCCACTCCAGCCCCTTTCCTGCCCAAACAAAGGGGCTTTTGACCGTGCTTGGCCGAGTTTAGCAACGGCTTTCAGGGAGCCTGCCCTCGCTCTTCACACGCGAGGGCCCCAACAATGACTTTGTGTGTTGGAAGAAGATGGCTGCTAAGGATTTGGCAGAGATTAGCAGGATTGCTGAAACAGTATGTCCACCGTAGGGAACTGGTTCTCTGCGGTGCAATGGGGAGACTGCGGCATCCCCTTGCGGTACGCATCCAGAAAAATAATTCTTCAAAAACTACGAGTGGTATCTCTGGCTGGTTTAGCGTGGTCTTAGGGGAACACTCCCATCTCCACGAGGACAAAGAGGTTCTCCAGAAGTATATGGTGCTAAGAAAAAATATATAGAGCCACACTGAATAGAAGATATTCTTTTACTTTATTTTTAGCCTTCCTACAGATTTTCACAGTAAGGATACAAAGCTTTGTAAAATAGTCTATAGGATGACTCACAGAGTTGAGAAATGGTCAGCATTTCCCACTAAATATTACATGACTTTTCCACAAGTCATCTTATTCGTCCCGCAAAGCTCTGCCATGGCCTCCAGCACAACTGTAAAGATCAACAAATCTGACTTTTTTGGGCTCACTTGCCACATTTTTTTTTGTTGTTTTTTCAAAAGCATTCTCCACAGTCCCACAGATTGTGTCCAAACTGCGGGACTCAAGCTGCCTTGGAAAAGGAGGAGAAAGGCGCACACCTTTTCCTTGCTGTGCTCTGCTCCTCCCTGGACAACGCGGGGTGGTCTCAGCCTCAGGGCAGGAACCCCTCCTCCAGCCACAGAGGCACTGCACAGCTTGCTTCTACCAACACAACTCCTTGGCCACACGAGTTGTCCTCTGCATTTACATCTGCTAAAATCTCTGTTTCCCTTCAAAGATGCCAACAAATTCAGGACTCGTACAAGAGGATGATCAAAATGAAACTCCTGGGCATTGTAAAACTCTAGGTGGTCTCTTGCCTCAGCTCCACCTGACCCTTCTGGATCTAGTTATTCTCCTGCAGAGCCCAAGCATGAAGCGTTTCCACCTGAGGGACCCCAGCTCAGGTCAAGCTTACCACAAGCACTAGGACTTTCTCCTGACTTGAGGAGCGTGGCAGACCCTGACCTGTGCAGCTGCATGAAGCAGCATCCCGGGCCAGGGACACCCAAGACTCGGGTGCAGGTGAGGAATGCGGACATCTGAGGGACACCTGAGGGACTTGGGTCCTACGCGGTGGGAAGAGCGGGCAAACCCCTCTGCTCCTCCCACGGGAGGACAGCTATGGAAAGGGAGAGCAGATGGAGATGGAAAACAGGAAGAGTCGGGAGAAATAGGTAAGGGAGGAAACCGATTAATTACGAACAGCACTTGACTAAAGAGAAGCAGGCTCAGCAGCTGGGGCTGTAACAAATCCACACCCGTGCAGACAGCATGCGAAGAGCAATGCGACGGGGTGAGCAGGGGGCTGCGTACGCCCCTGCGCAACCCGCGCTGGAGACGAAGCAGCAGCAGTCCCGCTCCAGACCAGCTGCTCCGCGCATGGCTCTCCGAGTTGTAAAACGGGCTGCCTGTACTCGATGCCTTCTAGAAGGAAACACTTTCAAAGCCAGAATGAAAATTTGGTGCAGGTTGTTTCACTCTTATTTCTATGATTATCTAATGAGTCATAAGTGCATCCATTCCTACATCTTGAGAACGTTTTGTTTTTTATTATGGGTTTGGGGTTTTTTTCTTCTCTAAACCCCCATCATTAAAAATCAATTAGCTTATGGGTAACGTTATACAGATGCTTCTGCAGCAAGGGGCTGACATCTGCAGTGGCAGCAGCCCAGATACTACAGCAGTAGATGCCCAGAAATACCCCACAGAGGAAAATAACCCCTCACCCCTAAAGCTGTATTCTTTCTGATCAACAAAACAGCTGAACGTCCAGCCTGGGCCCACTTCCCTGCCTCCTGCATAATTAGCACACTTCTCAGAGCAGGCAGAAAAGTTTAATTGTCTTTAATTATCCAGTTCAAGGAGGATTGGGTTTCTTGCCTGATGTCCATATAATTTCCCTGCCAACGACTTCATCATCCCTTTACTGGAAGTGGAGTGTAGCCTCTAAAGCTCTCTTCCATAAAAGACACAAAAGTTTCAGTGAAGGCTGTGCTGCTGGCACAAGCAGAGACAAAGGTCCTTGTGTCTACAAGGCTGTTGCTTAGGCTGCAGCATGTGTTTTCTGTGGGGTGGGAGGGAATGAGTTGCAACTAATGTGCAATCAAGAACCACCACAATTACAAATGTAAATGAACAGGCAATTGGCACTGACCTTTGTAGATTGTTAGAGGACTAATTAAGGTATGATCAGACACTCTCTTCCAACAGATTGAGATGCATCTATACAAGCAAATACCTACACACCGCCCCAGAGACAGCAATGCTTTTTCCTACATGCTTGCACACACCAGTGAGTATGTACACACAGACGGGCACGGCGTTTAACCCCAGCATCTGCTCTCTGCCGCAGAGCAAGCCGGACGGAGCGGGAAGGGGAACAAGGCAACTCCACTCAGGCGGTCTACGCGGTCCCGCTTAACACAAGGCTACAGTCTGAGGGCTGAGCTGCATTTCACTACTGCAACCAGCAGTTTTACGTAGAGCTGGGGATGAGGAGATTGGCACAAACTGGATGAAGTTAGGGAAAGAAAAAAGCGATAAAGAATCTTTCAGCGTTTCCAGCAAAGCCACAAAGCTCTCCAGCAGCAGCAGGAGCGATCGTGGCTGCTGTGTGCCTGCAGCTTGCCTTGGGTGACAGCTGGCCCAGGGCTCTGCCCTGGAAGCAGCAGCAGCCGGCTGCACCCCACCGTCCCCTGGAAACTCGGGACCCTCACAACGTGATCCCTCGTGCCTGCTTGCTCTTGGCCACAGCACACCAGACCGACGAGCGAGGAGAGGGATGATGCTTCACGCTGCTGCTGAGGCAAACCAGCAGCTGGGCAGCAGACCAGCAAGAGAACAGACCAGCACAAGAAGGGAAGGGTTTTCTGCCAGCGCAGCCCTGCCCTGAGCACTTGCAGTTCTGCAGGGAGAGAAGACAGGCTCTGGTCAAGGTTCTGCTCAGGGCCCTGGCCTCGTCCGTGCCCATCGGATTTCGAGCACTTCCCAGGACAGCAGCTCCACAACCCCCCCCAGGGCTGGGACACCCTCCCAGGGAAGAGTTTTGCAGAAGGTCGAAAAGCTGTGAAGGCTGAAAGGTTTTAAGAGTCCTCAGAAAGAGCAGTGATAACAAAAGGGGACTCGCTTTGGAAAAAAACGCAAGCTGATATTGTATTTGTAGGGAAACCGAATTCAAAACAAATATAATTAACTAGAAGGGGAGAGAGAATCACGGCGATGATTACCAGGGAGTAAGAGCAGCATCAAAACAAACCACTGCATTTGTAATGCAGCAAATCAACAAAAAAGTCCCTGTCCCTTTGGGTCCCGACAGACGTGTCACAGATCAGAAAAGCACTTTCTGCTCAAGGTGTCTGAAGCACAGGGAAGGCTTTCTTGTGTTATCCATTATCACCAGAGACTCTCATCAAAAGGCAGTGAGGAAAGTCCACCTAGCCCTCAGAAAAAAACAATGAAGAACAAGCGGGGATACAGTAGAGAAACCATCGTATTATGCAGGAGGAAGAAATGCAGAGAGCCAGCTGCAAACCCCAAGTGCAGCCCTGCCCCGAAGGAAGAGCGTTTCCAGGCTGGCAGCATCGTGCCGGGAGGACGCGGCGGCGAAGCCTCACTGAGCCGCACGCCCTGCTCTCCTGAACGGGTCTAACAGCCAAATACACCAGCAAGGTTCAAAACCAAGAAAAAACAAACGCGTCAGAAGGGTGAACTTAAGCCTAGGTACATGCATATTCCTGCTACACATCTGACACCCCGAACTACAGAAAAATAACAACCAGCTAAATAATAAATAACGGCAGCATTTTATAACGCTGGAAGTTTAAACGTCACGGAAAACAGGGAAGGATCAGTCTGTTCAAGGCAGATCTTTCTATGCATGAAGAAATCACACTCAATAAATCAAAGCCGAGACACAAGTTAGTGCTGTGCCCCGCACGAGGCCAACCCTGCCCGCTGCGAGGACCACCCCTGGGTGCCGGGCAGTGCCCCCGCCGGCCCTGACGCCCGGGAGCGGAGGCACCAGCCCGGCTCCGGCTTGCGGCATCCCGACGCGCCTTCCCCTGGGATACGTCCTCAGCCCAGGCCGGAGCTCAGCCGCTGGCCTGGGGCTACGGGGCCACCCCGCTTTATATTGCAGTTGATGTTCTGATACCGTAACAGGATCAGAATAAACAGGAGATGAAGGCATCCGTTCTCCCCCGCAGGGGTACTGCAGCTTCTCACCCAAATCCGACCCCTTCACTGCAGGGAAACCGGAGCAGCGCCTCGCGCCTGCTCGCCGCGCTCAGCAATGGGCTGGAAGCGTTTGCAATGAAATAGCGCAGGTCAAAGCGATGCAAAACGGAACAGAAGTTCTCCCCCCTTTGCATTCTAGAGAGTCTTATTCTTACTTGTATTTTTAATCTTTGAAATAAAATATGATAAAGAAATTCTTAGTGCCTTTTTGCGTCAGTTTTTGTTAAAGAACCAACAAGCTTAAAGGAAATTATCTCAAGCCATTTGAAAAAGTAAAATATTTCTACATAGAGATTTCTTTTCAGTGACTTGTCAAGTTAAAAAAAATTACATTTTTTTTAAAGGGTCAACAAATCCTTTTCCCTCTCAGCTAGTCAGCTTCTGCACTGCCAGTACCTGCAATGTCATAATCCTGGCGGACGTACAGGGAAAGATAAGGTTTCTAAAGTAAAACACAAAGTAAACAAAAATTTCTAAAGTAAACAAAGATTTTCAAGATTGTTCTGTATATCACAAAAGGGCACAGATGGTTTCTCCTCTCTGTTCATTTTGCTTTTAAGAAAACTCACAAACCGTACAACAGCGGCCAACATATCCTTTCGAAATCTGGGTGGGTTTCTAGAGCAGAGCACCGCGGAGAAGCGGAGCGGCTGTAAGAGCTGCTGTCCCCTCCGGGATGGTGCGGCAACCACAGCACGCTTCCACTGTCACCGTGACCTTTGGGAAAGCAGATTCCATGCCCTCGACTCTGCTGGGCCGCCGAGTTCACAGATCGGTCACTTTTTCCATGAGACTGAATTTAACTCTTAATGAAAAATCTCCCGTTTTATTTTTTGGGGGTTCTGCAAGTATTTCAGATCCTTGTTACTAACACACGTAACAGCAATGCAACCCAGGTCTTAATTCAAGAGACATTTCTAAGCCCCACGCGTATTCTCCTCCAGCTGGTGCTGCTTCCCTTTCTCAGCGCCTTTAAGCTAAGATCACTTTCCTCGTCTCTATATGCGTTGATTGCGGAATGCCGGTTCCTCCGAGCACTCTTCTGTAAGATTTAGTTGTTTCAACAGCAGCCATGGAGGAAAGCCCTGGTTGAAGCTGAGATGAGGGCTGTGAAGGGCTTTTGCTGGCATCCCCCCAGCTCCAGCATCTTCACGTCCCTGACAGCGCATGCACCAGCCGACTCGGGCAGGCTCTCCTCCGCCTCCCTCCAAAGAGGACTTAATGAGATCTTGCTTTTTCCTAACATAAAAAACTTCTTAACCCTTTAAATGATTAAACAAAGTACAACCTCTGTTTTGCCCAGCCTTTAAGGCACATTTCCTCTTGCTAGATTCACAGCTGCAACCCCTTTCCTATTATCTGCCCTTTCTGTATGAGCAAGTACTCCGTCCAAGCCATTCACTTCATCCACCTTGTCAAGAGCAGACATGGGAAGCAGACAAACACTCGCCCCTTCTCCTGCCCACCCCTCTCAACCAGCTCCTCCTCCCGACCCAGTGCAGCTGAAATACAAGAAATCAATGAGCAAGCCGGGACAGGTTCGCCCTGGCGCTCAGGACATCACTTGACACACTGCAAAACATCTACAAAAAGTATAGTTCACTAGTTTGTTAGAATTGTGCAAATGTGATGGTATCTTTAGACACTCACACAATATTCCACTGTTTAGGACACTAACTGGAACAAATATATAATCATAGAATCGTTTCGGTTGGAAAAGACCCTTAAGATCATCAAGTCCAACCGTTAACCCAGCACTGCCAAGGCCACCACTAAGCCATGTCCCTAAGCACCGCATCTCCCCGGCTTTTAAATCCCCCCAGGGATGGGGACTCAGCCCCTGCCCTGGGCAGCCTGTGCCAGGGCCTGACAGCCCTTTCGGTGAAGAAATTTTTCCTAATATCCAACGTAAACCTCCCCTGGCGCAACTGGAGGCCATTTCCTCTTGTCCTACACACTTCCACATGTCAAACTTGCATTTAGCCCCACTGGAACGGAGGGGACCACTTACAAGTACGAAATGAAGCATGTGCATAAGTATTTGGTGCTTCAGAGCCACCACCCATGAGCCCGGTGAGGCAGAGCTATGCTGGATGCTGCAGGTACAAGAGGTCTTGTCCTACCTCGGGGCAGCCAGGACTTCAGTAACACACTATTGATAAGTGATAAGCGTCATCCCCACCGCAGGGGAGAGAAACAAGCAAGTCACCGAGTTTGACACGAAACCGCACAGAGGCTCTGATGCTGCTGGTCAGATCCTGTGGCGCAGAGGAGCCAAGAGCCCGACCCTGTTCATGCAAGGGAGGCAGCACTCACCAGCCTCAGCAGCTGGACACTTGCGGATGGTGAAGATCTGTCCCAGGTCTTCCTCCTCTTCAGGGAGACCCTTCTGGAGGCGCTGCAGCTTACGCAGGCTTTCACTCCGCTGGTGTTTCATGGAGCGCACGTGCTGGATAAGGTTCAGCTTGGCCTTGGTGGAGTAGTTACAGAGGACACAGTGATAATAGCAGCTTTCACCCTCAACCCCGCTCTCGTGATGCTGAAGGTGCTGTGAAGAACAAAGCAGAGAGATGTGAATTTCCTGTATCGTCTCCAGTCTCCCTGCATTAGTCCACTGTAAATTGCTAAAAGCCACCTGGGAATTAAGTAAAAAACCACATTTTGACAAAGACACCGTAAAATCAAGCCTGTTTATTCTCAAGGCACTGTGCGCTCTCCTGCTTAAAAGCAAGAAAAACATAACACATTGAAATGAGCGCAGAAGCAAGAATCGAGATAGGCAAGATCATCTCCTTCTGTAAAAGAAAATACCAGATCCAACATTAACAACTATTCACGACCTATGCATGGCTAATTCTTTCATATTTAAAGCTTATCCTGGGAGAGGATCCAACTTCATGTCAAACAGATAAAATTAAACTTGATAAATTCTCATTGAAAACTAAGAAGAATAAAACCAAAGCAATCCTAGAACACAATGAACCCATTAGATCGAGAGGTCCTGGAAACAGCGTATGGAAATGGAGCGTGGAGTGTGTGCCACCCTATCCATCACCAGCGCTCTGTTCCCTGGCATCTAGGCTTTACTGCCTTGGACCTGGAAGAAAGCAGCAGCCTGGCCTGGAAGACAGCCGTGACAGCGGTCCAGACTGAAAAGCCAACGGTGAGCACGCAGCTGGGTATCACCGCGAGAGGTGAGCACTTGGAAAAAAAACCCTGTCACCCTCTGAAGCTGTGCTATCGCAGCCAATATAGCTAATTCGAGAGTATTATACCTTGATTATTTGACAAAATCTATCAACCGTCTGGCACAGAGGTCCACGCCGCTAGGGAAACGAATAGCTGTTTTATGTCATGGATCCCAAGGACGCAGCAATTAGTTCTTAAAACCAGAGGGAAGAATTCGCTGCTTACAGCTACATCAGCTGCCATGGCACAGCCGCTCTCCTTCAGTTTGGGCAGCGGCAGGCAGGGCTGGGAGTTCACAGTAACCTTCCCAATTCCCACAGTAAGGGCTTATCACAGGCTGAGGAAAAACGGATACCGAAGTCAAATGACACGAAAGACTCCTCAGTGAAGGCCATTTGGTGTTTCCACCACCCGCCTACATTTCAGCTAAGCAATAATCTGTGCCAGCTCCTACCGTCCAACCTCAAGACCTTTTTGTCTTCTGGGTCATCTCATGAAACTCTTTCCTCGCCACGCACTTCACCCAAGGCACGTAAGGAAGGTGATTCGGACGTGATCTCGAGGTTTGTCAATCAAAAATATTGCCTACGTGCAGCCAGCACCTTCTGGTAAAAATTCTGACGTGTATTATCTCAGTTACAGCTAAGATAAGATTAAAGACACATATTACCCAGCGCTGCGTGCTTAGCTAACACGGAGGAAGGAGAGCCCTCTGAGTCTAGGAATGATTAAAAATAGGATAGGAGCTGATGCTGAGGCTTCTGATTGGAAGGGTGAGGGAAGAGAATAAATGTATTCTAGATCTGGCTAATTAGACTAGCCTCTTTTGGGATCACGATGTATTTAATTAAATTCACTGTAATATTTGAAGAATCCACTAGGGCACTAATCCCACTGGTGCCCTCAAAAGATTTTTTTTCTGTTTTCCCTCGTAAGAACTTCTTTCTCTCATTTCTATTGTTTGCATGCATTACCCTCTTCCTGAGCCAGAAAAAGAGAAATGGCTTAAGACATAAAAAGCTAAGGTTAGCGAGCCAGTCGCAAGAGCCACACGACCGGCTTGCATGGCCCGGCTTAACCAGCCTTGCTCTGCCCTGCCTAGATCCGAGCTCTGCAATGAAACCTCCCCACCGCCCCATCTCGCTGCAGGCGGGGGTCCCGCTCCAGGGCACGCATGGCAAGCCCCTTCTCTCCTCAGTCGAGAGGCGCGGCGGGGACGCCCCGTCCTGCAAACAGCGCGCTCAGGCTCAGCGAGTGCCAACGGGCTCACTAGCAGAGGCAGAGGAAACCCCTAGTGAGCAATTAGAGAAAAATCTGGTCACAGGTTCAAGGAAACATTAAGGACATGGTCTCTGTGGGAACCAGAGGCACAGTCTGTACTGATCTCATTTAAAAGGGGATTTTTAGGAAAACATTTGTTTTAAGCGGTTTAATAAATGTGCCTTATTTTCTGCTCTTCTTTTGCTCCCACTCCATGCACGTTCAAACATCCCTTGCGCTGGGGTCACCTTCACCCGCCTGCCGTGCTGGAGGAATCAAGACCTGAGGGTGCCACCACCACCAATCCACCTTGGACACGGCGCGGCGTCGCAGGCCGACCTCCGATTCACGTCAGTCTTCCAACGGAGGAAAGGAGCAGGCCAGAATAAGACAACATGACGGACGAGCAAGTACTATCTGCGCCTTGCTGGAAGTGATGAAACGCTGGACAAGTGTAGTTATTGTCCATCACGCTGTTAAGTTTTCCCCTTGTGAGAATTTATCCGTATCACAGAAAACAAATTCAAAATATTAAACCAGAACCTTGTTAGAAGACAAATCAACTTGAAAATCAAAGGAATATATTGTTCCTAGGAAAACCAAGCAACTTCTGTCAGAGAACATTGATTTCTGCAAGTCATGGGGGGTGCTCGCCCCCTCCCTCTCAACGATAGGAAACTTCCAACATCTGGTTCTTCACGCATGGCATGCAAAATATTGATCAGGTTTAGTCAAAGCTCCACTTTAAATCAGAAACAGACAGAGGAACGCTCTGATGGAAACCATACGGCTCACAAGTACGGCTTCCCAGGGGGTCGTGGGCTGTTCCTGTACGTACACTAACCGCAGCACAACACCGCGCTGCTCACAACACCTATTCCAACACACAAATCAAACCGAATCCGGCCCAGCTTCCATTTGGGAGGCACTCGGGTCTCTGGGCAAAGCTGCGCTCTCGCTCCGCGGCGCAGAGATTAGCGCAGGAGGATCCTGCTCAGAGACCTCGTCTCCTCCATTTGCCGTAACCCCTGCACCGCCTGCCCCCGACCTTCGCCACAGACCTTCCCTGTGTAACGCCAGTCCCTCACCAGTTACAAACACCCCGCGCTTGGCAGTTTCATCTCAGCATCAAGAGCTATCCACTGCAGCTCTGCCCTGCGAGCCCCAGGGCGGTCTCCCCCGGACACAGCCGCACCGGAGCGGGACGGCGAACAAACCTCCTGGGCCGGGGAACGACCGCCGAGGAGGGCGGCTGTAACGCAGCCAGCCCGGCCCCGCGGAGGCGGCGCTGCCAGCCACCACCCCGCCAGCTGCCGGCGGCGGCTGGAGCCTCTCCTTTAGCTTCTGGCAAGGAAAACGCTATTTTGGGGTGACTCCGTACCAAACCGTGCTCGCTGGGCGGCCGCGCTCGCTCTGGCAGCCAGGATGGATTCGGCCCTGCCCGACGAGCCTTTCGGGCCGGTTTAGGAAGTATTGCACATCGACCTCCCCCTTCCTCTGGGTTTGGCTCGAAGAAGTCGGCATGTTGGGAGGGTCTGAACACAAAGACAGTTTAAATAAGCAAGAGAAAATTATAACCCATGCTTATACGCACCGCAGAGCGCTGGGGGCCAGCAGACAGCAACCGGTCCCTTTAGGGCGAGCACTGCGCACAGCCCCCGGCCCCCCAACATGAGAGGAGGAAGAGGGCGGTGACTGGGCACGGCCCGCGTTGGCACCGGCGCTGCCTGCAGCCCGCCGGCGCAGCCACTGGCGAGGGCAGGAGGAGGGGGTACGGAGGGCGCGGGCGCAGACTGGCGAGGGCCGGAGAGGCGCCGGTGCGAGCACAAGTGAGCACGCGTGCGCTGGGACGAGCTGACCCACGCCGGACTGATGGACTGCCTTTCCAGCCCTCACTCTCTAACATCTGGCTTGGAATTGTTTTCTTCTAATAAATAATAGCATAATAAATGTTCACAGTGTATGACTATGGAAATTTAATGTTTAAACAAAGCAAGGAATGACGCTATATTCAGTTTTTCTTTCTTTCCACCTCCATCCTTCACATACCCCGAACTTCGTTTATTTTACCATCTATCTTTTCCCCATCTCACACTGCCTCACCCACAGTATTTTTCAGTAATCATGGAATTTAATGTGCCAGCTGTGTTAATCTGTCCGACTGCAGGCAGTCCTCCTCACCCCCATGCCGTGTACTCAGACTACGTTCTTTGGAGATGAGACCGCTGCCACCAGGGCTGAGGATCCATGTTGCTATTACGCAAGTAACCAACCCTCCTGCCGAATACCTGTGTAGGTGTTACTGTAGTTAATGTTCACTATTTAATCTGATTTCTAAAAACTTTTGTATGCCTTTTAAATTTTAAAAGATGTTAAATCTGTATCTGCTCAAACCCTCTTCTGTATGAAGTTTCTTACAGCCACCGTGTAAAGAGCCCGATTCCTACGGTACCGTGAATAGATAATCCTCCCTATAGCGCTCTGCTGCCAGAAGGCACGACGTTCTTTTCCAGACCCTATTTGCTATGTTTAGTGGGTCAGATACTGTGCCGGGGACATCTGAACCGTAACCCTAGCTCACCGGGGAGACGCAATAACCGCTTTGAACTATCTCGTGCTTTTGATGTTTACTATTCATTAGGAAAAAAGGCCCAATTTCTATGCAATCTTAACTTCATCTTGTATAAAGCTTCCCCTTTGGAGGGCCCTAAAAGCTGCTCAGGATGAACCCGCACTGACAACAGTGGGCATCTCAGAGGCCCTTGGTCTGCAAGCCGTACGACCAGCCACCTCTGCAAGTGGTGAGGTCCCACCTCCGCCCTCAGGAAGCCTCGGTGGTACAAAAAGCAGCAGAACACGTGAGAAAACTCTACAGGCTCGAGGATGGCCCCCTTCTTCTGCAGCCCTCAAGATGACAACAAGCAGCAGAAAGAAACCCCGTAACTGCCCCACCGACAAGCAGCTGTGCTCTCCTGCTCCCCTCTCCGGTGCGCAAGGATTTCCTGCACGTATCAAGGCGTCCGTGCGTGGGAAAAGCAGGCGGAGTAACAGGCCTGGGGGCCAAAACCCAAAGTGGGGAAAAAAGCTCAGGAACTCTACGCAGCCACCAGCCAACCAACAGTAGCAAAAAGAAAGCCCTTCCCCACCACCAGCTGGCTCACAGGGTCACCAGCCGCAGCAGTGACCTGCATCCCAAAACGACTGACCGGAGATCTGTGCAAGAACACTAACGGGGACAGTCAAAAGGAGCTCACCCCCTTGTTTACACAAACATCCTTTTTGCTTATATGGATTATTGATAAACAGTCTGGAGAAATCTCTTCCAAATCACTGCTGCTCACTTTCTCCAGCTGGCTCTCACATGACGGGACAATCCTGCCACAAAATCAGAGGCCTCTCAACTACCGAGAGCTTCTTTAAGAAAACGTTTTCAGCCTTGAACATCTTTGGAGGAGGTTTTTTCCACATGTAACACTCTTCTTACCACTGAACTCGGCATGACGTCCGCTCTGTTAGAAAGGGTAAAATTAGTAGTGATTTAAAAGAATCAACAGATACAGCTGAGGAAGAGGGAGCCAAAAAACTGCTGGAGGGTTACAAAAGCCACGGAAGGGAGCACCACTGCAGACTTGTGCCGCTCTTACTTCTTCTTGTGAGCACCTACGGCTGACCAGCATCAGCAAGGAGACCCAGAGCCAGCGGGACCCCCTGAGCCCACGGTGGCACACAGGACCCGGGGAGCACCGCAGGGGTTGCACGAGACTTTGAACCACACAAGGTTACTGCGAAAGCCAACACCAGCACACGCTGCCGTGGTCAGGAGGAGGTGCTGGAGGCACGCCAGCCCTACGAGCACATCCGCAGCACAGAGGGATGCCCAGGGATTGACTCTTCCTCAGGATGAAGTCAGACATGGGTAATTAGCAACAGGCTTGGTAGGAAACAGTCCACATGCCAGCAAGAACCGTGCCCGTGACAACGCGCTCCGGGGAGCTAGGCGAGATGCGACCCTTACGCCAGGGCTGGAGGGGAGGCTACAGGTCGACATGGAAAGGGACCAGACCCTGCAGCAGACCTCAGAAGCCTTGTAAGCGTCTCTTGGCCCCCACGTGCCTCTGATCTGCTGCACGAGATAAATCACACAATCCTGGAAGAGAAGAATCTGAATTTTTAATGAAAGTCATGTGGATGCAGCTGTCTGATCCCGGTCTGTTCCAAGTACTCCATAAAAGTCAGAGCTGGCCCATCCATCTTGCTTTCCTTTCACACCTGCAGCCCCGGCTGGAATTTCCTGGAGCAGAGGGAGACGCGGGGCGGACGTGGCACGCAGCGAGAACACATGCTGGCTACGCGCTGGAACGGGCTGGTGCGCTTGCAGCCGCCCCCTGGCCCAGATGTTTTGAAAGGAGGAAAAAATTGATTCTCCGTGCAGCAGGTCCAAAAGATGAACTTACGCTCTTTCGTATTCCACCAACGTCCTGCAATTGTTTACTGCTTCTGAAGGAGCAGCGTTACAAAAGCCCTCCCTCCTTCCAGCCTCTCCGGCTCCTTGCATAACAGCTCCTTCGCGCAGCCTGCGGGCTCTGGAGTTCAGACTCACAAGCCCAGAAGTTTTTGCAGTTTAGCTTGTGGTAACTCGAACGACCTAATGGTGAGCATCACCCCCCCTCCAGCTAAAGCTTCCTCAGTATCACCCAAGCCCTTAAAAACACCACCACAAGATGAAGACAGGGAGACTTTGCGCAACAAATCTGGATTTTGATTTACTTTTTGGTTTCTGATCTTTATTTTTCTTTCCAAAAGGCTGGAAATGCAGCACTCCCTCCTGCCAAAGCGGCTGAGATACTTGATACAAGTCCCTGAGTCACACAGAAAGGCTTGGAGAACAGCACCAACCGCCCCAATTAGCGGCCAGTCCCTACACCCCTCCCTCCTGAATCTGTATCTTCCGTGCCCTCCAACCCTGCCTGGCATTAAGTGAACTCCCCCGGTATCGTGACGACACGGGATACTGCGAGCCCTAGGCAGGCAGGCACCGAGCAGGACCGAGCGTGGCTGCGCAGAGCCCCCGACCATCGCACCATGAGCCCCCAGCCGCGACGCTGCAAAGCGGGAGGGAAGCGAGACCAAGGACTTTCCTCAAAGAGGAGCCCAGCAGCAACACGCTGAGCAGAGACCTGCCGTGCCCGGGGAACGGTCAGTAACAACGCACGAGGCACAAAACTTCTCGGCAGCTCCAAGTAACAGCTGATCAGCCCTGCCGCACGGGAAAGGAGCCGGCCCCAGGGGGTCCCACCCAGGCAGAGGCTACGGGCCGCAGATGGGCTCCCCATGGCCACGAGGCTGGTGCTCGCCATGCTGAAACGCTTTTGGGTTCCCCCATAAACGACCCCAAAAGCCACCCAGCAAACCAGGTTTGCTCCACCAGCCCTTGAAGTCTCATTAAAAGCCAAATATTGCTCAGCCTAAAGATGGAGAGCTCAGCATGGATTTTACTGAACGTTAAATCAACCAGCAAGCGTAGCCAGCAAACTCTGTGGCACTTTAACTTTAAATAATGCAATAATTATTGAATTTCCTTTTTATAACCGAAGTGCTGGAATGTAAACAATGGGGCTGTAATTGCAGGAAGGGGGGATCAATAGAGGCAATCGTTTTCAGCCATGTTAATTGTAAATACAATTGCTCCAAGATGTCAGCCTCGTTCTTCTCGCTCCCAGAATCATCCTAACGGATGACAGAGTCCAACTTTCCCATTACAGCTGTTCGTTCCTTTAAGAGGTTCTCAATCAGGTCTGATCAATCTGTCAAGATAATGCATGGAGTAAGTAAGACTCTTCCAAACACAAGCTCCCAATCAATAGCCCAGACCTGCTTAATGAGGAGGGGCTAAAGCCCAGAGGGAGGCAACAGTCCCAGCTTCTGCTCGGCTCTGGCAGCTAACTTCTTCATGGGGCCTTGCTAAGCCGATCAGCTCTTAACGAGGACATTGTTTATGCAGACTGAGATGAGCAGCATCCCTGCATATTCGCAGTCCCCCAGGGTCACTGGGCAAAAACCGACAGAGATTAACAGAAAACAAGAGCCAAGAAAGGTTGAACTTGTACTCACACACCCCCTCCCCCTTTTTAATTGTGCAACAGACCTCAAAGTACTAATTAGTCATTCGTTAGAACAGATCCCTAAAGATGAAAATCTGTGTGGGACCATTGAAAGTATAAAAGCATCACTAAGATTCCTCCCATACACTGGAGGAAGAGCCAAGTCCATGGCAAAGCCTGGGCTTGCCCAGCCGTGCTGGCCATCCCCTCCCACCCCAGGAGTGGCACCAACAGCCAGAGGTAGCGCGATAGCACGTCAGCTGGAAACCTCCCGAGGGAGGGAGGAGACGCAATGGGAGGCAAGGTAGCAGTCAGAGATGCCGGTCTCCATCTCTATTTAATTCTGGTAGCACGCGGGTATCCCTTTGTACAGCTGGACACTACGCTATGCGCTCGCTGAGCAGCCAAAAAGGGAGAAAAGAGAAAGGTCTCACTGCCCCTGGGCTCCCTCCCGCAGCCGGGACACTTCCTTTTCTCCCAGCGCTGCATTACAAGAGCTGCAGCCACCACGGATCTACTCCTGGGCAACCGCAACTTTCGAGAACTTTCCAGATCCCTGAAATCTTCACAGCTTTCCCCAGGGAGGCACGGGCTCTGCTATATGTGGAGATGAATACAGGAGTGTGTGTATTGATCTTGCTAATTATAGTGATAAAAACAACGCGCAATTGAGAGTACATTTCCTATCAGCTGTTCTGAAAAGCGCTGCCCTCAACCTCGCCCGCTGCTGCTGCGGCCGTGGCTCCCGCCGCAGGACCCACGCAGCCCTGCGACTCTGCACAGACATCTCCCGCTACTCACTTGTGCACCCCGACAAACAGGATCCCAGTGAACTTCCCATAAGTGCATTCTCCTGTTACAAACGAGGGACGTAAGGGATGTGAGCCGTGAGCCGAGCCTCACGCAGCAGTTTCTGCAGAGCAGCACAGTGATTTGGTGCCAGTGGGGTTCCTCTGGAGCCTTGCAAGTTAACCAAAACCTGAACTGATGACATTTTGCTCCTCAGAAAAATTTACAGTTTTGTCACTTCATATTTTCCATGGATGCTGTCAACCCTGGAGAAATACGACAGAAAAGCTGTACTTTGTTTTTAAAAGCAGTGCCTGCAAAGCACTGTACAGACAGCAGCAGGATGAAGTTATAAAAACAGCAAGAAAATTTTTGCCACGTCTCAGCAACGTCACCGAGGAGGAGGTCAGGTCCTCCAGTCCACTCCTTTCTCCGTGCTGGGGACAGCCAAGAGCCGAGGAACTCAGGGAGCCTTATCTTTTCCAGGGTTAGGAAAAGAAACAGGACAAGAACAGCCAAACATGAAGACAAGACAGTAACCAAAAGCAGGCTCGGCAATCCCACTGCCCACTCCTTTTTCTTTTTCAACATATTTTGTACATATACTTGAAAATAATAAGTTCAGTGTGAGTTGTTAAGCTGTGAACACTCAGGTGAACTAGAGCAGCCTGTGAATATGGAGAAGCACCAGATACAAGGCAAATTATATAACAAAAAGGGCCGGGGGGAACCTGAAAAGACAGCAGGATAGAAATCTGTTGTCCATATTGTAATTATGTGGCTGCTGAGTGATTGAAAAAGGCTTCCCGTAACACAGAACAAGACTAGGGCTATCCGTACAGGTGATGTATTATTTCCTCCAGCAGCGATAGGAATGATCCATATGCTACGCTGCGAGGGATCTCCGAGGAGGCTCTGCGTGTGCGAAGGCGCAGCACGTAACGCACGCTTGGTCTTGTGTTGTTAATGCCGGCTCAGACTTAAACCAACTACCCCAAACCCTCTCCGTATGTCTGGAGCCTGCTATAAGAATCTAAATTAAAATGGTATTTTTTCCCCCATATTAAGTCTTTTGGAAAAGAACCCACCACTCGCTGAAGGAAAGGGTTGAGGACCATTTTGCACCCGCTGTGCTCCTCACAACAGCCCGGAGCCGAGAGGGGAGCAGCACAAGGAGAGCCCTGTGAAGAGGGAAGGGCCCTGATACGAAACGGCTCCCTCAACGTCACGAGGGCAGCCGGCTGTCGGCACGCAGAAGGACGGCCGAGAGGCGGGCCGCCCCTCCAGTGAGCCCTCACCGGGCCTTTCGCACTCTGGCTTGGCTCCAGGTGCCCCAGCCACTGCAGCCAGAACCCGTGCAGCAAGTTCAGAGGAGCGCCGTGGAAGCGAGGTCCTTTCCGCAGGGCCGGGCGGGACGGGAGGGTGCCACCGCCGCTGGCCCACGGGCAGTGCTCCCACGGACGCGCGCGCAGCGAGGGGCCGGTGTAATAATGCTCCGTAAAACCACGCGGGAAACTGAACCAGCCGCGGAAAACCACACTGAGTTCACGTTATTTAATAAAATACTACAGACACAGATTAACTTCCCTCGCCCAGTATTTATTGTTTCATCTATCTCCAGAGAAGTTACAAGCGCTATGATAGACTGAAGATTTCCTTGTTTTCATATAGCTTCTTTATAACTTCCTACAGCAATGTACCACATCGAATCCCAACAGATAACCATACAATAACAACAACAATACACAAGACAATTTTTTAATCCTCTCCATAAATCGAAGAATATAAATATCGGAGAGATGGATGACACAACCTCCTCTCACAGAAGCCAACAAGGATGCATTTAGGAACAACAGACCGAGCTCATCCTTCATCCACAGTCCTCACAGAGAAACATTTGTGAGAAATGATTGCCCCTTTTTCCAACCAGCTAGGGGACTCTGTGCAACCCTGGCCAATGGAAGCCCGAACTCCGTCCTCCTGCCTCGCCGCGGCACCCCCGCAACACAGAAACGCACATCCCTAGATGTACAGGACCAGCCTTCTCTTCGGCCAGCGCCCTGGCAGAGCTGGGCTTACGGGGTCAGCCCAGGACAAAGACAAGGCACCGTCTGCACTCTGGGGCACGCTAAGAGCTGCTACAACAAAAAGAAAGCTGGCGGCAGCGGTGGTGGTGCAGCGGTGACAGTCGGAAGATGCAGGTGATGCAAGGATTTTCAAGAGCAGGTGATACGGGAGCAGGGAGCACCAACGGAGGGTGCAGTGAATTAGTACAACAGGGAACGGAGGCGGAAAGCGGAAATACAGAATATTGCAGGAGAGCTGAGTCTTGAAGGTGAATGAAAAGCGGTAGAGCGAGACTAAGCCAGTGAAGCCCTCCCCATAGAGCAGCCCTTCTCCAGAGGCGCAGGCTGCAGGGCTGGCACCAAGCTGCGCGGCCAAGATTACACCCTTTGATGCAGTTGTTGTGCTGCGGCATACCCAAAACACAAGGACAGGAGCACCATCTGATTCAGACAAGCGCTGTGGAGGTAAGTTCATTAAGTGTCTGTGAAACACACAAACAGAACACAGAGCACCACAGAAATGCCCATGAGAAAATAAATAATTCTTCATTCAGTGAAAGCTTTGGATTGTATTAGACAAAGCCTGGGGCAATGTAATGAAAGAGGAAGATAAAAAGAAACGGAATAATTACTCATTCACAGAATGAGGCAAGAATCCTACTGGAAAAATATGTATGGAAATATTTATAATTAAAAACTATAATAATGCCTGCACACAAAGGGCTGAATTAAGGCGACCTGAAGTCTGATATTTTCTATGTTTAAGATGGTTGTGAGGGCTTCCATGAACTGAACGGACACTAATGTGCCTTAAGAATTGTGTATATAAATTCAGGCAATTGCTCCGTGCCCCACACCACTGAGCAACTACTCTGTGAGGAAAGCCACCAAGTTCTCGGTGAGGAGAAGCCTTCCAGCTACAGCCTCTTCCAAACTGGAGAGGAAGATCTCCCCAGCCCTTGAACAGGCAATGGTTCCTAGCACGTGTTCTCAGGCCTGGTTTCCACCAGAAAGGACACGTCGATGACCCATAACGATTTACAGCAGCAGAACTGTTTGGCTCGTGTATTACACACCCATCCTCCGAGCAGTTTGCAGTCTATGAACGGATCGGGTTTGCTGCTCTAACTTCATCTGCAACAGGCTCTTAGCTTGCAAGACCGCCAGGAACAGGGGCAATGCTTCTCCATAACCCCAACAGACACTGGTACGGTAAGCGCAAACCTGCCCTAAGACACCCCGAGAGGCTGGGGCTGCCGCAGCCTCCCATCCTCGTTGCAGACTTTTCCAAGCCTCCCAGTGGAAAAGGTCAGTATTTTGCACCACAGTAGATCTGCTTTTTATTCCGTCATCATGAGCTGACGCCCACAGAAGACATCGTCCTTATCAGAAGGGCAGAAACGAAACCACCTGCATTTCACTGCCGCCAAAGCAAGAGCGGGCACGGCTGTCCAGAGCTGGGGAGCAGCCGCGGGATGTTGTCAGATCTGGTGGTGCTGTTGGTACAACCAGCTTAGCATCAGACAAACGGAAAAATGAACCTGAAACAAAAGGGACAGCCCGAGATACCTGCTGCCCCTTCCCTAGCTGTCAGTCTTCATTCCTAAGCAACTTAAGCCCAAGGAAAGACATCGAGGCGCGCAAGGAGAGCAGGAACCGGGGACGGGGGCTCAGGGTCAGAGCATCCCACTGCCCTTCCGTGCTCGTCCTCGCACCCGCGCTGGCGGCAGACCCTGCACACTGGCTGGGGCTTTGTCCAGCTCTGAAAATAAACTGAATTTGCAGATAAAAACCTTTAACTAGCCAATATGCTCCAGTCTTTATGATGAATATAAAACAACGCAAAGTTTCCTTCAAATCATAAGAAATCCCCCACATAATAGTCTTTTCCTTCCCCCAGTCTTTTTCCTTATCGGTTTCATGTAACATGAAAAGACACCAAGAAAACTCCCAGAAAAAGCTTTGCCAGCATAAAGATAAGGTGTAAGGGCTTATTTGACATCAACACATTATGGGGATACGCTGTGTTCAAGCCCGAGATGTGCATCCTGAATTAACGAATTGCTGAGGCAACTGGGAAACGTGTGGGCGAGCCCTCAAGACTCCTGCAGCCCAGGGGCGCGGTGGACCCTAACGCGCTGAAAACGTGGGTCTCCAGTTAAATGAACAACACGCTTTTATGCATCATCCTAGTTTTATGGCCTGGGTATAGGGTAGAGCCAAGTAAGCCTTACAGTGAGATTGCAGTTCAATCTTTTTACCTCACCCATGAGAAACTCAACAAGTAACATGATGATGGTTGGCAAGCACCTGCCCATGAAACTTCCCAGAGTACTGGTTTCTTTTATCTTCAGTGCAAAATCCAGTGCTCACAACCTGAAGCTAAATAAATGCGCACATGAAATGGTGCATGCATTTTGAACAAGGTCAGTAGTTAACTCTTCAAACAAAAGGATACAGCAAGTTATCCCTTACCTAGGACTTTCCAATATGAGATTTTATAACTGAAAGCAGAAGTTTGAGACATAATTCAAAGAACAAGGTAAGATACCACAGCTTCTCTTAAGGTCAGACTGTAATGGTCCCTCCTGGTTTTTAAAAACAAAGAATACCCCCCCCATCAGTTTGCTCTCTGGCCCATGGCTCACACAGCACTGAGCACGACACGATCAGGAGGGGTTCCAGTGCCTGGATCCGTTTAGATTCCTACTGAACGTAAAGCTCTAGCTTCCCGAGTTCACGTGGTGCTTTCTTTCTGTGCAACTGTAACGTTGATGGCAATGTTTGTGTAAAATATCCTATGTGCATCTAAAACCTAATTCGATTGTGGTATACTTCTGTAGAGGGAACTACAAGAGACCAGAATTGCTCTGAATATTAGTTGCAGCTATTTCCTCCAAGATAGACTACAAAAATGGAAAATACAGAGCTTGTAGAAGCACACTGAAGCAAACAGAATAAAACCTGAGATGATAAATGTCTCTGCTCTTTGGTGCTCCCTTTGTTCAAGGGTATCTGCATCCACTCGTGTTTGCCATATACAGGTACAGAAACTCCTGGGAAAAGCCAGGCACAGTATTTATTGGTTTTAGCAATTCTGGATCTGCAATCCACAATGTAAAGTCTGTAGAGACATACACAGAGTAAATGATAAATACTAGGAAGGCAGCACTAATCAGCATGAGGAGTACTTACTGACTACTGCAATTCAGAAATAAAATGGAAGCAGCAAAACCTTTTTTGGGAGCAGCATCCGCTCACGGCAGAGAAGTGTGAAGAGCTGACAGGTTTCTAAATCCTATTTATGAAATTGCATGTGTAACTATTTACGCCAGTAGCCCTAAGATTCTCATTTCTGTGACCATGTGGGATTAACTTCTTTGCAAGGATGCTTGCTCGGGGTTAGCGTATGCTATCGAGAGGCCAGTATGCAGGTGTCATGTCTTGCTAATCCACTCGCCCAGCCCAGAGTTGGACATTTTAACAGGTCTATCTGGGCAATGCAGTGCATACACCACAACAGCCGGGTAAGTCAAAAACAAGGAGGTGTGAAAACAACAAAAGCAAGGTTCCCACTTTGTGGGACTACGGGAAACAGGCACAGGCAGACAGAAACTGTAACACAGACCCCATGACATGAAAACACCACCTACAGAAGGACTCCAAAGTCTTTAAATCTCTCCCACCTATGGTCAAAGCACGCTCAAGAACCAGCACTGGGACAGCCGGTCTTCTCCAAGGGACTTCTAGCAGAGCACATGCATCAGCCTCTGCCCCATTTCTAGCAATGCAGCTCGTGGTCAAGAGCCAAAACTATTCAACGGTACTGTCCTCCTTCATGCCTCCTCCTGTGGGCATCGATCCCGGGTTCATCAGCAGGTACCACGAGCAGGTGCGCTCTGCAACCACCCACAGAAGGACGAGCATGGTCCTAACGTGGCATGCCTGTATGCGACACCCCCAGAGTTACGAAACAGTCCCACGAACGCTGTGGGTGTTACCATTTACATCTGCAGTTCTCAAACTGGGACACCCGCAGGCTTTTTGCTGGAGAGGATGCAAGTCATACCTGAAGGGAGGAAGGCTGGGAGAGAGCTCCCACCTATTCTTCACTCCTCTGCTTACCCTGCCTAAGGATCCTCCTTCCTCTGGCCCACACGTGAAGGCTACAACTCTCTGAGCCGGTTTCAAAAAAGAAAGGATGGCTGATCCAAAAAGTCAGGACCTGCTGAAATAGGGGTTTCTCTGCAGCACAGGCTGGGGGACGGGAGGACAGCCAGACACGGACAGGGCTGCAAGGAGACCCAGCGGGAACCCAGACAAGGGGACAGGACCTGCCTGCCTGGAGCATGACCTAGGTGGCACCCAGAGGCTTTGCCACAGCGCGAGCCATTATCCACAGCCCCGCACCGTGCGAGCCATCATCCACAGCCCCGCACCGTGCGAGCCATCATCCACAGCCCCGCACCGTGCGGGTACTTGAGGCAATCCTGCCTTAGCCTCCTCACCCACACCAGCCCCTCCTGCCTCTTCCTTCCGCCCCCTTCGCTGTTCTGCTACTTTTGCTAAATCCACCTCCCAAAAAGCTTTTGGCACGCAGCTCCTCCCCTACTGGCACTCTCTTTTTTGCTCCTGACCGAGGAGCTGACCTGCACCCCAACAGCAATCTCTGGCATGAGCTCAGGCTAGTGCCGAGTCTTTGCACGGCACCAGCACCGCCCCGGTTTCTGCAGCTGGCCCAGAGACACCGACAACGGGGAGCGGAGAAGCCCCTCGCCCCTTGCAGACGCGGACAGCTCTCACCCCGCGGAGGGGCAGGGAAGCAGCCCCACGCAGGGGGACCCCAGACCGAGCGAGGCTGGAGGACGCGCCGGGACCCCACGCGCTGCCAGCGAGCGCCCCGCCAGGGTACCTCCGGGCTGCCCCAACCCGCGGCGCACGGGGAGCCCCGCCAGACGCGGGTGCTCCAAGGCAGCCGTCGCCGCACGTGCCTGCAGCGCCGGCGCGGAGCTGCGAGACGCCGTGCCAGGCACGCTTGCTGCCGAGAGAGACGAGCGCTGTGCTCCTTCCCCACCAAAAACCCCGAGGCCTCCTGTGTGTATGCTAACCACAACCCTTTGAGAGGCTCGTGTATTTACAAACTGAGGCATGTTGAAATCAAAGGGGATACCATATGACATAATTCACATTAAAATGTCAACAGGCTGACAATTTATAGAGTCAATCCACCGAAGGTGGGGAGAACTAAGACGCGGTAATTGTTTAATTCCCGCTTAAACCAACAGCAGCTTTACCTTCAAACGCGTACAATGTGCAGGGCCTTTCAGGCGTGCTGTCAGCCAAGTGATGCCAGCCCCTGGCACTCGGCCAGGAATTAGATAACAGCGTTAACTATTTATAGGCATTTCTCACCAGCGGCGAGCGGGGCGCGGAGCTGGGGACGGCAGGATGCTGCTGGGAGAAACGCAGCCCCAGCCCGCCCCACAGCAAATATTTGCTGTCAGCACAAGGGCAACCTGTTTTTCAGGAAGGCAGAGTCCCTCTCGTTAGGACACTTGCGGCGCAGCCCCGAGCCTCCGCAGGCGCGGGTCCGGCTGCCGCACCTCACGGAGGCATGGCACACCTTCTCCTCGGGAGGAGACAGCACCGGGCCGCGCACTCCGCGGGCACCGGCTAACCAACCTGCTTGCGCAGCGCCTGGCACGGAGCGGCCCTGACCCCGGCTGGGACCTGCAAACACCACGGCAGCGAAACAATGGAGGTACAAAGTGCTCCAGCCATAAATTACTTGAGGGCACACGTGAACTTTTTACCCCAGGTAGATCGCAGCAGCTTCGCCCATATCAAATATATTGCGTGGTTTTGTGAGACCCAACATCTGGGCCGCCTCAGCTCGCTGACGTCCCTTGCCCACAGACAGGCTGCTGGAGACATGTCTCGTAGCCTGCAATAACGCATAAGGAAGGCATGAGAGAGAAATGTGCACCCCTGGGAAAAATTCTACCTGGATAAACCACAGCCAATAAATTTTCTATAAATGCCAGCTAATGCTGTCCCTTTGAGAGCAATGGAAGGGACGGCGTGGACTCCAGAGTCCTCTGCACAGACTTGCTGTCTGTACATAAACAGTAACACCTCATTCTCTCTTCTACCTCATTAACTGAAACGCATTAAAACAAGTGTGCATTGGGAGCAGAAAATGAGACTGTTAAACCAAGCTGATATAATCCTCATCAGCTGTGGGAAATGAGAACACATCCATTACGCTGAATCAAGTGCGCCAACTGTGATTTACCGATAACGTTAAGACCCCAAGAAAGATGCTCTTCCCCCTTGACTGTCTCTCTCCTGCGTCTGTCACACCAGGCAGTTCAACCCGCCGTCGTGCGTTACACCCAGGGCACTGGGGTTGGCTTTCCTTCGGGCACAGCGCCGCGGGCCTTGGTCCAGCACTGCAGACAGCGCTCCACGAGTCTCCTAGCCCCAGAAGGTATCTGCCCAGTGAGAAGTCCTCTGACTCCGCTAGTATGAAAGTGGAATAAAAGGCCCAACCAGCCAAGCACACACCCAGAAAACGGGACGTTTCCGAATCACGATCTCAAACCCAGACACGCGCGTGCAGCGTGACAGTGTTTGACAACGGCAGGGTTTACCTCGGGTGACGGACACGCTGCCGAGACGTTCGCACCTTGCCTTAACATTACCAGCCTGCAGAACAGCACAAAGGGGAGAAAATACCGCCGCACCTATGTGTAAAGCCAACAGCACTAACAAGACTGCATCGTTTCAGCTCTCCCCTAACCCCCAGTTTGGTGACCAAACGCAGCAGGAGACCGAATCGGGGGCCTTGGCAGAGGCGACACGAGCTGTCACGCAGCGACCACGGACCTTCAGCAGCACGGGACCAGCTCCGCACGAGGGTAAGGAACTGCTCCCTTCTCCTGGGGGGTAACCAAGACACGGCCCTGCCCTTACGAGCAAAGGCTTGCTCGAGATCTTAGAGAAACACTTGTTATTTTCTTACCCCAGGGAGCCAGAGAAAGGGAACCCTCCGGATGGCACAGGAGGTGCTGGCTGCGGGAACCGGACAGACCACATTCACATCAGACAGACGAGCGGCTTCAGGCCCTCCACCAGCCTTGGGTTTGAACTGCTGACCTTACCGGCGCGGCTCAGGTTTCCAAATTCTCTTTTCCTTGCGCCAAGCGGCGCTTCTGGTGCGGCAGGAGCGGGTCTCCTCTCCCCGACACCTCTGCCTCGCCCCCGGACTTAGAGCAGGAATGTAAACAACCACTGCAATGCTCGCATCTGCTATTTCAGAGTTTTTAAACCAAACAGAACTATTAAACGGCATTTCTCTCCGAGCGCAATCTGTTTGGAGTGCAGTCTAGACTCGGCTCTCTGGGACTCGTTCCTCCACACGAGCCTCGGGGAGCGAACAGGACCCACCAGGGTCTGACCCGGCAGCTTCCAGCAGCCTGTGCAGGCATTCTGAACAGGGTCCATGAAGTCTGTTTAACCAGCATGATGTGTGCAACAGAATCACAAAGAAACAGGCATTTAAAGTGACATCTGTTGGATTAATTAGCTGTGTAATTAGCCTCCCCTCTGTGGAGATAGGCTTTGTTACTGCTGCCTGAAACTTCCCCAGGTGATTTTCTTTGTAACCACTGTTCTCCAAGCATGAGAAAGAGCAGAGTGGGTGGGACAGGACTGCAATGCCTGTTCAGAAAGAGAGGCAGGAATCGAGTCTCGAGGCCATTAGGCAGCCGGAGGGAAATAAATGGCAGCGGGGCAGAAGACCCTACCCACCACACAGAGGTGGCGAAACCCAAACAGGTCACACGCATCAACCCTTGCTAATTCTGTAACCGCGGGCAGCCCGGCACGAGGGGTGAAAGGAAGGGATAAAATGCAAATGTTTACATTCTCCCCCGTTAGATCAGAGCACTCTGGCCTCTGCGCCCTGCATCAGCTCCCCACTCCCCAGCTCGCGAGCCCCTGGGCTGACAAGGGGGAGTCAGAGCAGGCTCACACAGCCCTGCGACACGGCAGCATTCCTACCTGTTCTGCTGGGCAGAGAAAAGTCTGAACTAATGCTTAGGATAAAGAGGAAACCAGGATCCTGGGATTAACTGCACTCCACTGATGAGTCAATGGCCAAATAAAGGTACCTCCTTAGAAAACCACCCCCCTGCTTTAAATGCAGAACAGGAGAGGGAAGGAAGGAATCGGGGCATTCATTCCTGGTGCCAGGAAAAAAGCCGTATAACAATGGAGCTGTACGGCAACTCCAACATAAATCAAACTGGTACCTAAGCAAGTGTTTGTGCTGCAAGTTGATCCCAGCAGCTTTTCCATGTTGTGCCACAATGCCCAGACTTAATACCTCACAGCTCGTGGCAAGGGGAAGGTTCAAAATACGGTAGCGGGAAGGCAGTTTTGGGGAACAATGATGCAGCACTGCGAAAAACCAACTGGCTGCAATACCTGCTTATTATCTTTACCCTGCACAGACGCGCCAAGTCCCTGCCAGAGCCACGTGAGCTGGAATCTGCTCCTCGTAACCCATCACCAGCACGCTGGCTTACTGCATCCCGGCAGAGGGGTCTGCAGGCTCCGCGAAGGCAGGAAGGGACACGCTGCTATCGCTAAGCTTTTAAATAAATATTCACCTAGCAGACAGCGGCAGCATTTAAGACACTGCCGCCGCCCCCAGGTGCTGCCAGGGCAGCAGAGCACAGCCCGGCAGGCCCAGAGCTGCCCCGTGCCGGCTCCGGCTGTTCCGGCACGGTGCCCACGCGCCCAGCGCACGCGGCCGCGCGCTCCAGGGCGGTACGCTCGCGCTCTGCCCCGCAGCTCTGCCGTGTGGGTAGCAGTCTTTGGCAGAGAGGCAAAGTAACCCGGAGACAAGTATCTTCAAACAGCTGCAATAAGGTTTACCGGAGCTTGTCCAACTGTACCCAAAGGCAGAGCTTTCAGAGAACCTGTTGCACAAGTGTAACCTATTGCCTAATTTGAATTGCAGAACTTGATTGCACACATTACGGTGCAAGGCCAGAATTTTTAGGACTGGCAAGTAGGACCAAAAGAACATTACGGTATTAAGTTATGTATTATGCATACATTATTTATTGTAATTTAACGAATTTCCTAGGAGATAGCAAACATAGAACCTCCCATGCTGCTTCCACAGTAATTTTAGAGACTTCAACTGTTACAAAATTTTATTCAGAAATAGCTCGGTTTATTATAATTCAGTTATCCCAGGAGAGAAGACGACAAAGCGCCTTGTAGCCTGGTTGCACGAGCGCAGCCTAGCAGAGATCAGCAGCCCACGCCACGTCACGCAGAACCTTATGGCCTCCTCCCAGCTTGCAAATCAACCCACTGCTAGAGATGGATGTTAATGAATGGCCATCCATTATTTAAAAAGCTCGTTGTCAAAGAGCCTGCAGCTGCACTGCTGTTACCTGGCCAGGACTGTTACCCACCGTGCTGAAAGCCTGACTCTACCCCAACCGGCAAAAGGCACTAAGAGCATTTCCCCGGCCTTGGAGGCATACTACCCAAGGAGAAACGGGACCGCCCAGACGGGAGCACAGGACCATCAGGCGGGGGAACAACTCGAGCGCAGATTTCAGCAGACACCGGCAAGCAGGGGCTTACAAGCCCCACGCTGCAACTCCACTCGCCAGCTTCAGCCTCGTACAAAGCTGTCCCCCCGTCTCCTCTACCCGCTCGCGCCAGCACTCCTACACCCAGGCTTGTTCCAGTCGTGCCTGCTTGTCTTCAGCTACACACATTAGGCACCTGCAGGAGCATCGGGATAAGACCCCGACAAACAGGCCCGTTAACCTGTCCCAGACAAATCGCATTTCAGCTCTCCTGACTGGAGCTCCCCATTGCAGTGCCAAAGCTGCAAGCGGGAGAGTAAGCGGACACGCGCACTTCTGTGCCAGCCTCTGCTCACAGTGGCTGATCATCCAGAAAAAAAGTGCAGGTCTTTGGGATCCAGACCAGCATCTCTGACACACCTTCGCCCTCCACGCTCTCCTCTGCCGAGCAGCAACCTCCCACATCAGCACAGGAGGGAGAGCAGGTCCCCGACAACTTACAGCACCACAGCAAGGGCTGCCGCAGCTTCTGTCGACGCGCCTACCTCAGAGCAACGAGCATAACCACCTTGTCCTCACCCTGAAAGTCTCTACAAGCATCATCTGAAATGGGAAAATATCCTGCTTTGAAATGTAAATATTCATCCACGTGTTCCAAAATTATTGGGATAAAAAAGTGAACCATGAACACAGACAAAACTGGCATCATTCATGGGGAGGGGTGGTACAAGATTCACACTGACACCTCATCAGAAGGACGACATCTTGTCAGGAGGGAACGGCCGAGGTCCAGGACAGCTCTGCGAGCCCCTTCCCGCTCCGGCACCCAGCCGCTCCGGCCAGCCCGCACCCCGGTGATCCAGGGAGAACCGAGCCCCCGCCGCCATGCCCCGCTCCTCGCCCTCACCACGCAAAGCTGCCCAAAACTGTCAACTTACACAGAGTAGGATAAAAGCTTGTCAAGGTGCTTTTCGGTTGTTTGTTATTTTTCTTGGGGTTTGTTTGTTTGTTTGGGTTTTTGTAACCCTTTCTCACAAATGTTTTGAATTCTAAATCCCATTTGACAGCCAGCTTTTAGCTATATGTTTTGGCTAACCCCTGGCTCCTGCTGTGCTGATCGCTCCTGCTCCAGCTGCAGTCTCCCTCATTTGTTATTCAAGCTGCTTTTACAGGGTGGTTTCCTCACTAAGCTGTTGGTTGCGCATGGCTCGGTACTTACTGGAAAACTGTTGAAAGAAAAATCTGAGTGACTGAAGTCCATAAATAAAACATACAGCAAGCAGTGTTGTGTGTTCTCCATAGCTTTGACTTCAACCCTTTCAAAAAGCAGTGTAGAGAAAGTGTAAATTTTGTGATCCTATACTAACGTACTTTATTATTAAATACCTAAAGGAAGGCAAAAACCTACTTTAACGCCAGGGTGATGTGACGGAGCAATCTGCCACTCAGAGAAACGTGCAGTCCCAAGAGGAGGCTTCGGAAAGGGTTACACAGACAGTGAGTGGGTTTTGTATTAAAATACCTGGCAATCCCAACAGGACGCAAAAGTAAAACCAGATCGTGGGGGTCCAACCCTCCTGTAATTGGCTGTACTGTGGAAAACAGTTTTGTGTAGAAGCAAAGCGCTGCTTGAATTTCTTCAAGCCTGGACGAAGGCAGGGCGCGCAGAGCTTGCCCAGGGGTGCTGCTGGGGCGGGGGTGACCGACCCCCCTCCGCCGACCGAGCCAGCAGCCCAGCGCGCCCGGCACGCGGGCCAGCTCCGAAACCCCTCTCGACCCACCTTCGCCGTGTGTGCAGACCAGGGTGCAGTTCATACAGTTTGCCCAGCTATGAGTTCAGCAAGGCTCCAAGTTCATTCCCGATTTAAGCACGCTCTACTCCTCCGAACCGCTTCGATTCATAAGCTTGGCTTTCATTATGAGTTTATCCAAGACTAGGGGATGGCAGATTTGAATTAAAGGTTTCAGAGACCAGATTTAAAAACAACTTTGTGGGGAAACTTAAATGGGTATTCACTTGTGAAGCTGCCGTTGGAATTTTAACTTAAGACCTTGTAGGAAATCAGCTAAAAGTCCCTTATACTCTGTAATTTAAACAGGCTTCTGGCACAATTCATGTTACAATTCGAGTGTAATTCAGAGCTCTGATGCTGCATCTGTAGTTCAAAAGATGAACTTACAAAAATAAACCCAAAACACAGAGAACGCAGACAGCGAGTAAATCAAAGGTTAATATAGCTCTGAATCCTCTGTAACAAGCACGACAGCCTCTTTGTGGGCAACTTCACCCTAAGAACCTTAAAAGGCAGAGACTGAAGGAAGTTTTTGATAAAAATCAAACCCCAAACATGTTTCCTTTTGCCTACGCTAAATCATTTGGGTATTTCAAAGCTGAATCACAGCAGCTACTCGCAGCTCCGGCAACGCGGAGCTGAGCTCTCTCGCAGCCCTGCGGGGTCCGGAGGCGAGGCTGAAGCTGGGCTGGGTCCAGGGGCTGACGGCAGAGCCACCGCTTGCCGGCAATGGCCGGGGCAGAGCTTTCTGTGGTCCTCCCTGTGACAGAAGACAGACCTGTCCCAGCAGCTGCAGAAGGACGGACTACGCAGAGTGATTTCCAAACTTCTGGTAGGCTGATTAAAATGCATCGAGGAGAGAAATGCAAAAAACTTTCCACTTCAGTCTCTCGTAGCTTGGAGCCAAAAGCCAAGAACTCCTTTTATTTGCTTCTCATTGATGCCATTAATTTTCTGATTTTTTTTTTTCTTTTTAAAGCTTGAAAACCCAAGACATTTCTTTAAAAATCCTTACCTGACAAAATGTAGAGCTTTCCTGCACTGGAGTCCTACAGGAAACATCTACTGTCAGCCAAATGGTGGGATGAGATAAGAGTCAGCTCTGCCTTACTGCAGAATTACAGCACGCTTAACTCACACTACCCCAAAAAGGAACAGTAACCAGATTTAATAAACTAGCTATTTCCACTAGCAGTGAAATTTGTGAAAGGAAAGAGGGCAGTTCTAAACCAATCCCTTCTAGGACATAACCAGAGCTACCAGCTGTTTGAGAACGTACCGAGCTGGAGCTTGGGTCCCAATGACCAGCTAACGAGCACCCACGTGCCAGCTCCTCACCCCTCTCCTCCTCCTTTTCCAGTCCATCTGCATGGCTGCTCTCTGCACCATCCCGTGGCAATAAGATTCACAGGTAAATTATATGCTGTACAAAAAAAGTGAGGTTTTTTCCATTTTAAACCTGTTGCTAATTGTACCAGATGCTCCTTATTTTTTGTGTTAGGAGAAAAAGGTGAGCAACTGCTGCCTATTCACCTCCTCTGCTCTGTTCTGGATTCGCGTGTCAAGTTAACTCCAAGGTCTATTTACTGTCTTCACACAAGTCATTCCAGCCAGCTACCATCCCTGCCACTTTCTCTGGGCTTCTAGTTTTTTTAATCCTTCCTAAAATGAATTCGCTCCTCCTTCCCCTCCCCATGCTGCGGTCCTTCTTCCCTTTTCCTTTTTTTGCCTCCCCTTGAAATACTTTCCTATTAAATCATGGTGGACTTTCTGTGGACTTTGGCAGGGTTTCCCCCCGCTCCGTTTTCCACTTTTTCTCATGAGTAGGATACATTTAATACAAGCACCTAATGTGGTTTTAAGTAAATCCTCTGTGACCTGCACACATCACACCCTTTTAATTTCTCTAACAGGAGCTTACCCATTTGCATGTAGTTTTAACTTCAAAGCTAGATACTATTATGGTAAATGCTCTTTTTGTCTGTTTCTATTAAGGAAGGATATTGAATTTGAACGCATTGTCATTATCATTCGGTATCTACATCTCATACAATATTCCATGCATCATCTGGGATTAAAAGCTTTTTGGGATTTTCCAACAAGTTTCTTCAAGTTGACACTTAGAGCCCGCAGAAGTTTAGTCACCGCATCACACGCTGCCATGACGCTTCACCCCATCTGCAGACTGGTAGCTAAAATAAGTGGCTCCTACTGCATCTTCCTTTCTACCAGCTTTCTCAATTGCCTATTTGACCAGTATCTTCATTTAAGACCACCAGCCCCAGCACAGCTCTTCGATTAACACCGCACAGAACATATGCCTTTGGTGCCGGTCTGTCTCACGTATCGTACTTAACTGGAACGGTAAAGCTTGGCTCCCCAGCCCCGGCGCAGCTCAGCATCTTGCTGCAGGAACTCCAGCTCAGCCTCCCCGCTCTCAGAGCCGTACACGCTGCTGCTGCGCCGGCGGGAGAGGCAGGACGAGACACACGCTGCTCCGCAGCCCAACTGGGAGCTCCCGCCTCCTTCTGCTGGGTTTGTAGCTGCACCTCCTGTTTTCCTTTGCACAGGTCATCTTTGTTTCTTTCCAGGTCAGCACAGATCCACAAAGTTTCATCACCGCTAGTATCTTGAGTGCTGATATTAAGGGGTCGTTCTCCTGCACACTCTGCATCTCCTAGTTAACAAAGAACCTCTATGCAGGGCATCATGTAACCCCAACCCTCTCCTTCAGGCTCCCTATTCCCTAAAAAAGTTAACTCAGCACTTGGAAAGACTGAAAAGGAAGACACTGAATGAACTCATTGAATGCACTCATTTGGCAGTCTGGCCAGCAATGTGTTTCTTCAGTAGTTCTTTGTTTAAACTTCTTCTGAGTTGCAAGTTTTGAACCAGAGATTTTCAGGAAGTTGTAGGAAACATCCGAACTTGGCTCTTGCTCGAGCAGATTAATTCCTTCTGGAAATTCCACCTGTGCAATAGACGCCGGGGAACTCGTGCCCGACCTCTTCCAGATGTGGGGAACGCTGCTCTGCTTCAAGTCTGGTCTAGTCCTCTGCGGTCACGAGGAGACAGGACTTAGCTTCTGTTACAGTAAGCCTGCACTTGTCAAGAGTTTGCACAGCCTCTGCTTACAACCACCAGTGTAACTCAACCTCAGCCTCGCTATACTCATCAGGCTGTCCTCGCTAAGAGACAACAGGTCTTCAAACCCGTCGTCTACCTCAAGCCACCACAAAAATTTAAGCACACACATTTACAACGGTACTCTTGCTTTCCCGGTAGTTTCTCAGAATATAAAACCCACCAACTGCGCCAAGGAGATAAGTAGTTGTGGTAAGAGGCACAAGTACCGCATTCCCCCAGCAAGTGCAAGATAAACGACAAGATTTAGGCGCAGGATTTTAGGGGGACAGTAGGGATTCAGGGAGAAGATAAGAATAAGGGAAAGATTACCAGACCCCTCCAGTTCCTTGTCGCAAGCAACGACCCCACTGCGGCATCCCTGCCCCCCCATCGCCGACACGGGGAGAGGCCTGACGCAAGCTATTGCAAGGCGCAGGACGAAGATGGCAGCAGAAGACCAGACCTTCTCCTCCAGCACTGAAGCACTGCAGGAGAAGACTAAAAGGTTCACCAGGCTGTGGGCTAACAGTGTCTCCAGATCACATTTTTTGGCAGCACGTAGCACTAACAGAAGTGGCTCTTGGGCAATGCAAGCGGCCAGTAACATGTGATTTAAGAGAAAAACGGCAAAAAGGCAGAATAAGGAGGATTGTGTGTGATAAGCCTAGTATGTGCTCTCACCCAGCAGCATCTGGAGAGGATTTTCTCCAGCAGGCAGGGAAGAACTCGATTACATCCAGTTAACTGTGCTCTAAACTGATTATGCATGTGCCAGGCTAATGGATTACATTAGCAAGAGGAAAAATAACATCCAATCAATCTCAATTTACTGCAGACCACACCAAGGCCTGAGAGAAGAGAAACCATTCTGTGAGCTACCCCCACTCCCACTGCATCTTTTCAGCTATCAAAAGAGACGTGGCATTACAACCACGCCGAAGACTGGAAGAACTGCACTGAAGCTTGCTTGATCCAGACAGGTATTTCCATGAAGGCAGACACTGATTCCAGCTCTGCTGGAGCAAGATGCTGTGAATCCAGCCGTCTGCTCTCCCCTGCTACAGGCTTTATATAGGCATACTAGGAAGCTAATATATGGACCATACAACAAGACCTCGTTACTCTGCAACGTGTTATTCTCCATCTGGTGTTTCACTGCTTTTGCAGCAGAAGCAACGCAGGGCTGTAACAGCTCTGAGAACTGCCCAGGCCTCTTACCAACCTGAAAACTGACAATTTCTCTTCACCTGGCTGAGGAAAGCATTTCAGGAATCTTTATTACAAGCACCTACGGCTGTCCCCCAGTCTGACTTTTTTTTTTTTCCTCTCCTCAGAGTGAGAGAATTCTAGTGCCCCAATTGCTTCTTCCCCAGTAGAAACCACTGTAGAGGAAGGGTCTAGATAAAGAATTTTTAAACTTCTGCAATGTATATTTAATAGAACAATATTATGTGTTAAAACTCATAATAGAGCTTTCAAACAACTCCTGTGTACCCCAAACTGAATTCCACAGACAGAGGAGATTCAATTCCTCAGCTGGCTTTTTAAAGTCTCACTGGGACGCTCCTGCCCCCAGTTCCCAAGCTGATTTTACTCTCAGGTCTCCTGCACAACTGAGAGCAGAGGCATATGTGCAGATCTGACCATTTTTAGAGCCAGACTCTGCTGTGTTACGCTGGATCCCAGCTGATGATGGTAACAGCAATCATCACAGCGGTCTTGGCCTCAATAGCGAGCTCAGCAGAAACCCATTCCTCCTCTGAGCAGTTCCCCATCAACTCCAGGCAGGCCCAACAACCATAGTTCAAGGCAAACCTATGATGCTCTTGGTTGTCTCCTTCCTCTCTGAATTTGCTGCAACTGCTCATTCCTAGGGAAAATCCAGGAGTTTTGAAATCTAATGTGTCTGCACCATGACATGGGTGGGCTACTGTACAGTTCAATGTCAAGTTTTAAATTCCCATTACATAAAGAAAAACATTCAAAGAAATAATTAAGAAGTACAAAATACAGTCTGTGTGCATATATACTTATATATAAAAAAAAAAATCTCACCACATTTGGGGGAAAGCAGGAAGAAAAGGATGAGAACAAAAAGAATATAAAAAAACCTGAGAGAAATGAGAAGACAATGAGCGGGATAGCACGTGTGAACGGAAGGTATGCGGCTGCTTAGATTTATGGCAATTCGTACCTGATTGTTCATACTAAAGCCATTATGGGATGATTAGAGAAAAAGGTGAAGCTTTAAGTCCAGTGAAAATCAATAGAAACGTCTGGAGCAATTCTGCTGCATGAGTGAAAGGACTATTTACTGTATCCGGAGCTCCTCTTGGGTTACAGCCCACAGGGTTCGGGCCAGTGAGGGGAGGGGGTGGTGAACGAGAGAAGTCAGTCGGGAAAGAGAAGATGGTTATAAAGACGACACAAAATAAGGGCGGGAGGGAAGAGTAAAGACAACAAGATGGCAGCCACAGGCCAAATACTGCCGTGGATGAAAACCTGCAATGCCTCCAAATACAGTCCGTCCATACGCCCAGTCAAGCACACGCACGTGTACGCAGGCTTCTCTTCTGGCCTTCTCCCTTTTCCAGCCTCAAGCAACACTTTGCTTACAGACCCCAGCCTTAACGCACACAGAGCACAAAAGCACAGAGACAGCAGCCCTCTTCCTCCATCCCTCCCCGCTCCATCCACCCAGCCTTCTCACTGCCAGGATGAACACACTTCTCTGACAACAGCAAAAGCCTTCAAGTGCTCATGAAGAATCTCGTACGGGTTAACAAAAGACCTTATGGAAAAGCGAACAACAGTGTGGCAAATACCATCTTGCACAACATTTTCAATAGTCACTGTTGAATTTTTGTGCAAAAGTACCATTTAACACATATGCAGTGCTATAAGACATGCAAGCCCCCATTAAAGCATCTTGACATGAACACCCATTGGTCTAAGGCTTTAACAACCGCAGCTGCTATCAGAACGCAGGCTGAAGAGCTGTACCACGCAAGTGAGATTGGGTCCCGCTGGAGAGATCTGAGCAGCTCGTCTCCAAAGGTTCGCAATCCACTGCGGTTCAAAATAGACTTTCCTTTGTTCCAGCACTTGGGCAATGAAGGAAGATGAAGCAAAGCCAACCCTTACCTTATAGAGCTTCAGGCTGGCCTCGTGCCTTGAGTTCACTGTGTGAAGACGCAGCTTCTCTAGACTGTTGGTGTAGTAGTCGCAAGCATTGCATTTCAGATGTACTGGATTCCCAATGGCCACGCACTTCAGCCTCCACTCATTGGCCTTGCCGCCCTCCTTGATATGTGCTACCAGCTGGTATTTCTGCACATGCTTGTCCGTCTTACAGTGGAGTTGGAAGTTTGCCTTGAGCTGTGTGTTGTAGCGGCACAACTTGCACTGGTACGAGTCCCCCATCACTGCCTTCCACTCATCTTCAGGGAGGCTACGCTCCACGTTCATGTGGAGGCCCAGCATGTCCAAATTATCTGTAGTGAACTTGTTGCACACAGCACACTGGAAGAGCTTCAGCGATGGGTCGTTTGTTTGCGTGAAACTCTCACCCAAGTTCATTAGCTCCTCAGACACCAGCTGTCCACCACCTAACCGCATGTCCAGGGGGATCTCTCCACCCACTGCACGAAGGAAAAAGGGGAGAAAGAGGTCAGAAAAGCTGAATTCTTTACTTGCCAGAAGAGAAGCACAGAGCAGAACATACGTTGCACTCAGTGCAACTCTTGCACCCACCAAACGCACAGCGAAAGCCAAGCACAGCTGTCCCTCCGCTTAATCCTCTCCGCTGCTGGTCAGTACCGTATCTGAAGAAAAACGCAATTGCAGCCGGCGTGTAAGGCTGGCAAAGGACTGCAATAGCCCTTGCTACCTACCCTCTGAAAGAGAAGTATCCAACCCTCTGCCTATGAAAGGTGGCAAGAAAAACCCTACAAAGCTTCAGAGGACGAAGAATTCCTTAGTACCGCACTGAAAGTTTCTGTGGCCGTTTCAAGAACAGCGTAATGCTTTATCCTGTTTTTTCTTGCCTACCTGGAGAAGCAAGAAATGTTACCTCATGCAGTACCTGAGCACAGTCCCTGCCAAATAAAAAAAAGGTCAGCAGTCACGAGTCCAAGTGATGGGAGTATTAGAGTTAGGCCACCACGCTGCTGTCAGAAGCAGGCAACAGTGCAGCATGTGGCAAGTACTAAAACCAATCTGAAAAGTGCCACTCCTGCACTATTAGATTTCATCTCTTGTCCAAGAGTTCAAAATGGTGGACAGTCTTCTAAAAACTGTGTTGACAGATGCTTTGTATGCCCAAGGAGAAGACAACCACTATTAATAACGAGAGTGCAAGAGCATGTCAAGGAAAGCCAGCAGGACACTTACTGTCTTTGTGCCACATCTACTCTTCAAACCAAGAGCTGAACTCTATTCACTTACAGTAAATGAATGCAGCAAGCTCTTATTTACATCAGAGCGCTTTGAAGATGTGGACAGAGAGACTTTCTTTTTCTAACGTTAACTTTTTATGCCAAAGCACAGAGACCAACCACCAGCCTCTTCTTAGGACCTTTGCTCCACCTTGCTCTCCTGTTCCATTTTTAAGACATTTATGCTCCTCCTGCAGCTTTTTGGTATTTTAACTTGATCTTACGTCATAGCCCAGCTTAACAATCTTATTAAAGGAACCTTCAGGTCAACAGTTACTCAGTCAATCAAAAAGAGATATTTTATTTCCTTAACTTTCAGTTTCCTATGTTCCAACCTGTTTGCTGAGAAACAGCCAACACTGGGAGGACACTCAAAGTTCAGGCAGAACCGTACTAACCTTCCTGAAAGCATATAACCACAGCTGGCGCAGACCACAGCTTTGGGCAGCATACGTGCTACTGTCTTTTCTGCAGAAATGCAATACCACAATGTTCATTACAGTCCTAAGCAGGATGAACTACAGCTTACAAGACAACCTGAATGCTGTTTGTCAGAGGAACAGCACCTCATTTTCATCAAGCATATCTCGTGCTCACACAGAGGAGAGCTGGTTGGAGAGGGCAAGTCCCATCTGCATGCACTGCCAGGAACCCGTCTTTCCATCAAAGCACTCAATGATCTTTTTTGTTGATCCACTCTATCCCTCCCTGCCACGGCAGAATTATACTCTGTACAGCTACTCCTGCGTACCCGCTCACTAAATATCTGAAGAGCAGCGAACTCGCCACTTGCCTTCTATGGTCCGTATCTCCTCATCGTAGTGATTTTTCTAAGCATCCCTTTTAGGATATATCCCGAAATCCTCCCTTTAAATCAGTCTCTCCTGAACACATCATGCAGTAAAAACCCAAAAGCAGACTCTTCTGAATTATTAATACTCTACTCAAATCCAGTTTTGGACTCAAGTGTAAAAATGGGAAAAATCTGTTTCACTTCTAGCAAAGTTCATAGCGTGTGTATGTAAGCCTAACGAGCTGAGCTCATGTCAAGTGCTTATTGACACGGGAAGGGCCTCCCTCCGTAATCCTCAGCTCGAGATTTGCAACCACCAAGTGTACAACTCACAAATCACTCTCCAGGCGAGCTCATATACATTCAAGGCCTTGTCATGCACTTTAGGGTGCTTCAGTTAAAATACTCCCAACTCCTCTCATGCCAACTGCCCTGTGTTTCAGGAAGGAGGGGCTGTGAGCTCCAAAAGGGCGCCTTCCAAGAAACCCACCACAGACAACACTGTAACTTTATCCACTACAAGCTATACTACAAATGACTGTCAATTACATCTGCTGGCAACTTGGAGCTATTGAAAATACTCTAAAAAGACTGTTCCTTCGTTTTCATTTTTTTAGTATCTTGTGTTGTTGTTCTCCCATATGACTTTCATGTCCTTCTGGACTAATAATAAACTGTACTATGAATAGCTGAAGGAAAGGAGAACATGCATGAGACCAACGAACCAGTAATGGAGCACATCAGTAATAACAGCGTCGATGGATGGACAAGGTTAGGGAGGGCAGAGTGCAGCATGGAAAAATTAGTTCAGAGGAAAGCAGGTAAAGTGGCAGATTTCTTTTCATGTACTTTCTCAAGGCACTGTGAAGAATTCTCAGCAGCAGCAGCAAACCAAGACAGAGAGAGCAGTAATTTCAGTCGGTGTCTGCCACGCCTGAAGCGCGCGGGCTCCGTTCTGCGCCAGCTCTCACCCTACGGCGCTGCGGAGTTCCAACGCACCGGGAAGCGCGTGCACGCTGCCAGCGGCTGCTGCCAGCCCTGGGCGACACGAGCAGCACGAGGGAGCAAACTAACAGGACCTGACCCTCTCTCCCCACTCTAAGTCTAATTCTTGGACTAAATTATGTGGGGATAGGGTGTGCCCCCCACCGTGCCAAGCACAGCGCCAACACGAACACAATGAATGATCGTTGTCAGGAAAAATGCATTTGGTAGCTCATTTTTAAGTGCTTTTGTCATGTGATGAGAGAAATAATCTTCTCTCTTTCTATAGCCATTCCCCTCCAGTTTAGTAACTCTCATCTGGTCAAGCCGCGAATCTTGTACCTCATGCTGGCATCAGAGGAACGGTTTCAGCTCAGTTTCTTCAGCAGAGGAACACCACCCCTTCCACTGAATTCATCGCAACTCTCAAAACTTGCTTATTACCTTTTCTCCTCAGGGCAACATAGCACGTAACGAACCACCTCAACACCTGCCTTCGAGGGCACCAGTAGCTGATCAGAGCCTCTCACAAAGCCACCCGCCAAGCTACTCACACCCCGTACCAAACCGAGGAAAAGTCATTCGGAAACACTGTAGTAAGGATGCTTTCCACAATGAGGAGGAACATTTAATGCATGTCAGCAATAATCTCTACCTACTGTTTTATTAGCTCCCTACTAAAACTCTTAGAAAATGTACCAGAAAAGTAACATATTTTCCCAGGATGAGAAAAACCGGGCTGGGGGAATGCAGAAGAGACGTCTCCACTGCGTCGTCTCCATCCTTGACCACCATACAAAGGCAACTCACCGCATTGTGGCTGCACTACACAGCGGGCTGCAGAGACAGAAGGGCGGGCTGTGGCACGCAGCACCCAGTCCACGCATGATGGTTTTACGGTAACGCAAACACAATCCCTCCCTTACACACAGACACGGTAGAAAACCCTTCAGCCTCACCTAGAGATGGAGCCATCGTTGCCATGGGATTGGTGGGATCGAGCTGGAATCCACCCATCATGAACTGTGCATCTGAGGAAGTGCTGTCCATCTTCAAGTTGGGAAGGTTCATGTTCTGCGCCAGGTAGTACTGGTAGAGCTCGGCCTCGGCGGGGGACGGCAGGCTGCCGAGGCCCAGATGCCGGTTGTGTTGGATTTGGGACATATTTTGCTGAAGCAGCATCATATTGTGCATGTGCTTCTCACTGGTCATGTGAATACGAAGGTTTCTAGCTACATTGGTCTCATAGTCGCACACCTCGCACCGCCACGTAGGTTTGGTTTTTGGTTTGGTGGGGGAGGGGGCCCCACAGGTGCTACCAATGTTGGCTGCCGCGGCCGCCGCGGCTGCCGCAGCTGCCGCCGCCGCCCCAGCGGTGTGGCTGAAGACTTGCTCTCCCCCTCCGTTCTGCAGGTTTTGCATGTTGTTGAGATGCTTGTCGGACTGCATATGAATACTGAGGTTGCCTTTGGTAGTAGTGGAGTAGTTACAGACCTCGCAGCGGAAGGGCTTGTAACCACAGGTGTAGCTCTCACCCCGTGCCAGCCGCGGGTGTGGCTGTCCACTTTTGCAGTAGACACAGGAGCCACCCGGCTCGGGATGTTTCTCCTTCATGTGCGCCTCAAGCGTCTGCTGGTACTTGTAGTGCCAATTGCACTTGGGACACTTGAGTGTCTTACATGAGTTGCGAGAATGCATCATAGTCATGTGGCCACCCAGCGACCGTGAGGAGCCCAGGACCGTGTCGCACTTTGGGCACTCCACGCCGCTCCCCGAGGGGCACTCCCCACCCCCAAGTTCACAGAGGGGGCCAGCATGCTGGTGATGGGAGATGTAGCTCCCGTCCTCGCCCTCCGTGCTCTCATTTGGTTCTGGTGCTGTGGCATTGTCTTTATTGGCACTTTCATCGATAAAGTCCAGCCTCCTGCTGCCCTCTGCCACGCTGGCTCCGCCGCCCTCATTGTTAAAGCTTAAGTGATTCCTCCTGTTTGCACCATCAAAGACAAAGGAAGAAGCAGAATTAGAACTAGTAGAAGCTGTGCCCCGCGACAGGGTCTGGAGCACGTTAGGCATTAAGGGAGAGTTAGAAATGCTTTGGTTTGAGAGAGCAAGGTCCTTTTTGCTGCTGCCGCCGCCTGCCACAGCCCCAGCGTCTTCCTGGGGCCGGTCCTCCAGTTCGTCCTCCAACTCGCTTGGAAACAGTCCTTTGCAACCCTCATCATCCTCGTCTTCTTCCTCTTCCTCCTCCTCCTCTTCCTCCTCCTCCTCCTCCTCTTCCTCCTCCTCCACCTCCTCGACCGGCTCTGCCTTTTCCGAGAGGCTGTCCTGGTCGCCCCCCTCTTGCTTCTCCCCCTCTGCCACCCCAGGGTCCTTCCCCTCTGAGGATTTGGTGGGACTGGAAGCCAGCGGGCCCAGGGGGACTGAGGTAATGGGAGTCTTCAGAGCCGAGCTGGTCAGCCCGCCCAGGTTGAGGAGCGCGCCGGGGGCCAGGACGCCTGCCGGTGGCGGCTCCGCTCCGCCGGCCGCCCCGGCCTGGAGGGCCTGCTCGCCTTCCATGCGAATGCCACTGAATTTACCATAAAAACTGTGTCCAGGGCCTATGAGGTTAGCTGCGGAAACGAGAGGGTGCTGAAAGGTTTTGTTTTTTGGTTCCAGAAAGCTGACAAGGGGTTCCTTGTCTTTGCCTATCCCTTGGATGATAGCGGAGATGTTCTTATTGCTAAGAATTTTCCGCTCCTCCTCACTCAGAGTCATTCGGTGGTCGTGCACCGCATGGGTCACGAACGAGCGGACATACCCAAAGGAGAGCTTGCACAAGAAACACATCAGGATGGGCTTCCTCTTCCCGTAGAGCACAAAGCCATCGAATTTGGACAGGTCCACATTGTTGGGAACATCTTTGGATACGCAGGAGCTTTTGGCAGAACCGTCGCTGTTCAGGTAATCCTTGTTGCTTTTGTGTCGCACATCGAAGACGCGGAAGCTGTGCAGGACGGGGCTGATGCCCGCCAGGGCTGAGGTATTCGGGAAGGCCTGGTCTGAGCCCTCAAACCACTTCCCGAAGGATGAGGCTATGTGGAAGGTGTTGATGATCTGTGGGTAGACGGGAGCGGCAGCGGAGGGCTCTCCCTGCTTGGGCAGAGAGTTCGGGAGCAGCGAGGGGAGAGCCCCGCTGCCGCTGCCGCAGGTGCCCCCGCTCTGCACCAGCTGGCTGAGGCTCTCCACGATGTAGGCTGAGCCGTCCGGCTGGTAGACGATCTCGCCGGCCAGGTTCTCCACATCGCTCTCCTCCTCCCCGTCCTCGCTGCTCTCACTCCCGCTCTCCCCCCTCAGCGGCGGGGGCGGGCGGGCGCCGGCGCAGCGGTGCTCCATGTAGCTCTGCAGGCCGGCGAAGGAGGCGGCGCACTGGCCGCAGCTCACCTCCTTGCTGGCGGGCTCGGCGCCGGGGCCGGCCGCGGCGCTGCTCTCGGGGACGCGCTCGGGGAAAGGGACCCTCAGGCTGTCCAAGGGGCCGCGGCTCTCCGCCACGGGCTGCTCCATGCTGCCGGCCGTGTCGGGGAGGTGGGCGCTGTTGAGATCAGTCCATTGCTGGTGCTGAGGGATGCCGCACCCATTGTCCTTCCCGGGGATGACGGGCGAGTCACAGCCTTCCATGGCAGGGCCGGCACGGAGCGCTCATTGCACCCGATACGGCTCGGACCTGCAGGCGGGGAGAGAAGGAGAAAGGCAGGTGAGTCAGGGAGGAGAGACAGCTCCTGTGAAGACCCCCCACCACAAAGGCCACCGACCCCGCTCTTCGGGAGGCTGCGAGAGCTGGCATCCCAAGACGGGCTCCAGGAACGGGCGACCTGGCCTTGGGTAATGCACCGCTGGAAATGAGCAACGGGAATCCGACGGAAGCAGGAACACAAGAGGCAAATCGAAGGGAACGGCAAATCGAAGGGAACTGGAAGGTGGTGAAAACCTCCCCCAACACCTTTCCTGAAGGGGGGCAGGAAGATTGTAGGACCTGCGCTGCCGCCCCAAAGCCTTAGATCTTCAGAAAACAAACAAACAAAAAACCCAAACAAAAATGTAGCAGAAAAGTTGTTGACAGAAACATAGTTAAGACACTACAACAGAACAGCGCTGGAGCTTTAAAACTTTGTAAAAACTGTACTCCGTGGCTCCCTAAGCCAGATGCTGCTGGTTTTGGGCGATTCCCTTCTGTCAGCGGTTCAGGGAGCACAGAAGCAGAGCTACCACATGTGCAGCTCCGTGCTAGACCCGAGGCCCAGGGCAACCCACAGAGATTTCAGCGTAACAGTGTCTGGTATGCACAGGAGATTTCATTGCTGTGTTCTGGACAGAGTTTAGACAGAGAGACGTCAGGAGAGGAACCGAAGAGGAAATTCCAGATCTGACAAGGGTCCATGCTGGGGATGGGAGGGCTGTCAGCCCACCGCGCTCCAGGAAGCTCCCAGAGACCCTGCAGGGCACAGCCTCTGCGCATGGATGGCTTCCTAGCATCCCCAGAGGCAGATGGCCATCGCAGGTCCTAGAGGAGAAGGAAGGACACCCTTCCCACTATTTCTGTTCCACCAAATACAACCAGACCTGGAGAACTCCTGCTGACTGCCAGGCAGCCGGCAAGCACGGGCTGCTGGGCACGGCCGACACCCACGGCTCCCTGCCACCTCTACCCCGTTTGCTGCATCCCACCAGCGTCTCTTAGCTGCGATCCTAAGTGCCTTTCTAGAGGTTACAGACCTATGAGATTAGGTAGCGGTACCGTTAGGAGCTGGGGCATTGTCATGCAGACCACGAGCAGCAGGAGATTGCCAGTGCAGCTGCAAACCTACCGAGAATCCTGCTTGCAAAGAAGCATTTCTAAAGTCTGCTTCCTATAGAGAGCTCCTGCGCAAGCCACATGGGAGGAAACACCAGCAGAAATTAAAGCACTATTACCTCATCTGTAAAAGTCATTTTTAACCTGCAGGCCACAGATTTCCTTAGGTATACAGATACAAAACATCCACAGAAAACAACTGAGGAAAGACCGTACAGCAGAGGCCAACTTCTCCATGTTTTTACAATCTGTGAACCAAGAGACAATAAAAGCCTCATGCTCTAGATCCGGGGTCATCAATGGCACACAGGATTTTTTCCACAACGTTTTATCTTCTACCAACTAAACCCAAGCGCCACTTTGCTCGTCAGACTGTCCCAAAACTGAGCACACGCCTGGGGAGAGTTCTTGCTGATAGTCAGTATAAGGGTTTGGGGGCAGGACAGGTTTTATATATAACAATATGCTGTTACTCTTAAACTGACTCAGAGGGATTTACTCTAAATACTATATTTAAAGTTATACAAATTATTTTAAGTCTTTCTTTAAACCTCTCTCATTTACCACAGCTTTGTCAAAGCTGCTCTTACCTGAGCACCCTCCAAGCAGTTGCTGCTTCAGCCCACGAGCCACTCCAAGCAGCGCAGTGCTGGAGCTCCGGCTAGGCCAGGCCATCGGCCGGGACCCCCCACCCCTTCGCCCACAGCAGACTTGTGTACACGCCGGCTGACACCTGGGGCTTGAAGGGCTCTCCCTTCAAAGGCTCCGCTCACATTAGCAGCCTGCTGCCGCCCTTGGTCTCTTTCAACAGAGACTATTAGTGTTTTGACAACCTACACTGCTATGTAAACATTAAATATTATAATTGTAGTTTGAAAGTGTTTCCAGTACTCTCTAGCTCGACTGGAGCCCATGAGACATGGAAGACCCTTGCCAGCTCCTGCAGAGCAGCGTGCCTGCAACACGGGCAGCAGCACCCGCCCGGCACAGGCTGCGCCCAGCCAGGCCAGCGCCCGGGGACTCGCTGGTGCGCAGACACGCAACTGGTACTCGAACAACTGGGGAAAGAGAAGAAAAAGCATGAAGAGAACTGAAAATCTGCCAGAGAAGATCTGATCCGCTGCAAAGCAGGAGACACACCACAGCAGCGCTGAATGAAGTACCTGAATTCCTTCAAGCAAAAGAAAATGGAGCAACATTCAACTTTATCTCTTTTTTCCCTGGTCTCATTACCTACCAGTTTATTTTCCCCTACTACCTGAAGTCATCCATACTTGTTCTGATTTGCCTTATGTGTTCGTATTTTCCCTTTATACTGTTTCCTACGTAATTACGTATACATAATGACAGATACAAGTACTTATATGCATGTCAGATACACCTTCACTTTTTCCAAGCGCCTCTTCATCCACAACAATGGAAATTTATAATTTCTGTGATATTACACACTAACATTAATAACAGTATGTTGGAACGCACACGATCCCTCTAGGTGCGAAGAGGATCTCTCTCCCCTGTCCTCCAAACGCTGCAGTCCCTTTTGGGGGTACGCCTGCACACTCTTTGGGAATACAACCCCTAAATGCTTTCGCCTCGTAGTTATTTTACAGCTCCTGATGCCCTTTCCCCTGCCCTGGCGAGCCTCCCGCTGCAAAGGGAAGCAAAAGCTCTCCCTGCTAGCACCAGAAAGCGCTCCAGCGGTTAGCGGGAGGAGGAGGAGGTGTCTTCCGTCTGTCCTCGCCCCTGCATCAGCGGTAACGCTCCCCTACACCCAGACGTTACGCCTGGGACGTGGGGAGTGGAACAGGACAGAAGCAAGTGAAACCTCTCACGCTGCTGCCCACCAGACTGGGCTCCTGGGCATACCTGTTTGAAGGTACCTGGGCAGGTTTTGTCCCATTTTACTTCTGGTGAAGCTTGAGAAAAAGTATTTACAACGACCTGTGAAGGCAGAAGGTAACATTTCTCACGGCAAGGGTGGCGAGGATGCCTACGGAAGGGCAGAGGCGCGATGGTGTAATGATCCAAAGCCTTCACGCGCAAGATTACCTACAGCATTTCTGATCCCCACCTGCCTTGGACCCTGTGCCATACGCAGCTGTCTTTGTGGTTGCACTGGGAATAAATAGTGATTTGACCTGCAATAAAAATAACCTGGTGCACTGAGGGGAATAAGACAGACAAGTACCATAATCCTGTTGCCAAAAGGCTCGGTCTTCTTAATCAGCAGTTGTGCTTACCTTAGCTAAAATGACGCCTCAGCACTGCACTGTAACAGCTCTCACTGGCACCGCTCTCCCACGGAACAGCTGTCCTTAGCTACGTGCTTTCCTTAAATTGATCCCAGATCCTCTGTGCTGAGGCTGCACAGTCACCTTCCCGCATCACATACGCTCTCCCTCTCAATGCTACCTTTTGCACTGACAATTGCAATCCAAATTAAACGGAAACAAATTCATATTGGGTGAAAAAAAAATGAGTAAAATGAGAAACTCCATAAGCCTCATACTTCTGCCAAGAAGAGTTTTGGGAATATCTGTGCAGACTTCAAAACGCAGTGTGGAACGGCAGCACCTCACAAACGCTTTTGGACAAAGCGCATTCGGCTTGCCGGCACAGCCAGCTCCCGAAACATGCCTAGATGAGGTACGGCACGAATCTGAGCATCGCCGTTCTCAGGAACTCGTGATTGGCAGGCAGATGCCTGACTGACAGTTGGGCCAACAGGGTTAGCAGGGCTGATGGGGCGGGAGGGTTAACAGCCTGATTGTAAAATCAATGTAATAAATGCTCGGTAAGTTACAGGAACATGCGGGAAGAGGAGGCCGCGATTGATAAAGGACTGCGGCTTTGATGCTGCACTGGGGACTTGTTTATTGACAAGAAAGCCAATCTCTTCTCCCGGCCAGGCCAGGCCAGGCAAACCTGCAAGCGCTTACCAATTAATTGGTGGGCTTTTCTGCCTTGGGTTGCTTTAACATCTCTCCCCCGCTCACTCCAGTTAACCAGCTCAGGTGGTGCTACTCCAAAGGAATCTTCTCTCCTCTCCCTCTCCTCGACATGGAGGAGCCCTTCCAGGGCAGGTGGAAAACCCCACAGCCGAGACATGGCCTGCCAGAGCCCCTGGACACAGGCCAAGCCCCTAAGCAAACCCACGCTTTTCTTGCCTGTTCAGTCCAGCACCAGAGCTATTCCTGAGGAACGACGCTGAGGGAGGAAGAGGCGCAGAAATATTTGTTTCTATTCACACAGGAACTGCAGATATCATCCCTTTAAACTGAAAAGAGCAATTTCCTCGTTAAAGCAAACCAGACTTTAAGCAGGAGTACGATGTAGTTATTAGTTCACTGTTAGGGGCCCTGCATCTCCCTCCATCCCAGACCACGCCTAAGTGACCCGCACGGGACAAGGAGAGCCTGCGAGGACAGACCGAACGATGCGCGCTCCACACCTCCCGTCCTCTCCCTACCCCCTGCCCTCTCTGCTCTGTTTATCAGCCAGTCAATAAGAAAAGGTAGTTCTTACTTAAGGAGGCAGAAGTCAACTCGTCAGGTCGATCAGCACTCTGTCTGTAAACATGGTTTCCCGTAAAATCAATGAACTCCAGTTACAGAGAGAACAGCCTGAGCGCTGGAGACTCCCTGCGCTCCCACCGCCCCAGCGGCAGGGAAGGGCTCTCCCGGTCCCTTCTCCGGCCTCGCGTCCCACTGCTGCTCCACGCGGCTCCCACTGCCACGCTCGCCGTGCCTCCGGCACGCGGCCCGCCCCAGCCCCTGCTCCTTCCCCGCAGCATCACTGCATCTTGCGGCCCCTCCAAGAAGGCTTGGGACCTGGCTGGAGGAGCATGGACACGGTGGGGCCGGGAGCGCTCCATCAGGGCAGGAGCAGCAGCCACGGCGGTCCAGAGCTGAGCTGCACCTGGATGGCACAGGGCAACTGAAAGCACTGCACTGCGTGCCCCGCACTGTCATCGAGAGTTTCTACTAACCACAGCTGGTGGTTTGCAGCCACGCTCCGTCCAGAACGCAAGTGGGGTCAATCCCCGCGTCTCCCCCCGTCGCCTCCTTACAGCCCCTGGCCCCATCCTCACGGGGACAGACGTGCCATCTTACAGCAACGCCTCCACCGCCAAGGAGCGGCTGGTGCTTGCCGCTCCCCTGGCAAGCTGGGGGCTCCTGGGGCAGCCCCTGGCCCGCGACACCAGGCTGCGTCCTCCCCCCGGGGACGCGCGGCAGCAGCGCGGGCGGCAGGGACGGGAGCGGGAGGGAGGAGGGGGTTCCTGCTGTTGCCCAGGCTTCCCGAGAATTAAATATGAACAGCCGTGCTGTGTAATTTTAAATTGTTAATTAGCACAGGGTTAATTAGGCGGCCCTTTCACAAGAGGCTGTTTGGCAGTAAACCAAGACTGGAAGCAATGAGGAAGGAGGAAAACAAAAGGAGAAAGAGACAGTGAGAAACTGTTCCCTCAGCTAATGACCCACATGGCACCATGAAAAAAAGGGTGCTGAGGACAGGGAAAAGATACAAGCAGATGCATTACATCCACAGCCATTACCCTGGAAGATACCCAGCGAGGCACCCCTCCCCCTGCCCATTCCCACAGCCGCCCGGTGCAGAGAAGTGCTCAACCCTGTAATAAGCAGGGTCTGCTCCTTCAGAGCATCCTGGCAAGCAGCGGAGGCTCACGAACTCCAGCCAGCTCTTAAGCTTTTTGCCATGGCTCCGCAGAAGACCCGGCTCACACAAACACTCACAGTCAGCAACTGAACTTGAGTGGTTCCTGTTGGAGAAAACTGCACAACGGCCTCTAAACTTTGTAAATACACGCCTACCTGCTGTGCCAACAGACGCTCTGTAAATCAATACCACAAACACAGGCTGAGGGACTACCCTAGATTAGCTCCAGCACAGGTGCTCGTGGCTCAGGGGGGACGTGGGAAGGGGCAGAGGCAGGAGGAGAAAGACAGCATAAGGACTAAAGGCGGGCTTCGATGCTCTGGGCACGGCCCTCCCTATGCGCTCGGCTCGGCCTTTTACCATGTCCTCGGAAGGACAGAGCCTGGCAGGTGCTAAGGTTCAGGTCAGCCAAGAAGCTCCTGTCTCAGGAATGGCACTTGATGACACTGGTTCCAGCCTAAAAACTAGGGATGGACGTACCAAAGGTGACCGAGCAGCCAAGTAAACTTCACGATCGCTAGGACCAGGTATGTTCAAAGCTCCCGAGAGCAGGAAGGCTGGGAGGGGGGATGCAAGGCGATTACCATGGCTGTCTGGAGCGGTGACACAACGAACCCGGAGCATCAAAGCTTTCTGTGTCACTTCCCTGCACCTGGCGTGCCACAAAGCACTCTCATAACACTTAGGAAATTGCATATGGAAAGAGACGATAAAAATCATTACCTAGGATCGAGAATTCAAAAATTAAGGAAGAACAGAATGTATGTTGCCAAAGCAACTTTAATTTTGCTCCTTTATGCATATGCATTATGATACTGTCTTTAATTACATGATCACACATTGCCTCGCTTAGTAAGTGGGATGGTCACATAAGAGGGTAAAATAAGGTTCCATGAGCATGTTGTCACTTTGAGATTTATACAGCAGCTGTTATCACACAAATATGTGGAAAGTCACTTCCTAAAATAGAAAGATCTTTTTAAATTTCCTGAGCAAGAAGGGCTGGATATTCAAGCTTGGTAGCAATACAGAGATAGTTTCAATTCCCAGTTTCATAAAATGCTTTTATCTTCTAACTTCAACAGAAGATACAGGTTCCAGCTCTATCCCATTCATTAAGGTGCCAGAAAGTAGTAAGGATACCTGCCAGCCTACAGAAGTGTTGAGGATTCTGCAACAGGACTTGAAATGTTAGGATAAAACAGTACTTCTGAGCCAAAATTTAAGCATAATAGTGAATGCGGATGCACAGCTTGAAGAGTGATTTCTAGTTGGGGGTTTCCATCAACATTTTACAATGTCAGTGCCTTGGGATTCCTCTTATGCAATTCCTAACAAGCAAAACCCTGAAAACACTGATATTTATTTGCCAAGTTCAACATTCTAAAGAAGAAATTATAAACTAATTTTCCTCTTTCACATAGCAAGTCACATCTTGCACCAACCAAGTTGTGTTTTGGCACACACCTGATCACAGTGGAGTTGCCTCATCAACAAGTGTGGTTTGCTGAGGATTCATAACGAGATATCAGTCTTGCCAAATCCTGAACAAGCTCTGCATCTAGCCTTCTTCCTCTTCTGCGGTTAGGCTTTACCAACCAAAAGCCCAAGCTCAGTTTTGACGTCTCCTAGAGTTTCTCCGCAGACACTGCTCAGTGCCAGGCTGTTGTTTCCAGCTGGACACATGGCCACGTCCAACGCCGTTGCACCAGGAGTGGAATTAGCAAGCCAGACCTGCCTGCTGGCAGAAGAAGGATCCAACCAACATCGACCCATGGGTTCCAACACCTGTTAACAAGAGTCCCGGGGCAAGTCCTTGTGAACCAGTTTGTTATCCTGGCAAAGCCAAGAATTCATAGAGCCATAGAATCGTTTCGGTTGGAAAAGACCCTTAAGATCATTGAGTCCAACCATTAACCCAGCACCGCCAAGCCCACCACTAACCCATGTCCCTAAGCACCACATCTACCTGTCTTTTAAATACCTCCAGGGATGGGGACTCAACCCCTTCCCTGGGCAGCCTGTTCCAATGCTTGACAACCCTTTTGGTGAATTCATATGCCTCTGTGGAAGCCCCCATGAACACCGTGTGTTTTCCCTTCTGAGAGATTCTAGCCAATGGGTCTTGAAGGGCATGAGGTCCCAGAAGAGGATGAGGTAGCATACAGTGGTCTACAGAAAGGAAAGATCCATCAGGCACCTCAAAAGGAGAGGACAGTCTTCTCCCAGCAGGAAGACAACCACATGGAGGGCTTGCCTTTGGCAGCCGACAGCGCTCCAGAACTGGCATGCTGACAACACAAACAAGCGCTGCACTGCGCACGCTCATTAACAGGACAGAAAATGCAAGCCCTCTCTTACACACAAGCTCACATGCATAGGCACAGCCAGTTCCTCAGATCTTCGCAGGATCATTAGCATAAACAGCTTTTCAAGCAGCAGGAAGCAAAGGAAACGCTGAACAAAACAGGACTGAAAGCTGTAGGGCTCAAGCACTTGGCATGAAACTAAGAGAAAGGGTCTCCTTGAAAAGGTGAACCTTCTACATTATCCACATTTTTTCCTCTGTCCTTCACACCAGCTAAAATTGAGCCAGTGAGAGTAATACAAGATTCAGGCAGCTTTTCAGAAAACATTTTGTTATGAACTATTATTCCAAGTTTGCCGATCCCTTTGAGCCAGCTACTGTACTACACATGAAAATATTTATATAATCATCAACCGACTGCCATTGAGAACAGAGTAATCCAGGGGAGTGCCAGAGGGTTTCAAGTGAGCAGCTGGGGAAAAGAGCGTTTATTCCTCCAGAGAGCCTCTTTGCACTGAAAGTATTTTGTGGCAGAGGTAAACTAGCTTAAGTCGCATTTCTCTCTACAAAACGAAGTAAAGCACTTGCCGAGTTCTGAAGTGACATGGCATTTACAGGCTCCCAGGACACGGCGCTTGTTTTCAGGTCCTGCGTGAACCTCTCCTCTTGTGTGAGACACCACAGAAGTTTTAGATTTTGTTTCCACATTGGTTTGTTTCAAAACATCGCACATTCCACGATTCTGCCGTTGCGCAATTCACCCCTTTGCTCTGAAAACCCAACGTTTCTTGTCAAGTGCTGCTTCCAGCCTATGCTGCTGCATAAATAACTACATCTGCATCTGGTTCGCATTTTCAGTGCGCTGTTGTTGACCTAACTCCAAAACTAACCAAAGAGCTGTCGAGGACAAACTGCCTCGCTCCATCGCCTGGACTCCGCGGTCCCCCAAGTCCCCCCATACCTTAGTGCCTTGGGAAAAGGGCGTTACTGTTCCTCCCTTTTGCCACAGTCTGAAGCTTGCCCTTTCCCTCTCCTTCATTTTTACCCTAGCAGCCTGTCCAGTAGCTTGTACCAGTAAGAGCTGCCACAGCTCCGTCTGGGCCACCTGGTCCCTAATACAAAGAGCAGTTACATCCATAAGACCTTGCAGCAGGCAACTCCTACACCCATCTAACCCAGAGAGATGCTTGTTAAGAGAGAAGCCCTGAACTATTCCAAGTTTCGAACACCATAAAGACATATGAACAAATCAAAGATGGTATTCAAATCGCCAGAGCACTGTTCCCGAATCCAAGAAGAAAGTGCAGCATTTATAGCAAGACTACAGGACGCAAACCACAGCAGCGACTCCTGCAAGTGAGGGATTCCAGCTGGCTTTTGCGGCTCTGCTGATGGCTCATCCACCCCCCATCTTCCAGTTACTCGACGCGCTGAGCGGCCCCACCCAGGCAGAAACACTTGAGGCATTTGCACTGCTACTCCGAGAGCCAAGTCTTAATAAACCACCACCGCTAAGCTTCCACCAGCCCTGCAACATGACTTCAGGAGCAACACAGCCAACCTTAGATGGCCCAGCCTGAAAAGCTAACGCTCCGCTGCTAGACGGCACTCTCCGAGCAATGCTCTTCACATGCAGGCTCACATGCCTCGGAAAGAAGTCCTGCCAACGCTTTTCCTTTCTACTCATTTACCCAAACAACATGTGCGTTCCAGACTAGTGTCAAGGGCCAAGCAGAGGGTAAGAGTTAGATTCATAACTCATGCAGATCTCCTCTGCCAGGGCTCAGATCCAGTCCTTGTTAGGAAACAGACGCGCTGCCTGGTCCCGGGCTCAGTCGCTCTTTCCCACCCGTCGGGAAAGCCGATGCTTTGGACGAGGAGAGCAGGCTCAGCAGCTCTAGGTCATTCAGTAACCATTCTGCTTACTACTTAGACAAACACTGTGGCTGCCTGATACATTAGTTCTGAATTACACACTGGTGTTGCAAACCCCCATTGCAAAGGTCAGCAGGATGTGCGCTCAGATCGGCTATTAGTGTTCTGGTATGGAGTAAATTTTACCGGTCACAGTTTTATCACTGGAAGATAACATAAAAAAAACCAGAACCCTGAAACAGGTATAGAATCCTGCCCGTATGGCTGGGAAACCTTCCCATTTGGAGTGCCTTTCAGGCAAATTTTAGCAGATCCAAGAGGTCCCATGCTCCTGTAAACAGAGCATCTGCACACTCATCTGCTACCAAACCAGTTCCCTGCTCTAGACTTCAGATACGGTCTAAGCATTTTCTGTATCTGGTCAAAATAATCCCTTCTGATTGCAGCAACCAACAGGAGTCAATAACGACATGCCGCTCATCGGCTCAAAGTCTCAAGTTCATGCTCTCCTAGTCCCCAGTATGCAGCCACTCTATCAGCTGCTACATCCCTGATACACTTCAGAACAAACACCTCTCTTGTGAAAGTTTAACCATCTCCCAAGGGAGAGCTGACACAGAGTCAGATAAATACGGGTTTCACAGCCCGTGCCCGGTGGATCCGCGCAGACTCCCGAACCCGGCGAGGACTGCCCCGCGGCACACCTGGAGGGCTGCAGGCACCCGGGAGATGGGGAAGGAAGTTGCTACACGCGCTTCTCCAGACCTCCAGGACTGAAAGCGTTACTCTGCTGCTCGGCCTCTTGCTAATTGTGGGTTTTATTTTTATTTCCTATTACCCTCTTGCACGCCTGATGAGATTATCTTACCGGAACTGACACAGCTGGAGGCTGTAGCCATACATGGAGCCTCTCAGGAGGCAATGCAATTTTATTTTCATTGATCAGAAATCAGCAGGGCAGTAAATGATGGGAAATTCCATTAGGAGAAATACTGGGCCACAAGACCCAACTATCTAGGTACACCCAAATCCCAGAAAGTCCCATCTTTCCTTAAAGTCCCATCTGGATGCTGACATAGAGTCATCTTTCTTCCTCCCAAAATGGAGTACGCTACTAACCTGATATTCTTAATCGCCGACTGCTCTGCCGGAAGCAGAGGCAACGCTGTCAAAACAGCCCCAAGGGCTCACTTAGCTGAAACAAAGCCTTTGGTACCGGCAGCAGCGTGCGGCCCCCCGGCTCAGCCCGGCAGGCTGCTGTGGGGTCACCGCAGTTTCGCGGCACGTGCCCCAGTGCCACAGCCTTTGTCTCACGGGCCAGGCAGGTGCGAGAGGTGCCGGCACGCCGGTGCGTCAGCCAGTTCTCAGGCAGTCCTGGCAGACCCAAAAGAAGCCGAGGAGATGTCCGGCGCATGCTCCCGTTCCAGTCCCGTTTGGAGCCCAGGTCCCCGGGGAAGCGTTACAACTTCTCTGCAGAGGGAGCAGCCTTCCTTCTTCAAGGGCAGGGGTCTCGGGGCATGCACTGCTCGGGGGAAACCCCTTCCCACAAAGCACTACCCAACAGTTACAAGCCCAAACCGAGAATCACATTGCAATCCTTTTTTAAAATACCACGTACACAGAATATGCGCTCAATTCCACATTCCTGGGTTAAAATCCTAGCATCAAGCCTCTCTGTTTAAGAGCTGGGTTTGACCTGTCCTGCTGTTAATGTCTGCACATGCCTAGGTTGAAAGCCGAGTCCTTTGCCTCCTGCAGCAGGACGGATGAGCCCCATCGGCAGAGCATGGGTTAAGAGAAGCTGACCGCAGCACAGTTGTTAAGGTAATCAATACCAGTGAGATACTAAAGCAGCATAAGCCACATTATTGATTGCCAAGCAGATGATAAAACTGTTTATTATGATAATTGCAGGGTGCCTGCAAGATGCTCCTAGTGCTGTCTTGAGCTTTTTACAAAAATAAGAATTGCCAGGGCATAATCTTCTGTCTGAAGCCCCTCTGAACCTTCGTGAGAGTCTTCCACGCTCTGCTGTGCCGAAGCAGTAACCCCGAGCCACCTTCACCTCCAAGCTACTGCTTGGATGGAGAAGGTCATATCACCAGACATAGCTCAGGGACTATTTATCACGCATACAGCCCATATCGTGGTCTCGCTCTTACACGCATGCCTATGCTCACCTTTCACTGGAGCGTTCCCTTCCAGGGAAACAAGAGCTCAAATACCAAAACTTGTAACATCAGTTCTGGATCTTCCTTCTGATCAGCTGAAAAATCGAAACTCCTCAACTTCCCACTCCAAAACATTTTCTTCAGTATTTATGCATTAAGAATTCTTTTTTAGAAGACTGAACTCAGATACACTCGATTTGGGAGATCCACCTCTGCGCACCGCTGGGTGGATGTACACGCAGGCCATACCTCAAAACAGGCGAGACGCGGGGGCTTGTCACCCTGCCACCGGGGGCCTGCAAGGTGAGCAACTGATCCACCAGCACACAGCAAGACAACATTTTGATTCTGAAGTCACTTCAAATACCAAAAGGTTTCTCTTGAATTAAACGCAGTAATAGGCATCAACTGGCCTTCAGAAGATAAGCAAACACAAACTGCCAGAACAGATCTCCTCTGGCAAAAGCAGTTATTACTTCTCCATTAGCAGGGGCAGGAATGGAAACTATAACGTAACTGGGCTCCACGTTGCCACTGCTGCCAATGACAGCTGAAAATGAGTTTAACAAGGGCTGAAGCTCCAGGGTTCTGTCAGCAGCTCTACGGGCACTAATTATGGAGTATGGGTCCCTTTATCTCCCAGTACGGACAAGGCTCTGACAGCTTCATCTCAGTATTAACCCGAAGGACCATATGCTACGGACTGCAGCAGTACTTGGTGCAAACTCCACCATTTTGGCCGGCTGCTTTCATGCAAGCTGGGTCACTTTCCCTAAGTAGTCACAGTTGACATTTGCAAAACAAACTTTACACCAGTCAAAACAATCTTACTATAGAGGCTGGATTAGACCACAGATGCTGCTTCTGGCTAACGCCCTTTCTTCCTCTTTCTCCTCTTTGTGCCTTCTCTCCTCAGCATCCGAATGACCTCCCTGCTCCCCCCCTTTAAAGGCTGCCGCTTCCTCCACAAGCACAGTCAGCAAAGGATTCCCAAGCCAAGTTCTTCAGGGTGAAAGACAAAACCTTACACATCCTCACAACCCTCTCATCCTTCCATTGCTGAACCAACCCCTTTTTTCCAGGCTGGTCCTTCCCGTACACATCTGTATCACAGGAGACTGGCGAGGACGGCGTTTTACCTCTCCAGCTCGCTTGCAGAGCAGTTAAAAGGTTCATGATGGAATTGGCAATGTGATGGAAACCGGCGCTCCGATGAGCGGACACGTCACACCACACAGCCGCTGCCTCACAGCCTGGAGATCTGGACACGAGCTTCTAGAACTCGCCCGCTCTCACCCCAGAACGCTAGTGGTGATGGGCTGCGGAGCCTCACGGAGCTCATCACAGAGGTCTCAGAGGGCTGGGGCTGCTCTTTCAGACTCTCATCAGTAATTCTGAATATAAGCAAGATGAAAACAATCCTTTCTTATTAAAATCTAGCAAAGGGGAGGAAACCTCCCTCCCTATCACCCTTAGAAAAGGCCAGCCTCTACCTTTCCCTTCCCACCAGGGCCAGAAGGAACAGAAGAGTCAACCACAGCCAGCGCCAAGCACCAGTGCATCAGGTTCTCCAAGATAAGGGAGCCTTTGTTGTTCCTAAAAAATCCACTATCATTTACAGCCAAGCCCAGCTCCACATCTGCAAGCCTTCTGAAAGCTGACTTCTCCATCCGAAGCACTACCACATGCAGCTCAACTCTATACATAAGGCTTCTTGTTTTATGCACGCGAGCAAAGCGCCAGCGTTACACGACAGCCAGCTCATTGCAAGACACGGGCCATGGAGCCAAAGCCCTGCAGGGTCCTCACTGGGAGATGAGCTGAGCATCGCTGACCATGCGCACCAGGACACAGGGTGGAGGCACTTCCCCAAAGCCTCACTGGGATTTATTTTTTTTTCCCCTCCTGTTCTAGAACAGCATGCCAGAAAATGATTCAGAGTCTTCAACAATTTCATTCTACTCCTCCATACAATGGGAGAAAATAGGGGACATTTCAGCAACAGACAGAGCACCTGAACAGCTTAAGAAGTCAAGGAGGGACAAGTAACAAACATGAGGCAGTAAATCCTCCGGTCACCTATGGAAAGCTCCACAGAATATATCAACTTTCCAGCAGTGAGAAAGCCTGTTTCTACAGCACAAGAGGACAAGTCAAATGACGGTCCTGAAGATGCCTACTGAACAGCCAGCCCTTCCTTCAGACACCCACACTTTCCCACTAAGGCCTGGAAAGGTCACCGCTCGCAGTCAGCAAGACCAGGCAATGGGAGAGACAGATCAATCGTTTAAACACAAAACAAAAAAACCCCTAACACAGCAGCCAAAAAGGGTCGATGAAATTTCAAGTGGTCTTCTCTGTCTTCTGTGTCGTTAATACCTCTGTGCTCAGAAAGCTACCGCAGAAAGCCTCTTAAGCCAGAGACTAACCTTAGCTGAATAACTCCAAGCTCCCCATGCAAACCGCTTTAGTACTCGGCATGGTAATTAGTGCCGTAACAGTAACGGCAGTGGCTAACCATGGTGGACCTAGATAACAAAGACTCCCCAGAAAAAATTGCTGGCAATTGTAACCTACGTGCATAAGGCTCTGCTCATATTAAAAAAAAAAAAAAAAAAAAAGACTCAAAACCATTTCAGTTAAATAACAGCACCTTCCCAGTTCCTAATAAACTACAGCTGAGAAAAAGGATAAAACAGCTCCAAGAGATGGGATTTTTTTTCCCCCAGTGTTGTTTTTTTCCCCTGTAAAACCCATTGCTCCCAGGATGGCCGCAGCAGTGATACAGCCAAACCACTGGAAGCCACTGGGACACGCAGGACTCAAGTACTCAACTGACTCTGCTGCGGATCAAGCGATGCTTGCAGCTCATTGCTTTCAGTGTTATTTACCGTTCATTCTGTAACAGCGTCTGCAGGCTCCAGCGATGCTGGACTACCCCGCAGTCAGCAGCGGCCTGCCTGCTACTCCACGTCCCAGGCTTACGGCGGTCCCAGCCTCAGTGCACCGACTCATGCACCCACCCCTCCACGCTCGGCACCGAAAGGCAGCACGTGTATCAGAGGGAGCGGCTCCGTCCAACCGATGCAAGCTTTCTACTGCGCCTCCGGACTTCAGCAAGAACCATCCCCGTTTGGTAAAGCGGAACGAGCTGCCCAGGATCCAGTCCCCTTCCCCAGTCCTCCTGGAAACGCGGCACTGTGGACGCCAGCTTGCACTCCTCCCGCAGAGAAGCCAGGGACAGCAGGTTGGTGCCCCAATACCACTTACTTTTCTTGAAAACATCTGTTTTCATTATCACTATTACTTTTAATTAGCACTTTACAGCAGCCTTAAGCCCTCCCAGCTGGAGAAAAGTTCTTCTCCTAAATGAACAATTAGAAGGTGCACTAAGGGAATTTTTTTCTCATCTTCAGAAATGACTTTCTCAGCAGAGCTACAAGGCATGCCACCTGGTTAAACGGAACTCCCTTGAAGGGGTATCTCCAGGCACTGCTCAAAGCCCGCAGGTCACCCCCGGATTCCTGCTGCACGAGCGGGCTACTGAGGTCAGGAACTTGAAACACTGAGCTTCAGCATTACTAATGAAGGGGTCTTAACGCTTCTGCCCTGCATCACTCACTGAACAGCCTCCTCTTCCTCACCTGGTCACAATAATTGCCCCAAGAAAAATCAAAGATTTTAATGCCCATCTCACTTGTGGAAGGCCCCTGACATAATTTAATTTGCTCAAGAGTTCAGGCCAAGTACAAGCTGAAAAGACAGAGCCCTATTAAATGCATAAGAAAATAGGTCCATATGAAGCATGATTACTAGAAACACCGTCTCCTGATCAAGCGCTTCCCTGAAAAACCAGCAATGAGAACCACCCACAAAAAAGCCCCAAGAGGCAGCCTTGGTCTTTGTCAAGAAAGCAGAGAGACAGAGGTGTGAAATGTCAGAAGGCCGCCGCAGGAAAGGGCTGTCCCACGGCCACCGCCACCTCCCCACAGCACAGCATCAACAGATTCAAGGCTTTAATTAGAAACCAGCCATGAAGCTCCAAAACTTTTCAGTCGACGCCGATCAAAACCACAGCTATCGCCCCCCTCTCTAGTTCAGTCGGGGCCGATATTGTCCCATCACGCTGCTCCCAAAGCGCCCCAGACTCGGGCAGCCCTTTGGGAACCCGCACCCTCAGCACGCCGCTCCTGCCCCAGGAGGGCAGGACCCCTAAGGAAAGGTGACCAAGACGCTTCCCCCTCCTCTTTCCCAAATCCAGTCCCCTCCTTGGATTACGGGACTGAAATTTTATGGGAGTCCACATACCTCATCAAGTCCAAAAGTCTAATGCACGTGAAAGGAACATGTGAAGAACTACTGAAGTTCCCAACGCAATTCATAGCTTTCATCGCACTGGTACAACCGCACTGTCTGCTGAGCCCGAGGCACGTCTTCTTCTTTCCGTTTCTTCCTATCTCGTCAAGCTCCACCAAAGCAGAAGCTGCCCAACAACACTGCATTTATCACAATTCAGATTTGTATTTGGCATACAAGATTTGCATTAGAGGGAGTATTCCAAAACCATGTTGACAATCCTGAAGTCTACAGAATGACAAGGCTTAACATAACACTAATATCATCATTTCCACTCAAATTTGTAATCCTTTAAGTCACTCGGTTTCCCCTGCTCCCCTCCACATTCTCCTCTTTCTCGCACTTTACAGCGACTTTCTTTTCTTCGCTCGCAGCCCTTCTCTGAGCACTGAGTTAAATTCCATGCCAGTGAAATTCCTTGGTAGATGTGAAATAAACTTTATTTACTTACTTAACCTTTGTTTACACCTCCCGCCTGGGAAAGTTTACTTAACCTACAAAGGTGGGATATTATCTGCAGTTTGTAGCCTGCAGTAACAGACAGAAACACCAGCACCAGAAGAACCAGAGGAGTGCGGGACCTGCAGACCCAGACAGGGGGGAAGCCGAGCCTGCGTCCGTCAGCGCCGCACCGGGTCCTGCGCGTGTGCTCCACCACCTCGCCCGGACCGCTCCGACCAGCAGCTCCCAGCTCTTAAGCCCCTGCGCTCCCCACGCGTGCTGTGGGGCATCTGCGCTTCAGAACAGCTTTTTTTCTATCCAGCACTTGCAATCCAGTAAGGATATGCATGCCACTATTTTCACTGCCCCAAACTAGCCAAGGACGGTGAGACTAAAATACTCTAAAGCCTGACACCAGTTACTCCATCCCGCTCTGCCCAAGCCCCTGCAGCCCGGCAGGTAAGCGTGCATCAGCCATGCCGAGCACCGGCGTCCCTCCCCACGACCCTGCTGCCGCCAACTGCAATGCCACGGGGAGTCGAGCAAGCCCACAAATGGAAGGATCCCCACCTGGCTCAGTCCATCCCCTCGCTTTGTATTCAAGCATTTACTCAGCTTTCCAACATCTGTCTCTGGAGAAGGGGAAGTGAACGCTCCCAGTGTCCAATGAGCCCAGATACCGATCAGACCACAACGCAACAAGGGGGAAAAAAGGAAACACAAAACAATTAATTCTTGGCTCCTTGTTTTAGCTCTAGGCAAGGGAAGGTGCATGGCAGAGTGAGAGGAGACTGGAACAGACGGAGGCTGGGATTTGCTCCAAGAGCCCCAGGGGCAACAGCGCTGGCTCCCAACCCCAGAAACACGGGGCTGCTCTCCAACAGGTGAAGGCTCAGTCAGCTCCCCGGGCAGAGGGAACAAAGAAAGCTTCTCAGGCAAGATTTCTTTTGACTGTTCCATGCCCAGGCCGAATGGCAAGAAGCCCCTTAGAGAGAGAACGGGGCTAAACTATCAAATACATCCCACTCTTGCGACCAGGTCTGAATGCAGCCTCCTCCACACCTCCCCTCCAAGAGGGCAACGCTTTCCCTGCAAGGTAGCTTACAGAAAGCCTCACAACTGCAGGGGCTTATTCTGTTCTTGGTGGGGTTTGTGATCCATACAGATGAATGTTTTCCCCTCTGATGACAACGTGGTCTGCGTGCCCCAAGACCCCCTGCGCCACGTGCTGCCGGGGTCAGAACTGCCACGGTGGCAGCGGGAGCGAACACAGGTGCTTGCCCAAGGCGACACAAAAGATGTGGCTTGCCTTTCGAACTGAATCCCAGCAGTAAATCTGCAGGTTAACTATTGGATACTGAAATGTCTTGGTGATCTCACAGACTTCTGCCACTGAAAACACTTAAATTGCTTTTACTGCAACAGAAATACCTCCATAAGATGAGCATTTTAAGGATGAACCATTTAGCAGCTTTCTAAAAGGCATCCGGGAACACGGCATCCCCAGCAGCCACACTGCAGCTGGGACAACAGAAAGAAACACTTAAAAAAACAAAATGAAGGAAAGCAAGTAGAGAGATGTGCACTGAGCCTGAAGCTGCAGAAAGTGAAATTAAGAGTCCCATAGGAAAGCTACCCTACACGTGTGGTAGAAGGGCAAGTGGATTACCTGTGCTCCCTTGGAAAACCAGCCTCAGTGATGGAAACCGACTCTATGGGATCTCCGAAGGACCCAGACCAATGCAGCTTAGACTAAAGCCCAACCTCTCCCAACGTGGCAGGCAGCCGCATAAACAAACCTATGCAACACAGCATGCAAACTCCACTTTTCGGTTGATGAGAAAGTCAACTGAATAACTAAAATTAAAATGAAGTGTCAAAATAGAAATATTTTCTCGCTCTTTAAAGAATTTCTCAAAGAAAAAAAATAAGCAAAACCACAAGTAAGCAAAACTCTTTGGTGGAAAGGAAAGAAACTTGTTCAACAACTGAACTAATACGTACACTGGTGTCAGCAAAGGAGCTGGAAGAGAACGACATGAGAAATCCCCCACTTCCACATCATACGCAATCTGAACAGGAGGCTTGAAATCCAGTCTCCACTTCTAAAGGTAGCTTCTTTTCTCTTTGTCAAGAGAAAAAATAGAAAAGACATGTGAAACTCTTGCCTAAATCATACTCAACTGCTAGCTGTGCCAGTGTGCTCCAGGGAGAACATAAGATCACTATGTATGTACAATGACCATGACCAACACTTCCAAAAGTGGCGGAAGTCAGACAGGTCACCTTTACTAAATGGAAAAAAATAAAAATCTCTCAGTCATAAAATGGTCTGGAACAACGTGCAGCTTTTTCAAGACTTGTAACTTCACCAGTGACAAGTGGTGTTCCTCAGGGGTCGGTACTGCCTTCAACAGACCCCTTCGCCAAGGTACCTGGGGTCACGTCCAAGGTTAGCCTACCCGTCTCCGGCTGCCCATTGCTGCAGCTCTGGGGGCTGGAGGGGTCTGAAGGCATGAAACAAGCACAGGAGACTCAGGCCAGTTTCAAGGAGGGTCTAAAGGTGGCCATCAACCAGGAGAGCTTCTGTGGAATGTGCTGCTCTGCAATAATTACCCAAGACCACCTCCCTGCTCAGGCACCGTCCTAGGAGCAACAGGGAAGAAACAGGACTTTTCCCCAAAATAAGCAGTTAGGGTTTGAAGTGGAAGGACCAAAGAGAACAACTCCAGCACAGAGCCCAGAAAGAGTTTTAAGAAGAAAAAACACCACAAAATAACTGATTTAATTTTACCATGCAGACAAGATCAGTAGATCTCACTACTTATGAAGCCCAATTTCTCATCGTGTAGAAAATCCTGGGTTAGTAATAACAATACAGAAACAGCAATATGATTTTTCTGTAGAGAGCAAAAAGGGGGCAATATACAAGACAACATGGGCAGAAGTTTAAGAGAAAATTCAATATGGTAAATAGCAAGCAAGTTAAAAAGAGCCAGAATAGACGTTGCATAGAAAGTTGTTCCTTATTTTTCTTTCAAAATGAAAACCCGAAATGCAAAGCAATTTTTCTTTCAAAGGCAAAACCCCAATTGGGAAAGGCTTAATTAAGAAGGCCTTCTTCAAAGGTTTGTAGAAGAGCCAACATGAAAAGAAGGGGGAAAAGAAAGAGTTTAAACTACAGGAAGGTATTGCTCTTCATTATGACACTCCTCTTGGAGCCCCCCGACACCCCTCCCGCAGCCTGTGGCACCCAGGGCTGCAGGGGCCGAGGCTGGCCAGCGCCGTGCCGAGCCTGCCCGACGCGCCGGCGGGATGCAACCCACCGAGGAACGCACCGCGGTCGCTCCAGCAGCGGTCTGGTGGGCTCTGCCCCATGCAGAAATGCCCCCGAACCGCCTCAAAACGCACTCAGCCCAGAGGAGCCCTGGGCCAGCGCTGGCCCCTCCAGAGCCCTCCAGACCACGGAAAAGCTTTTGTCTGTCACGTCTTTTCCTTCTTTTCCTGCTCTCTTCCCCTAAGCAGGGTGGAACTGTCATAGCACTGGATGCAAAGCCAAAGTGTCCCTTGTAACACAACCACCAAGAGGACGATACTTCGGCAAGACCCTTCAGAGACTGGTGGAAGTCTGAGAACATTTAGCAATATTCCTTGATCTTGCAGCTAAGCAGTTCCAAATCCCTCACGTAGAGAGGATGCCAAGAAACCTCACCCGGGAAGCTTCATCTCATCACTCAGGGTGTCTCCTTTGAACGTCGCTCCTTCCTTTCTCCTGCTCTCCCCTCCGCCTAGCCGCGAGGCGGAGGTACCAGCTTCGCAAGTCAGACAAAGAATGAACTAATTTACAAAACAAGTCTCTAATTTACAAACTCTCTTCCTCACCCCCATATCCCTTCCCTACCAGGCAGGGAGAAGCAGCAGGCACCCTGCCATGTGCTTGCAGGCAAGGTTTTACCTACTCGGGTAAATGAGGATAAGGAGGTACCTTCAGGAAGCAAGGCCTAAAGGAATCATTACATTATCCAGCCTGGCCTCCTGCGCGTCGAAGGCTGAATGAATGTGGCTCTTCATCAGCTCTATCCAAGAGGATCAGTCCAGAAGGGAGGCTGAGAAGTAGTCTGCACACTTGTTCACAAGCCTGCACACTCCATTTATCAATAAAAAAAGGAAAGACACGATTTTCAAGCCATAGGTTATTACAGGTATGTCCCTGTTAAAATGCTGAGGAATTTATAGATGGCTTTCCCACTAGAAATGAAAAAACCCAAAACCAACTGAGGTGCATTTTAATATCCTTTATACATTACTCTATACATTAGTTAAAGACTGAACAAGAGTGCTGAAACAGTATGCATGCAACATCCAGCACACTTCTCCCCGACCGTGAGCTCTCACCACGCCGGTGCCGTGCCCGTACAAACCGAGCCACCGGCAGAGCGGAGGCGGTAGAGGCTGCTCGGCCCCGTGCGCAGGGGTGGCAGGAGAGCCCGGGCCAGCTCTGAAGGCTTTCACTGAACGCCCTCCCGACACAGGAGCTCTGCTCCGCTCTGGAGAAGTGGAGGAAGGAAAGGCCAGCGGTTCGCTCAAGTCCATTATGAAGGTGAAGAAAAGCTGACCTGAACGCAAGCCTCCAGCACCAAAAACACTTGGCAATTTTTCTCTCGCAGCTGAGCTCCTTTCCCCTCTTGCACATGTGCTTTGGCAATAGCAACACGCTGGCTGCTCGGGAACGATGTCTCGGGGAAGGTCAAACCCTGTATGCCCTCTACTCACGTGCTGGTACCTTCCCCTGCCATACAGATGTGGGTACTTTCCGACCATCAGGCTCATCCTAAATGTCCTTCCCCTTATCCTCAATTTGATTCAGGTCCTTCCTTCTCAGTGATCCCTTGAGCAAAACCATAGCGGGAGGCAGCTGGAGCCCGGCCAGCCTCCATTCGATCTTTCAGCTCCAAGGGGACATAAAACCAGTCATCAAACCTTTGAAACCTGTCCAACCCATGACAGTAGCGTTTGGTAGACTAAACAGCTCATCTCTTGCCACAGATGACGCAAGACCCTTTCCCAGGCTCTCTGCAGTCTGGACCTACATGCGCATCAATATGCCATCTCTTCAGACCTCAACCGAATCTTTTCATTGCCCCTAACTCTAACGGGATGTGATAAGTTAAAGACATTTTACAAATAACATTTACTTAACTCTGTTGCCTAAATAATTTCCTGATGTGGGCCACACATTACCACAGATAATCCTATGGATGACTCTCCATCCTATTTAAAGTATCTCTGGTAGCAACAGCAAATGCTAGCATTAAAAGACACAGCCGGGAACAAGATATTCAATTAAAATCCAATTTTAACACACCACAGAAAGTAAGGAATGAGAACAAAGATGAAAACTAACCCTGCATGACTATATTTTTTCCAAGGACTACAGTTCTGGAAAACAAATCAGCTTATAGGTATTTTGCACTGAGGCGCACGTTATCCATAAGATACCTGTGCACCTTGCACCTTTGGGGAGATCGATCAGCTCGCTATCGGGGTAAAGCAGCATGCCCTTCTCTCCCCCGCCCGCCCCACGCACCCCTCGGTGCCGCCGGGCTGTAGGAAGTTCCACGAGTTTGCAGAGCAAGAAGCAGCGAGCACCACCGGCAGACCTCCGGCAGCCGTGGAAGAGCTGCTCTGCACAGCGGTCACACGAGGTGCAAAGCCTGATGCTCTGAAAGTGGAGTTGCAAACCAGTTCCCTTTTCTAAAGGGGGGAGATGATCTCAGCTGCAGCCACTGTCCTGCACTGGAATCGCCAGACTCAAGGCTGTGGCAGGCAGCCCTAGCCCTGCCCAAAAGCCGACGTGACAGCTCCGAATTCCCCGGAGGACCACGGACGTAAGGGAATTTCCTGGGTGGTATCACACAGCAGCAGTAATTGCAGTTTTTACCCTCTGGTCTTTTTCTGAAGCCACCCACTGAGGCCCCAAAGACCTGACCAAAGATTGGAATTCGAGGGTCCCCTGGGTCTCACTGCAGCCTCTGCAGGCAGGGAAATCGTGTGGCTGGCTGTGCTAGTCATAAAATAAGATGAGCTTTCTGGTAGCAGCCTGAGTCAGAGGACAACCCTTGGGGCAGTCCTGAGTCTAAGATCCTCTGATGAGGAAGAAGCTGATGTATTGTGGACTGTCAAATCACTGGTACTGGGGCCCAAGATGACAGTGACCGATTTTCTTTTTAATCATAAGCTGCAGTTGCCAGAATGACCCGTGACAGCCACAGCTCAGACTGCATATCAACGCTGCTGGCGCTGTGAGCTTCTTGCAGAAATGAGACGTGGTACAAGTCGGAAGCTGGCATGCACGCACTGCAAGCAACACGAGGAACAGCAGCTGGCTTTAAAAGATCAAGGAGGTCCAGACACAAGGAAGCTGCTGAAGAACCACCTCAGAAAGACGCAAGGCAGAAAGCACCAGAATGCACAGCCGGACAATCACCTGGCGACCCTGCGTACCAGAGATCATGGACCATGAGTGCAACAAGATTTCAGGAAAGTAGTAACAAAAAGTGAAAATGAAGCTGAAAGGAAGAGCGGGAAAAACTGTCAGAGCAAACCCAGTGCTGCCGGCCGCGCAGAGGAGCTTCCCACCACCCGCCCTAGTTACTCACACGTGGCCCTGCACACAGCAGGTGCTGAACATACCCAAAGAAACCCTTCGGGTACAAGTATTTCTGGTCCTGACCTCTTACTGCCTTCCAGCCACCTCCAGCGGCGTGTTTGGGAGGTCCCTATAGAGCAGGACTTCTGCTTTAGGAGGATTTGTGTTCTTTCAAACATTCAATTATAATCACCTATTTCATTTCAGTTTCCATTATTCATTACACTAATTTACTTCTTGTTTAAAGTCTCGTTCAGATTAAAGTATGGAGAAAAGACAAATCTCACTCTCGCTTTCAAGCGCAGGGTGCCGCAGCACGGCTCCCTGCCCACTTCCTATTTCGCACGGCGGCTTTCGTCCTGCGGCACCCGCGGGCACCGCGAAGCGGGAGGAGGGCAGCGGGACGGCGCGGCGTCCCAGCGCTCTGCCCGCATCCCTCCCGGGCCAACGCGGAGCCCGCGGCTGTGGATGGGGCTACAGCTCTCAGCACTGGGGAGCCGGCATCGCAGCTGGTGCTTCCCAAACCCGCTCCTGGGCAAAGCTTCCCGAACCGGCGTGGGAGGGGGGCCAGGAGGGAGCGGTGCTCTGCCCACCCCTGCGGCAGCCCCAGGCCAGCTCCTTCCCTCCAGGGCTGGCACTGGCGGATGCGGGCTGCCCCTCTGCCAGCTGGGCATCTGATGCAGGCTGATAAGCACCATGCAATTCTGGCTGTTTAGGGCCGTATCCATCCTACGCACGTGACTGCCAGGTCCACAATCGTTGGCTGGTCAGTAACCCCCAACGACTTAAGGTTCAACTACTTTCTCAGAAATGCCAGCAGAGTACGAGCCTTTCCAAACCTAAAAACAGCCCAGGTCCAGGATGACCCCACCTTTACTCAGGGTGACCGAATGGAAACGAGGAGCACAGCGGCAGCTCCCAGGGACACCGACACCCTCAACCCCGTAACCACACAGGAGGGCTATTCATCAGATTCCCTGCTAGCCAACATGATTCATGCCTCCCTCAAAACCAGCAACTTACCTAAGCCTCGGAACACGCCTGCCGCTGCATTAGGGAACGTGCGTGGCTCCGTTCGCCCCAGGGACAGACCTTCTGCTGTTCAGAAGATGGGAGAGGTACGAAGGAGCCACCCCAAAAGCAGCAGCACTCAGCACCAGGGAGCTATGGCTCAGATGACTGAAAACAACCTCAAAATCGAGCCAAAAATCCTCCTTTCACATTCACTGGCCTCACAGCAAGGCCCACGGTGAAACGTGTATTTCATCTGGACGTTTGACTGCAAAGGGAGGAAAGATTTCCCACCCAATCAGGCAGCTATTAATAATGAGAACCTGGTATTTAGCAAGGGAGGTATTAAGGCAAAGGCACACGCCACAGACACCAGATCTTCAGCCTCTTCTCCTAAGCGACAGAGAAGCTCCCGCGCTCAGATCCCACCACTCAAACCAGACCATAGTATGGGATTTATCATGGGCTCAGAGGAATGCCTGGCCCCTGCTGCAGCTTGCTGGGAGAGAAGAGAGGCTTAGGACAGACTGGAAAGTTGCTACCAAAGGATACGAGAACTACACCTGAACTACCCAGCCATCCACGCTCCTTGGGCTCCTGAGTTCCCAAAAGCTATGTTTTCCAGAAGGCTCCAGAAAATTCAAAAGTAATGAAATGCAAGCAAAGGCAACCCCTGAAAACTTGCAAGAGATCTCAAAGACGTCCTTTCCTAGCATATACCTCAGAGTAACACCAGTACACCGAGCAGCTCTACTTCTGCTGGGTAAGAATAAGTCCGTTAACTTCAGCTGGGACCTTAGCAAAGCATGCAAAGAAATAAATACTCACCTAAATCAGAGGATGAATTATCTGCCTGTACTTGATCCCAGGTCACTCGACTCCACAGCGCTTGAATCCAGTGGAAGATGTCCCTGCTCATGGCAGGGGGGATGGACTAGATGACCTTTAAATGTCTTTTCCAACCCAAACCATTCTGCGACCCTACGAACGTACAACTGGAGAGTCGCCCTGCTCCTGTGCAGACCTCCCCTTCCAGAGGGCTTGAACCTGCCAACACGAGCCACTGCTGCTCACAGGGAATATTTCTTTTCAGACAGGCCCGGCACAGATGGAAGCCCTCTCCCGGCAGTCTTCAGCTGTCAGATACGGCCCTTCTCAAGGCACTGACAGAGCCCCGCACTTGGCCTTTCCCACCCGCCCCCCAGCAGAGCCAGCACCGAGCCCCCAGCTTTCCAGCACAGGGCTGACACCACGCGAGAACAAGCCCCACCAGAAGCCACCACTCTCCAGACTCTCCTCCTCTACCCCTTGGGCATCTCTAGGCCCTCAAAGGCACATCATCAAACCAGGACTTGCCAGCACTTGCCCAGACCGCTGGGAGCCGTGCGGCACAGACTGGCACCGATCAGACACTGGTTTCGGAGGCAACACGTTCTGGCTGGAGGGAGAAGGACCACTGGGACGTCTCCCCTCCATTTCCACCCACCCAGTCCATGAGAAAGGCGCCGCAGGGAGCAGCCAGCACCCGCAGAAACGCTGTTGGCAGGGCAGGTCCGACACAGACGGGGCCAGGCTCTTCCCAGCATTTGCCCAGGAGCATCTCCCCAGCACCGACCCTCGCCTCTCCTCTGCTCAGCCAGATCCTTCCCCGCGCGATCCCCTGCCAGGATTTAAACACGGGAAAAGCGACCCTGCACCAACCCACTCCCATTCACCTTCCCTCCTCTGCTGTCCCAACCAAATGATCAGATCTACAGAGGCAAAAAAAAAAAAAATCCTATATTTGACAAACATTTTTCATAATTGGGGCTATAGCTACTTCCACAATGAACAGTGCAAAATTTTCCAAATTACACTAAAATCATTTCTTCTCAGAAGATGACACACTGTACCAACAGCAGAGCCTGGCAGCCTCTCGCCACTCTTAACCATTAATAGCTGGGCTCACTGTTTACCAAAAGCCTGTGAAAACCTGACCTTCCCCGCCACTGCCCCTCACTCCCGAGCAGACACCACTCACCTCAACTTTCAAGATACCTTCCCCCTTCATATTTTCTCTTAATGTTTGACGATTTGAGCTAGGAATTACAGCTGCCATCACCTCCCCGAGGAACTGGAGCAAGACAATTAGGCTCAGCCTTCCCAGAGTTCACAGATGCACCTTGAGCTCTACGTCCAGGCTTCTCCTGTCCGAGCACATGGTGCGTGTACACAAAAAACTTAACCAAGACCCCAAGACTAAATACCTCCATTTTCATCTAAGGTACAGATGCTAGGGGGGAAAAAGCGTAAAGGCCAGGACAACCAACAAGAAAGAGGTACAGTAACAGAGCCGGCATAACTAAGGAGGAAGCAAAACTTGAAAATTTAATGCATGAATATAAAAACCTAGCAATTATCTCACAATTAAGAAAAGCAAGTACATCTTAGGTTCAACATCAGATACTCCTAACCATCCATCAGTCCATGAACCATGTTGGGTATAGAACAGCAAATATGGTATCCGTATTAGAAAAGGGGTGGGGAGACACTGCTGTGGGTTTCATTAGCTTTATCGTAACAGCCAAAGCTGTAAGTATTGTGAAGAGAAGAATAATTAAAGAGACAGCAATAAACAGAAGCCAGGATAAAACATAGGGCAGGTTTATTGAAGACATATGGTGCAAACTAACCCGGTATCTTTCTTTACTGAAATAACTGCCCCTTCTTCAATACCGTACCGTGGGTAATTCAGCTGGAGAAGATGGGAACTAGCTAAAGTTTTAAAAAGGCAGAAAACTAGGCCAAGAGAAGATGACACCGAAATGATTTAAAGAAAATACTGCCCTGGATGGAGGTTATTTGGAAAGGCCTTGGGAGTCATCTCGCTAACTAACTTCACTGATGGCCTTGCTGCAAATCAGCGGAGTCCACTGATACTTGATGAAATTAAATTGGGAAGCACATCCAACACAGCAGAAGACCAGAATATTACACAAGAAAAAGTTATGACTTGAGGACTAGAATAACAAGAACAGAACTAAATCCAAGAGCATAACAGGAAAACTCTGAATTCCTGCAGTAAATTCAGGGTTTACCAGTCAGGAATTACAGAGGAGACAGACTGATGCACTAGTCAGGATGGCAGAACCAAAGGGATGCAGCTGTGAAAGTGGCAAACATGATCTTAATATGTTGTTCAGGCTGTTTGTAGAGATAAGGAAGTAATAAACGGCATGCTAATAGCTCTGCAAGAGCTCAGCTGGAATCGCATGTACAACTGCACCGCATTACAGAAGAAATAACTTAGCTGCGAACAGATGGAGGAGGCAGCTAGCAGAGCGACCGCAGGAACGGATGTTCTCCAGCACAACACCAAATGGCTTTGACCGAGCCACGCGTGCTCTGGCTGGAAGCCGGCGTGCACACGCGCGTGTGCGCGGGAGGACGTGCGCACCAGCGCAGCGGCAGAACGCAGGAGCTCATCCCATGGAAGCAGCCAGGCTGCAAACCGGGTCCCGGGGAGAAAGCTGCTACGTTAATATTTAGAAAGCAACGCCTGCACCCGCAGTAGAGGAGAGGCAGCCTTAATGACCCAGCATTAACGTTGCTAACGAGAGGTAACTCAGGCAACCCTAAATATGCATAAGATCTGCTGTGGCAGATTTACATTTCCACTCTGGATACCTTTTAGTAAACACGGACAGAGCAGCTTTCAACCTCAGACACTTCTGCTCAAGAAAATTACGAGGTTCCTGTGGACAGAGCCACGCGAGGCTTAAAATCTGCTCTGTGAAGCGTTCCGAGGAAAACAGGCAAGGAGGAGGTTGCCTACCACTGGGACCAACTGCATGCACGTTACAGCACAGTGCCGAAAGGGATCGTGTTGTCCTGTATATTTAACAAGCAAATACTTCTCCGTTTCCTCCAAGTTGAGCTCTGGGAGACATCAGCCCAGCAGTCGTCGCGCAAGCCTCAGGCCACACTAACGCAAGTGCAATAACAGTTTATGGGTTTATAAGTTAACTTTCCTACTTTTCCCTGTTTATTTCTTCTGCTGGAAGATAAGTCAACAGGCCAAAGTGATCGTGCCGTTTATTATGCAACTGTTTGTCAGTTAATATTTGTGTTCCAGCGAGGCAACCACCAGAGAAGCGATGCCTCAGCAGCTGCCCTCCCTGCCCGAAACGGGAGCAGAGGGGGTGCGGAGGCACCCCACGCAGGGCACGGCGCAGCTGCAGCACCCTCCAGACCTCGGCTGAACCGTGCCAGCCTCGCCCCTGCCCCATGCACTCTTACTGCTCGTGACCGGTACCTGCCACCGTGTGCTTCTCTACAGCTACCGAACAGCACACACACGTAAACACAGGCTTTCTAAATTTAGCCCTGCTTCTCCTTTCTCCCACCTCTCCTTCCACAGCATGAGAATAATGGTGGCAATCTCTTCTGGCAGCAAGCAGAACTAAAAGGATTAATCTGCTACATCTCTGTAGAAGTACTTCAGTAATTAAGAGGAGCAACTGCTGAACAAGATTAGCAACAAGACTAGAACAAAATATAAGCAGCAACAGGGACCTCTGCAAAAGCGTGCATCGAGGTGTTACACCTGCCATCCGGGCCATCCAGCGCCCCAAAGTACAGGCCTGCTGCTTCGCCCTCCGCTGATGGTCAAAAGGCAGCAGATGTTGGTATTTCTTATTCCTTCTGCTCTCCCCTCCATCACGTGCCACTGCTGCTCGTCCTTACACTCGCACCAAATCCATTTGTGCATTGGTTTTTGCTAGACACCTCACTTTTGAAATGCACGAAGGAAGCCAGTGTTGCTGAAAGGCGTCATGGACGCTGAGCGGTCAGGTCCCCGGAGGTCCCCCGACGGGCTCCCTGGCCACACCACCTCCCCGCTCTGGCTACAGCCACTGCGCAGAGCGGCAAGTATCCACAGCGGGCACCGGCTGCTTGCCCTGGCTCGGGACCGCCAACGGGAACATCAGCAGGAGCTGGGCAGGGCAGGGGGAACAGGCACACCGCCTCCGGAGCTCCCTGGCCGGGGCGGCACGTTCAACAAAGAGAGCAGGGCAGAACCCGACTGGCAGCCGGCAAAGCCGCGCGATCCGCCATGCGCTGGGCCCGCAGGCAGCCTGCCCCGCGCCGCGGGAAAGCCAGGACAGACACAGGGCAGCCGGAGCACCTCACCTACCCCTGCTCCAGGCTGAGCCCTGCTTTAGCAGGAGTCTGAAGCCAGTGCGACACATTCCCACCGCATCCCTGTGCTGGCTGTTTCACCAGCGTTTAGGAACGGCTCCCTCTCGATAGGAGCAGACTCCCCGGCGCAGCGCGGTGCCCTCCTGCGTGGCTGGTCTGGAAACAGATGCTGCCCGGGCTCCAGAGCACAGCGGTTCCTCTCCTCCACGCCCTGCAGAGCCGAGGCAGCTGCGCACAGGCTACACAAACTGCGAGCACAGAGCAACAGATATATTTAAAACAGGACCTGCAATATGACCTAAATTTTACTTCTGCAAAATGAAAATAGTAGCTCCAAGTGTATTCCTCACACATGACATTTTCTTTGTTTCCTCTTATATTTAGGACGCGGGTTTTCTACCCCTCCCATGAGGTTCAGGCACACAAGAGAAACACAAAAAGCAACACCACAGCTAACGGGAGGAGATTTTCTTTGGAGTGTTTAAAATTGTTTGCCAGGCAACATATTAAACCAGCAAGAGCTGCAATTAAAAACCTGTGGGAGTTTCATTGCCCCAGCACGTTAGGGGCTGAGAAGACTGTCCGCTCGGGCCTTCCCGCGCCTCGGGGCTCCTGCGGAGCTGCAGCACCAGCACCTGATGCTCCTGGCTGAGCACGTCATCGGGACGCAGATTCCCCGCTCCCTCCTTCCCCTCCCTAGTCACCTCAATCAGTACGCCAGCTCTGTTCTCATCCCAGCCTTACTCCTTCGTGTGTCAGTCCCCATTTTAGGGAGTGAGGTCTTCCAAGAAATATCCTGGATGTTATTTTTCTCAAAAGTATTTGGCAGCAGATGATCCTAAGTTTTTCTTAAAAGGTATGTGTGGATGCAAGAAGGGCCATCAGAGCTCAGCTGCGCTTGTCCCAGAGAAGCAGGACAGGAGGAATCCAGCTGCTCTGGCCCAGAGGTCCCGGGCACTTCAAGCTTTCAGGATGCGGGATGGAAGCACCAGAGCACCCACGTTCCCTCTTCTTCACTGAACACACACAAGAAAAGGAAAGGTACCTGCGCAGAGTTAATCCCGCATGAGACCAGCTCTCCAGAGCGAAGGTTTCCCGCCGTCCCAGGGAAGCCGGTCCCAGCAGAGCAAGGCCTCGTGCGGGGGCAGGCACCCGTCCCTCCTCCCCTCCCGCGGGCGGGTGCATTCGGAGGAGCATCATCACCATCGCACCTGCAGCTCCGAGGCCGAGGGAAGGCGCAGGTGTAAAGGAGAGCCCAACAGCGGTTTAGCAGGAGCTGCACCTCTGGGAATGGATTCAATGTCAAGTGTCAGCAAGTAAATTGCTATTGGCTTCTCAATAAGCAGCAGTAGTGAGCTAAGTGTTTCCCTGTGTTGTGCAGGCTCTCTCCGACTCAATACAGCAGTATTGACAGCACAATCACAGGGTAATCCAGGCTCCACTAATATCTCAGCACTTCCTCATTGAAAATACACTTTCCACTTGGACACCAGCCCATTAGCGCAGGCTCACATCGCAGCATCCCCCCCGACCAGCCAGGACACGCAGCAGCACAGCCCCCAGCCGCTCCCCAGAGCACGGCCCCGAGGATCACAGAAAAGGGGCTCTTTTTGCCAAGAGAAATCACCAATGGAAAAGGGATGAAAGGTAATCAAAAAGTCTTTACAACCCAAGTCTCTGTAGGTTCTGAAAAGAAGCGGTTATTTCCTTGCTAGACAACAGAAGTTCATTCAGGGAATTAACTCTCCTCTAGCCCCTTACCCTCCGATTGTCATCCTTCCTTGCTATCTTATCTCTCAACGTAGACCGTGGATTCCTCCAGGCAGAAGCCTCTCTCCTTTCATTCGCTGAAAACCAGAGACCTGCTCCTGCGCAGCAGAAATACCTCCATCCTACTCCTGCACTACAGGGCACGGGCGCTCCGGCAGATCACTGACGCTCTGCTGGCAAGGACGCCCTCCGACAGGCGCCGCGCTGGACGTCCGCAGGCACTGGGGATGCCTTCACCTGGAGGAAGCCTCCAGAGCGCTCCGGCAGCCACCCTCACAGCACGACGCAACTCATTTTAACAGGCTCTGTCACTAGGCACGCGTGTGCTTTGGTACGCATCTCTGATGTAAACGCTGATCTTGACTGCGACGACTGGATGAAGGACTCTCACTGAAAATTAGGTTGGCTGTTTTGGATCGTATAATAAAAATCAACAAGTCCCAAGTACGTGGGAGTATTTCTTTTTGTCCTAATATAGCACTGCCACCCATAAACCTCAAAACACAGCAAAAAGTGGACGAGCATCCCTATTTTACATGATGTAACTGTGTTCCAAGTTCAACGTCATTGAAAAAGTAGGGCTGAAAGTGCCACAAGATCTCAATCGAGGTAGCGCTTCACCTGCAACATCTGGACAGAAGTTCGCACCGTGGCTCCCAGACTGAAGCATCACATCACACAGACTGGTTCCAAAAAGGTTATGCTCTTTTTCTAAGAGCACAAGCCATAACAGGGACTGGTAATCAGACACGAGCAGAGGGTGGTTGCAAGGCAGAGCAGCATCAGAAAACATGAATTTTTCCTGAGACAGCTGCTCTAGAGCTGTAAGGAACACACGGGGCCTGGGGGGAAGCTTTTGGGACACTGGCATCAGCAGCCACTGCCATGTGCATGGGAAGTCCCGATGCTTTCGCTGGGGAGCAAGAGCCTTCCCGCCACTTCAAACCCGCTGGCGGTAAGAAAAGGCACCCACACCGCTTGGGTATTTGGATGAGTGGGAGGCAGAGGGAGGCAGGCAGAAGATGACAGACCAAGGTAAGTTTAAAAACAGCAGGCTTTAACACAGTTAAAACACACATGCATCACGAACACACAAAATATCTTAACCATTCATGCTTTAGCTTCTTGCTTAACTCATTACAAATGTACTAGTTTAGCAAGGCAGAGCACCTTGAACTAAATAACAAAAATGACAGTTTGCTCATTTGCAGGTATCTAATGTTACCAACAATGTGAAGACAAGATCAGAAAGTGAAAAGCAATAAAAAAAGCCTACTGGAGGATCCTCTCGGGTTGGACCAACCCTGTGTGCTGCTAGGGCAGGTTTCCAGCAGGGCCCACGGAGCCGCTCCCGTCACAGTGCACGGGATTCACCCACGACTCCCTGCTCTGAACTCAGGAGCACAGGCAGGCGGCTCCACGTTCCCCAGTTCAGAAGCTGCATTCACGTGGAAAGCTGGTGCCTCACAGTATGCAGCACAGAAACGGGACTGCGGAACGGGTTCATACATTCAATTTAGCTTTAATCTATTTCGGTAACAGCAACAGCAAAACCAGGAGGGCAGACACTTCGAGGAAGGCCAGCCACACAGCAGCACACCCAAGGCCTCCTGCCACCCCACACAACTTTTCCTAAAGACTGTGCCACAGTAATTTCACTGCCATTGCTGCCGCAGAAGACCAGTTAATCTAAGGATGCCTTTTACGTTTTGCAGCCACATCCTGAGATGCCTGGCACAATGCCAGGCGCTTACCAAAATGACTAACTTCTGTTGTGTCCTAGCACCGGCAAGTAGCATCTTCCACCTCACCAAGGCCGTAACAGCACCAAGTAAGAGGAGAACAGCAGATAAACATGGAGACATGGAGCGCTTCCAACGGCGGTGCATCCCACGACCCAGTTCCCAGCCGGCACAGAGCCGCGCTGTCCGCTGGACACGGTACGCCGCAGCAAAGAGCTGAGCAGAAGCGTTCGGAGGAGAACCTCTCCGGCACGGCCACGCTAACGTTAAATTGCCAGGAATATGAAGGCAAGGTCAGGGAGCCTTCTGCTGCAGACAGGGAAGGTTATTCGGTCTGTGGTCAGATGAGGAACAGAGATCTGGTTAGGAAGAGGTTAACGCTGCTTCAGCCCGCAATCTGATAAATGGCTCTGCAGAAAGCAGGTTCTCTCACTTTGAGATATGATGTCACTAACCTTTATTGATCCACAATCAGAGAACTTTGCTTATCTCTCTCCTGTGATATGCTGCCCTCCTGTACTCAACTAGTGTTTAATACACTGCTGGGCACCTTGCACTCTTTATAGCTCACGCCACACCTCCGCCAGGCCGCCGGGGACAATATTTTACAGGCTGCGCCAGCCCAGCTAGCTTGAGGGATAAGCCACAGGCGTGCATCCCTCCCGCCCCACCGTCTCCTGCACTGGGAACCTGCATTTCAGAGAAATATTATACACCTATACTGGAATACCTCGTGAAAAGAGGGGGCAAACAGCGCAGCTGTGGTCCAGCGTGGTCTTACAGCCTCGTGTACAGTAGCGGGTCTTCAGCCCGAAGCCGAGGTGAGCACGTGCCCTCTGAAGTTACCGTTCCCATGGGAGTGTTTATTTTTACCCAACTTTTACTATTTTACAAAAACGACACTTTACTTTTAGCCTCAACTTCCTTTTTAATATTTGAGGTGAAACATGAAGTTAGGTGACTAATACAAGAACTATAAATTAACCATTTATTCCTATGTGGCAGGAAAGCATTTGCTGTCGATTGTATGCACCAAATCCAGTGGGTTTTGTTTCAAATATACTAGCGATGCCAGAGAACAGCTGAATAGCCAGGCAAAGTCTGTAACTTAAACAATTAGATCAGCCATGCGCAGAGACGACCGGAGAGGAGCTTCAGAGAGTCTCAACACCGGCAGGCAACCCTATATGCTGCTTTTCTGCTAGATAACACACAAAGAAGTCGCCCATGAACTACTCGCGTGCATTTCTGGTTTTTACGTAGCTGTACCCTTACCAGAGAAAAGCCTGTGCGTCAGCGGGGACAGACCCGTGCAAAGCTCCCCCCGCACGGCCGGGGCGGGATGGCAGAGCCCCCAGGAGCAGCGCCCGCACCCCGGTACCAGCCGTGCCCCCCAGCCCAGGGCCCCCCGCCCGGGCTGGAGAAGGATCGGACACTGCGGCGAAGCACGGGAGGTGCAGAAAGACCTCTACACATAAGAGCGCGAAACCCCTGAGGTTACAAGAAATGACAGCGTAAGGCGGAGAAAAGGCCCAGAACAAGACAGAGGTATTTAAAAGCAACAAATGGTAGACAGAAGTACATCGGGTGCTTCTGCCTTATACCAGCAAAACCAAAGCGGCACTCGCTTACACTGCAAGGCTACTCTCACTCATGATGGGAAACTGCGTGCCGCCAGCCACCCCTGCAGCCAAGAGATTAGAGAGGCTCAAAACCATACTGGAGGTCCTGGAGAGGTGGAGCGAAGCATCTCAAGATTTGTTCTGAAGGTTATGTGAACCTGTCTGCTTCAATGGATAACTGGCCTTGCAAAGCTTTGGAAAAGAGACAGTGGTAAGTTTTCCAACTTACAGATAATTGTTATAAAATAGCTGTGACCTATTTTACTCATTATCCACCGAGCCAAAAAAATGCACTCCTGTACCACTGCAGGACAAGTTTTAGGCTAGGAGTTAAGGCTTTCCCTGTTAACTACGAGGGATGAAGCACTGGCACAGGCTGCCTAGCGCAAGATCGCGAGGACAGCCAGCCACGGTCTCAGCAACATCGCTCCCTTGGTACAGCACGAGTCCCCTTCCAGACCTGGGCTTCTGTGACTATAAATACACTGCTATGCAGACAGGGCAGAGAAGAAGAAAATTAGGAAGAAATGTCCACTTTGCACAGGTCAAATTACTACAAATTACTGTTCTGATGCAGTCTAGTGATTCTTATAGTTTCAGACACGCACTGAACTTTCTTTTTTTAATTAAAGGTCTTTTGAACCACGTGCTTCTTAAAATAGTAAATTACACCCTTCTCCAATTTGTGGAAATAAGTTAGGAACGCTGTCCCAACTACCAACCTGGGCAGAGAGCATTAAAATCCCAAACTTAGATTTCCTGCAAGTCAAGAGACATTTGAATTAGAGGGTTTGGACTGTAACCCATTAATACTCCTGCTCAGTCGTTAAGTTCACGTACAGAGCACTAAATATTGCAGGACCCAAAGAAGGAGAAACGCAAGGGCCGGTGGCTGAGCTGCGCTCTGTCCCTTTGACAGCTGGAGAGAAATCGCCACCAACCCACGAGGAAAACACTTCAGCTGATCCTGATCCTAAAAGCAAACCTGGATAGACACAGAGGTGCTGCTAATGAATGGTTTTCATCCTGGTGCTGTCTCTCCCTGTCAAGTGCCGTGCAATATTTATGATGAAAGTCACCTCGGGTGACTCCCCGCTCCGCAGAGACCTGCGGACAGCGGCTCCAGCCTCAGCCAACAGAAATGTGTGGGAAAAGAAGCTGAATCCCCGGGCTGTTATCTGCACCAGCTAAAACGAGTGAGGAATTATCTGCCATCCACAAAGCCGCACAAACCTTTCAGTCCAACCCTGGACCGCGGAACCCCAAACTGCGGCCAGGAGGGAGCGCAGGGAATTGGGTCCCCGCGAAGCAGCAGGAGGTCGGGAAGGTGCTCCCGCCCAGGCCGTCGGGGAGATGCTCCCGCCCAGGCCGCCGGGGAGATGCTCCCAGAGCTGCACCGCACGGGGTCTGCTGGCCCCAGCACAGGCCCGCAGAAGCACAACCCCGGGGCCGGGAGCCAGCCTGGACGTCCCGCAGGGTCTTCCCCGGGCACTGGCACCTTTCGGCCGCGCCACCCTGCACCCCAGGGACCGGGGAACAGCACCGCTGAGGCAGGCCTAGCACACACCACCTCCAGTTACATCAAGCAGTTACCTTAAAGCAATCCCATCAGCACGCGGGGTGCTGAAATGCCCTTTCCTGTACTGACCGCAGCAACCAGAGTCGGCAGCGCACCGCTTCCAGAGAACCCCTTCGCTGCTTCAGGCCATCCACTACAGCAGTAACTGAATGGTCACAAGCTGCCGAAACAAAGTTCGCACCTTCAGTTGGAGACAGAGCAAAAAAACCCCAAGCAAACCCTGAAAACTTATTTAGAAACAGTAGAGAAACCTTGTTCCAACCTGCCCTTGCCTCAGGCATTGGCATCATCAGGTGGGAACAGGATTCAAATATCTCAAATAATACACAAAGGATTGAGTCAGCTGCAACCTTTTTAAGATCTTCCTTTTTGAGGATCTAGTCAACACTGAAGATTTTCTTCAGCTTTCCCACTGCCGCTATTTCAGTAATGCTTACATCTCTGCTAACCAGGGGAGGCAACCTGGTGCCCGAGAGGCTGCTCCTCTTGACTTCCACCACCGCTACTCGCACTGTATGTTGAGCTACCAGAAATTTAAAGAAACCATTCAGACAGTTCGACTGCTCGGATGTTTCCTCCACAAAAAAGCTTTTGGTGTAAATATATCCTGCTGCAGCTCAGCATCTCCACTCCATTATGGATGGATCATGAGACTCAGCAAATCCCTGCCAAAACAGAAGTACTTGGAAGAGTTACAACTTTTAATGTACATCCTATACGATAACTTCACAACATCAGGGAAAACACAATTCAATACAGCTAGCACAGAGGTGGCCAGATAAATAACTTAATTTCTGGAGGATATGTCTTTTAGACATAAGCATGTTCCAGGGCAGTCTGACGGAGCTGTCTCGTACCAGTCTCGGCTACTAATTCCTACCAAGGTATTTCTGGAAACTGGATCTGCCTCGAAACAGACGCTGCCGGATGCCCAGCAGGAGACATCACTGCCCAGAGCCCTCTGCACAAGCTTGGGATAAAATAACTGTAATACTGCGGGCACATCTTCACCCGCCTAGCAGTTTCATAACAGCGAGTACCTTCGCTCCACTGGATTTAACAAAAGGAGGAGTTTTATTTTTTTCTAAAAACCTTCACCACAAACCCCAGTCCTCTGCTCCAGCCACTGGACCACTCTGTAGGTGAATTCCCAGAAACATCCCCGCTTCGAGCCCTGTAAACCCAGCGACGTCGCTGTGCTTGCGGCCGCTCCCCACCCCAACAGAAGCCCGAAGCGGACCCACGGGGCTGGCAGAAGCCCTCCGGCTGACCGCACCGCTCCGCGCGTCAGGGCGGTTCGGCAGGAGCCCGGGCTGTGCCCCAAGAGGCAGAGTAGGAAGGGGAGAGCTTTTTCTTTTCTTTATTTAAAAGGTGCTGCTGGAGGTAGAAACACATGAAAGTCTGTGTAGGACAAGGGAAGGAATTATCCCTCCCATTGATTTTCGCTCTGGGGTATTAGAAAGAACACAGCATTTATCTGGAGATTTCTTCCCAAAGCTAACTACGGACTTTCAAACGTAAATGAGACTTGAAAGGGGCTTATCGGCCGAGGATCTGCTGAAACCTCACCAGAAGGTGGGCGCCCCGGTGGGAGCTCTCTGATCCATCCTCCCTCTCGGACAGCTGAAAGCCCCGCTCTCGGCCCCAGCCCAAGCTGGCAGCGGGGGGGGCACAGCCCAGGGAAGGCAGCGGGCAAGAGCTGCAGGACAGCGGGGCTCCCCACATCCCTCCTCTTCCAGCGAGCATCCCTTCAGACCTGCCCGCCGCTGCCGCAGGGACCCGCGAGTCCCCTTCCGCAGGGCCATGACGGCATCGGGACGTTACAGCGTTGGCCACCCTGTGCCCTGAAAGGGCTGGGGGCAGAGCGTCCCAGCTACGGCTGGACGCAGCCCAGAGACACGGGCTCGCTGCCCTTCCAAGCTGTCTCCATCCTCCAGCAGCCAAGGCTACGCCCCGGGAACCGCAGGAGGATAAACCCTGACCTGGAGAAACCCTTCTGCAGGACTCCCAAACACATAACCGCCCTACTGCTGCCCCCGAAGCCGTTCCCGGAGCCCCCTCTGCCCCGCGCGGGCTCTGGCTGCCACGCCGCAGCCCGGCTCGCTGGGAAAAACCTCTGAAGCCTTGTCTCCCGTCCGCTGTCTTTCCCAGGTTGTAATTGGTGAGGCAGGAGATTAGAAATATCGGCAGCCTCTAAGTAAGACTTTAATTTACTGGCAGATCAATAGCGCTAGGGTTATATTGGCAAAGTGTCTACAACTCTATTGACTCACGCAATTCCTCTTATCAATTTATCAGAAATCTGGAAGCCAGAAGATATTGTTTGAAGAAAAAAGGCAGCAGGAGTTTGAACACTTAGCATGGGCTGCCCAATCAGGCTCTCAGCACTAAGCATTTTACAGCAGATGTATCTACTGCAAAGGAGGCTAATATATGATATGATTAAGAGCTAACTTGCTTCCTCACATGCCACGCAGCCTTTTCAAGTTGCTTCTCACCTCAGACCTTTGCACTGAGAGAGTCACTAGGACAGACACAGTCCCACCAGCCCAAATCGAATAAAAAAACCTGTATTTCACACCACAAGATCCTAAATTCAGACCCTCCTGCCTGGACCCTGCCCAGGCTGACCTCGGCTTCCTATAAAATCTTAGCTCTATGAAGTTAAAAGTCCACCGCAGCACTGGGAATCTGTTCACAAGGATTTCAGAAAAGTCAGTGTTTCTGCACTTACACAGAAAATGAGAAAGGGAGACGTTTGTCTCCCAAACCTTACTTCCCACCCTCGAATGAAGAGTTCAAAGCACACGGACCGCTTCCTTTCCCCGTTACAGCCGGACGGCCGTAGCAGGCGCGCAGCAAACTGCTGCTGTCCGACAGCGGGACAGACCTGTTCTGGGGGGAGCCGGGGGGGAGAACGGGACACAACAACCCGGCCTCACCCCTGCTGCGCATCCCCCCCAAACCCCATCGGCTTAGTCCTTATTCCGCTGTGCCGGGGGGTCTGCCCCTCCGGGGGGTACCCAGGCAGAGGCACTCGGTGGGAGAGCGAGCGGCAGGGACGGCAGGACGGCCGCTCCTCGCCAGGCCAGGGGCAGCGCTGGGAATTTCGGGAGTTCGAGCTCCCGACTACAGCCCAGCTCCTCCCCGCCGCGGTCCCACCGCCATGAGATGTCCCTCTTGAGAAGCACCAGACAGCAATGACCTCCTAACAGCTCAAATATGAGCTTGCACTTGTGCCACCTTCGAAAAGGAACTCTTTATCAGCAGCAGGTGGGAACATGTCCCACCCCATCTGAAGGATGCTGAAGCAGACGAAGCGAGCACATGGAGACCCTCACCAACCCCTTGCTCTCCCAGCCTCACCCCAACCAACTCATCTTCTCCCGCAGCGAGGTGGAGCCGCGGGCAGGGTCCTGGAGCCGGAGCAGCAGCCCTTGCTCCCGGCAGGTTACACACCTCCTCCTTAGCATCGGAATGGAGCAGGAACCGCCTGAAACCCCGGGGCCTCCTCATCTCCATCCACCCTGCAGCTCCTCATCTCCATCCAGGCCCCGCTCCAGTCTGTAACAGAGGTAGCCTGATGCCACAAGGAGAGGAGTTGAACTATCTAGTTGAAGATGATCTCGCTGAAGATGTCCCTGCCCATGGCAGGGGGGTTGGACTAGATGGCCTTTAAAGGTCCCTTCCATCCCAAAGCATTCTGCGATTCCATGACCTACACTGAACACTCCTGTAGCAAGTGAAAGCTGCTAGGTGGTACCCAGGGCCTCTGCAGAGCTCTGTGCCCTGCTGGGACCACACAGCTCGGGGCCCTCTGCCCCAGGGCAGCCCCGGCTCCCCAACGCACCCCAGCCCCGCATCCCGCCCCGGCCGAGGCTGCGCTGCCCGGGCAGCGCACCAGCGCTCGGCTCCCTCTTCAAAAGAGACCAACTCAGCTGTAAATAAAAAAGTTTCAACTAGATTGGAGACATCCCAACTGCTTAATGGCTCTCTCCTTTTTAAATGCAGATTTGAACTTTTCACCCAGGGTCGGGCAGCTGGAGCCCAGCCCGGCCCCAGCGGGGACCAGGCGCCGGAGTCTGCTCCGCTCTGTGCGTGGGCCAGGCAGCAGCATGGACCACAGCGTCCCTGACCCCCAGCAGCGCGGACCCCGCCGTCCTGGCCCCCAGCACCCCAGCCCGCAAGGTGCGGCAAAGCCCTGAAAAGCTGCTGACGCTGCTTGGCTGCACGGACCCCCCCTCTGCCCACCGCTTTACTGGGGGAGATGATGCCAGGGGCCAACTCGCGTTTTGAGAGCGCTGGTGACTCAGCCTGCCTGTCCCAACTTTAACTTAGCTGGGAGGTCCTGAGCAGAAGTCAGAGTTAGAGAAAACCTCACGGGAGTCCTACCCTGGAGGAAAAACTGGATCTTTCGCTGCAGGCTTCACAGCAGGCTCTCACAGCTGAGTTAAACAAGACCACTGAAACCCAGAGCATGGATTCAACGTTTCCAGAGCATGGATTCAACGTTTCCAGAGCATGGATTCAACGTTTCCAGCCAACCCTTATAAAGACGCCATCCCCCAGACTGCTGATGTTCAAAGCTGCTGCTCAGGGAAGCACATTACCTGCTCCTCTAGGGAGAAGTTTGAGATGTTCAGCTGCTCATTAAGGGAAACAGGCATTTAGGTCTTTCTTCCAACAGGAAAGTATTTTGGAAAGGAAAAACAAAAGAGCCATCTGGTTATAGTGACAGAATCTAAACTCTGTTCCCTGGGGTGACATCGGGCAAGTCACTTATCCACACTGTCTGGGTGCGAGCGCTGCTCGGACCAAAGCCCCCCACGCACCGCCTCTCCCGCGGGAACCGGCGCTGACAGCACTCAGCCCATCTCCTGCTGACACAGGAGCTTCTGTCCCCACCCTGTCTCCAAAACGTCACCCTTCTGGGCAGAGCTGGGGCAGTGCTGGCACACCTCTCCAGGTGAATCCCTGCAACCCCAGAGCCCACGGCGAGGATGCGGCCCCGCACACCGCAACCCTGCGAGCCATCCCGACCCCTGCGCACGGCAGGGCGACGGGCGTCCCCCCGGTACGGCTTCCATCGGCTGCCAGAGCCCGCGTCCAAACCAAGCACGTTGAGGAAGTCTTGAGCAAGTCAACCAGAAAGGAGAAATCAAAGGAGGGAAAGCCGTGGGAAGGCAGGCAGGGGAGGAGCGGTGGGGGCATCAGTAAGCTCTGGAATAAGCACCTTCAGCATTCGCTATGGATGCTCAGAGGGATAAAATCGCTCTCTGAACTTTTAAGGGAAAACTTGTTTATGATCTGGATTAAAGGATGCCTTCTCCATCATTGTAGAAACCTCCCTGAGGGCACAGGACACCCAGCCCGGGCCAGCAACCCCCGCCTGGCACTCAGCACATCCCAGCTCGCAAACCACCGCTGGCATCAACGGGCCGTGCGGTGCCACTCTGCGGCCACACCGAGCCAGCTTCTCACCCCAAGGGTCAGAGGCCTCCAATAAAAAGTTTCTGCTCTTATTATTCCAGATCCAAAACACCTCCACGCAGGGTCCCTTGAGTACCAAAGCCGGCACAGGGGAAGGACGGCGGCACGTGGCTGGGGTAGCGGGACAGCGGAGGCCCCGTCCTGCAGCACAGCGCTTGCGCTCTTGTGTCCTCGTGCTAATCTTCCCACAGAAGGACCGTCTTCTGCACAGAAAAGTCTCGAAGCAGAAAGGCAGGGCAGGGGAAGGCATCTGCCTGTCCAACCCCCCCAGGTGCCACTATGAACAGCAGCGGTGACTCGCCACAGTGGATGAGCTTTAGAAAACCACCCGTGACAAGTGTGGTAGGAGAGTTTTGTACACCAGGAATAATTGCCTCTCCTGGAGCTTTAATCATCGGGGTTGCTATGAGAAACTGACTTTTCTCCCCTTGGATTAATCAAAACCATGTTATTCAGCATGGCAGCAGGACAGGTCTGCAATTCCACGTCCCTTTGTCTTGCAAGATGTGAAATGGAAGAGTAAAAGAGGGGAAAAACACATCTCCTGGGTCTAAAATCCAACAGTGACAAACACCACTGGGTATGAGAAGAGTTTCTTCAACTCAGAGGGGCACTGGAGTAGGAAACTGAAATAAAACACTCCAAACCCCCTCTATTTCAGTAGCCATCAGGTGATAATGGAAATATGCAGCAATCAGGGCTCCAGAAGCTGGTAAAAGCCCCTTGACCAGCTAGCCACCACTTCTAGCTGCTTTCGTATCAGGACGTGGAGCTCCATACTAACTTGGGTACATCCCCCCTTCCAGCTGGACGTAACGCTCCAGAAGTTACTCCGTTCCACCTCAAATTTACTCCTCCACCATCATGCAATAGGGCACCGAGGCTCTAAATATGAGCAAGGTGGAATGGGGTGACAAGAGTTAACCTAGGGGCAAAGGGTTACCAGTTTCCACTTGGGACTTGCCAGCCTCAGACTGTAAGCTGTTTCCTTCCCACGAGCTAGGTGGTACCTCAACCTCTCATATTCCACTTAAGCCATTTTATTGCCCAAAGAACTCGCAAGCTGAACAGCGTGCAATTAAGATATGGAAGTAACTAAAGGTAAGAGCCCAAAATACAAACTTGTGAAGTACCTGGCACATGGGGAGAGAGAATCACCACCTGTCCTGAGAGGAGCCCCCTGCCCAAACACTGGCAGGCACTTCAGACAAGCACTGCTCTTACCCAGGACAGTCAGTCCCCACCTCAAGCCACCCCAAGGGACGGGTATGCAGGCTCCCAGTGCACGGAGCCCATGGAGACCTACCCCGGCCCCAAGGGAGGGCTGCGCCGTGCAGCTCCCTTCCTCCACGCAGGGCAAGCAGTGGGAGCCCTAGCAGGGATCAGAGGCTGCAGCAGGCTCAGGCTCCTCTGCTCTGCCCCTGCAGCCCAGAAGCCACGGCCCTACCTTCCAGGGTCAAAACAAAGCCTCAAAAGCAAAAGAAGTTCTGACTCAGCAACTGTGAAAAAGCCTTGGCTCGAGGGCAGAAAGGAAGAAGGGTGGGACAAACACGCAGAGCGCAGACCGGTGATACCCAGAGACGCAAGAGGCTCGCAGAAGAACTGCCTGGGCTTCTAACGCCGGCCGGGAACCACAGCCGTGGCACCCGGAGCTGCTCCTGCCTGGTCGTGCCCAGGGTCTCCTACTGCAGCCCCCACCTTCTGTCTCTGCCCCAAAGCAAGGCAAGTAACTTATCCAACCTGCAACTCCTGCAGCTCTGGCAGAAGCAAACACCTGCAGGGACCACAAAAATAAGATGGAAGGAAAGATCAAACCGAGCAAAATCCTTGAGCCCAACCGAGGACACAAAGACGCCGTTCCCGGGAGAAGAGGAAATGCCTGCCTTCCCCTCCGCAAAAGCAAAAATCAAACTCCCAGCCGATGTCAAAGGCCAGCAATTCCCACTCCATCCTTGTCATGCCCAGGTCACCAGACAGGCCCTCGGAACCTCTCGTCTGGTGAGAATCATTCATCTGATTGCATCTAACAGCCTCAATCTCGACATTAGAAAGCAAACGCTCTGCGCTTCCAGGACATAAAGAGTTGGTTTGGTTCTCCTCCTCCACAAAGCAGCAGCAACTGCCAGAGTCAGGCAGTAAAACGCTCACCCAGACGCCCAAAGCACCCAGCTACGGCAAGCGCCCTGACCAGCTCCTGAGGGCACGCAGAACAGACAGCTTTCCCCCGAGGTTCACAGCCGTCTCCGGCCAGTCCATGCAACTGGGCCCAGCTCCCCAAGGAAACCCGCAGCAGAGCACAGCCCATCTCCCACACCTGCGCTGCTCCCGCAGAGCGCCCGGTGGCCGTCCTTCCTGCACCTCAACGTCGCCCGCGCAGCAGGGGCGCGGGGACCTGGCACCCTCGGCGTGGGCAGCGGGGATTCTGGCGTGGGGGAGTGGGTGGAGCGGGTCAGACAACCGAAATGGGGAGAATAAAGACCTTTTGCTAAAGCTCCAGGAAGCAAAGAGAAAAAACGCTAATTAACTCAGCAGCAAGTTGTTAGTATTTGCATATAAATGCAGCCACAAATCATTACAAACAAGCCAGGACAAGCCAGGCCCATTAGCATACACAGATCCAGCCGGACAGCCGCTCGGTGGGTCACTGAGCAGAGGCAGGCTGCCAGCCGCTCCTGGGGGAGGGCAGGGGGAAAGGGGCCTTATCTCCGCAAACACTCCTACTACCAGCAGCAACAGAAGCCACGGGGATAAGGTTTCTTTCCATATGAAACAAAGGAATGGGATAAATCCTTTGGCCCCACTCAAGAGCAAAATAAGAGCTGGAAAGAGAAAACCCAAAGCGGTGACTCCCCACCTCGGCAGCCGCGCTCTTCCTCACCCGGGACGAGGGCAGAGCGGGCACCGCAGCTGGAGGAGCACGAGTCTCGCAGCAGCAACGGCGATGCCCCATCGAGTACCAGGGGGTCGCAGCGGCCGTCCAGCACCTCCCACCTCTCCCCTCCTGCTGCAGCGGCCGCCGCAGGTCCCTGGGCGTCCACCACCCACAGACATGCCACGGGTGAAGCATCTGGCTCACGTCTGCTGGGTCCAACTGCTGCAACCCCATTTGGTGCAGCACAAAGGCAAGCGAAAGAGGCGAGTGTTTAGGAGAGCCTGGGGATCAGAGGTGTGACTCCTTGAGACGCCGCACAGCCACAGGAGCCTTCACCTCGGAGCTCTCCCTCCAAGGAGGGTGCAGAAGGCAGCAAGCATCACAAATAAATCACACACCTGATGCACCAAAAGAACACGCCCAAAAGCCAGAAGTGGTAAAAAGGACCTGAACGGAACAAAATCCAGGGCTATTACTGCAGTTCAACAAGGTCACCCTTCCAAAAGCCAGAACTAGAGCAGTTTACTTTATCACACTGTATTTCATCTGAGCTTGCCTCCGCACTGCTGAGATTTTTGGCACTTTCTCCGGTGTCAGTGGAGGCTGCAGGTGCGCTCAGCACCGCAGCCCGACCAGCTCCGACCCTCCTCGGCACACATGGCAAGGACCGGGACGGAATCGGATCTCTTTGCATTTGCATACGTTGCATTTGCCTAATGAGTCACTCATTACCATGGAGGACTCAATATTACACAAAATTTACTATTTTCCCTCTCAGAAAAAGCCAAAATATGCAATTCCACTGTTTTGGGGTTCTGCTTGTCCTCTCCCCCCCACCCGGCATCTTAGGATTTAAAAGAAAACTCTAGCAATTACCAGTTTACATCAAGGCTTTAAAAAAAAAAAAAAAAACCCCACACTTTCTAATTTTAAACAGGAAACTCTCCCTGGCAACATCCCAAGAACCCTTCCACAGTGACTTTTATTAAATGCAAGTTTCTCGTCACTGCAACTCTGAGCACAGGCTGTCAGCTCTGGCAGAAAGCAAACCGACACAGCCCCGACGCTGCAGACCGTCCTGGAGCTGCCCGCCTCTCCCCCACGAGATACACGCAGCCCTTCTGTAAAGGGGAAACGCTCATTAAGCTACACCCAGGCAGGCATTTTCAAAACACGGTTTAGAAATGCATTACCTCCTTATCTGCAGTCAGTGAGCATGCCTGGCTTCTTAGAGAGGCCGCAGCATGACACATCTAAACAGGAGCCAAGTTTGAACCATCAGGCAAGATAGAAAGGATGAGCTTCCCCACCACAACAGATAATACGTTACTAAACTGTTCTGAAAGAGTATTAAAGTCGAAATATTCTAGACTAGGTTTCTTCCCCTAAGTGCAAAGTTTCAAAACAGACATTATCAAAGAAATCACAGCAGCTTCTAACAGCAATTCCCATTCTCATGTCCTGCATCACCCGATTGAGAAACCATCCTTCTTCTTCAAGCTCTCGAGTGTGTGTTTGCAGGAGTAATCACTTTTATTTGTCCTGACTTGGAAGCCAGGTGTTAAGCTCACCACTTCACTCCGGATTATTAAGTTTTTCTTCGCTAATGACTCTGTACAGAACAAACCACTAGGAAATCATCGGTCTGCAGAAACAATCAGGATCTGGGGGCTTTATACAGGAATCACTCTTTAACGACCAGGAAAACGGGCACCTGTACAGAGATGTCCATGACTGCTGGAGGAGAAGGCTGAAGCGATGGGAAACTGAGCTGAAGGTTGTACCGATGCAGCTAAATCACTACAGCAACTGAGGGAGGTAACCGAGTGTGACACCCTACCCGGACAACAGGCGCCAGCCGCAGGAGGGGTGACACGGCGCCACACACAAGTAAGCGTGCCCGCACAACGGAGCTGGGTCCCTTCCTCCCCATCGGAAACGTTGCAACAAACCTGGCAAAGTTTTCACACTTGGGTCGGCCTCATCACGCAAGTTCAGCTTTGAGCTGATAAAAACCCCACGCTTTGCTACGGAGAGCGGAGAAGGGGCAGCGGTCCCAACGGCCCCACCTCCACTGCCACGTTCGCACAAGCGGCGAGCAACGTGGCCGAGCGCGCGGCACCGCAGCGGCGCAGGCCAGCGGCTCGGCACGCAGGCAGAGGCCTGGAGCAGAGCCCCCACCGCCCCTCAGGCACGGATATACAGACTGAACGCACCTTGCCGTGGAGTCTAAACACGCTTGGCTTACAAACACAGCGAGAATACTATGCAAACACAGCTGACATCCAGGAGCAAAATCCAACCCCAGTGCAACCTGCCACCAGGGAAAAGCACGCTGCACGTGCTCAGCCAGCCCTCACCCTTCCCTGGTGGCCTCCGCAGCTCCCCGCCATCCCCTCCACTACCGCGTTACATTCCAGGCCTCTACAATGCTAGCAGAGAGATGAAAGAGTCTTTCCAAATGTTATTATGCAACTGCTTAAATAACAACAAAATCAGTATTAAAACCTGCAGCAAATATTTGGTTTAGAACTGCAAAGAACACTAAACAGAGGACAGGAGAGGGGAGATGGAGATACCCAGGGTGCGAATGAACCTCTGGGAGAACAGCAGACGGTTCCTTCAGAATAACATCGGCCAGTGCTGCTGCAGAGGACCGGGGGAAGCAAAGATATTTATTTATTTATTTAAGCAGGTGAAAATACAAACAGAAGTAATCCAAGCTAAACAGTCGCTCCCTGAGCCTGCCCCAGCAGGGGCGGGAGGTACAGTGGCAGAAATCACCAGGGCACAAAACCCGCAGCAGAGGCTGGAGCCATGCAGATGCAGCACCCAGCAGCACCCGGGGACGAGGCCCCAGGCTGCAAACAGCCCCGGCTGCTCAGGCTGGCAGCCCGCGGGCAGACTTTAGCAATTCCCAGCCTCGGCCCCAAGCAGAAGAACCAGCTCCCGGTGCCAGGGCACCCAAAAGGAGAAGGACACTCAGAAGGAACCCAGGGCACTGCAGGGACCAGCTCCTTCTTCCAAAGCAGAAGGACAAAGCTGCCGCACAGCCAGTCCTGGAAGGCTGCGCAGGGATCCTTTGAGTTTAACCATACCGTACTCCCGAGAGGAGAAAATACTAACAAAAATCAATAAATAAAGTAAAAAAAAAAAAATCACTAAAAGCAGTGCCTTCCTTTAGAGCAGCCCAACATCAAATGCACACTGAGGCCCTAATTCAGCACATGCTTTAAGCTAGCACGGTAGCAAAACACGCAGTCCTCCTGCCATCGCTCCTCGGGAAGGGCACTCATTCCTGCCTCTGCGCTCCCCCCTCCCTGCTTCAGCACAGTAACTTCTGCACCAACAGACCGTATCACACGATTATTTCAAATGAAAGGGAAGCTGGCAAAACAACAAAAAAAGATTTTGAGGAAGCTTCCCCCCCCCGCCCTCGCTTTTGGCAGAGTTTTTCTAACGCAGGTCCCTTCCCTAAACTACTTCCCCACGCCACTGCACCAAAGCTCTGTGCCAGCAAAAACCATCCAAGGCAAGACTGCCCTTAGCAGCTGTATCGGCTTCCAAGGCGTGCAAAACGACGGCCTCTGCAACACCCTTCTGCTCCCGACGCCTCTCCTCCCCGCGCAGCACCGCAGGCAGCACCGAGCCCGCTCCGGGATTCGCTTGCCAAGAGCCCGTACACGTGAGTACACAACAGACATTCAAAGGACGGTGCGCGAACGCAGCACGATTTGCTCACCGCGCTGTAAACCTGCTTGTGGACCTTCTTGTTTTGGTTCGAAATCGACTAGCTTTGGTACAGCTTGCAACTGTTTCCAATTCAATTAAGCCAAACTAAAACAAACCCTTCTTGAACTGAAAATAATGTCCACAGGGCATTCTAATGTGCAAGTAAATCCTTTGAAAAAATAATAATAAATCAATGCAAACTTTTCTAAGTAGGAAGCGTTGCTGGTAAGCAGAGAGTATTTGTTATGAAAATCTTTGAAACAGTCAGAATTGGAAACCGAGCACAGCTTTTTACAGACGCTTTTCCGAGCTGAACTGCATTGTTTACTCAAGACAGTTAAAAGGATATCACCAGCATGAAATGAAGTCAACTTCAAAGTCGCACAGTTTCAAGTCCTAAACATGCCACAGCAATCTCATTTTAGGAAAACACATGCTCTATTTTTGTTAAGTGTTTCTCTTCCTCTGCTGTGCAAGAGGCTCGTACAAGGAAGAAGGAACCTTAAGAAAAAAAAGAAAAACCACAACACAACACTTTTACACTCAACACACAATGAAAACATTAAAGAACAAACCCTCTATCCTTCCTGCTGCAGTATCCAAAGTAGCTGTTCTACCAAAAGAAGCCTTATTTTATCATTATCTTCTCCTTTTGTAAACGATCTGTACCGCAAGACTCTCAGCCCTCTTTTATTTCTAGCTGCCAGGAAGGCAGGAGCAGTCCCCGAAAGCAGTTACAGACACTGTCTGTGCAGCTGAGAACTGCCCTGGGGTTCTCGCGCTGGACCCGTCGCACCCCGAGGGTGACCTGGGCAGCGGGAGGGGGAGGAAGGCTGCTCCTTCCCAAATCGCGCCCTCCCCTCGCCCCTTTCCCATCAGCGGGCCGGCGGCAGGTCCCCTTCCCCTCCTCTTCCCAGAGCCGTCCGGGTTAGGCACAGCCAAGAGCATCCCTCGCTGCCGTTGCGGGGACTGAACTGTTCAACATCCAGATAACAGCAACAACAAAGAGAGTGGGAGTCGTAACGAAGGTGAATCAAAACAGAAGTTGAGAAAGCACCCATTCCTGCGCCATAACCCAGCAAGGCCTCCAACAAGACACAGAAACAGCTTTTAATATCCCCAATATTTTGAACGGGGAAAACTGTGACAAAAATACCATCTTTTACCTCTTGGCATACTATGTTTAAATGGAAGGCTGTAGCTTTTTTTGTTTCCCCCTCTTTTTTGAATATTAAAATGCAGAAGACCCACTGGGCACCATCAGCAATAAAAAACCCAAGGCTCTGTCTGACGCTTCTCCACCCGTGTTCTCCCGGGCCCAGCGGTGGAGAACTTCAGTGGGGGGACCCCCGCACCACGACCCAGGGAGCCCTCCGAGGCGGAGCACCAGCAGCCTCCCTCCCTGCTCCCACCACCCTCGCCAGCTCCAGCAGAAGGCACAGCGTGAATTCAGCAGCAGATGAAAACTTTGCTCCCAAACATCCTGCTGGCCAGTTTGTTTCTATTTAGGTGCCACCTAAACCTCTGAAGGTCCAAATCCTCTGCAAAGCTCTGCGAGGCACCCAGCTCCTCCTCCATGGACCGGGGTGGGCAGCGAGGAGGGAGCTGGTTCGCTCGTGCTCTTTGCTTTCTGTAATACACGGCGCTTGGGTATTTCTCCTTTGGCCTCAGCAATTCAGTAGACTGTGTCACCGCGCTGTCCCTGCCTGGGCAGACCAGAAGAGGCCCAGCCATGCTTTTGACAGAGGACGGAGCCCAGCAGACAGCTCTATCACGCTGTAGACCAGTGACAGGGGCACCGCGCAATCCACAATCTCCAGAGGATGGGCAGTGCTTCTTGCCAAATCTCATCAAAAGCATCTCGCTAATCATTGCTACTTCACGGGCTTTGCACCCAGAAGCAAGAAGGGGCTGAGAAAAAGATGGCTGCAGGAAGAAAACCCAGAGGCCCGACATCCACCTCCTGCCTGAAGTAACCAGTTTCACAGCCCAGTGCCACTTGGACTAAATGGAAGGAAATCTCAGCTCCAAAGACAGAGCACCTATCACTTCAGAGACGCAAAGCGATGCTACTCAGAGAAGTATCGATGGAGGAGCGGTTGGTCGGACACTTCCAGTCGCATTGCCAACAGCAGGAGGACCTTGCAGGGAGCTTCTGGCAACCAGGTCTACAGCCCTGGGCGCAGCTGGGAGGTGTCAAGCGAAGAGAAGCCAGTTGTGCCACCCTTGCTCTTAGGCTGACCCCAGCCAGCCAGTGCTGCGCCGAGCAGAGAGCTCAGCCCCCCTCCATAGCGAGCCTGGAGCAATCCCCCAGGCGCTCCAGAGCTTGGCTCAGTCGCCCAAACATCTGCAGTTCCAGGTGAAACCGTTGCAAGCCCGCCATGAAGGGAGCTTTTCACACAGGGCTGTGCTGGCACCGGACCCAGCGCCTGGGGAATTTCCAGGATCTCACGCAAACCTCCGGGACTTCCACGCCGCTCAAAATAAAGAGGAAACAGTGGAGAGGCTGGTTAAAATAAGGCAACCAAGGAAAAAAAAAAATCTGTGGCAGCTCCTTCAGACAGACACTGCTATTGGCCAAGTAACTGGTTTCTGAAATAGCAGAGGGGCACAAGGTGTTCAACCGCCCTCCCAGGGGACGGGCAGCCCACGCCAGCACGCAGCACACGTCCCGCTCCACGCACAGCAGGGCGGCAAGCAAAGGGCACAGGCTGGCAGCAACGCCTGGTGCAACACCTCCTCTCCCTTCTGCGAGCCGTGCGGTATCACCACAGAACTCATCCCGCCGGTCCTCCTCCAGCATCAGCCTGTCATGAGGCAGAGCACGCCTCTTGTCCACTGTCCTCACTCCTTGGCCGATAACGCAACACAACTCCTTGGCCAATAACGCAACCCAACCGCTGGCACGCTCCCCCATGCCGCCTCTCCCTCCGGCTGCGCTGCAGAACAAACGTGATGCCCACAGGAGCTTAGCCTGAGGAACAGGACGGAATTCAAAATGTACACCTGCCTACACCTTCGTACGTGGCTCCGCTTAGATTTGGACTCTCTAAGACTACAAACCCTGGCCGACACGACCAGGCCTCCACCACACCAGTGCTCTGTGCTCCAGAAAGCAGTAAAACCGGGAAGGGTGGAAAGATGTTACAAAACGAAGACCAACCAGCCCCGTTTCTCCAGTACGGCCCACTCACCAGGAGGTGCCAAGCCGCTCTGGGCGACCTGGCTGCCCCCAGCCCACCCACGTGGCAGGCACCCCCCTCCCCATCCCACAGCAGGGCTGGCACTCATCGCACGCATTAGCCCACTGAAAAACCCGGCTCAGACAAGGAGATTCACCTCTCCCCTCCTCCCCCATCCTAACGAAGGTCAACTGAAGCAGGATGCTGGGCATCTGCAATGATCCTGCAGGACAAGGCCTGCAATCAACGCAAGTGGTACCTGCAGCGATGCAGAGGCAGGGGAACCGGACCCCGCTGCACCCTCCGGAAGCGCAGTCGCTCGCGTGACGCACAGGTACTGCACGATGCTTGGCCACCGGCCGTGGCCCGGCTGCGTTCAGACCTGCCCCGTTACTACAAATGCATTACCCCAGCTGCCTCCCTCCTCTCCAAGGTGCCAGAACAAAACTCCCCGGCCCACGCAAAGCATTGGGAAAACAAGCAAGGCCTACAGCATGGATTAATCCTCTGTCTACGGTGTGGACAGAGGAGGAGAGGACACCCTTCTCTAAGGACTCCAGTGCAGTCATGGCTAGAGCACTGCAGCCCGGGGTAGGAAGGTATTGATGCACCAGAAAGTAGCAGGAACAAAGTGTAACAGCTTGTGAATTATCTGGAAGGTGGGGGGAAAAAAAAAAGGAGAAAGTAACAAAGAACAAAATTTAAGGATGTAACAATGCTCTGGGAATTTAAGACACGTTATGATTTTTCATAATTAACCCCCACTTACAGTCTCTGCATGAGAACTATGTATTATCCCATTTCATACTCCAGCTGAGGCAAACATTTGGTGGCTTGCCCAAAGTCAGCATCAGAGCTAAAATGGATCTTTTGACTTCCAAACAAGCTCACAGTGTTAAGCTGCTTTTAACTGTCTCTACGGAAGATGAAAAACAGCAAGAAGAAAGGAACTGGGGAAGGAAGTATGTAAGACTAAAAGGGATAAAATTAACAGGAGAAAATTAAAGAGGAGAAATTTAGGCTCCGACATCTGAAGGAGCTTTCGAGGAGCAAACACCTGGGTGCTGCAGACCTGTCTCCCAGAGGAAAGGCCAGAGCTCCCGTTCCCAAAAGCCAGAGGTGAAAGCGCTGACTGCAGCACCCTGGGGGACACGGTGAGCCCCGCCAGCCCCAGTGGGACCCATCGGGTGCCTTCGCCTCCAGCGGCCAGGCCCAACACGGCCCTGGGCACCTGCCTTCCCCTCGTTCCCAGCACCGCTGGGAAGGGGAGCCCCGCTCCCGGCCCCAGCCCCGGAGGTGCCGGCTCAGCCCCAGCAGGCCGCTGCTGCCCCACTCCTCTGCGTAGCTGCACGTAAATCACGCTGGCTCTCAGTCCACGGCATGCGTTACGCTGGGGGGCCGGGGCACCTCGCATTAGACACCAACAAAGCAGAAGGTTAATTTGAAACTCTCAGCCCTGCTGCTGCACGCTTGTCTCTCCCTCGCCCTCCCTCCTCGCTCTCCTTTCTGTGCAAAGCCTGACATCTACAGTTCTGTCTGGCACAGTCAGGGGCTGCCGATGGGAACCGCGCGCAAGGACAGCGGCCAGCCGCGCTCCGCTCCTCTGGGCAGCCCACGGCCGCTCGGCAGGGTTTCGCTCACTCGCACGCCGGCAGGCACAAAGCAACCTCAGCCCGGCCAGGGGACACACGCCGGGAGCAAAGACCACCCCGGCGACGCTGCCCGGCGGTACCACTTCTCGGCGGGCTCCGAAGCACCAGCGGCCACTGCACGCCACTGAAACTCATCTGAGACCAGCGCCCGCCACTGCGCATTGACATCTAACGCCGTCAAACAGAATAAACATAAGGAGAGCTACGGCCTCACGGCATCGCCTCCGCAGCCGTACTGCAGGAGCTTACTGCAGCCCAGCGCTTCAGGGGCAGCCTTACCGCTCTGCTTCCGGAGGTGTCCGAGGGTCTGCAACACAAGAGGCACCAGTGAAACGCACAGGCCGGCGTGCACAGCCCGAATCCAGGACATCTTCACACCGCAAGAGCGGCTCTGGTTAGCAGATCCTGCAACTCTCAAACGCGTGCCTAAGGCACCAAGCAGCTCTGTGCTTCACGCGCTCCCCCTGCTCGGTCTGCTGAACTAACATCCAGGCCTGCTGGCATGTTCTTCCATTACAGGGTATCTCACCAAAAATACCTTGGTGCAGAATCCCCAGACTCTGCATTATCCCAAACAAGGTGCACCTGACTCAAACTCTCGGCCCAAACAACGTGCACCTGACTCAAACTCTCGGCCCAAACAACGTGCACCTGACTCAAACTCTCGGCCCAAACAACGTGCACCTGACTCAAACTCTCGGCCCAAACAACGTGCACCTGCCTGCAACTCAGCTGGCTGTGCCTCTGCACCCCCTGCCTCCCCCTTCTTCACTAAACTCTCTTACAACAAGAAGCAAAGACCAAAAACCTTCGAGCCCGTCACCAGACGTCACAGGCATTCAGGAAACTGGCAATCCAACCTAGCGGGATCAAGCACATCACTGCGATGTTACTATCAACGTTTAAGTACGTGCTCTGAATTCTGCAGTGAGCATCAGCCTGTTTGCACAAGACCGTCGGTGGCAGCGTGGCGAAAGGAGGGTTAAAACTCCTGCTACCAAACCAAGCCAACCAGCCATTTTGGAGCTAGGCTACCGCCAGCCAGGGAAGCACGGCTGCGAGTCCGAGGCAAACGCAAGGCGGGCTGCGGGGTGCTTCGCTGCCGGGGACCCGAGGGGTCAGGAGCAGCTCCCGGAGCACATCTGCTCCCATCCTCTCCGAGGAGGGACCAACTCTCCGGCAGGCACGCTTGGGCCACCAAAATAAGCATTTATTAAGAGCTAACGCGTTACAGGCCCTGCAGGCTCCACTTTCCCAGATACCAGGGCGGGAGAAAACCTTTTGCCAGAACTGCCATGCACATTGTCTGCTCCAGCACCACCACCAAGCGAAAGAACCCACGCAGCTCAGCCCTCATCGGATTTAAGACCCAAGAGCCCGGGCACTACAGGGCCAGCACCCCCCTGCTCCCCAGCAACATGCACCACGCAATTCAAAACACTGGGAAATGTTTGTTTTCCAGGGGAAGGAAAAAAATATATTGCTGCTCTGCTTTGCCTTTTATTAGCAAGAGGCATGTTTGGCACTTGTGACATAATGAAATTACAATCAACAGCTAAGTGTCTTTCTCCCAGCAGCAAACTCAAGGGCAAAGCCGGGTGGCCGCAGCCTGCCAGCGGCGGGCTCCTCAGCACCCAGACCGCCCCACCGTCCTTCCACCACGCCGGCCGGCCGGGCTCGGCCCCACACAGCCGGGACTCCGGGTCCCTCCTCAGGGGCTCCTGGGACGCACTGGGAGCCACCCGTCAGCTGCGGCTGCTGGCGCAGGTCTCCCTTCCCGACAACCCTAACGAAAAAATAATTTCAGACGGGAATGAACTTTCAGCCGTGTTTACAGTCCGCCTCTGGAAACACACGCAGCGCACACCTGACGCAGAATACCACCGCTTTCCAGGCGGCGTTGCTGTGGAGATGAACACCCACCTCCCGCACCGACAGATGGACACGTCTGTCCGGCAGAGCCAACGAGGAAGTGCTGGAAAGCGCCCGCTCCTCGCCGGCGCAGCGGGACCCGAGCAAGACCCACAGCATCGACGGGGGGAAGGAAAAACACCGACACGAGCAGGCTGGTGCGGCCCGCTCCCCCACCGGCGGCCGCGGGGCAGGGGCACGCCAAGGCTTCCCAGTCCGGTGGGATCCCCGACCCAGCGGCGAGGAGCGTCCCTCCCTGGCAGCGAGGGAAGCCCGACTCATCCACCCGGGGTTTTTGTTTTGTCGGTTTTGTTTTTTTTTAAACTAGCTGGAATTTATCTATTTCTCCAATCCCTGCCTACACACCAACCCAACCTCGGGAGCAAACAAAAATGCATGAATCGCAGATCAGAGACAAAGCAGGAGGCGGGACGGGCGGCCCTGCTCCCTCCTGCCCTCACCTCACCCCACGGCGCGAGGCGGTTATATTTAGGTACCGCCACGGTCTGCGGTGCCGCGGCCCCCCTCGGGCACGGCGCAGAATGCAGATTTTCCAGACAACAGACCACAACAGCTCCGTCAAAACCATTAGAGGCTGCAGCGCCCAGGCCTGCGCACAGATGTTTTGATTCCCACTCTCCTGCCACGACAGCCCCGTCGTCGCCGCGCCGCCACGCGCTGGACACCCGGCCCGAATTTCGGCTGGCGAGGGAGGGAGGGAGGGAAGGGCAGCCCCGCTCCCCGCTGGAGGGGTTCCTCTCCCCGGTCTCCCCTCTCTGCCTGCCCCAAGGGACGGCAGGGCCAGCCTCCCCCGGGGGCTCCCAGAGGGGCGCGGGAGGACGCCCCACCACGAGGAAACAGAAGCAGCGCGGAGAGGGACAACCCCACGGGTGCCCCGCTCCAGCCCCAGGGGCCTCTCCCAGGCCGAAGCCCCCGCGCTCGGTCGGTCGCAAGAGCGTGCAGGACGGGCGCAGCCCCGCGAGCGGGCGGGGGTCCCGCACGTGTCCGGGCCGGGGGGAGCAGGCGGGACCCAGCTTTGTTCGCGGCCCACCTCTCCCGCCGGCTGGACGCGCCCGCCGGCACGCGGCCCCCGAAAGCCACACAAAGGCCGAAGCTCGGCCGCGCTCTGGTGAAGGGAAGCGGGGAGCCGTGAAACGCTCGGCCTCTTCCCAGCCCGGCCCTCCTGAATCGCACCGATCTCTCCAGCGCAAACACACCTCCGGCTCCGGCACCGCGGCAGGGCCGGTGCACGCACCACCACCACCGAGAAGATGGTTGCTGAAAACTCTCCCGCCGCCGCCGAGCGAGTCTGACACCGGCGGGGGAAACGCTCACGCGAGGGAGTCGAGCCCCAGCAGAACACAGCGCGTGAATAAAGTTGATGTAAAAGCCCGCTAGTCGTTTTTCAGCTTCTCCATGCAACATTTTTTTATTATCATTACTATTATTATTATTATTTTGGGAAGCAGAAGGAAGCGTTAACGGGGAGGCTAACGCAGCCAGCCATATGTCCATCAGTTTGGGATTTAGCGATCCCCGCTGAAGCCGTTCAACTGCTGGCCAGGCCCAGAGCAAATCTGCTGCTCCACGCTGCTCCTGGCCTCCGTCACGACACCGACGGGAACCGGGGCGGGGGGTCAAAGCAGAGAGATGAAAGAGGGACACGCGCCTCTGCTTTTGTCAAAGCGGCCGCCGCCGGGCCCTGGTTTGACAGCAGCCACGACAAGGCCAGGCGAATGTGCCAGGCATGCGGGGCCGCCCGTGCCGCCTCCGCCCGCCCGAGCAGCACCTTGGCTCGGTCCTGCGGGAACAAAAGGCAGCGGCAGGGCGGGAGGGAGGGTACGGGGGCTCCCGCAGCCCAGGGCCAGCGCCGCCGCGAGCCGCACCGCTGCCGCGCGGGAGAGGGGCTGGAGCGAACTTCCTGCTGCCCACTCCTCCCAGAATGACCGTGTTTAAAAAGAGAAGGGGGGGGAACACAAATACAGCAAAGCCACCTCTGCATCCAGACGCCGAGTTTCTCTTCCCTCTAATATGCCTTTTGTTTGCTTTTGTTTCTGGCCGAAGGCGGCCTGCGGAGCGGGACCCAGGCGGGAGGGCGGCTCGGAAGCCAGGTCCCCGCGCCGAGGCCGGCGCGGGAGGAAAGCCCTCGGCCGGAAGGCAGAGCGGGAGCCCCGGCGAGCCCCGGGCCTGGCCGCGGGGCCGGCGCTGCGTGGCGGTGGGGAGCCCGGCACGGCCCCGCGGCCGCCCACGGGGGCTGCAGGGGGTGGGGGGGCCCGGGACGCCCCGTTCCGCGGCTGCCCCCCTCCCGGCCGCTCCCCAGCCTCCGCCGGTGCCGCAGCCCAAAAGCCACGCTCCGTCTTGCGCTTAATGCCGGACCAGACAGTGCTCCCTAATGAGGGAGCATTACAATCAGCTTGTAATGCTGAATTTTTAATGCTGCCAAGGGCTCCGTTACATAATAAAGGGGGAAACGGGAGCAGAGCGCGGCGGGCAGGGCGGCTGGCGGGCGGCCCGCTGCCCCCGGCCCGGCACAGGTGGCGGCCCCGGCCCACCGGCCGCCCCTCGCGCCCCCTGACCCGCCGCTTACCGCCAGCGCCGCGGGACAGGTCGCGCACGACGCCCATCGGAGCTCCTGCCCTGCCGGGAGGGTTGCACAAACTTTCCTCAAGTGCGTGGACGGGTGATGCCAAAACGCTCGCTCTCCTCTCCGCCGGAGCTCGGCCGGGCAGTGATTTAAAAGCAAAGTTCACGAGCATGTTAGCTGCATGCTCTCGTATGTTCCCGTACATGCAGTCTGCGCTGCTCCTCGCAGTAATACCCTAAGACTGTAAATCTATAACCACTGCAATGATTTAGTGATTAAAAACATGATAACATATTGTGTAACTGCAAACCACAGAATCCCTGCCAACTCTCCTCCGAGATACAGGAACAAAAATACAGAAAATGTGTTGCTCGCAGCAGTCTTCCTAAACTCAACGGAAAGATTTTAATAATAATAATAATGAAAAAAAAACCCTAGACATCAGAAAAAGGCTGGATACAACGCAAGGCTGGAAAAAAAATTTAAAAGACAGTTTTAAATACGATTCTTGCTCTAACAAATTACAATCTAAACATGCCTCTCTTTTTTTCCTCTTTTTAAGTTTGTCGTAACTGGAATAACTGGTCTTGTGTGATGTCTTGCATATTCAAAGTGCTTTGTAATAGGATACGGAGACCAAACCTTATTTGCCTAAACTCAATGGGTTTTATTTTTTCCCCTCTCCCCCCCCCCCCCATTTCTTTTCCTTTTATTTTCCCTCCTCCCCCCCCTTCTCCCCTAACGGGGGGGGGGGCTGGGGGGGAGGCAAAAGGAAGAGAGGACTTTAAGCTGTAAAGAAAATACCTGGAAGGGGAGGCTGCAGTCTGTAATATGGCGAGGAAAGCCAAATATTATATATGTATTTTTAAAGGCAGCTGTGCGAGTTTTGGCCTCCAAGCAGCCAGCTTGACCCCATTCTCTCTATTCTCTTATTTCCCCCGTCGCAGGATTCCTGCACCTTCAGTCGGATTCGAACTCAATGTGACCCTAAGGAGGGAGTCACCGAGCCTCCAGAAAATTGCTCCATATTAAACAGGAGCGAGAAGAGGAGAAAGACAGACAGACGGCCGAGGAAGGGACGGCTATCTATTACATATCCGCACAAAGTACAGGACATACCCGAGAGCAGCTTCAGGCACAGCTTGAAAGAGAAACAGACCTTTCTTGGAATCAAAAAAATATTTTTTTAAAAAAAGAGCGGGGGGAGGCAGTTTAACAATTTAAAAAAACCCAACAAAAACACCAACCACCAAACCCGCAACCCAAATTATAAATAATTCACGCTAAGAAAGCCGTGTGTGCGTGCTACATGCATACGCGGATATACAGACACACGGACGGACGTGTCCCCACGCAAACACACACTCTCCTCTGGAGGCTTAGTTTCAGGAGAGCACGGATCGCCTTCCCTCCGAGGGCGAGGAGTACAGTTTATTCAGAGGAATCAATAGGAAAGAGCATTTGCAAATATTTAGATAAGCGCCGTGCGATTCAGCATTAAGTAATTAAAAACTGAAACTGAGAAGGGGGGGATCGGCCTACAGCGGCGTTCGCTGCCTGCACCTCTCCCATCCCCCTAGCCGCATTCTTCCCAAAACTGAGCCTGCCCGCGGAAAACAAAAATCATCATTACTCTGGCTCGCCAGGCCGCTGCGGGGCAGCTCCCGGCGCGGGCCCGGCCGCCGGCGGGGCCGGGCGGTGCGGGGCACTTCTTCGCCCCTTTGTTTTCAGCGCCTCCGCGGCGCGCAGCGCCCGCGGGGCAGCCGCGGGGCCCGCCCGAGCGGCCGCTGCCCCGGCGGGGTCCCGGGCGGCGCCGGCCCCGCGGAGCCCCGGGCATCCCCGCGGGGCCGGGCCGGGGCCGGGGCCGGGCCCCCGCCGCCCGATGCCCGCGCCCCGCCGCCGGCCCCCGCCGCGCACAAAGCCGGGCAGCGCCGCGCCCGCTCCGCGCCCGCTCCGCGCCCCGCGGCCATGGCCGGCGGGCGGGGCGGGGGCTCCGCGGGCGCGCAGCGGCCCCCGCGGCGCCGGCACCTGCGCGTCCCCGGCGGCGGCGGCGGGGCTCCGGGACGGCGAGCGGCACAAAGTTTGCTGGGGGATCCGGGGCGGTGGGTGGGAGCGGGCGGGAGGGGGGGCCGGACCAGCCCCATGCAAAGCAGCCCGGGCGCCCCGAGCAGGAGGAGCCCGAGCGGGGGACAGGGCAGAAAAGTTGCCACTTACGCGGTCGCTGCTCCGGCGGCGGCGGCGCTTTTAATCCCGGGCGGCGGCGCGGGGGCTACAGATCCCATGCAGGCTGCGGCGGCTGCGGCGGCAGGAGCGCGCTCCGCGGAGGGGCCCGGGGCAGCAGCAGCGGGAGCCGGGGGCAGCAGCCGGAGCCGAGCGGGAGCCGCCGCCGCCGCCGCCGCTGCCCAGCAGCAGCATCGTTGTCGGGGAGTTTGCAGCCCCCCGGAGAGAGGGGGCCGCGGGCGGCGGCAGCAGCAGCGGCGGCGGCGGTCGGGGCGGAGCGGCGCGGCGCGGAGCGGAGCGGGCGGCGGGGCTGGCGGTCGCCGGAGCAGGAAGCGCCCGGACTCAGATCTGATGATTGGGAAGAAAAAAAACTCTTTGGATCTTTATTCTGCTAATTAGTTTCCTGCAAAAAATGGCTGATTAGTGCAGTGCGCATGTGCCTCATTACCCAGGCACGACGGGAAGGGCTAATTAGCCACCTTCTGGATCAATAAGATTCAGCCCAGGCGGCGGGGGAGGGAGCGAGCGAGCAGGAGCGGGCGGGGGGAGCGCGGCGGCGGCGGCGGCGCCGCACCGAAACTTGGGGCAAGCGGCCGGCCCCCAGCCCGCGGCGGGGGGGCCCCGCTCCGCGCCGCTCCGCGCCCTGCCGCGCAGCGCCGCGCCGGGGCGGGGGCGCGCGGGCCGGCGGCTCGGCCCCGCTCCGCACCGCTCCGCACCGCGGCGGCGGGGCGCTCCGCGGGGCCACCTGCCCCCGCGCCCGGGCGGGGCCGCGCCGCCCCGCGCAGGGCAGGGCCGGGCCGGGCGAGGACGACCCCCGCCGCCGCCGCCGCCGAAGTTTCCCCGGGAGGAGCCGGGAAAGTTGCGGCCGGCGGCGAGCGCAACTTTGTGCCGCGCCGGCCCCGGCGGCGGCCCCGGCCCCAGCGCGGGGCGGGCCGCGGGCGCGGAGCAGCGCGGAGCGGCCCCGCGCCATCCCCGCGCTCCCCCGCAAACTTTGCGGCCGCCTTTCCGAGCGGGACAGCGGATCAATACAGCCGCGTCCAGCCTCGCTGGGAGCCGGGCTACAGGTTTCACCAGCCATCGCTGGCAACAGCTTTGTCATTTTCTAAAAATAAGAAGCTAAAAGTTATTGTAGAAGAAGGGGCTTTTTTTGTCCCCCGCACAATATGCCTTTTGTGAGTTTAATGCCATTCTGGGGCTCTCTATAGCCCCGGACAATGGGGAACTCCAGGAGGCGGCTGTGCCTCTGCCTTTTTTCTTTCTTGCTTTCTCTTTTCTCCCCCCACCCCCTCCTCTTTTTTCCCCTTTTTTTTTCTTTTTTAGGAAAGGATGCAACATTCCTCCAGTCCCAACAGAACCTCTGGTTTGATTAAATAAATATTTCTCTAGCCTCACGGTAACATTTTTCACTTTCTGTTCGGGTCCATCTGCGATTATTATTTAAAATTTTTATTTCCAGCAGCTTTTCCCTCCCCACTCCAGCCCTGGCGAAAAATGTAGATGATCGCTGGGAACGTGGGATTTGAATTTTAGGAGGAGGTGAACCAGTAAAGAGCCTCTATCCAGGCTCCAGGAATATGTTTTCTTCATCTTTCTGTAAGAGACTATTTTATTACTGGGAGAAATGCAGCTGAATTAAATCATCTCTCTTGAAAATCTAAAGAAGCTTTTTAAATTGCCTTTTTTCTTTTTTTTTTTTTTTTAATTTTTATTTTTAATAGTAACCCAAATAATTAACTTCCCGGTTTGTTTCATAGCATTGAACAAGGAATGCAGTTGCGGTCAGTTTTTCCATTTGGGAGAACCTTAATGTAGATGTATTTTATACTGAAAGGTAATAAACTGCATGTTTGTTAGTAAGTATTTTTGATTAAATGTATCAAGTTTTCTCTTAATGTGGGGGTAGGCATTTGAAATTTTGACAAGTCCCTTTAGTGGGATGGGGGGATGAAAGAAGAGGACAGATGATGAGAAATTTGAAGAAGGGCTGTCCTAGTTGATAGAGTGCTGCAAGTGTCTTGCATTTGGGAGATATTCACAGGTCTTAAGGACCGAGGTTTAATACGTGCCATAGTTATTTGAATATTATAAACGCAGCACTGATGTGTACTGTTACAATGCGCATGCTGTGTCTGAGTTCTTATGGTTTGTTAAATGGATAGACTCCAGCACGTTACCAGTCTGCCTTTAAAAGCTGCTCTTAGAAATTTGTCAGTCCCTGCTCAAAATATGTTTGTCTAGCTTTATGGAAGAATAATTGTTAGCATTACTTGCCCTTTTAAAAAAAAAAAAAAAAAAAAGCCCAACAAAAACCCCAACCAAAAAAAGAAAAAAAAAAGGGGGGGGGGGAACCCCAACCAAACCCCAAAGCAAGAAGCCCTGGGGCAAGCAGGATTTTTCAGGGCTGCTTGGTGCGCTATCTGTAAAGGTGCATGTGATTTGTAACTGTTGTTCTTGCTGAATATGAAACAACCGTGTTTTGGTGCTGAAGTTGAGGCGAGAATAAAGTGACCCTTGTCTTTTAGTACTTGGTGTAACTTAGGAGAAGTGCCTCTTTTCGCCAGAGGCTGTAGGTCCGGTGGACCGGTCTGGGAATGGGCGCTGCCTACGTACACGCTTTTAGCAGAGCAAAGAAAAAGTAAACATGTGGAGAAGGTGGCAAGCAAATCGAATAACTCTGTCGATACTCCAGAAATAGGCACCTCCGCAGGAACATGTGCAAACGCAGGGTCTGGTAGCCATATATGTTTTCTTTGCATTTGCATCGCGAATTCTAGTTTTGTGTTGCTGTCCTCTAATTTCCCATGACAACATATGGATTCCATAAACGCAAACATGCCGAAGTGCATCTGTCTGGGTAGTTAACACAAACCAAACGTCCCCCTTTTCGGCGATTCTGCTGCTCCTCTGGCCGTGCTGCGCTGAGCCCTCCTGCGACAGCCTCTCGCTGCTCCTGCGTTCTTGTCCTTCCCTGCTCCCGGGGTGATCCCGAGTGCCCCGAAAGGGAGGAGGGCAGCGGGCGCCGGGGTCAGGGGCGCCGAGACCGCGGCCGCGCCCAGGAGTGGAGGGGTTAAGCGGGGAGAGGGGAGCGCGCCCTGCGGCCCCCCACCCTCCTGGGAGTGGGGCCAGCCCGAGCAGGCTCTGCGCTGGGGTCAAGTCCTAGGACATCTTCCCTCCCCTCCTGGCAAGGGCAGGAGAGGAGGCTGGGAAGGGGCGCAGCCAGGCTGAGGGGGTGGCAGGGGGTCGCCCCTCGTCCTGGGCGCAGCTGTCCAGAGGCTGGGGAATGGAAGGGTTCCCATTCCTACCAGGGCGCAAAAAGAGGCGGCGAGGTGCCTGCGTGCGTGAGAAAAGAAGGGAACGGACAAGTGATGACTGCAGGACCAGCCGGATAAACCGCCGTGCAAATACCAAAATAAACCTAAGGAATGAAGGAATAATTTGTACAGTAATCGTTGGGTACGATTACACGTACGTGCACGCGTTTCTTCTCTAGAAAATTTACTTCCATTAAGATTTCTTTGTTCTAGGCAAAAAGACAATCCAGTTGCTAAAATAAAAGAAGGGACTACCCTTGCTTTAATTAGAAATCTCGATACAGCCTCATCTGTAATACTACGAATGCCTCTGGTTTCTATATATGTATCTCTGCACAGGCATAGATAGGATTTTTGGTTCAAATAGCCTTTAATGTGCTTAGTAGAAAGAAGCTCTCGGTATCAGATCTGCAGGGAAAATAAGACTGATTTTTCCCATAGGAAACTTGTTAAAGATGCAGTTGAATTGCTAGGGTAACCCTATTTTTTGTCTCGCAGCATGCCTGATATATTTGCACATAGAATCATACAGTTCCATTTACATGTTATTTTGAACAGATGGAACTAATATCAGCGTTTTAAAGGAAAGTTATTATTTGTAAAAATGTATACAGATTAAGAGGAACAACTTTGAAGCAAAATGTTTTTCTGAGGCAGCGCATATGGCTTTCTGGACATAACTTTCGGAAAAGATGGTTGTTATCTTTGACGTGTAAAATAGGGGTTCTGCAAGGAGACCAAGTCCTCCCGCAGAAATAGGACTTGGCTGCCGAGCGGCTCAGGAGCAGCTCTGTCCTGAGGCAGGAGTGGGCCAGACTTGCTACGGCGCTGGGGAAAGCAGTTGCCTACGGTGAATTTTTAGGGAGCCCCAAGCAGACGGCGTTGCTCAGCACCGGCTGGCCGCACGCTGCCTCCCTCCGCCGGGCCCGCTGGGGGAGCGGGGCCAAAGCGTGCGGCTGGAAGAGGCCAACTGGGCAGGAGGGACTAATCTATGGATGCAGGAAGGAAAAAACTTCCAGGCTATCTTTTTAAATTCAGGCTTTACAAATTATTGGGGGGGGGGGGAGGCATCCCGCTTAGAAAAAAATTGCCATAATATCATCCTCTTGCGTAGCCTTGTGCTTCTTGGAAATATGTCTGAAGAATCAGAACAAAGCGTAGAAGGCCAGAGTCCTTGAAGGAGCTCCAAATGATAAAGTCTGCCATTCATTTTAAACACAGCGTGCATTGTGAAAACACAGGTCAATTTGAAGGCATTTGTCAGATTTCCAGTTCCCTCTACTCCTTTGCAATGGAAATTTGCAATCAAATCCCTGTACTAGAGTTGGGATGTCTGCCTTTATCAGTTTTTATTACTTTAGACTCAAAGCACTGCCCAGGTAAGTTAGCTTTTAATTTAGAAAGTTTGTTTGCATGAAGTTGCATACAAGAAGGGGGAAGGCTGACATGAATTAGACCGGAGCAGATGCATTTATTTAGGGGTTTGGAGAGGGGGAAAGGGCAGACGATCAGCAGCGACTGATTGCAAAGGGCTGTCTAAGCTGCAGAAGCGATCTGATACCATTTAAAGACGCCCAGCAAGAGGCATGGAAAGGGATATTCCAACAGCAGCGTGTTCATTGTTGGGATGCAGAAATGCAGCAGGGCTTAGGAGGAGAGGGCTGGAGAGACGCACTGCTGAGCAATTCTAGGCAGATAACATGAATTTCTTCTGGAGGCACGTACGTGTTGTTTAATGGGCGGGGGGCTGCCTCCTTTATTGCCGAGCGAGCTGTGTGGGTATGCTCGAGGGGGGCGTACGTATTTCTCTAGAAGAAATACATACTGTAGGATTTGGGAGAGATTTGGGCTGGGGGAGGGGGATGTTCAGAGGAACGTTTGTTCTCTTCTTTTGTCTTCAATAGATTTCTGGGTTTTTACCTGATTATTAAAAGAAATCTGTCTATCCATTTTGTAATCACGGGACCTAGTCTAGCCATGGGAGTGACGGGACATCAGCGGGCTATTCCAGCTGTCGGCAAACCCCTGCCTGGGTTGCTGTAGTCAGGCTGAGTAAATACCCCTTCAGTCAACCAGCAGATTTTTAATATGAATTTGCTTTTTTTTGCAGGCCTTAACACAAGATGAGTAGATGTGTTTGCGATGGAAATAAACACTTGGAGTACATCTATATGTTTCTCTGCTTTTTTAGAGAAATGAAGGAAAAAGTCTTGGCATTTAATTAGGACTCACTAACCTGATAAATATTGAACATCATTTCTTTGTGAGCTGCTCTGTGTGCTCAGAGTACTCTATGGATGTATTCCACAATTGCACTTGTTTAATGCCTATATCACCTCATGCCTATTGTATTTATGTTGTCATCAATGTCAGATTTTAATTAAACAATTAAATCACTGTCACAGTAATTTCCCTAGAAAACTATTTTAAATGAAAAATCCCACAATAAATGTTTGGGAACCATCTTAAAAGGAAAAAAGAGGGAAATAAGTTACAAAATAAAATTACAGTTCCCACAGAATTAGAAAGAAAAAAAAAAATTGTTTTCAGCACTGAGAAGGATTCTGGTTTACAGGGTAGTTGCCAGAAAATTCAGCGTGTGTCAATACGGTGGCTAAAACAACCTGGCTAAACCAAACCGGAGGCAGAGGGACCCTGGCCCAGGGCTCGTGCAGCGCTGTGGTCGTCCCCCGCTATGGGCCAGGAACAAGCGACAGCATTGCAAATCTTTCATCTTTCAGCACAAGTCAGGTACCAAACGCTCCTCAGAAAACAGCCCATCCGCCGCCTTCCCCTCCAAATTATTTTAGAATTAAGACGGAGATTTGCAGAAAAGCCTGCATCGAATTACTCAGTAAGTTAAGCACCGATACCAGCTGTACTTACTGTATAGTAACCACGTACTCAGAACCTAAGATGTAAGCAGTGAGAAATCTGATCTGGCAGAGCATCTTTGCTACAGTTAATCAAATAGTTCATCGTTACCTCTTTATAAATATATGCTCTTATTCCCCTAAACCCCATACTTCTTTGCATGGAAAAATCACAAACACAAGATGCAAAATTCATCCGACAAGATATCTGAAAGAATCATGCTCTCCAACGTACATTCAGGATATTACCTGTATTTAACATAAGCACATTTGACATTTGCAGCACAGCCTCCGATGTGAGGCATGCTTATTGAAATTCGGATTCCAGCCTGTGATTCCAGTCGGCGATGTACCCTGCAGCTAACCCCGACCCTCCCCTATTAGCCGCCGTAGCCGCTTTGATTTGTGCCCTGGGAGGGCTGGGACAGGGAGCCGAGCGCCGGGGAGCCGCGGCGATGGCCGGGGGGGGCTCCGCGCCTCCCTCTGCGCCCCAGCAGGCACCCGGCCCAGCCCCGCGCCCGGCCGGGGGCACGGCCAGGGCCCGGGGGTGCCTGCCGCCCCAGCACCCAGCCCGCGGCGGGAACCCCGGGCGGTGTTTCTTTTATGTCCGTGCTGCATTTTTATTGGAATGCAGCTTTGCAGATTGGGTTGTGCCTGGGATGCGTGTGGTTTCTATCAGCCCTGAAGTGTTTTACAGCTGGAGATGATTTGGGGGGCACATCTAGCCTGTCCATTTGCAGCCAGGTCTGATGTTTGTCTGCTGCTGTCTCTCTAATTTTTTTCTGTGTTGCCTCCATCAAAAGGTGAGATTAGCACTCGGGGGGGCGATGACGACGACGACGACACCAGGCCCATCCCTCCCTCCTCCTCATTTTAGTTTGCTTCTCGCAAAAGCAATTTGCCAGCAGATCCGCTTTCTTCCTGCGGCCAGAAGGAGCCGGCAGGAACGGCAGAGGTACCTGGTGCTGGCCGCTCCTGGGCTGGCCAGCCCGAGGCCCTGAGCACAGCGGCCAGCCGTGGGGAGCTGGCTCCACTTGTGAGTCTGGGGCACAGCATCTTTAACCAGAATTCAGCCGGCAAACACTAGTCTGGCAAAGCACTCGCTTTATCAGGCCATAGCTGCGGCACAGCCTCCGCCGGCCACCTCGGCAGCAGCCAGGCCGGGGCAGACCCTCCCTCCGACCCATCCAGGGCCGTCCTGGCTTTGTCAAGTGAGGTACTGCCACTAAAATAACTTTGCTGAGCATATGCAGACAGAAATACATATTTTTATACTCGGGAAAGGAAAGGGGAAAACTGATGAGGTTGCACAGAACCCTCCTGCAGGCAGGAGAGGCTGTGCTGGAGGAAAGTATTGCTCATAATGACACTTAAGCTCAGACACTTGAATGCTAAAGGTTAAACTTACATTCTTCAAGAAAGGGCTCCTTGCCAGATTGAACTGTGTTGTGTGTTCACTATTGCCTCCTCCTCCTCTTCATCCACTCTCAACCCACTTTTGGTATTTGTTGAAATAACTGAGGTTGTGGGGTTTTTTTTCCCCTCCCCTAATGTATGTTCTCTGTGCCGGTCCTCAGCCTTATGTCTGTCACAGGGTTAAAAAAAAAAAAATCAGTCTAATGCCAGTACAAAAGTGAAGATTTTTTTTTTCTCAGCTGCAAACTGCTATAGCTTCAATCCAGAAAAGACCAGCCTAAGCACATTTTCTGTCCTCCAGTGACACACAGTCCACGGAACGCCATCCTCTAATTCCTGTCCGCAGCTGAATAACCAGAACGTGTATCCTGACAATAAGGCTAAAAAGTTACTATGGAACTAAAACACAAACTGAAAGGCCGATATAAATACAGTAAACGACAGGGTGGAGAAATCACTTTTGGAGACCATCGTCACCGGGGCTGGGGATGAAACTGGCGGCAATGCTTCCAAATGTTCAAGCCAAGGAAGGGGAAGCAGGAAAATGCCCACCCAGGAGCAGCACTCGAAGATGAATTTCAACATAACATGAAGAAACAGCCACGCTGTTTGGATGCTGCATTTAGATCTTAATGATCAAAGAGCACCTTCTCCATAGACTTTCATGCTTCTCCCCAGAGATATTTCCCATTAAAAAAAGACTGGAAATAACATTACGGTTGTGCACGCCTTCTAAAGCAGCCCCTTTTACGGCATCACGTAGGCTTTCTGCGGAGAGCCAGTCTCAGGTGAAAGCAAGAGACAAAGATCCCTGTGCAGCAGCAGGTAGAGGACACCCAGCCTGGAAGGCTGGATCGAACGCTTTGAGGAGGAGCATGGAAAAGAGTCAGAGTGAGCTTCCGAAGTCAAACGCAATTTTTATTTGGGTTCAGAGATGATAAAGGGCCAGTGATGTTCATTTTTCCTACTTCCTGCAGCAAGGGAACGGGGGGTCGCAGTGCTCCGCATCCCTTTAAACAACAGCTTGCTGCAGTGTATTTCTTGGCACAGCCCTAATTGTATCTTCTGGTCCCAGTGGAAGTTCACACTTTTTAATATCTCTTATTGCTTCTGCAACTGCTGCCACCAGTCAGCAATCACAAACAGGAAGCCGTGACTCAGCAGAGCCATAACCTGCGGGCTGACAGCGGCCACAGGAGAGGGAAGATCCTGCACAATGCCCGCGAAGGGCCGGGGCCGGCCAGGCACCGCCGCGGGCTGCGCTGCGGGGCTGGTGTAGGGTCTGACCCAGGAAGGTGTCTGGAGACTCGGTTCCTAATTCAGCACTTCAGCTTGCACCGAAACCCGGGAGATAAAGGCCCCGGAGCTGCTCCGGCCTGAGCCCAGTAGAGAGGTTTCCCAAAGCTGGTCCCCAAAGCACGGGGCTATCACAACAGGGCAAGAGAGGACAGGGACACCGGGACCAGCCCCGCGTTTGGTTGCCTGTCCATGCTCCAAAAAGCAGGGGTTTTTCCCCCATTAGAGAGAGGCATGGCAGAGGAGGCAGCCGGCAACCCCTCAGCCCGGAGATGCCAGCGCAACCCCGTTTTCACACCAGCGGCGCCCAGGGCTGAGCCGCACTACATCTCACGTAGCACAGGGAGCAGATGATCTATTCCGAGCCTGGTTTCGCCTGTTTTCTAACTGTATTTAGCAGCGAGTTTACTCCAGACTGAGCCTGCGTGAGTAAGTGTGTATGTAAGGGTTGAGGATTGGCTGCGGCGGCAGAGGGTTTGCTGAAAGCCTTGTTAAGGAAGCACTACTGACCATGCAATCCAATTACATAATGCTTCAAAAAATAACCGTGCTGGGAGTCGTGTCTGGGCAGCGCGTTTCGGCAACAGAAAGAGGTATCAAATGTCCGTCTTCCAACCCAAAGGCTGATCGTATGTTTGTGCCACAATCTGACACTGCGCCTCGGCCGTAAACTGCTCTAAAGAGGAAACTTGCTTCCAGGGGAAATGTCTGCTGTTCCCTTTCAAGGCAGTGCTGCACCCTGCAGACCAACGTTATTTGAGTCCTTGTAAAATTACCACTAATCTCTGCACTCAGGATGCCTTGCATTTTATGGGTACTTGCTATGACAGCAGCTTTGTTTTCTGGGGGTAAAGGAAAGTGCTGAGCAGGGACAAGCAGGCACCTGGCCATCAGCAGTGGCCGTGAGGCTGTTTTACCCAGCTTTCTGTCCTTGCAGCTTCTCTCTGCTGCTCCAGACAGGACAGACATACGGATGATGCACAGTATCATACTATCACGCCTGGAAAATGCCTGAAAAAACCACCCTGTCCCGCCTGGAGAAAATACGGTCCCTGTCCCAGGCAGGAGCCTGCACGGTGCTGAGCGTTTCTTCTGCCGAGCTCAATGAGGAGGGAGGGGAGTGGAGGGCCAGGCTCCCAGCCCCGGCAGGTGGCTCAGTCCACGCGTTGTGTTTGGGATGACTGGGGATTTAGAAAACCCCGTCTCCAGGCAGCGCAGGTAGTTTTTATCGTAGTTACTAATTTAACTGCTGGGCTGCTCTGAAAGGCATCACAGAAAAGGCACATTTCTAGTGAATGAGGAAAGAGCAAACTAAGAATATTCTTGGCACGTTGCGGAGCTTTCTGTACCTGAACTCGTGTTGTTCAGTTGCTGGGAATGCTTCACGCGACGTAAGCCAGCTTCTACGCTTGCAGCGAACGCCTGGATTTTAACCACTTCGCGGCCCAGGGAGCAGCAGAGCTGCCCCGCTCGGCCAGCCCGGGGGGCAGCCGGGGGCCCCTCCGCCGGCCCTCGGCACCCCCGCCCAGGGCTCTCACTGGCCTCGCCTCGGCTCTTCAGCGAGGGAGGGGACGAAGCAGGTCTGCCGCAACCACCGCCTGGAAAATCAACAAACGCTACCTCCTTCCATCTGCCAGCACTCTCTTCCAGAGCGGGCACCGCGCTTTAGAGCTGTGACACACGAGAGGCATCGGTTCGCTTTACTCCTCTGCGCTCGCCGTCCCTGCTCCCAGCGCCCCGCTGAAGGCAGGGGAAGCCGCCTGCGAGGACGGCAGCGGGGAGGAAAGGGTGAAGGCAGAGCTCCTCCAGCCCGGCTGCACGCTCCATCCGCTGCCTTCCTCCCATCTATTTCTAGACTGTTTACCTGGCAAGCGCACATGACCGATCCAGAAGGAAACGCTGACATCACCCGCCGCCGTGCCCCCTCCCCGCTGCCCGCCGCGCTTGGCCCCTCTCCCCCGCTGCCCTCGTCCCCGGCCCGGCCAGCCCACGCCTGCAAAGCCTCTCCCGCGCGCCGCGGGGCTGCCGCCGGCGCCGTAGCACTGCTGCTTCCTGAGGCGGCTCAGAGACATGTTGTCCTGTCCACCGCAACAATGCGGCCTGGCACACCGCTTCCCTCCGCGTCCCGGGGCGTGACGGCGGCCGCCGCGCCGGCAGGGATGCAATCCGCGCTCGACCCCGTGCCGACGGCCAGCAACCACACTGCCGACGGCGGGTGAAGCACACGTCTTTTAACGCCAGCGTATCGCTCGTCTGGTGCGACAGCCTTAAACAGACGGTTGCTTTTGCTTCCCAGCCAAAGCAGCTTCCCAGCCCCCTTTACACCTACGACTCAAACCCTCTGGGCCCACGGCACTGGACAAATTTTGCCGCCGTAGAGCAGCCGCCTCCCCACCCACCTCGCTGCCACGTCGCGTCTGTGTGCCGGAGAGCGGAGCCAGGCAAACCACGCTGCCGGTTCCTCGCCTCCTTCGCTCTCCTCCCCAGGGCTGCTCCCGGGCGCCGTCGGTGCGGGGAGTCCGGCTGGCTGCATCAACCTCTCCTGGCAGGCCCGGGGGAGCCGGCAGCCCCAGGGACGGCTTGGGCCGCAGCCGGCGGCGCAGGTGCTCGCTCCTCCAGGGGTTATTTATCCCGGGAAGCCCGCAGCGGAGCTCCGGACTCGAGCTGCTCTGTGGAAGCTTTCTTGGTGCATTTGGGCAGGGAGCCAAAGTATGCAGTTTAAAGGAAATGTTTAATAAAGACACAGGAGCCTCAAACTGTTTATTTTTCCTCGCAGAAAGGTGGAGAGACGATGTCCCTGGAAACTGGCTGCCGGGCCAGGCGCAGGCCAGGAGGCTGGAGGCCGAGCGGGGGCGAGGGCTGAGCACGGCCGCCCGCCTCTCCCTCCCCTGACAGCTCCGGCCTGCGGGGTCATAAACCGTGGGGGGAAAAGGCAGCCTATTAGTAACTCTATTAAGTCTCCATTAGTTAGGTGTGAACTCATTACCCTAATATACTTGGAGGTAGGATTCCACTTGCAGGACATTAGCACTGTAATAAGCACGTTTACCACCAGAGCTGGACGGAGCGAGGGAGAGGAGCCCCTCGACGCCCAGAGCAGGCTCCGCAGCGCGGCCGCGGAGAGGCCTGTCTCACCCGCTCTTGTCCTGGGTTGGCTGCGCTCCTCCTGCGCGGGGCCGCCCGTCCCCACCGCGGCAGCCCCGGCTGCCCTGCGACCTGCCCCCTGCAACCCGCCTCGAGACCCTCTCTTCCTGCGGCAGCAACGTGGTCGTCACTGAAAAACACTCTGCTCATCCCTTCATCGATGAGCAGCCGTCCGCAGGGAGCAACGCGGGCTGGCCGCGGCCACAGGCGGGCGGGACGGGCAAAACGGGCGACTGTGGGGATCCGGGGACGGAGGGCGCGCAGCAAAAGCTGTCGGGACCTTGGGGTGTGTAACCAAGAAGAGAAGGCTAACCCGGCGGGGCACGCCAGGCTGGCCGCTCGCGGGTTTGCTGCTTGTGCTGCTCTCCCGCCTTTGCCCGGCTTGGCGTTTTCGATGCGTTTGCACTTTGAGACAGGAACTGTCTTCCGTTGTCTGCAAAGCTGTGCGCGCTGTGAGGAAGTCGCAGCGAACTAAATAATGAGCTTATAGGAAATCAATTAATTAATAATAGATAGGATGCAGGAGCAGGGCTTCAACTGGGTCTGCCGAGTTAGCACAATAAAAACAGGATCGGATGTAGAAATCTGTGTCTTTCTCTAGGCCTTTCCCGTCAGCTTTACCAGGCCAGCGTGAGCTGCCTGAGCAAGGGCCGCACCTCCGTGGCTGGAGAAGCTCCAGCGCGTTGCAGCCCTGCTGTCCTCGGGGCTTCTGGCTGCCCCGGGTCTCCTAGTGTCGTTGGCATCCAAATATTGGGGAACAACGGCCTTGCTGTTTTTTAAACGTAAAAGATTTTGTGTTTGCAAGAAGGAAGTTGCAACCAAAATAAAGAGGATACAGAAGCACAGAACGTTGCCTTTCAGAGGCAGCAAAAAAGGAACCCGAAGCGTACAGCTATGAAACGAAGCCCTCCCTCGCCCCTTGCCAAAGCCCCTCTCAAACAGGTACTGTTTGCCCTGCAGAAGGCAAAGACCCTGCAGCATCTCCTCTGTATCCTCAGTCACACTTTGAGGCTGCACAAAAGCACAATCCGCGCAGAACTCTTCCCAAAACTAATTTTGAAGCCCATGTGTTCCTAAACAGGGCTAAACTGCACACGATCCCTGACAAAAAACTGCCCAAGAGCACACAAGTATGATTTTAAAAATTGTTTCAGGAGGAAGCATGATCTTGTTTCTGAGATCCTTGGCCAAGAAGAGTATGAAATTAATGGTATTAAGTGCCTAAAAATACTCTTGAGGATCTGGGACTTGGAACAAGGGCCTGGCTTCTATTCCTAGCTCCGCCACAGACTTGCTGTCTGCGCTGAAGGACCAGCCAGAGCAGTACACAGGGTATGCTAGGAGTGCCCAAAGACGAAGGCATATGGGGGTGGACTTCAAAACTCACTCCTCCGCTTTTTGTCCTATTTTCCCAGCCTGTAGAATGGGAATAACAGTAATTTGCTGTGAGGGAGCACAGCAGGGTAAATTTTCCTGATGTGTTTCCAGACACGCAGACGACGGCTGCATGGAGTACCACGAAACCATCTCCATTTCCAGCGCACCACCGAGCACGCTCACTTGCCCGTTTCTTCCTTTCCTATTTCCTTGTAATTAATTCTTACAATTCAAAATATCAGCAGGTCCAAACAATTACGATTAAAAATAAACAAACTGCTACGAAAGTGCTTTCTCCCTCCCAGCAAATGCAGCACCTCCTTGCACTGGCCTCCCGGTCAGTGGCAACTTTTCTAATGTAAGGTTGTTAAAGTCCAAGATCCCGCAAAATTCAGTATTAAATGTATATCTTTATCCCACTGAACGGGAGAGAGAGGCGTCCTTAAAATGCAACACTTGCTTTTAGCCCTGGAAAATCCTGACATATTCACCTTTTCATCCATTATATTTTATCTAGGAAAACGATTTTGTCATTTAAAGATGATTTTATGGGTCTCTCTCACCCTGTTTTACTGTTATCCTATTAACTAAGGTACCTGTTTCTACATGAAATGCAATACAAAAATGGATTACAAATTGTGAAAGTTTCTAAAATTTGAACAACTTATAGTTGTAGGATGCACAATGATAAAAAAAAGAGCCTGTCAGCAAAACCGGAGCTGAACTTGCTGGTGGCTTTTCTACTTAGGAAAAAGGGACATCCCAGAGCTAATTTGATAGGATCTTAAATCCCCGTCATTCCCTGTGTGTCTCAGCCATGAAATAACTTCTTGGCATAGTAATTTAAACTGTTAAACAGAAGATTCAAAATAGCACACTTCAGTGATAACTGGGAAAGTTTGTGCCCCAGAGTTGCTCTTAAGACAGCACGGGGCAATGAGATGGGACAAACTCCTGCAGAATGAGTCCTGTATGGATCCCAGACCCTGCCAGGTTTTTTCATCAGTAACGATGCTCCAAGAGAAATAAAAAGACAGGCAGTGAAAACCTCTGCTCCCTCTGCAAAAGGGAAAGAAAGATACTGACATTTCCATGTGTGACTCTGTCTGAGGAAATCAAGTATTCAAATGACTTCTGTTTACATAGTATTTTGAGAAATAATGCTAATTTGCAGAATTGGCATCTGGGGTACAAGATTACATACCCTGGGAGAGCACTTACAGAGCCTTTGTGAAGCTAAGTAATAAACGCTTTGTCTTCACCACACTATTTATGGGTTGCTTGGGGGCATCCTGCTCTCTTTCTGCCCCTACCTGGGCATAAAATTATTGCAGAACTAGGTTTTAATAAGACCAACAGTAAATCTGAATGACCACACATGCACAGCTATTCCTGCTCCCCTGATCGCCAGCATTAATTATGAAGTGGGACTGTTTATACAGTACATACCACTTTCCTGACTTCTTTCTTGTTTATGTCTAAACCTTTATGGACATAAAACTTTGGAATTTGCTTTTGGAATAAAACTGCAATTGAAGTGGCAGTAACTGTGTTAGAAAACAACTTTGCTATTGCTCCCCTGCTCCTGTGGTCACGGCAGGTTTGTGCCTGCACTGGAACCCTCTCCCGCTGGAGCGTGTTGTTTCAGGTCAGCTCCTCGCTGTCCCGTCTGGATGGCTCGTTAGACGCTCAGCTCTAGATGGCTCAGCGCAAACGCTCCAGCTTTTCCTCCCGAGTCCTTCCCTTTCCTCTCTACTCTCCACCGTGCCTGGGCCCGCTCCGAGCGTCCCCGCGCCCCGGTCAGGGGGGATCTGCAGTGCTCCCTTGTGCCTCTGCTGCCAGGCTGTGACGCAGGTTGTCACCCCTTCTTTCACCGCGCGCTGAGCTCCTCCAGATAAAACACTTGCCCGTGCCCTCAGACGTCCCCCCCGCCCCGAACTTCCCTGATAGAGAAATTTTTCTACCACAGTAAGTTACTATAAAACCGAGAGCCTCCCATCTGGTGGCATACACAGGCGCGGATACCAAAGTAAAGTAACTCATGCTCCACGAGCACTAAATTATTCCTCGTCGCACTGGCCTGACTACTTGTTTCGTCAGGCTGTCACATTATAAATTAATATGTTGGCTGTTTGGGGCTGAGAACTCTTTTTTCCATTTGTTCAGTAAAGCAGATACTGTACACCCTGGGCACCATATAAAAATAATAAATTACTGCAGTTCACAGGCAAGGTATTATTCTTGTCTTTCCTTCCCTTTATTTTATCCCCTCCATCCTTTGCCTTTCCTCTGATCAATTCATCTTCCATTTACTTTCTATTTCTGTCTGCAGGTTTTACTCTAATACATATTGCTCCGATATTCCAACCGTGCCACCTGCTCCAGAAGCGCAAGTACAGAGGCTTTACTCATGTGCAGAAGAGGGAATCAGCAAAAACTCACGGGGAGGAGGAGAAATAATTACTGTAAGAAAATTAAGAAAAAGGAATTGAGCCTCTACCTGGTGTCGTCTCTTACGCTGACTTGAACACCTTCTAATTTCTGCCAGACTCTTTCTTTACTCTTCACGTCCAACACAGAAATGCGGAGACTTGATAGCCAGAGGAACCAAACAGGCTTCTTTCTGTAGACAGGTTGGGGTGGATTAGTGTTTGACCCGATCTCCCTTGTAGGTTAAAACGTCTTTTAATTCTGGTGGGCTGTGTCGGGATGAGAATGAATAAACTCTCTCTTCATTTTAGTGTCCAGCTGGTGGAAGCTGCACAGGCTGTATGTTAAGTCTGTCCAAATTCCTTTCCTCCTTGGCAAGGTTATCCTACCTAGAAAAAGAAGAATTAAAAATAAGACTGTGTTTGGCTTCTTACAGCTTCGGTTCTTCCCCCGTGTTTGTACATTCCGCTTTCCAGGGCACGCTTCTGACCTGAGTTTTAACACATAGCCCCCCAAAAGCACCCTCATAATAATGGTGAATAATTCCTTATGGTAATACTTAGTGCATCATATTTTAAAAGTATCACGTAATCTTAACTAATAAAGAAATCAACAGAATTTACTGTTTGTTCTTCTAAAAAAAATAAGCAAAGAGGTAAAATTCAAATATTTATTGAAAAACTAAATATTGTAGCCTTGTCCAGTTATTGGCAAGAGATGCTATGCAAATAAAACCACCGTGAGCTGTTGCTTCCTACATGTCCGAGCGCTGGCCTGCGGACGCCCCGCTGCCCCAGACCCAGCCGTCGCAGTGCCGCCGGTGCCCGTGGCCACCGCAGCGCCAGACCTCTGCCTAGGAAAGCTCCTCTTTTCCTGGCACATCCACTGCTCAGGCGCACGTTGGGCCCTCACCTCTCTCCCTTCTCCTCTCCTGGGAAGGTCTGTAACCAGGACACAACTCCAAAGAGAATTTACAAACGTCAGGCAAACGCTTTGACGGGAGAACTGGCCCTAAAGGCTCGGGAGAAAACGAGGTGCGTTTTCCTCGTTCTCCTGAACCCTCGGCAAGCTTCGGTGTGGCCTGTGCGGCAGGCAGCGCCTCTTCGGGGTCTGGGGATCGGCTCGCTTGTTACCCAGGAGGACTTCGCCAGAGCCAGGCGTGTGGACGAGCCGTTGGGCCTACCGAGGGTTTCGGAGCGTCGCCATCCCCGGCGGGCTCAGCAGGTGAGGTTGGGCTGCGTGGAAGCGGAAGGTCTCCTGCTTCTGGCATCTTATTTCCAGCCCTCCCATTCCGCATGGCCGTGCATTAGCGATGGGCAGTGCTAGCAGATGGCAAAGTTCGAGCCGGGCTAATTAAACATACTGAGCTAATAACCTTCCATTTTGGGACTGGTATAATTCATAATTTAATGTATTGCTGCTGAGACATTAACCTTTCAACAACTGGCACGGTGCCCACAGCAGCCTGAGTGCTGACCATCTTTCAGGAAAATGAGTATTATTGTTAAAACAGGTATAAATCATTCATGGCTTCAGCTTTTGTGTCAAACTGTACATGAAAATAAGTAGTAGGCTGGGTAATTTATTTACCTTTTGGTGGTTATTCTTAGGATTTCATGATCATATTCTGTGATTCAGAAACATTGGCCAAATGCCATTTTGTTCTTATTTTACCTTTTCAATATTGCAGTGGTTATTCTGATTTTCATCTTTAACAAGTTCAAGACTGATGCAGAATTGCTTGATCCAGGCACAAATATAATCTCATTTCAAGGAGGAAAAACTTACTTTAAGCTAATTCCACAGTATTCAACACAATTATTGAGACTACGAACTTGTTACATTGTAGCATGTTGCTAAAACAAATGTATCTTTGAAAAGTGGTGTATAAACACAGATTCAAAGACTTTTCAAAAACAAAGCATGTAGTATATACAGCTATATAAACAGTTTCTGCTGAAAATGACACGGGATACTGGGAAGAGGAGACTGTAAAGAGTTGGAAATTTCTCAACAGTCCTGCGAAGCAAGAAGTCTAACTGCAAACACCTGGTTACTGGCATGATATTACAGACCCAGGAGACCCTTACATCGACTTTTGGGACCCTGCTGGCCTATCGCATCGTATTTTGTATCCCAGACTACCTCTGCATCGAATTTTCTTTTCCAGTGAAAAGAGAATCAGAGCTAACAGGTCACCAGACACCCGTACCACAAAGCTTGCCTGGTGGTACCCGGGCGTTAATGCCTTTCATAAAGCTCCATCAATTCCAGCTCTTGCTGTTACGGTCAGCGAGTAGGAATTGCTGAGATAAACTTATTACGGACTCACTATCTGCACCCTATACAGCAAAAGTTTTCAGACATTTTGGACTAAAAGGCTACTTTCAGTTCTCAATATTTGTCACATACTGGCACATATGGTAATCAAACACTAACTGAAAACGTGACAAAGCTAAAATAAATTAAAAGCCAAAGTAAATGAGAATAAAGTCCTAAACGCTCTATTTCAGGTACAGATTGACCACAAAGTGGGACGAAGAGAGTGCCAAGCGAGACCAACTCCCTTTTAGACTGCGATACACCTGAAGAGGTCCCAAACGCACAGCGCATTCCAGCCACCATCGCTCGGCAGGCACACTGGAAGCAAATCCAGTCTAATTAATGCAGCAAACTTCATCACAGTACACAGATACAGAATAGGGAAGATCAGATACCGAAGAACACAACTGCTTATTGTGTATACTGATTACATCGATACTTCAACCCCCCATATATCTCTGGGAAATGTCATTTATCTCTTGGAGGTATGAAACAGCAACCTGAAAGCTAAGACTCGCAACAGCAGTTGCCTGCCCTCAGATATCAAATATAATACTGAATTGGCAGAAAAAAATTACTTCCCTTTGTTCTTCTTAACCTTAATTCTTAATTCTTGACTAAGTGAGTACTTAGCACTCTTTCAGAGGAAACTTTCTGAAAATATCCAGGCGGGGGATGATTTTCAAAAAAACCCATGCTTCCAAGAGATGCTTCGCCAACCTTCTGTTTATTTGGTTAGGTTTTTTCCTTGCTTTTTTCCCCCCCTAGCTACAATTTCTCTCATTTGCAGTGTCACCTAAACAACAACAACAACAAGAAATCTCCGTGTAACAACCTACATTATGCCTGACAGTAACATTTGACCAGCAGGTTCAAGTCCTACTTGGGGAAATCTGGCACGCTCAAACTGGAACTTCTCACTGGATGGACAACAGCAAGTGAAGCCTCTTCGCTAGATAAAATGAAGCGAGCCCCCTCAAACTCCTTTGATTGCTCACGTAAAGGTGACGGCTTCCCACCTTTCGTTTGACCCGCCGCTGGAATCAGCTTGGCCGCTCAGTCCGTGCTTCCCTCTGCCCTGCCGTTTGCCGAGCACGGGGCGGGCGCTGCCGGCGGCAGCCAGGCAGCAAACCTGCACCCGGGCCCCGGGGACAGAGCTGGGCCGCAACATTCACAGCGCTAGTCCTAGGGCAAAGAGCACCGGCCTTGTGCGAATCCAGGGCCGGAGAATTTGCGTTTTATTGTATTACTGTTCAGAAATTTCAGCTGGAGTAAAAAATAATAACACAACCTCTTTTTTGTGTTATTCTTTACAGCTACAGATATAACCTTGCTTACATCAGTGGTGCACAAACCGATGTCTGCTGCAGTCTGCAGAGGCCCTGGAAGAATAACTCTGAAATGAGTGTGTTGTGCCTCTCAGCCCAAGTCCCACAGTGGACTCTGACCACTAAAGTTGGCATTTTCCTGCCAGTTCTCCTTCAGAAGTAGCTAGGAGGAAGCTCACACATTATCAATGGTTTAATAAAGATCACTTCCTATCTCTTCTAATCGAATGGTGGACAAAGATGGCCAACGCTCAATCAAAAGAGGAAATTGTATTTCTGTCTTTGAAGCCGCATTAAAGATGAGTCTAAAAAAAAATCCTAAGTGGATGCTGAAGAACTAAGCCATTTGCAAAATTCCTCTTTTTGAAGAAGTTAACTAAGAAATCAGCAAGAAGCTATTTGTAAGCATGTCTATCCACATTTAGTGCTCAGGATAATGCCAAGACCAGGGCATTTAGGAGGCATAAGAGAATAAGGGAGCAACATCAACATGCTTAGTTTTCGGCTTCTCCTCAGTATTTCACATGGTCGCTCAGAGGACCATGGGAACAGTGCCAGAACAACTGAAACATAAAGCATTTGAACCTACTTATGGGGACAGCACTCAGAACCCCCTCAGAAAAGGAATTATTTGAGAAGCTAAGGTTCCTCTGGTTACCTTTTCGTACTGGAAACATACAGTGTTAGCCCCCAAAATGTCTGTTCTTACATTGATAATGATACAGCAGACAACCTCTCACTCCTACGAGCGCTAACCTGCCTCTATTCATCCACACCCGCGTTACCTGTGGCCCCGGGCTGAGCCGGTGCGCCCGCACTATGGGTTTTGAGAAGTGTCAGTGAACCAGCTGCACCTGGACCAAAACCCCAGCAGCTCCTTTTTCCGTGGACAGTATAGTGTCCCTGCATTTCACTCCCTCTGCTGGCTCCATTTTATACCTCAAATGAAGTTTTTCAAGACCTTAAATTTGTTTAAGGCTGGGATATCTAAAAGTTCACCTCAGTCTGTGGGCTCCTGGGTCTGCTCAGCTCTCCCCTCTCCCCTGGCACCGTGGCTGGCAGGGGCAGAGCCCTCCTGGCTCCGGTGCCGGGCCGTGGCATCCAGGGCTTGTACAGGACCGTGGAGGCACCACCAGCACCCCAGCTGCAAGCCTGAGTGGGAAGCGTGCGGCTCTGGTCTAGGCTCGCTGCTCCCACCTCCAGAAGAAAGCAGGACCTCACCTCGACAGCTCTGTAACTGTTGGCTGCGAAAGCCTTGGGTACCTACAGGTCACTGCAGTCAGCTGAGTGCCGTGACAAACCATACGCGTGCTGCCAGCGCCGGCTGGCTTTATGTGCCTTCCAGACAAAACTAGAGTATATGAAAGTGTCTCTCCCAGACGCCACTCTACAGCGTGCTCCCGGAGTTTTATCCCATTTCCACGTGATATTGATCATTCCTGATAGCATGACACTCACTTCAGTGAAGGGATATCCCTGCTCTCTCTCCTAGGAACAATTAGGCAGTACTTCTGCTACATCCTTACAGCGATATCTCTCCTGGTTCTCATTGTTTACTCAGTATTATTTTTACTTCTGCATTGACAACTGCACAACAGGAAAAATACTAGTTTTGAGTTGATCAGAAGAGGCGGTGTTGGCCGACACGCGCTGTCCTTGTCAGCGGAGCAGCAGACATTGCCCCCGCCAGCTTCCTCCGCTCTTTCTCTCAGCCCGCCAGCACCAGTGTCATCCTCTTTGGCTTAAGCCTCCGCCAGGCAGGGCCAGTTCTGGTGGACACGCAATGGAGATGCGTGCCGTAGACTTGCTGAGGACGCTCACTGCAGCAGGCTTAGTTACCCCTAACCCCACACTCACTGGAAAGGGAGGATTTGCAATAGCCAATAACGTAAAAAAAAAACTTATGCACTTTATACTCATCTCACAAGGTACCGACTACCACTACACAGAGGTCAGTCTGCTCATCCTGCCGTGATCTAGAAACCCACTCGTGCTGCTGAAGAGTCCAGAAATTTAAATTGGACAGCCAATCTTATAGGGGCACGAGAAATTTTTTCTTCTTGGCCTCTTGTATTGCAATCGCATTTGCTTTCTCTCTATAGTTCCTGTTGAAAAGGGAACGTGCAACAATCACAGCTCTCTTCTCTACGTACAGACACATGTTCTACCAGGGAAATGGCCTTCCAATATGGTATTTGGAGAAAAAAAATGAAAAAAAATACTTTAACTCTGTAACATTTTTTAGAAACCCACCTCTTAAGTTTCAAATAACATGAACGTTAACAGTCTGTGGGTGCGCGTTAGCGTAAGGTGGGTGCGTGGCTCTGCGTAAAGACCTGCGAAGTCGAGTGCTTCCCCACGCCCTCAGGCAGGCAGTAAGGAATATCAGCCCCCTTGGGCAATACTCACTGGTGTGGCCGTGCTGCGCAGACGTACTCTTACGCAATTTTTTGCTTTCCAGTAGCCACGTGACTTTGTATGGCAAGAATTACTCAATGTGCAGTTCCTGTCTGAAACGTCCTATCCAAAGTACTCAAAACAAGTTCCAAACAAACCAAGCGTGTCAAGCTTCTGCATTTAGGCAGATATTGTTATTTTACAAGTGGGAAAACTGAGGTAATTTTTTTTTTAAGAGGGGCAGATGCTGCAAGCATGCAGGCACCAAACATCCTCGGTGATTGTCTAAAGCTAGGAGGAAGCACTGAAGAAAACCAGATATGATAGAGGCTGTATATTTGGGCATGAATCTCCCCAAACCATTACTGCTTTTTGCCAGGCACACATTCACCCTGCCATAGAAACTAGGCTTGTACCTTATTGGTCAAATTCAAATCCTCGTCTGCAATTATTTTGTATCTCAGATTTTCAGTATTTCTTCCTCGGTAACATACCAGGCTGCATACCCCAAACCAAAGCAGAAGTTGCTTTCTACACTGTGGTTACAAGAGAGTTAAAGTTCAGGTTTCTAATTGCTCTCTTGAGGCCTTATTACTTGTTGATTAGGTCCTTTTGGGAACAGCATCAAACCTATAATAATAAACACTCATTTCACTGCAAAGTTTGTAACTGCCGTAGCAGCCCTGCGGCCCTTCTGCCTCCCTCACTGGCACAGGCACAAAGTGACCAGGAAAGGTGTTTGTAACTTCTCCGAGAGGCTTTCCGGGCTGGCCGCGTCTGATCGACGGGCTTCTTAGCAGCCGGGTTAAGAACTGCGTCTTCACCTTTGGCAAAGGCACGTGCTTCTGTGCGTGCTCCTCTCCTCTCTCCAAGCCTACAAATCAAGGCTGCAACGCGGGGTCTGGTTCGGGGGCGTGTGTGTGGAGTGAGCGTGGCTGTGCAAAGACATCCGTTGGGATTCCTTCAAAACAGTTACTACTTTCCTAAACGCTGGCAGTTTTCGGGACAGCAGCAAGTACAGGAGCAGTAAGGTTGCCAGCATACTGCTGTTTGCCGGTCAGTTTTGTGGAGATTCCTCCTATCGATGTTCGCAGCGCTTTATCTCGTGTTATGTTATGGCATGGAAACAGGACAGATGGCTCGGAGGTGCCATGCCGGAGCCCGTGTGCCTTATGCTTCAGCAGAATAATCTGATTTATCAGGATGCTGAATGTTTGCTAGTATTGATATAGTTTCTAGGCTGTACCCCTTGCGCAGTGAGCCTCCTCCCGCGGGCGCCCCGTGGCTCCCAGCCAGCCCCGTGGGAGCTGCGGGCCGCTGCCCGGGTGCTGGGTCGGGGCTGGCTCTGCCGGAGGCCGGGGATGCTGCGTCCCACTGGAGCACGCAGGGACATGGCCCCAGGACACCAAAGTGCGACAGAAGCGCGTTTGCCGGTGAGAAGCTGTGAGGGGACAGTCACGAGACACCTACTGCCCAGCTGGTCATCCCATCCCCACTTCTAATCAGCACTCATGTTCTTAATTTTCCCAACGGCTAACTAGAATAGTTTGAGGTGTAATTTTCAGTCTAGGTCCTTTGAAAGTATTTGGATAGCATCATTTTTACAGGCTGGATTTCAGAAGGGATGGAGAAAATAACATGGTCTCTTATAATCTCGGGCAGGAGAGAAGTTGCTGTGAGTCTCTGATCTCTGCGAGTCTCTGAAGTAGGGCACCGGGTCTCCTTGAAACCCCTCTGTAATGAATTAGCCTGAAGTAAAAGTAGGTGTTTATCTCAAGTCGTTGCCTCAGATAGCTGGCTACCTGTTGGAAGAAGGGTCTGATCGATGCAAACTAAGGCAGCCATGCGTGAGCTGTTACACAGTGGTTAGTATTGATCAGAGCTAACGGCTGCCGATAGGAATGTGGAGCGGACTGACAGGCAGAGAAGAGGGAAGGAGGAAACGGCCTTCGCTGGTGGCAGACGTACAGAGGAAAGCCGATAAAAAGTCAATTTCACTTAAGTGAATGGCTGCTAACTAAATATTTTTGGGGCCAGAGCCTTCCCAGATAGCAGCTGGAGCATCTCTGCTCCGGAACTGAGACATCAAGCGAGCGTGGCATCGACGGCTGAGATAAGAGACGCTTGTGACGGCTGGCAGAGCAGGAGAGCCTGACGAGCCTGCATGCCGGCCCTGCACGCTGAGCCCGCACGTCGGCCCCGCTACGGCGCCTGCCACCAGCACCACCAGCTCTTCATGATGGGAAATGGGAACGGTGTGGGAAGGGTTCATGGAGCAAAGATGGCCAGTACTTAAATACCTACTTCACAGAGAGAAAGCAATGATTTGATTTCAGCCCCTTTCCCCTGAGATCCCGCTAAGGACCGGTGCAAGAGTTACTTGCTTGGCATGGAGAAGCAGCACAGATTTTCCTCTGCCGGCTGGAGACACTTCTCATGCCAGTGTGGGACCAGCGACCGCCACAGAGCCTGTTTCAAGTCTTGACTATACAGAAAGTTTTAAGAGTGATGGCTCACCAAAAGTAATTTCAAAAAGTTGGTGAGATGCTGTGTGGGCTCGTTTGGGTGGCAGTGCTATTTCTGCCTGAAACTGCCGGCTGACGCCATAGTGTTCATGCTCCCATTTTCCAGACCAGAGGTGTCTCTGCATCGGGAAGGACTTCAGAATTCAAAATATATACATAACGGTTCTCTAAATGATGCGCCAGGTTGTGAAATCTTACTGTACGAAAGGTGCTCAGAAACACGCGGCATCACCCCGTGTCAGGAGGAGACCGAGGAGCTCTCCTATAGCTGTCTGCTTCCTCCTCAGCACATCAGGACAGCTGTTGGTTGTCTTCCTCTCTGAACTGCTCGCGTTAGTGCTGCTTTGGGGTCTGTTCCATGGTACGGTCATATACTGTAAGGGACCGCAAAGCAATCCAGAATTGCTTTTCCCGGGCCCAATGCTCAGTATTTAGACTATGTTTCAGGCCAACTTTTAGTGGACTGGATCGGTGCGTAAGGCACCTAATATGAAGTATTCTCCAACAGTGTGATTAATAGGGTCATAGTCATAGCTTCAGTTCAGGTTCAACCTTTCTAACATTTTATTATTTTACAGATTAATAAATCAGGACAGCAGGAAAAGACAGATGTAGGAATGTCCCTGTCTACCCGCCTGTTCATGGAGACAGTGGGTCACAGGATAATGGTTTCCAGGGTGGGGGCAGCTGATATTAGAAACTCTACTGAAGAGGAGTTTGTACCAGAGCCAGCACTGCCCCGAGGAAGGAGGAGGAGGCTGGAAGCCGGTCCGGGTGTCCTACAGAGCTGGAGTATTGACAAGGGGAGGAGCAGGTTGGGGCTCCCAGGGAGCTAACCGGGATGAGATGTCTCCTTGCAGACTGCAAGAGGAAAGGCAGCCGTGCGACACTGCCAGCCATCCCGAGTAAAGTGGGATGCTGCCCTTTCTCACGGAGCAAATGAGTCCGTTCCTATCCTTTCAGCACCAGCAGTGGCCAAATCAAGCTCACCACGTAGGTCCTTAACGAGCTCGGTGTTACGGTGATGGAATACTGCTCCAATATCGTCATGGGAGACGACAGCTTAAAGAAAGAAAAGCAAAGACGTGTAGGTCCAGTGCAGACTTCAAAGAGCAGAAGGCAGAAGCTCTGCAGTTCAGTTTGTGGGAAATGATATAGATGATACAGATGGAAGAAAGTACGGAGATGTTTTTATGAGATTAAAAGAATAAGAGAAATAAGCGTAGAGGTTCAGTCTCTGATGAAGCTGATGGAGAGACTACAGGAACATGAACTTAAACAGGAAGGGAAAGGACTGGAGGTGGTGAACTTGAAGCTTGACTTGTTAGGAAGGAGGGATGGAGAAAGAACTAGAGATCTGAAGGATAAAACGGACAAATCAAACACTAAGAGAGACTGTTACGGCAGTGTATTTATATGGACTGAAACGTGTGGGATGACAAAAAGAGGTGGCTGCGGTAATCGGAGCAAGAGATGACGGAGCCTTGGAAAAGAGGTTTTATTATTTGAACAGAAAATGATCAAGTCGTTCAGAAATTGTGAAGGATAAGGAAAAAACCTGGAATTCTGGTTTGGTCATATTAAGTTAAAAACTCCATGGAAAATTAACACAAGTCTAATGAATGTACTTTGCTTCTCATGTCAACTGGTTTGTTCTGTGCAATGCAAATTTCAGGATAGCACATATAGATGCAAATAAATTCATGTGGAACATAGTGAGAACAAGTCAGACTAATGTTTGAAATTTTTGCCCTATATTTATAGCTTGCTTCTTATATTGCAGAGCAAAGCAAGTTTTATATAGAACAAACATTTCACTGTTTTCCATCTTACTTTAACAGGATTTAATTTTACTTTTAAATTTTAATTAGTTCTGTGAAGGGGCCTGGCAGTCCTAATGCATAGGCATTACAACTTACAAATTATTTGTCATTATAACTTAAAGACCGTTAGAAGAGGTAGAAGCCACAAATCAGGCACCTGATTACAAAATATTGTCAGCACCTGGACTCTTCATACGAATATATTTGTATTTGCGAATGTTGATACTTTAGGTATTTATAAAACAAAGCTACTGTCCTCATTTCTATTACTGGCTTGCTTACGCTATTAAAGGCATTTGGTTTTCATGCAGCTTTTGCAAGCTGAGCTGCCCGGGACACAAACATTAACAGCGCACATTTACATTCAGAAATCCTACGATTTTTAGATGCGTGCTTTTAAAAGATCAATGCTTTGAAACCTTACACTTACTTTTATACTAAAAGTTAAATGTGAGAGTTAGGCCACTTTCTGACAGTGAACCTTTAATTACACGGCGAAGGCATCGGCACAGCTAGAAACCTGTCTGCAGCACGCACATAGCACTTGCTGGACAAACAGTAAGATGACTTAGTGAAGAAATCAGTTCTATATGACAGTATGTTTTTCTGCTAAATACTATGCAATTCAAAACTGGATTGAAACCCACATGTTAAGGCTCAACCTATTTTATTCTGCTTTCTTACCGGGCTGCATCCCTAGACTGTGTTATATTGTTATGTTTTAAAGCTGACACAGTACAGGAAAAACTAATGAAATCTATTAGACTTACAGTACAAAAGAGGAGAGATTTCTAAGAAATACTGCACAAAAAAGCACAGATTAAAAAAATGGAAGCAGCAGAGAACAGCAACTACATGCCACAAAAAGATAAATACAAAAAGCTCAGCTCTCTAAGACACCCACAGTCTCCATCTGTCATCTCAACCCTTCCTCTCCCAACTGTTCTTAAATTAAATGAATGCTTCTAATGGGAGATTTTCTCATGAAAGCTTATGAGAATTCATCCAAAGACAAATTAAAACAATGCAGTGTAATCAAGCAATTCACCTCTCTAACAGGTTGCCTGGCTTCAATGTTCACATTTACAAAAGAAAAAAAAAGCAACAATAAGAGACCCAAATACAGAAAAAACAACTGAAGAGCAAGCCTCTCATTGACTGAAGCCGATACAGATGCAGGTTGCTCCCTGCAACCACCCTTACGGTTGTATAGCTGAGACTAAAGGTTATTTTACTCTGTATAAGAAACTACTGTACACATCTGATTTAACGGTTTTGTTCTTTGTAGGCCTTGCAGTTTGAACATGTCCAAATGGATCAGCAATGTTAAAACAATATATTATCTTTTCCTTTATGTAAATGAAACTAGCTCGGGCTACTGAGTCTCAAGTCTTTTTAAAATTTATTTTCCTACTCATCACTTATCATTATAGCTGCTTTTAGCATCCTATCTAGCGTCCTATTCATGTCTGGATATGAATAACGTGTCCAGACTTTCGATTTTCACTTTTGTTTCTGGTCAGCTTCATTTTGGGGTTGCTGTGCAGTACCAAAATTCTTCAGTGTTTGGGTCGAATGCATTTAATTTCTATCACTTGTAGCCTAGATAGATGTATTAGCAAAATCGGAATGAAATATTTCTATTAAAACCAGGTCTAAAGGATGGCACTTGAAAAGGAAACAGATCTTAAATGTGGACACAATCACCTGTCAGTGCCTTCTGAATAACAGGTCTTAGCTTCCTCTATATTTCACCATTTTGCTCTTTGAATTCACAGCAGGTAGTTCGATACCAAATGAGATGTTTTCTTAGCTAACAGTCCCACTAAATTTAGATCCAGCAGCACACAGGAAGGTAAAAGGGGACAAGCCACCCCTGCCACCCCAGAGAAGTTCCCGGCACCAGGGACGGGTCGAGGCTGGAGGCACCCTGGCCAAAGGACGCGTGGCCGGGGCCGTGCTCCTCAGTGGCCATCAGGTCCACGACCGCTGCTGTAAGCAGGTCCTCGGCCAGGGCAGCGCTCAGGAGCATCCTCACCGGCCGGGGAGGGCAGGAACAACCGGCCGGCCGCAAACGGCTGCCACGAGACTGGCGGGGTAAATCAAGGGCTCCGTCTTCAGTCACCTCTGGTCTGGACCTCTGCTTTGCTGCTGCCCCTGCTCCCTTTCCCTTCTCTGGGTCTCAGCACCCGATTGCAGCACTCGCTCAAATGACAAGCCCCCTTGGATTTCCTTCTCTGTTCGCTTTAATCTCTCTTGCTCCCTCCTTTTTCTTTCGCTCTCTTTGCATGATTTCTGCACTCACCCTCTTCATTACCAAAGCCACTCGGACCGTTCGAGTTCACAGCGAAAGGTAACTGAAATCCTCCCCAGATTCCCCACTCTCTGTTATTTTCTCTATGTGTTCTTTCACAGTTTCTTTTACTGAAGTCCCTCGCTGTTGTACTTAACCACCGTGAGTGACAGAAATCCAATGCTGACCACTTCATTATCTGCCGACCTCGTCCCCCTGGCCTCCTGCCCCTCCATCTCTCTTGGGCAGTTTGCCCTACGTCTCAAGTCCTTGTTAAAGGTCAGGACCCCAAACCATCAGAATTGGTCGTGTTTTTTTACTGTATCACCAGAGAAATCAGGCCTGTCGGATCTCATTAAAGCCCTATTTATGGGTGGAACGCCACTCCTGGAGCAGGATGAGCTGCTACCTTTGAAACGCAATCTTCACCAGATCCAATCGGCATTGCACAGGGATTATATTCCACCAGTCAATCTCTCATAATCGCTCCCACCCTTATTGGCATGGCTACTGCTGTCCCTGCATGAGAAAGGAAATCCTCTTAAACAAATACTCTCCACGGGAGTAAGGCTCCCCTTCGCCACGACGAGGCGCAGGATCAGGCCTCGCGGAGGACGGGTGGCCACGCGGGCTCTTACGGAGGGGCCTGATCAATAAGCCCAGCGCACGGCGTTGTTATTCGCGTACCAGCTAACCATAGAGACGCTTCATACTTAATATAGTGCAAATGATGGAAAAGTGCTAACTGATCCTCTCAACACGCCTTTGAAACGAGCGGGGACCTGTCACCACCGTGCTGGAGCGGGGAAGTGACGCCACTTCCTGCGTATGACATCGCAAACCAGCGGCAGCACTGAAACTATAATTATTCCCCGCCTTATAAGAACTTCATTAAAAGAGGGACATGACATATATGAGTGGTGCAGTCGCAAATAGCGTCGACTAAAACAAGCGTACGTTTTACTCCAGATTCTCAGGCAGGTTCTGGGAACCGAGAGAACGAGCTTACCACACGTATGAAAAAGCCAGAAGATCTGCTTTCAGGATAGGTCACTAATTCTGATATTTTTCCATCCATTTGGGTCAGCAGGGTCACAAAATATGACCTCTCCTTTTTGCAAAGTTTCTTCTAAGTCATTCTCCTAAGAGCTTCTTTAATCTGTTCTTAACCAGAAACAGTGGGGCCATCGCACTTGGCCTCCTTTTAAATTTCCATGCACATTTACAGACACTTACTGAAAAGGGTATGATTTTCAATAGGAAAAGAAGAGCTAAATTAGGCTAAAGCATATTTTAATTCAATACAATTCCTGCTAATACTGAAAATATACATATATTATATCTGACACTGTTTAACATTTCAGTATTTGCTTAATTAGCAATGCCTCATAAGAACAAGTCACTCCTGAGGACGGGGAGCCCGTCTCCTTTGGAGGTTACGGGAGAGGCATCTCTTCCACCCCGGGAGAAGCACAACGTGGGCTGTTCACCGCAGCTCCCTTTCTCCATGTGGCTGCAATGAATTTGCTGCTTGACTGCAACACTGAAACTATCTGTCAAGTCCAAAGCAGAAAGAGAGTTTGAAACGCAAACATGATCTGTGATCAATATCCTAACAAATCCAAAGGAAGCCCCAGCTCCCGAAGGGTTAATCCAGAGAAGAAAAGGCATCCGCATGTTTAGTGAGCTAATGTGTTTATTGATGGGGAGGCCTTTAAGTCCTCAACAGGGAAAAGCTTAGATAAGTGACGGGAAGTTCAAGTCAGACAACCTGGTTTGGGCGGACCGTGGTTATGTTTTCCAGCTGATTTACTTTTCGGACTCCTGGGGGTGCCCTCCCGCAGGGGGTCTGCACGCGCCTGGAGCGGGGCCAAGCCCACCCTGGAGCAGGGACATTCCCAGAACCGGGAGCGTCTGGGCTGGCCAGCGCGGACGCACCGCAGGCACCTAGTCCCAGCGAAAAGATGGGGGGCTAGAATCCATCCAGCGCATCCCAGCACCTTTCAGCACGTTCTGATGGAATCTGATACTAGCGTATGTTGTAACCGTCCATCGAAATTCTGCACTTGAAATCCAGGCACTCGTGCTGATTTCTGCAGGGGCATTCTGTAACGTGTAACCGATCCACTGCTGAGAGCACATCCCCAGTCTGCACCTCCACTTCACAACCTGCAACTACCTCTCCGCTCTCATGGCAGCGCGTCCATCGCTGGGCATCGGCGCAGCTGCCCGCGAGCCTGTTGGACACCCCTGCCCAGGGCCACGCCGAGGAACTGCACCGGACCACCTTAACTCCCCCGCGTCCACCGCCGGTGGCTGTGCGGTCAATGCCAGGGTCAGGGGTCGGTGTCCGCCTGCTAATAGAGTGTAAGCCAACATTGTCCTCAAATTGCTGGAGTAAAGGGACAATGCCCACCTCCTGCTGACGGCCGTACCCTGGGGGAGAGGGTATCGGCTTTATTGGAAAACTGCCAGTCTGGGAGGTGATGGAAGCGGCTGATAGCAGCTACAGACGGTTTGGTTGCTGCTGGAGAGCCGCTGGCTGATCGGAAACCCTCTGAGAGGCAGTTCATTGACCGACCCCCCGGACCTGCGTGTATCGACGGCCGGGTTTTCCTCACTTGATGAATCTCCCCAGCTCTGCGTGGCTCAGCCCCGTTCTCCAGCTGGAAGCCTGCTGGTTCGTGGCCAGCTCTGGGCTGGCCTTGCCAGCCTGATCAGAAACTCCCGGTGACCAACTCGTGAGCTCCCGCCACGGCATTCCCCTCCCACCGCGTGGCGGCCGGACCCTGGGCACTGGCACGAGCATCCTGCAGTCAGACCAAGTGCGAGGGAACTGTTCCTTCTGCACCATTTGAAACTACTTTTAAAAAACAAGAGAAATTACAAAATCAGGAGGCGAGAGACATTACCAGAATTTGGTAACAGTAACTTCAGAATTTTGATAAATGTACAGTTTTGGATCTATCCCAGGCCACAGCATGCACCTAATTCAAGATGAGACTGAAAGGAAGACTCAGTAGATTTCTCTGCTCTTCTGATGACAAACACCTATGATTGCAGGTACCATAGCTGCTACCATAAAGATGTAATGATGGCATATTCATTACGGATTTCTAAGACCTGCCATATTGGGAAAGTATTGTAACTGAGCTAGATATATCACATTTCTACGCTAGTTAAGAGATTATAAGGAGATAAATTAAATTAATGGTCCATCTAGCCAATATCCTGTCATCAACAGCAACCAGTAACAGAGCCCTGTAGGCAAGAGTATGAAATAAGTGAGCAGACAGTGATGCTTCCCCCGAAGCCACCAACAACTTGTGATTAAAGGACTTTCTGAACTACAAGTCGTGTTCCACTTTTGAGCAGTCCTCAATGGATTTTTCTCCCAGAAAGCTGTTCAGTTGCTTTTTGAACCCATGTACTGCCAGCATCTGTCGCCCTGCTACAGGAGAGCTGCACAGCATAATTCTGTCTTGTGTGGAGAAACGGCTTCATTTCTTTGTCTGCTTGTTTTTAACTTTCTGGCTGCAATTTTCATTTGATGCCCCCTCATTCTTGTGCGGGGCCAGACAGCGGCCAGCCATTCCTTGTTTATCCTGTCATTAAATTACCATTTTATGATGGTCACCCCATGGCATGCCAGTTGCCTCTTCCCGACTGGCGGGACCTAGCCTGCCCCACGCTCTTCCCCGCCCATAGGCTGCTCCCTACTTTGATCGCCTTTCTTGCACTCTTCTGAACTTGTTCCCATTCTCCTATACCTTCTCTGAGAGAGGACCAGAACTGCACAGATTAGTCAAGAGGCAAGCACGTAGGAGATGTATACAGCAGCGCAATCATGTTTATGTTTTTTCTCTACTTCTTTCCTAATTATTCCTACGTTGTTTGCTCTTTTGATTACTACTAAGCACCAAAATGATATTTACAGAGAACTGTTTATTGTAGCCCCAAGGTCTCCCCCCTAAGTGGTGACAGTCAGCTCCACGCTACACGTTGCCTCCTTCTGTCTTGTCATTTTTCGATAGGGGATTCCAGATTTCATGGCTGCTATGGAATTGTATCTTTGATAATTTGCACGTTTTAGTTTTACTTCGGGAATACTGTGTTGTATTGCATTGCCAGAAGCCCTTGCAGTTCTGCTCCTGTATGCGGAGATTATCAAGAGATGCCAGCGTCCCAAGTGCCTATTCAGGAAACAAATAAATACCCTGGAAAATTGTTCCCTATAGGCCTGGCAATCTGGTTTAGAATAGACGTGAGGAGGCGTGTGAGGAGCAGCACCACCGCGGCCTCAGGGAGGAGAACAGGCAAAATAGGTACTGGCACCGCTGCTGATGAGAGGTGTAAATTGGAAATACCTGCATTTGAGAACTGCTTCCTCAAATATATTAATCTCTTAGTAACTTTGTGTCAATGCCAGTTCCTAAAGACACTTGGGATCTTACTACTGATTAGCTGTAGACAGAAGAGAAGTCAGATCATGTAAGATGCTCAGAATAAACGGAAATAATAATGACTTCTGATTCCTTATTACTGGTAGTACCCGTAAGCCTTACGTCCCACATAGGAGAGGGCTCGCAGCACGCTCAAGCGCTGCATGGTGGGTTTCCAGGGAGCCACCGTCGGGTTGGTAGGGATGAGGGTGGCTCCGGGCAGACCCCTCGGGACAGCCGCCGTCCAGTCCCTCTGCCGAGGGCGGAGAGCGGCTCTGTGAGACGGCGGGAGCCGTTCCCAGCTCTGCAGAGTACGTGCACGGCTTTCCCAGCCCCGGTTTTATGGCGTTATGCGGTAGCTTGGTAGTCCTGTACAAAGTCGAGGAGAATGGGATATCGGATTCAGCAGCTTTAGGTTTGATCTTTCCTGTGGATAAATTAGCACCGATTCCAGTGAAGATATGGACACCACGTCAACATACAACCGTTTTAAACAGTTCTTCCACGAATCAAGGCTGAACTGATGGGTGGGCAGGCTTCTAGCCAGGACCCCAACCACAGGCTGAATAATGCCTGTGTCGTCTTGGGAGAGAGGGGAGCGGGCGACAGAGGACGCCTGGTTGGCACAAGGACCCCCAGATGTACCGGGGCCACCGGTAAACCAGGTTCTCGGCAAGTAAAGATTTCCAATGGTCAGAGCTAGTTCTGCTACAGCTTTCCAATAGCCATGCTGGACCCAAGAAACCTGTAAGCAGTTCTGTGGTGGAGTTCGTCAGGCTGCGAACAAGGCTCTGGGGCTGTCTGCCAGAGCAAGGGATGGGGGCTGCGGTCCCCACCACCCTATGCGGAGCCCGCAGGAACATTTCCCTTCTGCAAAATCCCAGAGTGAGAACAGGGTGGAGGCGCAGTCTGAGGGGGGAGATCTGACGGCAGACTTACTGAGCAATAGGCGTGAGTTTAGCTCTGAGACTTAGCTCAAGATCCAGATTCTTCATACTGTTCGTGGGTCGAGGTGTTTGATTGACCAGACTATTGAGGGAGACGCCATGGTCGGTTCCTGCGCTCGGGCTTCTCCGTGCCTCGATTTGCATATTCAAGGATCGCCACCATGCCTGGCTGTCAGAGATGGTGACAGTTGTGGGGGTTTTTTAGCTTTATCAAGGGGGATTATTTTTAACCCAAATTATTTTGCATTGTAAATATTTAAATCCACATCAAATCCAGATTAATGCATAAAATAGTCCAAGAGGGTATTTACTGGGAAAAAAAATAACAATAAATCAAATGATTATGGCTAGCTCCCATCTAAAGTGTTTTAAAAAGGGGAAAGTCCGAGATTTTGGCTAAAATATCACTTCAAGGAGGAGACTCAAATAAACCTCTCTGCAAAACGGCCGAAGTTTACATACAAACTGGAACCCTTAGTACTTTTTCACAACATGACTGGAATTAATAATGCAGATAAATCCTAAATAAATCAGGATTAGTGTTAACTACGTCTTGAGGTTTAATACGCTCTACGAAAATGAAAGGGGGCCGGCGGGGGAGGAAGGAGCTTTGCCTTAAACCTTGCCCGCGAGCGAGCCGAGCAGTGCCCGGGGAGGAGGGCAGGGGCGCGGGGCACTCGGGACCCCAGGAACCAGCCGAGCAGGGCAATCAAAGCGCCTCTAATCGCCGCTGCTCCGGGGATGTGTTCAAAGGATCTTGTCTGGCCACAGGCTGCCTAAGGTCACAAGTGAAATGCAATTGCGGGGCAGGGGGAGGGGTGTCTCGGATTTTTGGACAGGCCGGCTGTTTGGATCTGTTTTCAGGAGGTCAGCCGGATTGCAGTATTTTACCATCTTATCAGCAAAAAGATTAAATTTCCCTCCATGGTTAAAGAGCTCAGCCCCACTCTGAAGGAAAATATAAATAAAACTGCCAACACAATCGCCCTAAGTAAAAACTGCCACAGTGTGCCGGCGCTCGCTGCGAAGCCTGGGGAGCCGCTTCCCGGTGACCTCTGCGCCGCCGTCCCCGCCGGCCGTGCTGGCGGGGTGTCGCTGCCATCCTCCTCCTCCTCGGTGTTTCACACACCCTGCCGGGTCCGTGGTGAACGGTTAAAGCTGTGAGTGAGTGAGTGAGGACTGAGGTAGGGACGGTTGGGTTTGTTGCCTGCAAAGGCACGGGTCGCTCCCAGTGTCCTCGCTGCTCTCCAGGGCTATTGCACATGCGAGCGAGCACCGTCCCCGTCCTCTCCTCCTCCTTCTGCTGGATGAAGCTGATGAAACACTCTCACTCTCTGATAGGAAAGTAGCTTTTAAGATTTTTTTTAATTTTATTTTTTCGAAGCCACAGAGGAGTAGAAAAATGCTTCTTGTGTTCGCTTCATCACCTGGAAATTCACTCTGTCCCTCTCCATTCTCGCTCTCTCCTTGCACATCTGTGTAAGGACACCGTTTGCTCTGGGCTGCCCTGCCTTTCTCAGGTGTGAGACTGGGCTGAAAAGTCTCAGAAATTTGTGGCCTTTTAAGAAATCTCCTCTCCCATCTGTTTCCTGTTCCTTTTTTCAGCACTTCCCCGCTGCTCACGCCAGCTCTACGGCTCAGAAGAGACGAGGGTCAGATTCTCGTCTGCCTTGTGCCACAGCTAATTACTGACACCTGTGCAAAACGGAGATAAACGCAGCAGAATAACCACACGTTGCACGCTGCTTCTGCCGTTCCTGGCCACTTCGCACAGATGTGCACGGCCAGGGCATAAAACAATGGAGCCCTTATGGAGCTGGGGTCGGAGCCACAAATGTGCTTCCAGGGTGACCATTTGAAAAGAAACTTAGAAACGTGAAGTTTGCGTGTGATTTTCTACCTCCTGAGTAATCTTTTGCACACGATAAAGCAAGGCCGAGTTTACAGCGCTGCTTCCTTCCTGCTGCCGGCAGCGAGCGTGTCGGATGTGTGAGGCTGCTGTGCTCGTGTCTGAGCAGGTATGAATCTACCGGGCTCCGAGTACAGATTCGTTCAGTTTGAAATGAAAATTTTGATGGCATGGCAAGGATCTAGGCAAAGAAATGAACAAACGTGCCAGCAGAAAGCCTGTACCTAACAATGCTCACAAATGTGAAAAATATCCCAAGTCTTTCCATAGAGCAGTCAGTTTGCTAAACTTTAATGATAACTCGTTGTTTTAGACATTATGTGAAATATTTACATATGATTAAACATTGACCAGTAAGCAAACAGAGTAGGTTTTCAATAATTTTTAAATATTTAAAAGCTGGAAATCATCCTATGTTATATTACATATAGCAAAGTGCCAGTAGTTAGCAGTCCGATTGCTAATGTTAGTTGTGAGGGTTCTTAAACACAACATCTCCTGTGAGAATGAATATGTGTCCCCAGGCCCTTCAAGAACAAGCTGCAGATCTGTATTCAGAGCTACAGAGCTACGGATCTGCAATGATCCTGGCAGGGCCGGCGACACCTCCCGGCAAGGCCCCGCGTGTGAGTCGGCACGCTTACCTCGGCGGCATCGAAAACTTTTTAAAAAGTTAAAGAAAATAAATAACAAATCTGTCTTTTCTTTAAGGGAAACTTAAGCGTAGGTCTAGGAAGATAAAGATGAGATGCACGAGTGTAAGAAATCCTAAGATATCTTTGATTACTCTAACTTTGGCAGAGTTACCGCTGACGTTTGACAAGAAATAAGAGCATTGCTTCACCCACAAGTTCTGTGCTCCCAGGAACAGCCACCCATAGTGAGCGCGAGGCCACCCACAAACTTCACATACCCTTCAAGTCGGTGCAAACGAAACCAGCCTGAAGGATGCTCTCCAGCAGCTGAAGAGCCCGTTGCGGCCCCGGGGCAGGATGGGCGCTGCGCAGGGCGCACAACAGCTCAGCACGCTCACTCGTGCGGGTACGCGGTACCCCCGCCTAACGTGGGGAACCTCTGGTTCCACGCTCTACCAACCCGCCCAGGCATCCAAAAGTCCCTTCTTTTGGCTGACATCGATACTTAAGCAAACACATGCAGGCACCGCAGCGTGTCAGACCAAACCAACCCACTCGTTCATTGCCCGGTTCCAGGAAAATAAGCGCATTAAGGGCAGCGTCGGAGCCGTGGGACCTGGGGCAGGGCTCCGGCACCGCTGACTTCTGCCCAAGACAGACCAGTCCTACCCCAGGCCCCCTCCCCGTGCCCCCTGCCATTTCTTATGAGCGAGAGCTGAGCTGCCGTGCCCAGCCGGGGCACCCAGCACCCAGTTTAGCTGCAGCCCCCAAATGCTCTGCAGTTTCAGGGACCTTTTCTAGCCTGGCTTCGCTAGTCGCAGAAAAACGTTTCTGAACATTTTCCCAGGATTCTCAACGTAAATGTTCAGAAACCATGGGATATTAATAGAGAATAGAAGCTATTTTATTTATACTGTGATGTTTAAATGTTTAAGTTTTGCTTTCAGCCATTTCCAGTACCAGAAAAAGGAAAAAAAAAAAAGGGGGGGGGAGTGGGAGGTCATTGAGAAATGGATGTAACGTGAGCTACATCCATTGCCATGACGTGGCAATGTAGCATTAGACCCTCGTCCTAGTGGGCAAAACCAGAGTGAATTAAGTGCACTGGGTGCCTAAGCACAAATAGCCAAGCCTGGTTATATTCCTTAAAAAACCAGGTAGTACTATTCACGTGTGTATGAAAGGGCTGAATTTCCCAACCCTAAAGACCCCTGTGCAGAACAGGGGCTGGAAGAAGTAACCTGAAAACTTTCTGTGAAAAGTGGCCAGCATTTAAGAGCAGTTTACTTGGTGCCCCAAAAGCTGCAAATTTTTATTCACAAGGAAGTTTATACATCTTTGCTAAAAGAGGATATGAAAGCAGCTATGAAAAACAGGAATCAAAGTGTAACAAATTAAACAAGGAAACATCTGTGACGATTAGTATAAGCCAAAGCTAATATATGTGAACAACTTGTAAGAAAAGTCAAATGTATCGAGAACCACCAACAAAATGCTCGCAAACAATAAAACAGAGATTTTTTAAGTTCACCTTTGATACTGTCGGTTAAACCATGACAGATACAAGAAATTCTAATAATTGATTATTATGTGCAATAATTAACCATTACTAAACAGAGAAGGTAAAAATGTCAATAATTGTGGAATAAAACATCCTGGTACACATTTGCAATCAAACTAGTTGATGTAAATATATAATCAAGGTCATATAATAGTAAAGGTACAGGTTAAATAGCATCTGTTAAATATAAAGATTTTTAAATTACCAAATCTGAACACTTGTATCTAATAATTTTAAAGGAATCATTTGGAAACTCTTCAAAGGTTTCTGGCTAATCCTTAAGATGTCTTTGAGAAATGGGAAAGTGTCCAGAAGACTTAGAACAAAGTTTGGTTGCAGGTCTTTAAAAAGTACACGGGATTGACCTACACATTTAATAAAAGGTCAACATTTGACATATGTCAGCAAAGAGATGAAGGATGGAAATATGCTTAATGCTAACTAACATTATTGCGCTGGAAGCAATTATTTTTCTAATTTTTCTCAGCAATGTTCATTGCGAAGACTCTCAGATCACCAAATCTAACTTATAACAATGTTGTAAACCTGTATCAAGCCCCGATTTCCCGAAGGACGTCTATCTGAAAAGCTTCCAGAGCTCCATGCAGAAATGCAGAACCCCACACTTTATGTGACAGTCTTCGTCCGTGACACATGAAGAAGTAAGTGGAGGTCTGACAAGAGATGCCCAGGGAGGCAAGGCAAAGAGGAAGGGCTTGCTTGGATATTAAAGCGATTGCATAGGAAGAGCCCTGGTCGTTACCTCAGGGCTCAGCAGACTAGGAAATGATAATACTCGGAAAAATGTTTTGATTTGTAGGGAATCATAATGCTCGTTCAAACACGTAACAACATCGGTACTGAACACGGCGAAGTGGACGAGGTAAACCCGTGGAGAAGACTGCTGGGGGAGACCAAGGAGGGGAAGACGAACAACGAGCTCGTGCACAAGGGAGCTTGGTGGCAGCTGAACTGGGAGACATTGGAGGAACCAAGGGCACGTAGCGAATGCAGCTTAAAAACGAGAAAACCAAAATTTGCTGACAGAGTCAACTAGCTCTTTCTGTCCGATATTATGAGCTAATTTAATGAGAAGTTAACCGATCTGAGAAAAGGATTGTGAAACCCCAGCAGGAAGAAAGAGGGAAAACCACGTAGCCGTGTATTGTGCCAGTTAAAGCTCAAAATAAAATTTGTGACAGTGACTCAACACGTAAATTACGTATGTGAAACAAGTCTCCGTGCTGCATAGCAATTCTTGATAAAGTATCTACAGAAATGTATATTCTGGGAACCACTAATGATGAGGGCTGTAAGTCACGCTGACATGAATGGTAATTTGTAAAGCAGTCAGTTAGTGAGGTTTGAGGATCTGATACTGGAAAATGCTTCTTACAGCATATCGAAAGAATTTAATTTTTTTTTAGGTACAAATAATAATGAAGGCCTAATTGTAGTTAAGGGGAAGCTAGGCAACAAGGACCATAATTCAGCTGGATTTTTAAATAGAACAAAAATTAACCCTAATAAATGAATAGTAATTATGCTCAATTTCAGCAAGGCAAATAAGGAACGAGAGAAACATTGGCCAGAATTGAGTATAATGAAGCAATAAAAGAAAAGTTTTCAAAGCAAAATGACAATGGACCTATTTCAGCAACATGACTCATTTTGATGTTCGTGGGATTTATGTGTACGCTTAATATCCTTCCTGAATGGATATGGATTTTTAATGCAGGTCTATGTGCTTCAATGAATCGGGGTGTCTGTCTTACACTGGATAATTATGAAATTAAACAGAAAGATAAACAGAGAAGGAAAGAGAATCTGATTTGTCCAAGGCAAGAAAACAGACTATTGAAACAATAAAATTTTAAAATTAAAAATTTACACAGAACATGTTAAGATTAAATGTTTTAATTTACATAAAGAAAAAAGATAAATAAGGATTTCTGAAAGCTCTTAATGCAAAACTCGTTAATAGATCAGTTAGGCATTAAATTATATCTGATTTTTGTTTGACTTTTCATAAGGAGTGGTGGTGACAGTTTCTTTTCTTTGGCAGAAAAGAAATATGAATATTAAAGGAAACCACGATCATGTTTTTATAAGAAAACTGCTTTTTTTATTGAAAATTTTGACTTCTCTGAAGAGAAAGGTATACCAAAAACCCAGCCTTCCGCTTGCTCTTTTGGGATGCAGACCCAGCCTTTTTATTGCAGGAGGGGCTCCCCCTCCATGCAATAGCTCACAGACCTTAGCCATAACCCCCCTAAAACAACAACAACCCCCCGACAAAACCTCCCCGCCGAAGGCCAGGACACATAACCAAACTGGTCAGCTGAAACTACAGCGATTCTCCTCACTTGGGAGTAAGAACTTTTCCTAAATCCCGGGGTAACTCTGCTGCCGTTCCTGGGCGGGAGGGAGGGGACCTGCAGACTCGCCCCTTGCAAAGACCCGGAATTTCAGCCGCATTTGTGTTTGTTTCCGTGTCGCTGGCACAGACAGGTTAACTGACCCGACCAAAGGACAATTATCAGCAGGCGGCAATGTGACATTCACATCTTCAGCCCAACGGCCCCCAGGTCTCCGTGCAGCGGCCGGGGGCACCGCCACGTGCACCCACCGGCCCCGCGGCCCCCCACCGCCTCCGTCCTCGGTGCAAGCACTCTCCCTGAAGTACCACTAGCATCGCGTGGACAAACATTTGAGGGCAAAGCTCTTAATATATGCCTGTGTTTAAGGATACTGGAAGCACGCGGGAGCACCTGGGAGCTGTGGGCAGAGCGGGACCTCCCTCGCGCAGCCAGCACGGTCCATCCCAGCTGCACTGTGCCTGGCAGCAGGACAGACATTGATGGGAAACCCTCCCCTCCACAGCTGCATCCCTCCTAACTCCATCCATCGGTGGTGAGGGACCTCCTGGAGAAGGTGCCACGTTGAACTATCCTATGTAATGTATGAATTGAGTTGTATTTGGGTGCAGGACTAGAGCTTGCCAATATTTTTGCTACAGGTTACATGTGCAGATACAGGCTCGACTTCAAATACCCTCCTGCCCGTTCAACTGGCATAAACCGATGCTATTTCTTCCTTAAATCACTAATGCAATTTTGTGAGAATACTTTTCTTTGCTTCAAAGAATGATATCAAATCACACAGAATTACGACCTGTTTGTTAGGTTGTATCAGCGAATCTAAACCCGTGTTTTCTCCGACACAAGGGTATTCAGCTCTCGAAGGCACCGTCTCCTGAGCCAGCGACCAACGCTGCGCTGGCTCTCGCGACAGGACCGGGCTCAGCAGCGCAGGGGCAGGAGGATGTGCTTGTGCCCGCAGACTGGCACTCAGTGCTGGACCTCAGTTTGGAAATTCGGCCTTTATGAGTCATCTTAGCAACTTGTTCTTTGGCTGCACAGCATGTCAAAACGTTTGACTTTTTTTTTAAAAGGTTCTGACTTTGTAGATGAATGTTATGGTGCTTTTTGGAGAAAGGGAAAGAATATGGTTTTGCATAGTTGCCTTTGCAAACCTCGGGAGATTTATTATGCCTGGACTGATAAAACTAGTGACTGCTCAGCCTCTTCACCTGTCCAGCTGGCTTCCTGATGTCTCTCTTAGGAGATGAACACTGGTTTAGGACTGTCTATGAGCCCTCCTAGGTGTCACATCTTTCGTGAGGGTAACTAATACACAAGAATTGCCTATTGCCTGGGAGCGCTTAGCAATGCTCTCTCAGACCTTGGTAACGTACCCTTGTGTCTGAAGACCATACAGAAGACATGCTAGGATAGGAATTGGTCTTAGTTCTCTTCCAAATACTTTGGAAATAAGATGTCTCATTGGAAAAAGGTATTGTTTTTAGAAAAACTGAAATTAATTACATTTCAATAAAATTTCAGATTTGTGCATGTCAATATTGAACTCGATCTTCCTTAGTTGTTCCCTGAGGATTCTGCAGCCCAGCATTGCTCTGTTTATATAGCGTCTAAAAAGCAACCCTGTATACAGCAATCAATTTGTGGTGAAAGAAATTGCAGAAAACTGAGTGAGCTCATTTTCCATATCTGATATGATTCAAACTTTTTGCATGTAGAAAACTAAGCTATATTTGAGGTTGCTGCTTAATTTGACTGAGCAGCCATTGCTGAATGTCTCGGAGGTACATGCCAGAGGAACCGACAGCAGTTGTAAGTACAAAGGAGTCTGTTCTGAGAACACGTAACTCATAGAATAACCTTAAATTATGTTCTTTGCCACCAGAAGTAGTTCAAGTAGTAAGTTCCTCTGAACACTTACATTTCCAGATTTGTCCCACTTTTTGCCTTGTAGAAGTGATGCTTCATTGGGTGTCCACACAACAAGTCGCTACAGAAGATAACCCTTTCGTACAATACAGGAGATGCATTATCCTGTGATTTATTTTTTTTTTTATTATTATTTCTTGGCAGGCTTTTCCAGCTTTGCCATCTCTTATTTTCCTATTTTCTAGTCAGTACATACATCGGACTATGTTTTTAAGTAAAAACCCCCAAACCCAACCAACCAAAATTCAACTATATGTGTATCAGTACATCAGAGAATGATAATAACGTTACAACAATCAGTACAATCTTCTGGCTCACCTTTCTCTTTACACCTAGTCCATTTGAAAGATCACTGACAGAATCAATTTCTTGCAAAGCACACTGTTACAACCAGTGTAACAGAGTCTTCCCTGCACCTCTTCCTATGGGTCTTTCAGCTCTCAACCAACTAATGATTCCTCTTTTCTCTCTCCTTTTTCTCCTCTGGAAAGACCTGCTTTTCTTACTTACGCCCCCCCGAATCTGTAATAGAGCAATAGATTTCCACGTCAGAAGAGATAACTGAAGATTTAAGCGCAGTTGCTCACGGTGAGAGGTCCCTGAACGAGGGCTGGCAAACGCGATCCGGAGCTGGAGGCAGTACAGCTACTTACCTCCGCTGGGCCTGAGCCCGCTCGGGCCAGCTGGTCCTCACGTCACCGGGACCTCCCCTGTGCTACCGTATCTGCACACAGTTATCCCGCACCAGAATGCACTGCGTGATACAGCCGTGTTTCACGAGAGCCAGCTCGGCTGCCCCACGCGCACAAATGCAGTTCTTCTGCTCATGCCTGCACCAAGCTCACCCTCTCTGAGAGCCGCAGAGTATCTTTTGAAAAGATATCATTCAATCTTCAATTAAAAATGCTAAGTGACACAGATTCCTTCATCTCCCTAAATAATTTGTCCTAACGGTCTATTAGTTTCATTGGATAAAATACCTAGATTAAGCATCTCCAATTTTTCACTGCAAAGTACATTTTCCAGACCCCGTTCACCCAAACTAAACTCACCGAGGAGAGCTGGAACCCTGACAGTAGCCTCGCAAGCGGTGTGATACACTTTGTGATACCTGTTTGGTACACGGCCAAGAACCTCGTTAGCTCTTACAAACACATCACTACGACGCTCATGTTCAGTTATCTAGCGTGAGCCTATGTCCTCTGCTAAGACACAGTAGTTTTAGCCGCTAGATAGCAATGTCTGAAAACCAAGTGCCTTTGCAGCATTTCAAGCCGGACACCCAAACTCATGAATAACTTTGGTCCACTGACCAAAAGGTTGGCTTCTAAACAAAGAGGTGTAAGATGTTATACCAGATGGCAGAATTCAGGAACTGAAGGGCGAGATAGCAAAGCTGCTGGAAATACAGAGGATTAGGAAAAGAAAGAAATATTCAATAAATTAATACACAAATAATAACTGACTCTAGAGCCAACTTTCATAGGAGAGGAGGGACATGTTAAAGAATGTGGAAAGTTAAGGTTTTCCTATGGCATTTAAAAAGTAGTATTTCATTGGGAACTATCATCTACTGTGCCCACTGAGCACGAGGATGCGATCTTCAACTTCCTCATCCCCTTACCTCTGTGTTTTTTACTATTGTCACTTTGAGTTGGCCTTAAACTAGATAGTAATATTTATGGAATAAGTATCTCATTTTCTCATGAGCTTAGCAGCAAGCGCTATGACAACCATATCCTGATTTAGATGCTATTGACATAAAAGTAGGATGTAGTAACAATTATTATTACCATTATTATTAAAATTATATTATATTATTATTAATAATTCTCTGCCATCATCAATAATAATAATAATAATAATAATAATAATAATAATAATATAAAGGCCCTCAACTGCGGTCCCTTTATCATTGCAAAACATAACTTACAACAAGTGAATGATAAAGTGCACAACAATGTTACAAAGCAACACTGAACGGCACAGTACTCTCACTAGGGTCTGACAATTAAAAAAAAATAACGTGGTCAGTCTCAGGAAAAACATCACTGATAATTCAGTAATAATATTATTAGCCAACATATGCTGTCTCTAACACTTCTACCCTAAAAATCCTATCTGTATCTGTATATATATACACACATATTTCATAGGGAGTACACAAAGCACACCAGGGTAATGCCTGGTGTTAACTTTCTTCTAAAGCGGTTAAATGAATGCCAATGTTCTTGGCACTAGCTGATTAACCTGTGCAATTTTAATAAAAGAGACAACACTGAAAAACAAAACAAAGAGTAAAGAATTCTCTCCCCCCACCTCGCATCATTTGGCTGTGTTCTCCATATGGCCAGAAGGAAAAGCCATCTCCCATTTGCCCACCAAACCACATATTTAATCCATGTGCTTATGTCAAACTTAATTACAGCACATTTGGCATAAAATAACAATCCACATCCTTGGAGAGGGGAACTTAAGTAGTTAATATGTGTGATTGAATGAAAGTGCTTTGCTGAATGTTTATGAGAAACCCAAGACGGGTGAAATGTGGCGATATTTTAACCATTTAAACACCAGCTCTCCTGTCCTGTGCTGGAGCCCACGTCCCCGGCCGGCACCTGCCCAGCCGCCGCGCTCGACACAAGCCTCGCACCGAGAGAAGTGCTCTTGTGCACAGACCTGGCCAAGCCTCGCCCAACAGGCTCACCGTCCTCTTAGCAATGAAGTCGCGTTATTACAGAGAGAGATTTTGATACCTGCCTGCACCCCTATTTGACGCCCCACGGTTTTAGACAACGCGAAACTTGGCCACAAGAAGCTGGGGGTTTCCCTACAGCGGAGGCAGTGGAGACACTCTGCGGTGGGTCGCAGCGGAGAGCAAGCGGTTCTCCTGACCGGGAGATGGATGGCACAGCCAGAGACCTCCACCAGAAAGCTCTCGCTCCACAGCGGGGACGAGGCTGTCCCACCACCAGCCGCCAGACTTCTTCAGGTTGCGTTGCAACCGCTGCAGCTCCAAAAGGCAAAACACAAAGATCCGTGCTCTGGGTTTTAAGACCAGCGGTGACCTTGCAATCTGACGTCCCATAAGGCAAACCAGAATTTCACAGATACTCCTGCACTGAGCTTCAAAGCTGTGTTAAAGCTGAGCCGCTTTTCTTACAGAGGAACAAAGCCTGATTTAAAGGCTCCAAATAATGTTTCAGTTTTCTTTTTTCCCCACTTCAGTGTCCAGTGAGTGGTTCTCCTTCACAACAGACGCTGGTCAAGTATTGCTTCCTATGACTGTACGTGGAAACGAAGATGGCATTACTGGAGAGGACCCCGGCTCCTGGTACCTGCGTGCCCTGCTACGGTGCGCTTCCCTGTAGGTTTTTGTCAAACTGTCCTCAATGACCCACTTACAAATGTTGCTCTGAGAGAGAATATGAGTCTTCCTGCCCTCGTCTCATTCTATGCCTTGAAAATACCTGCATACTTCTATTCTTCTTTTCACGCCAGTTTGTAGAAACCACAGATGTCCAAAATGGAAATTTCCTATCTCTGTACTCCCCAGAGTCTCCAAAGCAGCATACCCAAAACCCGACAAGTGGCTCTGGATTTATGCTCAGGCACAGATTTACTAGGAGCAGATAAGGACAGAGTAAAGAAGATGTAGAGATGCTTTAAGTCCCACATGGAAATCAGTTGGCATGGCACAAAGGCAAATTTGAGGATGAAAAGCCCGACTTCTAAGAAGTCTGAACGATGAAAATTCTGAGTAGACACTCGAAAAAATATTTCAGGAAAGGAGTCAAAAAGTGGAACAGGTGTCCAGAGAGGTTGCAGAGATTTTTAATGCCTGACTGGAGAAGGCCCTCAGCAACTTGATTTCTGTTGGCCTTGCTTTCAGTGGGGGTTTGGACGAGGTGACCTCCAGAGGTCCCTTCTCACCTAAATTACACCACGATAACCAGGAAGGCTAGAAATGCGGAGGTCACTGCAGTCGGCACCTGGGATCACAGAACGCGGAGTAAAGTTTCTGTGTAAGAAATGGTTTCTGTAGGTAGTGCAGGGAAAGAATAAAAAGTGTTCAGCAATGACCTTGATACAAGGAGCAGGAACAAAGAGGAAATAGCTGAATGTGGCAAGGAGGTTATGAGCCCTGGTAATGGCCTGCTCCTGCTCTCGTACAATGAGAATGGAAGATCTCCTATTAACTTCAGTGACACGGGACCAGGCTCTAAAAGAGCAGACACTAAAGTGGATGACAGTGTCAGAAAAGAGAGGAGAAAAGAAGGAAAAATTTAAGTTTCACTTTCATCATGCTGAGTACGAGTTAACTGCTGAAATTCTATTGTTCCCTATTTCAAAAATGAAAATAAATAGTTTGCAACATACACAGCGGAGTGACTGCCGCTGGAGCTAATTGGCTCTGTATCTTTAAAAAGATGGCATGACTTTCTTCTTGCCAGAGATTAATTCCTGATGATTTATCGGAGTTAGTGAGAGTCCTTCACCCTGACCTGGATATAAGAAAGGTGACAATAGCCTAAGAACTGTCAGATCAGGTGCAAAGTCCTAAGGAATGCGCGCTATACAACAATTTAACCTGAGCACCGTGCGTTGGATTTTACATCACCATCGTTACACTTCCTCTGCTAGTAAAAAATAAGATTAGTTTGGACACTAACTGAGAATATATATATGTCTTTTATATATATGTAATATATATGTATGTATTGTATATATACACATATCCTAGTGGTAGCAGGATTACATAGCACAGACTGGTTATGGAGCCTTTGATATGTAAATACACACAATACAATCATATATTTCTGTATCTTACAGCGAAGTGCGTGCTGTTGAAGAAGAAGTTGCAGAGTTTGTAGAAAAACCATAGTTTTATCTAGGGTGGCTAAACCACTGCCCAGACTAAAATATAAATTACATTTTTTGGTATGGGGAAGGTTATAAGAAGAAAATACCAAGACTCATGAAAACCCCTTTGGAGCAAAGCCATTTCGTAGCTTGGGGTTATTGCTCACTGCTACCGCCTGTTCTGTTTGGTGTGGTGTTTCGGGTTATTTATGCCTCCTGAAGAAGCAGCAGCCTTTTCTTTTTGATCCACAGGACACCCTTCCCCATGCCAACACAAAGCTGAACAGCAAATATCCGTGTGTCAGGACATAATGGTGACCGAGCGCTCCCAAGCCGCTAGCAGCTGTTATCCCCCAGCGCGGCCCTAGGCACCAGCACCAGCACTACTTCAAGGAGGGGGTATTCAGGCACAGCCTAAACTGACGCCTAGGTTTGGTCCGAGTCCCACAGAGAGCCCGTGGCTGACCTGGGAATGAAAGCCTGGGCTGCTGGCTCCCAGGCTATGCCCTGCAGAACACAGCCCCTGCGCTTATCCGCAATTATTATTGATTGCAGATAGAAACGAACCGTCCTGGCATCTCCCGGCCCCCATTCAGTGACGTTCAGCCTCTGCCAAGTGCGGTGCCCTCTTCCCCTCGGGGCTGGAGCGAGCTCCCCTTCCCACGTCTGCCGGAGAGCCCTGTCTGCTCGGAGGGACCCAGGATTCCAAGCAGAGCTTTCCCATGCCATCGTCCCTCAGAATAGCTCTGCTCTCCGTATTTTTAGCAAGGCTCTAATGGACCAATATGTTTGATTTTCCACTGTTTCCACCCTAGCTCAAGTCCCGCTCCTCGGCGGTCTCCCTGCGCTTCTGCTGGCGTGTCTGGCCAGCGGTGGCAGGGATGGGGGACGCGGGGTGGAGGAGCCTTGGAGATGGTAGCTCTGGCAGCAAGAGCTGCTTTGCATACTTGGAGTTGTACAAAGCTGATTTTCTGAGAGAGAGAAAGACGGAGAAAGGGGTTTCTGTAAGTAGCGGAGACAATGAGAACAAGGCAGGCACTATGCCAAGCACGGGACGGCTGCCAAAACACATATCATTAGCTTGGACCAGCTATAAGCAAGGAAATGAGAAACATATGTTGGAGAGCAAGGTTAGGAGCGAGGGACTATGGGTCAGTGACAGTCGTCCGAAAACTTTTCCCTTGTTCTTCAGCTGTGGCCCGCTGGTGTCAGATGTCGTTCTGACAGCCTTCATTTCTCATGACGGCCAGGCTTATTTTGGCCTGCTTGTTTTTTGTTGTGTTTTTTTCTTCCCTCCCCTAATGGGAGTTATTGAGAGGAAGAAGAGAACAGACAAGAAAGCCTTTGCCATTTTTTTTTTCCACAGTTATGGGAAAATAACCTTGTTTTCTGTGATGTTCTCTGAAATCCTCACCCTTTATAAAATAACGGTGTCTCAGGACTGGGATTCTGCCTGGCCCTGGTGAAAAGAAAAGGGTGGGTAGTGTATTCCTAAGTAGTTCTTGCTGTTCTTTCTTAAATATAATTAGATGCACCTCATTACCTCAAACTAAAGGCCTTTTGTACTTCTTCAGGGCTGCGTTTCCTGAAAGCCACGGCGTGCCACGGCTCGCAGCATCCAGTCTTATTTTATTATATTAACGGTGTATTTTTAACATTTCTACCCTTTATCCAAGCTGTTTGCAGATTATTTCATTTTTCTCCAAAGACTACACCTGGATGATATGTTACTCACTGACATTTAATGAAGTGTTTGAAGTTCCTGCTCCCTTTCCCGGCACCATTACGTCTCTCCTTCCTTTGATGGAGCTTTCACTAGATAGCACCTCAAAGTTCATTGCTACTTCCCTCCCAAGGCTGAAATATTCCCAGACAGCAAAGAGCCTAATAGGGATCTTAGACAGCATCCCAAGAGACTTTTGTTTGACTACTGTTCTGCAGCAGACTACATCTGAACTTGATGGGTCCCTCCGCTTCATCAGTGCAGCGCTGAGGGACGAGCACCTTGTAAAATCTCAGCCAGCCTCGGGTCTGAAACGTAGAAGAGGTTCGCTTTGCTGTTGGGCTTGGAAAGGCGGGCAGAGCGGAAAGAAACGTGAGGATGCAAGGAGGAAGATCAGGTATAAAAAGCCAAGCCCCATTCCTCACGGAAGACCCTGCAAGACAGCAGGTGGAAAGAGCGGCATTCGAGCGGCACCGCAGCGCGCAGAGCGGCGTCGAGCCACGCGTGCTGGGCGAACTGGTGCGGTGCGGTCCCCGTGTCGGCCGGCGCGTGCCTGCTGCCGGCCGGGGGAGCAGCCACGGTGGCACGGGCTGCGGGCATCTGGCAAGTTTGGATTCCTTCTCCTGGCAAACGCGTGTTCCTGCTCCTGCAAGCCTAGCAACGATACGCAACGGGTGCCAAAACAGAAAGGGCAATAACGTGTGCAAACTTGCGATAGTTAGCTGGACATACCACGTGTGACCCGCGTGGCACGGAGGCTAGAGCTGCTCACACCTCACAGACTGGTTTTTACAATATTTCAGTCACTGGGTGGTTTATTTTTGTTTTGTGTTATTTTGGTTTGGTTTTGTTTTTTAAAGTCCAAAGACTAACTACTGTTGTTGTTTGTTTTTTGTTTTTTTTTTTTTTTTTTTTAGGAAAGGTTCTTTTGTACAAATTTGCCACAGTGGTTTTCATTTACAGCCAGAAACCAGAGACTAAACTTGAGATGGTCATGTATGGCATTTGCTTCATTCTATTTTATTTGTTTGCTTGCTTATACACGTGGAAGTTTTTTCCTTCATCACTTGCTTTTGCATTTGTCTCATGTAATCCAACTTCTGCCCTTTGCTGGCGTGCTATTCACTTTGATTCAGAGTAAAAAACTTCATCCCTAATCTGGCAAAAGGTTGCCAGCCATGGTTTGCGTACTATAGCAGAAAAAAAAATAAACCCACCCAATATAAACTTCTATATCTATATCTACACATTTGTCTGCACAGGGGTGTCTGAGTTTATGCTGGAGAACTGCTTCAGTGGAAACAGAAAGAACGACAAACCGAACCAGCCACACCTCCGCGTAAACATGCACAGCAGAAAAAAAATTGCATGCAGTGACTGGGAAATAAGCAACTTGAAGAGAGGACATTGGATAGTCAAAACTTATAAGTCTTAAATTGCAGATGGCTCCCAGTATGACTTGTTAGCTGGATGACACACAACCTCAGATCTAAAAGCTTCGTTGGGTTGGCTCAGCGACAGACAGTGCTGGGCTGCTCTCTGGACACCGTTACATAGCCAAGTCCTGAGAAAAGTGCAATGTCATATACCACGTCTAAAAGTCTGCAAGAAGTAATTTCATTCTAATGACTTTTCGTCACTTTCCATGCCCTAAAGCCTGCTCCGAGAGCCTGCCCACCCTGCCTGCCCGCTGCCCGCTGCGAGGCTCCTGGGGGAAGCCGGAGTATCGAGTTTGGAGGGAGACAGGTGAGGTCCAAGATGAGGTTTGAAAGGAAAAGGGAGATGTAGCAAAGGTCATATGTGGACTGACAGCGGGTAGAGACCAAGCTCAGGGAAGAAGCGACGAGGCCAGAGCCAGCCAAGGAGGCAGACAGGCTCAGGCGGGGGGCGGCTATCACTGCACTGAACTCGTCGCCTGCGCTGGCTCCAGCCGGGCAGAGGGATGACAGACGTGTCACTTCTAAGCACTTTAACTCACCAACCTTGAGGAAGGGACTGGCACCGCATGCAGGCGCTGACACTCGTTTTCTCTCAGGCAGCAAGTTAAAATGCTCGGAAATAATATTCCTCTCTCCCCATTTCTGGAGCCCAGGCTGGGCAGAAGCAGGGACGGCCCGCTCCTCGCAGCGTCCTTACAAACAGCGCTGCATCCTCCCCCATGAACCTCTGCTCTGAAAAACACCTGCATATATGTTTTGAAGGATTTGATATTTTCACATACTCTCTGAAAATCTGATATCTTTGACTTTAAAATACCATTAGAAAGGCTTGCTGGCATTTTTTTTTTAACTAAATGGGAGAAAGACATGCTGACTATCAATTTTCGAATACCGCCTGCTTTTCACACAGCCTTGGCTTGTGATGTAAGATGATCTAAGATGAAATGCAAGGTTTAAATAGAAATCTGTAAGCCACGGTGCAAACAACTTCCCCAGCGCAGACCCCAGTAACTTCCAGTCATCATGGCCCAAGAGCCAGTAATTGCTTACTTATAATTACATGCAATGTTCCTGGTTGTTTGGTGTTTTTTTTTGCTGAAATGAGATATAAAGAAGAGAATACAACTGCTATAGGGGCCCAAAAGCACTATATACCATAAAAACTGAAGTGATACTCAAGATTATTGAGAAGCTGTGTATCCTTGGATTCAGTAGATATGTCCAACCAACAGAGAATTTGGCTTAAGAGTCCAGGTTCTTCACAGCAAAAAAAAAAAAAAACAACCCATACTCTACCACATTCTCAGGAATCCTTGGGAAAGAAGATAATAGCCTCTAAGTTAATGATAAGTTAAATTCAAAGCTGATGATACATATTAGCTCAAAGACACTGCTGAGTTCTGGAGGACTGTTCAATGTGGAGCATATTTCAGCTCATGTTTTATCCCCTCCAGGAATGCACCTTGTGGCAAGCACTGGGTATTTTCAAAAGCTTAATTTTCTTCTCTAAACTCCCAATCGCATTAACGTGTTTAATTCAGATCTACAAAGCAGCAGGTCACACAGATCCAACGATACGGATTTGCCAACAATTTTGAAGAGGAAATTAGGGGATTCTAGATAACCATTAATTACATTTAAAGGCAATGACTTCAACGTAACTTCTTCCCAAACTCATAACCACTATTAAGATGTAATTCCTTTTTCTCTGCTGCTAAGGCTAGCTTAAGAAGGTCCAGCCGTTTCCATGCACCCCTGTATTTTTGGAGATGGAAGGCAAGGCTTTGTTTGGACGGGATTTTTTAAACCTCGGTCGTCTCACTTGTGGTTTACAATGTGGCTGCAGAAACAGTTGCATCAGCATAACTGCAGAGATGGCAAACCACAGCCTGGGAATGGGAATGCGTAACATGGGGAGGGTGTCTGGAAGCGGCAATGCTGAACTTCAGCCTCGATGTCTGATGCCCGTTGCACAGAGGAGCGATGAGCTGCACAGGCTGATGTGGCCACGGGTATCCGGACACGACCTGATGGCCGTTGTTTTCTTAAAAGGAGCTTCCTCAAAGATTCAAGAGAGATCCATCACCCGCCGGTTACCTGCTCCCAGGTAGAAGGCTGGCGAGAAGGTCTTTTCTCCCACTGCTTTAGGGACTCTGTCCCTCGTGCGCGGGAGGTGGCCGACCTGTCACCCCACTCGCACAAAGAGCCACGAAGGGCCAGCGAGTGAACCGGGCTGAGAAAAGCAAAAGGAAACCAGCCAGGGAAAGGAGGCACAAAATCCAAAGAACCCTTATCTTGACTGTCTGAATTACGATGATGCTAATGCAAGACGATATCTCAAAACAGATACTGCTTGATTAAAATTATAGACTCCAGTTAGAAAACATCTGAGCAGAACTGAGAATGGGGACTAAGGAGACTAAGTGTAACTATGCAGCGTTAATTACAGTCTCAAATGCATATTTCATCTTTTACTCTGTTCTGAGTAAGGGTTACAAAGAATTCAAGCAGCTTCAGTAACTGTAGATGGACGCACAAGGACTTCCATGTTTATCTGCACTTGTTCAAACACAGAGAGGCACTGTCCACAGGGCTGGAACCGTTCAAATCGGACCTTATTCCCTTTGTACCTGTACTTCATTATCTTCACTATTTGGTCACATGTAGTTATTTCTCAAATGAATACGGATGTGTGCAGTAATATTTCACATATCTCATGCTTATTTGTATCTATTTAATTAGCTTCCCCCAGGCAGAGTTATGAGACATTTGAGGTCATAGTAAAACTTACCTAGTGTTTGCTATAAACAGAAAAAGTTTCTTGCTATTGTCCATATTGGACAACATATAACTACAGAAAGATACAGGAGGGTATTAGCGTTAGCTTGCATTTGCATTGAGCAGAAACTCGACTAGACAAGTCCTTGAGCAACTTGATCTATTTGTAATTGCTCTGAGCAGGGGCTTGGCCCAGATGGTCTCCGGAGGTCTCTTCCAGCCTCAATTATTCTACGATTCCCTGATTTTATTTTCCGCTTTTACACCACATGTTCCCTTAGCAAAACAAACCAACTTATCTAAAATGCCTGTGTGATAGCCTGCCGTCAGGTGATATTATTTAACACAAACCTATGGCATACAAATCACTATGAAGCTGCACTGTATACATGTGTGCGTGCATGCACCTATACACGGACCTCAGTACCTATCGATAGATGGGTCATACAAAAATACAATCCCTGTATCTGCAGGGGTGTTTATCAGGTAATAAACTAGCATACTTTAAAAAATTTTGAAATGTCGGATTGAAAATCAAGCTTATTTAATATTAAACACAATTTCTGTTGTAGGCCCTGTAACTACTTAAAGACCGGCAAAACAGGAAGGTGTAAACAGACCAAGAAATAGATCTTTATCGAAAGACAGAATATTTGCATTTGCATTTAGCTGGAAAACAGAAGCAGCCAAGACACAGTATAATTTTTCCATCCCCTGTAAAGTCTCTCTGAAAACTGCAGGCTGATGTCAGCAATCCTTCTCATTTCATCTTTTTCGAAGGATTTAGCAGGTCTTTTTCCTGCTGCAGTGAGCCAACGCCCAGGCCGTGTCGGGGAGCCCGTCTCCTTCCAGCCCCCGCCGAGGCTGTCCGGGTTGCTGGTCAGATGCCATACGCTGTCCCTAGTTATAAAAACCACCGCGGCTTTTAAAAAGGAAGTTGTGCTCAAGCCTATAGAAATGACTGTTCCTTCACCCATCCGAGCTTCCTCGGAATTGCTTCCAGTGCATGCATTTGTCTTTGGATAAAAACACGGTTTTGAAGCAGATACATTCACTACAACTTCCTAAGAGAAGACATAAACTAAAGGGCAGCCTGGTCATTTCTTCCTGACGGGGGATCCAGCTTTACTCTGGAATACCACAGCCTAAAGCTTGGTAAAGTTTTATTCTTATTGAGCAGAAACAAGAATAAAGAGATGTCAGGGAAGAGGTACCCTGCACAATGGGTGTCTTACACAGAAGGCTACGACAGTGCCAAATCACCTGTTCATGGCAAGGTATAGTACAGACGGGTGCACCTTCTCCTGTGAGAAGCCCAAGAATAGAAACTCCCCCAAGAGAAAGTGTTTTGCATTGGCAAGAGAGGCCAATGGGAGATTGGTTTTAATTTACCAGAGATGCCGGGCTGAGCTGGGGGGATTAATAGCTTTGTACAGAAAGATACACACACACACAGAGTGCCACGAGACAGCGTGGGCTGATGGGATGTCACAGGCTCATCAGAGAGATGCTCCTGATCCTGCCGTTGACCTTGGGCAAGCTCTGCCCAAGGACCGGCGGTGCTATCGCACAGTCATGCTGACAGTCCCTCACTTTTAGGAGTTTCACCAGCGCCAGCAAGAGCGGGACCGATTGCACGTGGGAAGACGGCAGCAGCAGTGCCCTTCACAGAAACAGCCCCTTGCCGTCTGAATTCTGTGGTGTGTTCATACAAAACAACCAGATTGCATTACACATCTAGTCCCTGGCTCTGAGCATCCTGAAATACCTGGCACTGCCAAAAGCCTGCCTTACGACCACTGGCTTTAATCAAATACTGTTGATCTACATACACTGCTCCACCGGTTTGAGATTAGCAATCCTATGACTGGGTTGAGCCCTCCGAAAGCACCACAGCGCGCACATTTCAACAACGCCATCCGCAGGTTAACCAATCCATTTAGATTTTCACTTTTGATATTGCCATATAAGTCAGGTTCATAACTACTAGAAGATGTAAATGACAGACGTGGACTGTAAATCAATACTTGAAAATCATTGCAACAACCTACAAAGCCAGGAAGATGAAGGTGTGACTGCACAGAGCCGCAACAATTCTGATCCTACTGCTGTACAGATTAGACGCAAAAATAAAACTTCAGAGCAATCTTAAATTATTACGTACCAAAAATATGTGTGCTCCACTAACTATGGGGGCCACCTCTCCCACCAGTTTAAATGTTTATACTCTTGAATCAGAAGAGGGGACTAAGGAAAGCAACAGTAACAGATTAAAGAGAGAGTCATTTCTTAAGTACAAACATTACCCGAAAATGTTAGCCCAAGTCCTGGAGCCACCTAACTGATAGGAAACACAGCTGAAGAAAGGCTATACATAATTTTCATTATTTCAGGGCAATTTAGAGCATATTTACAGACTGACGATGATCTCAAAGGCTCATTTTGGCAGGCAAGGATCAGATACATATCGGGGACAGGAGAAAGTGGGCACAAAGCCTGCTACACTGGCCTCTGCATTACCCAGGTATTCCCTAACTGAGCAGGAATCTCCTAGCAGCTGGCTGCAGTTTGGGTTGTAAATATCCATGTAGAAGCAGCTTACCAAGACCAAGAATGTGATACAAATATGCTGGACTTTCTTGGGAAAAAAAAAAGTATTTTCTGGGCTGACCAGCCATGGTTCTCTGTGAATGAATCGATTGGGAGACCACTGTATTTAATTTTAACGTGATCAAATGCTTTAAAATGCCAAAAAATAATATGAGCACCTGCATCTTGTAGAATAAAATAATGCATTACAAATATTTAAATTTCATAACTCCTTCTTTATTCAGCTACTGACATTTTTTGCTCCCTCTTCCAGCTGAGAACCCACTGATTGCGTTTAGGACTAAGACGACAGATATTCCTCAAGCACACTGCATTTTTGCTTTAAATCTGCTAGATGATACCATAAGGCCCTCGGGTATTAAGAAACTCGCAAGTCCTTTAAAAGTTTGAATGCATGATCTAAATTATTTTAATACATCTATGAACTGAGCTTGCTTCCCTTTGCATTTGTTTCTCCGCTATACTAATTATGTAGAGAAACTATCGTTCAGTGTATTCCTTTCTTGATAGGATCTCAAAATAGTTTTAACCTTTTGTTAGGACAGAGGTATTAACGGAACGAACATCGGAATTGATTAATACAGGTACTAACCTTCTGCAGTCAGAGGGTTATATATACTGGGCTATATTGGGGTAGCTGCCGAGGAGTTGTAGAGATCAGACACGGTGATCAGAGGAGTTGCTTCCAGAGAAGAGCGAAGGTAGTCAATCTATGTAAACGTCAGCCTGCGAAGCTGGAGGAGTCGGCACAAGAGGCCACCCTAAACATGCCACGTTTAACTTTGGGAGCACAACCTTCGCTCTGTCAAAAGCTCGTGACTTTGGGCGACGAGCGTCCAGGGGGGAAACACAGTGCAGGTGGCACTGGCAACGCGCTAAAGCCAAAAAACCCAGCAACCGAAGATAAGAAAAGACAAAACATTGTCAGAAGGACTTAGTTCAGTATTATCTTAGCAAGAGTTTATACAAATGGAGTTGGTTATGAATTGTACTGGACACTTCTCAAGATAAATAGGGCTCAGAACACTTTGGGTCGGTGTTATCACTTTCTGTTCTGCTGGGAAATTTAGCCACTAGAAACCCCTGAATCTATCACTTGGCAAAGAAGCAACTTTAAAGTTAGTAGTTGAGACTTTCCAGGTAAAATGAAAGGTTTGAGGAAACTAAATTGACAGAGGAGGACACGGCCATGTAATCACCTTCCTTGTACGGGAGGTTAGCCATCAAGGCTCGATCCTCACCGATCCTTCGGGCTGAGGTAACTGCTGCTTCAGAAAACTGAAGCTCGGTTTTCTCAAACAGATGGTGCACCAAGTGCCATTTCACGGACTGAAGCGGTGGCACGTCAGCCCGCGAGAGCGGGATCCAGGGACACGATGACCTGACGTGTGGGCGGGAAAGCGCGTCTCGCTCCTTTCCTGACGGCGACAGTAGGAGACCGGGATAGTAGGTGGAGAAATCTGATCATGGTCACAATTAAATCCAATTTAGGATTCTAAAAATGAAGTAATTAATAGATTTACAAACTGTTCACAAAACAGTTATAAGCAGTAGGATCTTAATTTTTTATTTTATTCAATAGCTTTATAGAAAGTTATACAGTGCAGTATCAGGCCCTACGGGAAAAACCACCTTGGTCATTCAGTTATTCTTGTAGGCAAGCTATAGTAGAAGCTATTATTTTGAAAAATAACTACTACTATCTGGAAAAATTGATAATTTTGAGATTTTGGCAACTTACTTAGAAACTGTGGCTTGATATTTATACAAAAGGATTATTAAAAAGAGAGGGGACAAGGAAGAACACGCTGTATTATTTCAATACCAGGCAGAGAGAACAAATGCAGTTGTTGCAGATACAATGCTCAAACTAAAACGGGCTGGCTCCTGGCAAGTGCAGCAAACTGGAAACGCCTGGTCGGATATTTGGACAGCGGCTGAGTAGGCTACAACTGAATGAGGCAACGACCTGAAGCACCGCGACATTTCATGCCAGCGGACACGCACGTAGGTTTAAAATTTGAGATTTTTTTTTTTGCTTTACTTTAAATAGCAGTATCACTCGGGGCACTCGGATCCTCCACACAGACTCCCTCCGCTGCCACTGTGCCGGTGCTTTTCCCATCTGTGATTCTGCAATACCAGGAAAAGCCCAGCCAGGGGTTACATGGAAAACTAACCCTGAGAAGTAACGGATACCTCCTCGTTCCCTTTATTGGCATTTAACCGATAAATGGAAAAGCTAAACCCAGCTGAAAAGTAACCTTTCTGTACTGCCACCGAAGAAACCGCCATAGCCCAGACGTTTGGTACTTTACTAGGTTACAAAAAGAAATTAAATTAAGATGATTTATTTTGCCTCTCTGTCAGGCTGTCCCACAAGTAACTACAAAACTGTGTAGAAAGCATTAAAAATTGTGAACAATTGTGCATTAAAAATTAAGAAATAAAGACCGTTTAACAGAAACTTATGTTCCTCCTTGCCTAACAGCATAATCCATTCTCCGATTTAAAACACGAATGTCTTCCACGGCTTTGAAAACAATCACGTCCTTCATAAGCAAAACAACTACATAGCCGAGAAATCTTAATGGAATATCTTTATGAAGAGAACATATTAATAAAAGACATATCTTATATAGAAAGAGTATCTTTGTGGGTAGATGAGATTATTTGGATGAAACACTGAACCCAGTATGAATAATAAATATGATAAGTTTTCTCTCAAAATTTATCAAATTTATAATAAGGGCATGGAAACTTAAAAAAAAATCATTACTAGCACAGTAATTTTTTATAAAGTAGGTATTTAATTTGTGTTCAGAGGTCATCACACTTCAAAAATATTTTCATCTAAATGCTTTGTTTCTGTCCTGTTAGATTAAGTCTGAGAATTCAGACCAAGTTGGTAACTCCAGAGAACGTATAGATACTTTTGAAAGTGGAAACTATTTTCATGCTTATAAGTAATTCTGTGGGAGTGAATGTATTTGCAGCTTCCAGGCCAGGCAGGATGACCTTTCCAGAACTTGTAAAATCAAATCAAATAAAAATAGATTCAGACTTTCTTAAAATGAAACTGCTTGAAAAAGAAGCCTACGAACTGAAACACTGGAAGAAAACAGAACATGCACTAGCAAAGCTACTTAAAAATGAAATTTTAAACTCAGAATGACAGTATTTATGGCTCTGTCCCTCTCTTTCTCTCTCACTTGCTGCCATTTCTGTATCATTCTTATCAGAGCTCTGTCAGCCCCTAAACTGACATTTTCCCATCCTGATCATTCCCAGGATAGAGAAGGAATTTTTTTTTCACTTGGCTGATGCAAACAGCAGATCATCCTACAGAGAAACGTCAAGGACAGTTCGGAGTCCTAATCCCTGACCTGCCTGCCCTTTCCTAACTAGCTATTGACATTGAACTTAAAAAGCTGCAATGCTGAGATGAGATAATGAATTCTGTTTGCTTTTAGTGTGCAGGAGGAAGGGGGCGAGATAGGGGAGGAGGAAGGGCTCCAGAATGGTGCCAGTCTAACTTAAATCTTCTAATATCGGAAACATGTTTAAGGAAAATAACTGGAGAAGTAGACACTTCTTCCCCTGGAGTGCAGCGGGTGGGAAGGAGAGCACAGGCTAAAAGAGCACGGGTAGCTCGGCGGCTGCGAGGTACCCGCCAGGAGAGGAGCTCCCGAGAAGCTGGAGATCGCGCTCAGCGTGGGCAGACTCCTCGTGCCAAGTCCAGACTTCTTCCTTGGCATTTTTTTCTGGCTCTGCTTCTTGCTTTTATCTTACTGCATAGAAGTGCCCAGAGTCAATGCTCTCACTAACCAAACCGGCCAGGTTACCCCGGTTCCGTGAGTTCCTGAGCCGCAGCAAGGGACCTCACTGCGACGGCACGCTGACGTATGCTCGCAGCAGAGCATCTCGGCCTCTCCCTCCCAGCCGGCGCTGGCCTCCCGCTTGGGCGCAGACGGGTTCCCGCGGCTCAGGTCCTGAGCACCTGCTCCGGCGCCAGCCCAGAGACAGGTCCCCTCCGGAGCCACCGTGCCTGCTCCGCTGACACGGCCCAGGAAGACAAGAACTACTCGTCTGGCCAGCAACCAGGACTCCAAAGTCACCTCTGTTTCTCTCTAGGATCAAGTGCTGTGTCCTGTAGCTCTGAATTATGCTCTTTATCCTGTTGTATTTTTAAGCAATTACTTGTTGGTTTGGGAAGATTTAGGAGAGGGTACTTATTGTATTTAAAATTTGTAGAGCAGCTCATCTTCACAGATGCTTCTGCCCTAATATCACTTACTCCCCCAAAACTCCATTACCGTCTAAAGTGGAAAATGATTAAGTTTTGCTATCATGATCCCAGGAACATTCAACTTTGAATGCCTGCCATCCACATTTTTAGAACGTTGAGTCAGAAAACCTGTAAATCGTAAAGTAAGTCACAAGACTTATTATTTTTAAATAGCATGTGCTGCTTGTTCTTGTATTATATATTGATATTTTTACTAAGTTTTCAATTAAGGACTCACTAATCACACCCTGAGGATAATGATTCCTGCTTCTGGAAGGTTAGCTATTTTGTTATTTTCTATTTTTTAGCACTAAATATTCACAATTAATATCGCAGTAATCCTAAGATGCTGAGTGAAAACAACACAATTACTGCTCCTGTTATCAGAAATATGAACAAAAATGTATTTCTAAATCAGTGTTAAAATTCTGAGAATGCTGTGAAGATACAGCTCTTCTTGCTATTGCTAGACCTAAGTACAGAGAAAAATATTACCAGTTCTGGGATGATTCATTAAGAAGAGTGAACAGTCGTACCAATTTACGTAGCCTTGTGTGAGTTTGTTCACTTTCTTCTAAGGCACACAGGACATGCAGCAGAAAAAACATACCAAACTCTGCTGTTTGTTCCTGCATATTTAAGTAATTTTGATAAGTAGATATCACTGGAATGGAAAAGGAAATCAGAAAAGAATCTGAGAGTTGAAGAAATCAAATGACTTTTGGCTGTGCTTCTAGAAGGATTAGTTCACTAGTTTATAAAAATTATTACCACTGTTAACTATTAATACTGAAAATTTTTAGCTACTTCTACTAATTACTACCATAGGAAAGCCAAATTTTGTCTCACCTTACTCTGAGATGCTGTAATAGAAAGTCAGCACCTGTGTATGAAATGCCAGCTCTTACAAAGTCAATAGGACCTGACTCCAAGTTAAAATTCATCCTAAAAGTTTAAATTCTTGCATTCTACTAACTATATCTATGCAGGAATACTAATCAGCTAAGCATTAACCTCCGTGTAGCGGGGGGATTAACTATAAAGGGCTACCTACTAGTCTACAAACGCATAAACCGTATGAAAACTTGACACAAATTTTGAGATGCAGCACTTTGTCAGCTCTGCAACTGACCCTCCGCAGCGAGAAGTCAAAGCCAAGCTGACAAGTGGGTTTGAAATGGTTATTTGTCAGTTCTCTTCACTCATTGATACGTCTACCCATTCTTTGCAAAAGAGAGCAAAACAAAACAAAAATAAAACCCAGCTGCTGAAACAAAGCTTTTTCTCTCATCTCTTCCCAAACATGCTAATCAACATAATTCATGGTAAGAAGGGAGGAAAATGAACATCCTCACATGGATATTTCATCAAGATTCTGGAGAGCTTCATAAAGCAGCCTCTTTTAGAAACCATAAAATGAAACAAGACATATTTCTGGGGTTGTCAGCAGGTAGATCCACTGGTTTTGTGGTAAGTAATCTCTTTGGGAGGAAGTCTTTGCTCTGATGTCTGTGTTGGATGTTCTGTGGCTCCCCCCAGCCGCACCAGTGCAGGTCTGTTCACTGGAAGAGGAGGCAGTGATGATATTGCTTCTAACAACCAGACTGAAGTATAGCCCGAGGCTATCTTCCAAAGCCCCCTCCAAACAGCCTCTAATTAATTTTAATCCTGCCACTCCAATGAGTCCCAAGAGTGCAGCAACCAAAACAAAAAAAACCTTCATCAAGTCATTCAGAAAAGCTTTGACGGCATTGCTTCAAGATTTTAGGGCTCCAAGCAGAAAGCGCTATAGAAAGCTTTCAAATGCGATTTTCCTTCCGTTTATTTTCTGCCCTCAAAACCATAAAAAGCCTATTTCTGATGAACAGTATAGTTCCCGGTGCTCTCCAGGCCCCACAAGTTCACCATACAAGGTGGGTGGCAGGTCTCAGGGAAGCCCACCGCAGTCACCGGTGGAAATGGCTCCCCACAGCCTGGGCGGGCATGGCAGACCTGTCCCCCTTTACCTTCCCCTGCAGCCCCCAGTCGCCAGGCAGAAAGCCCATTTGCAAAGGCTGAAACAGAAGCGACATGCGACCAACCAGCGTTCTGACACCGAACGTCCAAAGTCATAGCCTAAATCTCCAGTCCCATCGTTGGCTTTAACACCACTGAACCCCTCCGCACACGGCAGGAAGAACTGCTCTCTAAGCTCACGAAACGGTCCGCTTATTTTGTCATATTCTTCAGTACGAAAGTAGAAATGCTCATTCTATTTTTGTCTAGCAGGAGCGTTAATATAATTGCTCACGCAGCTGGGTGAATATGAAATTTTGGGAATGCTCTCAAATTTAGCAGTAAAACCCCTCTGTGCGGTACAGTTCTCTGCATTTACCTTTCCACCAAATTTTATGCAATTTGATTTTGCTGAAAGAAACACTCAGAGAAAACAAATTTCTAAATTGCTATAGAAGATCTCCCAAACTGAATTTTAAATTTGCATGTGCGTAAGAATATTGGTAATGGAAAATGTTTATAAATAGAATGGAGGTGTTCATGAAAAGGGAAGCTCAGGAAGACAAGCACTAGCAATTACACCGTGATTTGAATAGGTGGCAAATATTTCCTTGTGAATCACCTTTGCAAAAACATTATTCCTCTGTTGGTTTATTCAATCTTAGATGCTTCATGGAAGGAATTCTGTTTTGAGGGTTTCTTGGGAAAAGGACTTTGTTTGGCTGGAGATGTCTGTGTGAGGAGACAGAGACACTCAAATCAGTCTGTTAATGACCTATCAGAGAAAGGAACATGAAAGAGGACTGCATTAGAAATGCAGACGCACACATCGCCCCCCCCACCTCCCCATATAGGTTATAAACTGGGGGCCACAGAGTATTTTTTCCCCACATTTCCACAGTTTTGATTCAGCGTATAGAACAGACAGACATATTTTTTCCTCATTGCTCAATGCATGGCCCCCTTTATTTACTTCATACAATTCAAATGCTGCCCTGATGTCCAAGTTATTAAATTCCTTGTAAGCTTTTCTTCAAATCCCCTGTGATACAAGGTGCTATTATTACCTCTATTTTACTGACTGCAGAGCTGAGATCTATAGTGATTAAAGGAAAAGTATCTTCTAACTGTGGATGCCTAATTAAGAGAGGTCTACAAACTCTTTTCTCAGAACACTCCTTATGTGTCCAAAATGGTCTTCAGCAGCAGTTGTGAGTACAAATTCAGACCCCTGCATCTCAAATGAACCATGAAGAAATTGAAGAATACCCAATTAGTAACAGTCTGTGAAAAGTTAGGTTGAAGCGAATTAACTAGCATCACAAATGAAAAAAGGTGGCAAAGGAAGGGAAAACAATCAGTTTTCCAAGGCAGCATTCAACCATCTTAACCATCAAATAATCCTTTCTTCTCCTTTTCTTAGCCTGATTCGCTACTTCCAACTTCTGGAGCAGACAAAAGAGGGGTCCTGCAGACAGCAACGTCCTCCACCACAACCCTGGTCCTTCCTCCTCCTCTCTTGCTGGCCCCAGCAGGGGTCACTCAGAGCCCAGGAACGACAGACTGCCCAGCGCGGCTGACTTGGGATGGGCAACCCATGGATCACGCTAACACCACGGTCATGTGTCACCAAGCAACGCCAACATTATTTGGCATTTGTATTACCCCCACACTTCTGATATTAACTTTGTGCCCAGCACGTGCCACGCCATGCAGCTAGCCTGGCTTCGGTCAGCACCATCTACCTCCACCTACGTCTGGAGGCAGATGGTGCCGACTCAGCCTCCTCCTGCTTTCATCAGCCTCCTTCCCTGGAAAAAGGTGGTGCTGTCCACGTAGTCTCACTGTTTCAATACAGAGAGGGAAGGAGTCTCGATACGGATGAGCTTACCTTATCCCCTCCCCTTAGCTGGCCATGAGCCTCTCTCCCCCTAGCAAAGTGCCAGACAAGGACAGACCCTACGCGCTGTTGTGGAGCCCATGTTATATTGAAATAGGAGGCTCCTCCTTCTCACAGGGAAGGGATCAGAAATGCCAAGCACAATGTTATTCCATAGCTTCCACCATGGGGAGAAGATGCCAAAGAGGAAACACCAAAACCACAGAAATTCTCAAGAGCATCACGCATCTCTAGGGCAAGTGCCTAAGCGCGGTACAGCGTGCAACAGCTCCGAGCTGAAACTGAGGGACGACCTCAACATCTGGCTGAAGTGTGCCCATGGTGAATAGAGCCTCGCGGCCATCTGTTCGGATCTAACCCCCCCTTCTGAACACGTGAGAAATGCAGGATTTGGAGCTTTCTTTAAAGCTTACAAAGTGGGTAAGCATTCACAAAAACAGAGAAATACCTCATGCAAAATCCACCCACTGCCAAATGGGCAGAAAATGATTTCTGGGAAAACAGTTGGTAGAATTCCTTAATATAAACAAAACAATGTATCCCTAACTAATTCTTTTTTAAAGGAATCAACTACTTGATTGGTGGGGAACAAAAAGAAAGCCTGTGGCAGACATGGAGAATTTCCAGTCCAAGTGGTTTATGCCTGACAAAGGTAGAAGCAGCTGAAAACAGCATTTCATCATGGGAAGTACAACCACCAAGTGTCTGTGCTGTGAAACGCTAGCACAGAATGTCTCAGAATACGTCCACGGGACAGGGATGCTGGCCAGACCTCACCAGAGTTCGCAGTGGCAGCAGACGACTTGTCAGGGCGATGCGAAAATGCAGGGGAGCTGTGTCCCTGCGTGGAGTCCCCAGCCCCGAGGGCAGGAAAGGCTCTGGAGAGGCTCCGGGAATCAAGGGGGTGTCCGCACCGCAGGCTGCGTCTGCCAGCACGGAAAGGCTGAGAAGCTGTACTATGTTACTAGCTTATGTTTCCTCCGAGTTTTTCTAATGAATGCACTATGGAATATTCTAGATGTACACCAATATGATCCTCGTGTGTAAAGAAATGCTTTTGGCTTCCAAGGTCTACATATTCTGCTCCATTAAATTCCTTGAGATCTTTTTAGTATTTATGTGCTACCTTCTTGCAAGCAATCCCGTGGTATCTGGAACGCTCCAAAGCGTCCATGCCAAATACAGTGATTCATTGCACTGCTTTAATAATGGGCAAGAAAAGAGGCTTTTGAGTTCTGTAACCCATAACAACTTTGAAAAGAACAAAGGAGCCTCTCCAAAGTCACTGAAGTTAATAGAGCTCTTTTCACTAAAGCCTAACCTGAGTTTGTTGAACGACTAAATGTAAGCTCCCTGCCATCTTGCTCAAGATACTCTCTAGCCGTGGCGACAGTGGCTGTTCATTTTCTGCATACCACCGTAACGAAACAAAATCATGGAAGGTTAAACAGACACTGATGGCCTATAGAGGTGATTGGAACCAATGAAATGGAACTAGTATCCTCTGAACTGCCTGCTCTCCCCAACACAGCCAGCAGCACACCCGGTCTTCCAGAAGGATTTTTCAATCCTGTGTCTGCTTAAACACTAAGCATTAATCTATATCAAAGAGATCATTCATGCCCATTAGGAAACCATTTTCTCTCCTCCTTTTCCAAGGACCACATTTCTCTGCCCACCTCTGACAGAGGTCTCCCCCAGAAGACACCACCAAACCCACCTTCCCAGACGGCGTGCAGAAAAGCACAGACAAAAGCGTCACGAGGAAACCATGGAAGGACCATTATGTGAACCTGGCTTTTCGGTCTCTTGGGACCAAACAGCAGCTCACTGTCTTTTAAACCCATTTCTTTTTACAGGCAGATATAGAGAGAGGATAATAGGTTGATTAGCCATAAAAGGCTGGAGTGGGGGGACTCTCCCTTAACACAAGACTGCAGGCTGGTTTATCTTTCACAAGACTGATTTAATTTAGTGGTATTTCAGTCATTCATTTTGTTTAAATACATTTTAACTATCTTACATATCCACATGGAAAAACCTCATCAACACTAAGAATTCACTCTGGAGAATCTCATAGTTTGTGGATTTAAACAAAAGACTCTCAAGGCAACACCCAGCTTGTGAAAATTCGTTTCAGTTCAATGTTTTTCTTCTCCTTTTGGAACCAACTGCTCTTTTTGAACCTGATTTTCTAAGGACATAATTGGGAAACGAGATTGCCTGCCTGGCAGTTCCCACCTCGCTCCCAGTTTGGCCAATTTCAGCCAAAATGAAAGAACAGTAAAAGTCTCAAAGACATTTTGTGTTACTACAGATGTTGAGAAATTGCTTGCTGCTTGGAGGAAACGGCGATCCCATGGAGAGAAAGCCCAGGTGCTGCACAGCCCGTGCGGCCGCCGCTGGCAGAGTGGCCAGCACGAGCCTCGACTGCGTTAGCCACAATGCATCGTCCCTCACACAGCCAAAATGCCAGAGAGATGGAAAGAGCTGTAGTTACTGCCGCGGGATAGACAGAGCGGCCTTCATGGAAAACTCAGCCTTGTGGATTTCCCTACCTACAGAGCCATTCATTTTCCTGTAGAATATTTTATTTCAGAAATGCATAGTCTTAGGTTAAGAAGGACCTTCTGATACAAACACTGAAGACAAAATGCAAGTATCTCACAAAACCTTTGATTAGTTTCTTTTAACATTTTGTGAAAGCTTTGTCAGTGCTGGGTTTCCCTGGCAAACGTTCTGCTGGCGTTTCCCTGCTTGCCAGCATGAGATAACCAACTCAGGCTGGGTAGACGCAAGGATTACTGGGAATTGGAAAGAAGCTGAAATGACACTTGACGCGAGCTGACATTAGTCCGTAGCACTCAAAGGCAGAAAAGCCATACCCACTGCTTCATTAGGAAAGCGATCGCCTGCCCGGACCAGCACCGCAGCCTCCGCTGCGCGCTAATGGAAGGGGAGGGGGGTCGGAATTCAGGAGGAAGCGCACCCGCACCTCTACACTGCTCTTTTGTATTTCAATTTTCTTTGGCCAGTGGGGATGATTTTATAGCATCACAGCAGAACATTATCTTTTATACTTTGACAAAATGAAACCGAGTCCTTGGGATTTTTTCACCCATTGCTCTCTTGGCTACTTCACTGCAGTACTATTTCATTACTTATTGATTTTTCAACATGCTGTCTGCATCGCTGTAATTTACACAAGTTCTGATAGCCCTCAGCGATTCTTAACACCTCAGGGTGAGATCATGGAGTTCACTTGAGATACCAAAGGTAGGCAACAAGTTCTTCAGAAAAGACGACAAATGGACAAACTTGATAGTCAAGGAGGAAATTTGAGCAGCTGGAGGCGTATCATACCCTAAATTATCAAGATATTTTTCCTAGCCAAATTGAATTACGGCAAATTTGTACCCCAGAAATTATTCTTACATACAGCTAATAAGGGACTGCAAAGTGTATGGCTAAAACCTGAGAAATTAATAATGCATGTCCGTTACACGGCAGTTAAACTAGGGCTATTTTTGTTGTAACTGGAGATAACCACTGGCCTACAGATAGGCTTGTTATTAGAGAATGCGGCTTCATCACGAACAAGGACAGTGAGCTACAAAGAGCTTCTCTTACATTGAGGTAGGCAAGTGTTTCTTCTTCAAGCACTTTTCCACATTTCTGCCATTTTGAATAACTCTGAGGCAGTCGCCTCTGGCAAGGGCAGTGTTCGCCTTGACCAGAAAGGACGGACAAACCTGATGTCTCTGATACGACGCGATGTCGTAAGAGCGTATGTGCCTATCTCCATCCTGCCTCGGAGCTCCAAAACGGGGATGCTTCTGCAGGAAACCGGTCACTGCTTAGCGAAATGAGCTCTAATCTTATCAGAGGGTCTGATCCTACTGGTATCATGCACACTGATAGCACACAAATCACTTGAGGAAATCTGAGTCAATACTGACTGGCCTTTCCTTCTTTCCGAGCAAACTACAAAACGCTTGAGACATTTTTTAAATGCCTATTCCTCTGTCGTTGGAATAACGTTACTATGAGCAATCTTGACTTTTTAGCCTGGCTTCCCTCTCACTGAACTATAATTTAGGAAAAAAAAAGATTTATAAGGAAGTCTGAGATGACTTTTGGGTACAGCCTGAAAGTCTCATGAACCCCGTGTTATAGACTGATGCATCTACACATGCGGAAAGTCTTTTACCCTACAGGAAAACAGGAGACAGAATGGACAGATGGTGAAGTAAACCCAACAGCTAGCAGCTACTGTCAATCTCTTGATACATCACAATCCCAAGAAAAGTGAGTTCCATTACAAGCAAAAACATACATAAGACTTACAGAATTCATCTAATGAAGGATGAGAAGATCTTGTGAGAACCTTTATGGGCAGATATTTAGGATATTTTATCACCAGCTGTACTGTAAAGAACAGATAAAAGTAATACAAAATAAAATATGTAAGAACCTTCAGTGGGGTTAACTGATGAGCTGGAAGTATTAATCTTTCTTATGGTAGCATATGTACATACGGCAGAAACGCTTTATGGTATGCAACAGTAGCATCCGAAACTCTGAAGACAATTTCTCTCCAAAGTGGCTGGCTAGCAAGCATCTTCCATATAAAGCATAATCAAGCATGGTTCAGGTGGATGGGGCATCCTTCTGAAAGATCCTGTCTGGAAGAAGAGGTAAGTGCCTTGCGGGATGGATGGAAGTGCTCATGGACTGCCACTTCAGGTGGTCTGCCAGAGCTGGCTGTAATGGGCGAGAAACTAAAATGATTTTGTAGCACATGCATCAGGATGCCTGTCCAATGTTCATAAAATCTTCAAAAATAGGACTGGAACGCCCCTCTGGAGGCCATCTGGCCCGTTTCCCTGTACCGCGATCTAAACCAACAACCTTCTCGGTGCTATGTATGCACGACCAATGCCTTTCAGTCCTAGTATTTTTATGTGCAGGTGGATTTCCCGATAATCTCACTGACTTTCAGTTTGGAGATGCTGTAAGAGAGCTCTTTATAGGAGTACGGCAGTATCTGAAATAGCAGATAAAAACCCACATCACCTTGCACACCTTTAACAGACCTTCTGCAAGCTTAAAGATAAAAGGATTTCTTCCACAATCAGGTTGTCATAAAAGTCTGAGGCTCCTACTGCAGTGTCTGTATGAGGGTTTGGCTGATTCACGATGTGGCTGTATCTCTTTGGGGCAGAGACTGCATTGTTACTCTGTGTTTGTATTTTCCCTTGGAGTTCCTGAGTGTCCTTAGGCACCGTGAGAGTATAAGTAAGTAGAATAACAAGCCTGCACTGTGGTGCAGTCTAGGACTTTCCCTGTGAATTCCAGCGTCCAAGAGGATGTTAACACCAACTTAAAAAAAATATTAAAAATGAACTGAGGCATACAGTATTGAAAAGCTTGGATAGCTGATTAAAGGGGCATTTTTTTTCCCCTGGAAAATATCCCTAATAAGATACAGGTATAGTTAGGTTCTGCTCTTCCTCGAGCTAGCGCCCGTGACAGCAGGCATTATGATGTCATGGAGTGGCAGAACTCTGCGTTAATAGCAAGGTCTTTAGACAGTTCTTGAGAATTTCACAGATACTTTTGTGAGAAAAGACATCCTGAATCCTGAAAGCTGCAAATCACCCTACACATCTGGCAGGAGGCAAGAGGGGCCGCGAGGGCTCTGAGCTGCGGCCGCAGCAAGCGTGGTGGAGCTGGGGGGCCCCTCCTCGGCGGGGCAGGTGGTGCCGACTGCACACAGACAGCCCTTGCAGAAGACCTTCTTGTTTCAGAAGATCTTACAGAGAACGGGCCACTGAAGAAGACCATCTGTATGACTTTGTATGCTGACTAAAATGACTCTTTGGTTTCTCCTGTTCTTATTCTCACTCTTCTGAGCTCCACGCGTTTCTGCATTTGTGCATCCCCTCGGTATAACCAAGTGCTAGACAGCCACCAGCCTCGCACAGCCGCGAGCCTCCAGCACCCCACGGCATTGTGCTGTGGTGGTGGTCACAGCTATAGGTTCTAACTTTTATACTTTACTCCTCAAATCAGAACCAGGCAATACTTACTGAAGGCAAAAATGGATTGGTTACAACACTAGGTAAATGGTATCTAAGGAATGCCAACACCACCACGACTTGGGGAGCTAATGCCAACGACGGTACGGAGTTCCTCCTAAGGAGAAAGATAAAGAAATAGCAAACCCGTTGCCTGACAGCAAAGGGCTCTCAGCTTTCCACGCCACGCATTGCTCCTCCAAGCCCCCTGTCCTCCCTTTGGCCACGCTGCTTTCACGGTGGTGAGAGGGGTTCCAGTATCCCCACCAAAAGAACCCGACCCAGGCCAGGGTCAAGCTGGGAAAGTGGATGAATCTGCTTTACTGCATGAAACGGAGTGAAGGAGAAAAGAGACAAAGCCACAAACAGAGCAAAGAAGATCTGAAAATGTCCTAACAATTGTTTATAAAACTCTGCAAATAATGAAAAGCCCGTGAAATTCAACCCAAAGACTGCACAGAACCCCCCGCTGCTTCTCTTCAGCTGGGAAGCTCCGCATTTCTCTCATTTTTTGATAGCACTTTATTTAATCTAAAATGCTAAGTTTTTATATAAAAGTCTTTTATTTACATAATATTAATTTTTTTGGACACTCTAGCAAGCTGCCATCATGACCTGGGCTCTTTTAAATGGACCTTTAAATGATACCCGCGCAGGTCCCGTTGGGCGAATCACTCAGCCTCTCGGCATCCCACATCGGGACCCACGAAACCAGCCAGACCCGTGATGTCCATCAGGCCTTACTGGGGTAGCAGGAGGCTTTCTGCTTTAAGAAAATTGCAGTGATTAGAGGCCAAGTATTTCAGTTTACTGGAAATCAGATTAAAAAATTATGCTTCAAGCCAATTTGGATTTTTCAAAATACTGAAATTCCACATGAAGTAGAAATCCCACATATTCATCATAACTATTTAGAGTGATTTATTGAATAACTCAGGAAACCAAATTACACATAATAACTTTTATATCAAGAATATTGGTGTTTCATAAAACTCAGCTCATATCTTCAGGAGAGGTTTAATTTTGATGTAAATATTTTAAGTGATAATCTGTTTCTTTATAATTTGTCCCAGTGCTTAACTAGCCAACCTGTTACAAATCTACACTGTCTCTCTCATATGAATTTACAAAATTCAACTTTCAGCTATTGGGAGTTTGATGCATCTTTCTCTGCTTGGTTAAAAGCCCTCTGATATACATACTCCTCTTTCTACCCTAACTGTAAAACTTTAAAAATCTCTCATTATTCAACTGTAAGCATCTTTGCATTTCTCCTCAGAAACCAAAACCAAAACAAATGAAGAAAAAAGGCCAAAATGGGGACAAAGTCAGTGCCTAAGGAGCTGGTCTCTGTTTTGCATCAAGGAGAATGAACAACAACAACAAAAAAGCATTATTATTGGTTTTTAAAATGACAATTAAGTTGGGGTATAATTCTTAAATATCAACTATTTGCTTCCTCAGTGATGGAAACAGATCTCAGCTGGCTCTCTGACCCTCTTGCAGAGGTAAGATGGGGACGAGTGCTCCGGCACCTGCAGACCTGCTCTGAAGCTCCAGCCTGCTTCTTGCAAACTCCTTACGGACATCTGTTAACTAAGGGCCTCAAGTACGACCACAATAAAAAGCAACCCGATTCCAAGGTGAATAAACAGAGATGGCTTTTTCATTCTGCTTTTCTTAACTGACCGTTAAAGTAAAGACAGAAAAATGTTTTCTAAGTAATGCCAAAGCTATGGAGTTACATACAAAATTTGGAAACTGGAACCAGAAAGCTCTCAAGTTCCTCCAGCGGGCAGACTGCTCTTGCTTTGCATGTGCCTTTCTGGTTTTATTTATTTTTTATGGTTTTTAATCAAAGAAGTACCTTAAGCTATTGCTTTTAAAAATTGCCAAGTGTTTACATAGCACTATATCTGCAAATGAGGCCAAGTTAATGATATTAATATTTACTGACCCACAACAATATATTTTATTCTGTAACTTTAAAGGAAAGCACAAACGACCGCATAAGAGCCTGAACTGCATCACTTCCTGACTTTGCGTTTTTATAATTCCCACACTGCGTTCAAAGCTTTTTCTGTTTCAGATGTGCACTTGTGCACACACATGTGCACGCACACTCACACTTATTTACAATTTTGATTGCATGAAACTGTTTATCAACATTGTGTGAATAATGCCAGGAAAAGATACTCTTCAAAAAATCAATACGTTGAAAGTGCTGTTTTAGGGTTGCAGTAGTTGTTGGTTGTGTTTCTGAGTTATTCCTATTGACCTGAGTTCAAAAACAAGGTATTGATTTATAAAGTACCTTCAGTAAATAAATGCACATTCTTTCTGCTAACCCTAATAACCTGTAGCATACAGAGCAGGGTTCCAGCGCAGCTCAGGGGAGCGCCGCGCGGCGTGTCGAGAGTTTTCCGAGAGCCGCCAGACTTTTTTGACAAAAAGGGTAATGGCGATAACACGACGGAAGCAGTGGGATTGACTGGGCTGTGAGCAGAAATTAAAAGAGGGGGAGGAAATTAGAGGGTAAGCACTCTTTTCTTAAAGGAAGTCCTGAAAATTATTAGATTCAGATTCGTTGTGTATTTGCAAGTGACATACAGGGACGCTTGCCTGGTTTTATCTGATGGTGTGCACAGAGACTTGTCTCCACTTGTGAACAGTTAGGCTGGGTTTTTAACTTTCATGATAAACGCATCCCTCAAGCAGAGAAGGATCTCTGAGATCTCAGAGAAGTCCATACTGATCTGTAGATATGGGGTTTAATTAAAAAACCAAAACATCCAGCAGGTTTTAGAATAATGCTGCTACATCTAAACTGGCAACAGCCTACAGGCATGATCACCTGAGGAGCGAACGGCACCCTGCAGCTCGACCGCGCCGCTGCAAAGCCCGGCACCGCGACCCGGCTGTTGGCATGACCGTGGCGAACCACATCCAGCCAGCGACTGCTGCTGCAGCACAAGCACCCCTGCATCTAGGGGTGCCTTGCATTAGGCTTTTAAAGTCTGCTACAGCCGCCCTCTCTCTCATTTGGGATTGCCATCACAAGTATGTCTGTCACCGACACTGTGCTGTTTTATCACGTACCAACCTTTAGAGAGAAAATATCCCACATTTTCTCTTTACCTTACAATGTCACACAAAACCAGTCTTGTGGGAAATGAGACAAATAGAAACGTTAACAAAAAAGATCCGAAGAAAAAAGCATACGTAAAAAATATTCATGCGAGGTGACCACGCCTGTCTCGACAGCCCGTGCTTTAAGTCTCTCGTGATGCTTACTGTTCACAGAGTCAAAATTAAAGTCTAGCTCGCTCAGTATGACAATCTGGCTATACTGTGATTATACATTTCTACTACACTCATACTTGTGTGATGAAGTGCCTTTGCTCCTCAGCAGCTTTCAGTTTGGGTACCATCTCGCTCGAGCATCCCAGGGGACCGCCAGCAGCAGACTGCAGGGAACACAGACCAAAACTGGCAAATCTGAGAGGAGACCTGCAAAGGCAGTCTTTATCCAAAGTATGTATTCTGATTTAAAATAAAACATTTCTGCTGTCACTGTTTTCCAAATCAAGCATTTATCCTGAGAGGGTCTTTTCTTCTAACAGTGAGACCAAACATAAAGTGGGATGCCTCCACAAGACCAAGTTTCCATTGCCAGCAAAGTGACAAGTGGCAACCATAATGAAGACGGTTATTAAAATAAGAGAATCAGAATTATCACAAAGCTCTGCTCTCATGCTCTTTCAAAGGATTGTTTCTATTTAGCTCTTCCATAGCATCTTTCATCTTATTTCCCACTGCAGACTTAAAGGAATTAGACAGTTCAACGAGGCAAGTAGCAAGAACACAGCTGAACGCTTTGCTCCGGCGCTCCTCCTTGCTGTTACTTAGAAATCAAGTTGTTCAGAAGGTACAAAAATTCATCTGAATTTTAATACATTCAGAAAGATTATGATGCCCGTATACTGTCTTCATTTCTATTGCTATGGAGCGATATTGTCAACGACCAATGGTCTTTTCACTGCCAGTCTTTCTCTCGTGGTAGCGTGATGCGCACCCGTACGCGGTGCACAGTCCCAAACCGGGGCTGAGCGCAGCTGTAAAATCTGCTGGAAATTTTCCAGGACAGCACTTTTTCATGAGCTTTGTCAGCCATGAAACACTCCGTGGGAATGTCCTGGTTTAAGCCCATCCCGTGAGGAGCCCCAGCAGGTTTTCAACAGACACCTGCCTACCCTCCCCACGCTCGCACACCCTCCGGACAGCCCTGCGACGCCGCGGCAGCTCCCACCCGACACTCGGGGTCCTGCCGGCGCCCCGCGCTCGCTCTTCGGGGCTCCTGTACGGCGGCAGTCCGCTAACGCTGACTTTGTCAGCTGGGTCTCATCCTTTCCTAAAGCCATCGGACAGCTACTAAGGTGACAGATGGCAGCTGTGTTAGTAAGCACATCTCGGCAAGATGTCCTACACTCTGCATAAACAATAAATATTTCAGGTATTGATACTGTTTATGAGAATCTATCAATTTAGCTCATTATGAAGGGAAAGACAAATGCATCCAAAATTAATGAAATTTTTCAGACAATAAAATTTTTAGAAGTACTGCATGTTCATTTTAATAGTTTATGAATTTGAAGTGGCCAATCTATCCCTATTTTTACTATTGTAAACCATTCCGATGACTAATGTGACATGTATTTCCACAATACTGTTATAACTTAAGTTCATTTCATAGTTTTATTTCATACTCCTCAACCCCTGTATTCCAAAATTTATGGTCTTGCTACAAAGGTCATATACGAACAAGTATAAGTCCTCTAAGATCTGTTATTCAGCAACACTAAGCTGATGTTAGTTTAATTGATTCTGTGGAAGCAGCGACGCTTGTAACTCCTGAGAATAAGGGCTTTTCACAAACTGGCAAACTTTCCGGGGGGTAAAATAAATATTCTTATATCCTTATGTTAGAGGCTATATGAACAGCACGCAGTTATATAAACGCACCTCTTTAATGATGCGGTTTAGTTTAAATACGGTGTCCTAAAGGTCCAAATGATCCCGCTTTGTGGAGCACAAGCCACAAACAAAAGGCAGTAACACCTCCCAGTCGCCTCCTTTCTTGGGTGCAAGCTGCATTTAGTGCAGGGCCCAAAGTAAAGCCCAAAGACTGCAGTAGCCCGGGCGGTTACAGGGGCCCGGGCTGACCCAAGCTGCACCGTCGAGCAGCTGAGCGAGCCCGTCTGCCAGCACAGGTCCCCCGGGGTCCCATCAGCCTTCCCGTCCCAGGCCACGCACCGTGCTGGCGCGACCCTGCAGAGCATCGGACGCACCTGCGACGGGATCTCTGGGCTTTGCGGGTACGCTTTCCAGGACAGACCTAATAAAACAAATTTATTGCCCCTTTTCCCCAACAGGATTATAGAAAGGTAAACAAAGAAATTTTGACTTCTTCAAGGAAAGGCCCCTTGAACTTGTGTATATGACTGGGAGATTTAAGACCACTGTTCCCAGAGTAAGTCTCGGAGTAAGACTGTTCTCGCCGCATTTCTGCAGAGCTCTAGAGAAGATCCAGCAGCTCGGTTTTGAGGATTGCTTCACTTCAAGACAGCAAAGATTTAGCTGCAGGACTGCCTGTGAGCTGGGGTGCTGACGCCTCCCTACACGAGGAGGCAATTCAGAGCCTGGCCAGAAACATGGGCTTAGAAAGCTCAGTCGATGCTGCGGATTAAAGGTATGAAACTAATTACACAAGCCTCATAAAGTGTTATAGAGCAAATCATAATCAAACCAGGGCCGATGACAGCAGATACATGACGGGAGGAAGACCAACAGCTTGTCAGAAACCTTCTGAACACCCCACACCTTCCTCCCACCCCATCCCCATTTCCCCCGTGCTTGCTCCGCAGGATGGTTTCTGCTCCCCACCTCCCAGCCAGGCAGACTCAAAGCCCAGTTCCAGAGCTGCACTGCAGGCAAGCCCTAAACTGGAACCAGGCGGGCAGCCGGCGGGCAGCACCGTCCCGGCCAGGGCCCAGCACCCGCCAGCCATCGCCGCGTGCAGCGCAGCCGCGCTGGGGACTGGGCCGGGGGCTGCCGCTGTTACCGTCATAACAGCTGTGACCAGGCTGAGGTCTCCCCAGCACCGTACCCCTGCCTCTGAGCGACGGTGCGAAAACGCGCGCCCCCCGCACGCTCCCCGCACGCTCCCTCCGCTCGCTCTCGGCCCAGGAGCTGCCCCGCGGGAGGAAGAAAACAGAGCGCTGTTTTCGACGGTAGTTTTTCTACGAGTTTTGCTGATAATAACATTACGGTTTTCCCTGTGCTGGCAGTCGGATGAGAGGAGCCTCCAGCCTTCGGAGGGATCGATCCAATCGATCCCAGAGGCTCCATGTCATTTCCAGGGGATTTGCTAAAGAAGCTACTTATGTCCCTTTTTCATTTTCACCAACTCATTACCAGCTGCTGCTGCTCCCTGCATCTCAGCAGCACCTGCAGGAATGAAACCGTCCGCTCCCCTCTGCCTGATCCTGATTTAGATACCTTTTCCACAATTAAACGCTGCCGATCAGAGCCAAAGGCTAAAGGCGGGTGACGCCAGCGCGCGAGGTTCATTACCCACCTCTCCCCTCCGCGCAGGCACACACAGACAGTCTTTTTTCTTTTTTTTTTTTTTAAAGGGCAGCCCAGCACCAGACTAAGCAACTGATCCCCTGGCTTAACTTTTAAATTAAGACCATTGTAAATTTGGGAACTTGAGAAGAGATGGAGAGGACACCCATAATCCTTTGCAAATGTCAAGTGGCTCTCGATATTGGTTACTTTTCAAAGGTAGCTAGGCTACAGCGTGCTGCAGTAATGAAAAAGCCCTGCCAGGCCCACTCCATAGGGCTTCAGTCAATATACATAATATTATTGGGCTTTGAAAGGATTAAAGATTGTTTCTTTTGCTTCCTTGTAATACGGTGATCTCTTGCGCTTAAAACTCCGAATGCGCTTTCTCCTTCGGGGCGGATGCTGGAGACCGCGGGATGCCCCACCGCGGGTCCCTCCAGCGCGCCCCAGCCCATCCCGGCCACAGCCGGCACCCTCGGCACGCCGCCCCAAACGGCCGCCCGACGTCCCCAGCATTCACTTGGTCCATTCAGCCATCACTGCTGACAAAGGCATTTCACCGTTCTGCCACACTGAGAGTGGAAGGGGAATTGAGGATTTTTAAAATAGAAGTTAAACAACACTGAAAGTCTCCCATTCACAGCAGGGCTCCAGGGCGGACTGGAAAGTGTTGAAATATTGGGAAAAATAACGTTTTTCTCTACATACTGCTCGAAAAAGTTCATAGATCTGTGTTTTGACTGCAAAAACTCAGTTCCTCACAAACACCCATTAAGTACAAGAAATCTTAACAATTAGCACTTATCCAAATCTCCCGGGGCCACTCTGAGCCGTCGTGGCAGCTTTGCCAGAGGAGGCAGTGCAGGATGAGACCCCAAGGCAATGCGACTCCTAACGTTAGACCTCTTTGAGTTTGGGGTTTCTAAAAGCACCATCTCCTGCGAAAGGCGCGCGCAAACCTTGATTTAAGGGGTTTTGGACAGAGGACCTGCAGCTGAATTACTGTCAAACCCAACCTTTTCATCTTTTCACATTTGTATTTTCTTGTGCTAATATTTAATTAATATTGTTTCATTGAATATGGTGGATTTTTCTTCTCAACTACCTTGTATATATTGTTACAGCAGGATTCCCTCTGACTCTCCTTTTTATGAAGCCAAATGTGAAAACTGTTGGCGAGCCCCTGCTCCCAGTTATACTCAAGCGAAACGGGGAACTCTCCGTATAGGAGAGAGCAGGGTTTGGCACGCTGGACGTCTGCAGAGCCCGGCACTCCCTGCGCTCCCCCTGGTCCGGAGTCAAGCTCCCGTGATTTAATGGCAAAGACGAGGGCTTCCTACACTTGAAGTGGTACACTTTATTAGACGTGGACTGATTCCTCACCACTGAATCTTTACTGAAGTCATTAATCTATGACTACTTTTCCAAAAAAAGTAGTTGAAAATATTGCTGTTTTCCCCTACCATTCTTATGATACTACGATCTTCAACAAATGAGGTGGAGACCAGAATCTGCAAACCCAAGCAGGTGAAGCAGCAATATCTTAAGCTCAGACCATTGAAACACGGCCGGGACAAAGTCTGATTTCCTCCGGAACAGAAATGAGAAGATGTGCAGCCTGTGCCACTGTAACGCAAGGCGACACAGATGTCCTGGCACAGTAAAGCGCACAGCAAGGTCTTATGCTCGCTGTTTCTGAATCGCTTATCCCAGTGGGACTCCACGGGCACTTTCACACTGAAAATTACTTGGATGAGTAACTTGCCATTTCAGCAGAAGACAGGAAAAAGGGGAAGAGGAACCAGAGGAAATGTTAGAAGTTTTTACACAGTATCTTAATAACCTAAATCTCGTGAAAATTTTTAACTGAAACCCTAACAAAAGTGCTTCTGCAGGTTTCAATCCATTAATCCTAACTAAGGCTTCCCCGCTTTAAGGGCTGATCCAACGTCCATTGAATTCAAAGAAAACCCGTGTAGCTACGCCAGCGAATAAAGCCTTTGATTTCAGATTGATTTCAAAAAGAAAAACGTTCTATATTAAACCAGCAATAAATAATATGGAGCATTTACAGACTAGATTACATGTTATTTCAGGTGCTGAAATAGTTTTTCTGGGGTGAGGTGGGATAACCAGATGGGGATGGGTGACTCCCGCTCCGGTCCCGCTGCCGGGGCGCGACGCTGCCCTGCCCCCCGAGACCGAGCTCCGGCCAGCTCCCACACAGCCAGTTCGGTTTAGTTGGTTTTGCAGGTTTTGGACGAGTCCTGAGTTAGCCGACACCCTGGCCGCTTCTTTACGGAAATGTAATAACCACAAATGCCCCATATAAGAAGGGTTTTGGTAATTCTGCCGTTTCGCCAGAATTAAAGTAATGCTCGCAAAAAGTTTGCAGTTTTGCTTTAGTACAATGCAAATTCCTCTTAGAAGTTCTGGATAAAAGAATTAATAAGATATGAGGATCCAAAGCCCGAGACAGCCTGAGTTCTTAAGCATTTGCCTTAACCTCCCAAGGCACCACATATCCAAAATGGAATAACCGAGGAGTTCCAAATGTCTCTGGTTTGTCTGATGCTTGCGGGGATGGGCACAAGGACAGCAATGACAGAGCAGTCGAGCAGCTGATATCCTTTATGAGATACCTCAAGATACCATAAACTTTCCTATCAACTTGTAAGCATTTTATAAATGTCACAAAAATCCCACTCAGACTTCAAAGGGTCTGTAAAACTCTACGGCTCTACTGCAGAAATGTGCAGGTGAGGAATCACAGGCGAAATCAGGGGAGAAAGAAGAAAGAGAACCACGGGAGCAGAACGAGACCAAGCCAGAGACTGGAGACATGGACGTTACACTGAGCTAATGGGGAAAAAAGGGAATAGGGACGGAAAAGGGGTCTGTATAATGACCAGGAGATCTTTTCTCAAATATATTCTCTTTATGGGTATCTCACTGGCGCTTTCTTCTTCTGTGATCACAGAAATCTCAGGCTTGCATGGCGCTTCTTGTCTGGCAGCTGAGAGAAACAAGAGCTAATCCTGCATCGCCTGCAGGTCTTACACATACCTCTGTCGGCAAAGGGTTCTGAAACGTGGTTTTAAAGACTACAGCACAAACAGCCCGAACCCATTAAAACAAGTGAATTAAAAAAAATGAAATCAAAAGATTCTAGACTGACGGAGTGATAAATTGGAGGTTAAATACCTAACAAGTGTTCATGTATCACTTTGGGGATTTTGTTTTCCTTTTAATTGCAATTTTAATTTGAATTTTCAGGCCAACAGTTGTATTTCTTGAGAAATCTATACCATTCTTCTCGCAGTTTCCTTTAAATAACTGATGGATCTTCACAATCTAAATTCCAATTTAAAAGATTTGTCTGTAAGAAAATCCCAATCTCAATAAAACGTAATGCAGCTGAAGCTCTTGAAGCCAGGCTGATGGCAATAAAGAAGCAGTGAGTTTCTATTAGCTAGAATAAGTTAACAGATTCCTAGTAATCCTTCGTATTACCACTAAACACCTGCATACGGATGCCACATTGTAAGCGAAGAGGGATTTTTAATTTCTGGAAAAGTAGGATCTCGTGCGCACCGTGTGCTGGGAAGGCGAGGAAGGAGGGAGCGGCGTGCGTTAGACCTTCGCCAGTAAAAGGTTTCACATTGCCGAAGTCCATGAGATGCTGCAGAATGGTAAAGTCATTCATCACATGTATTTAAAGTTGAATTTGCCGATATTTTATGGTATTGGATTTTATTTCTATTAACATTTTATGCTGAAATTACAGAATGATTCGTGAGTACTGAATTTTTGATTGCTTTTATACTTGCTGGGACACTATTAACGTTGATTTACGTTAATAGCACTGTAAGAAGATATTAACAATGAAATTTCCAAAAGCACTTAGCATCCCATAATTGGAGTTAAATGACAAAAAAAATGAGGGGATAATAAAGTATAGAGAGAGACAGAATTTTTGACAATACTCCCTCTAAACTGTATTTTTCAGGAAGAATTCGTGCAGGACAATTTTATAAAAGAATAAAGGCACCCATCAAGAAAGAGAACACTTTCCGTACTGACTAAGCGATACGATGGCAAATTGAGATGTAGGTCAAGCCCCATCTCCCTCAGGCACTGGAGACAAACCGAGGATCTCGAGGGAACGATACGGATTTTACACCTTCCCGCCAGATGGGTGCCGGCAGCGCCAAGTCTGTAGAGCACTTTTCTGGACTGAAATCCAGGCAACAGCAGTGGGAGGCTGATGCAGGAATGACATTAAACAGGATAGAAATTAGCCAAGTGTCGTCTTTTGAGGCTGAGAGGATGAAGTTTCTCAAGAGAAGGCCGTAAGCCGAACGCAACGCAGGCGAAGCGCACAGAGGTGCGGGACAGGGAGCAGCAGCGGTGAGGTGTGCCTGTCCGATCCAACACTTGCCTGCTCTGCCCGCGTGGCAGCCGTGCCCCAGGTTATGCCCGGTACAGGGTGAGACGCTCTGCACGTGGACAGAGTTACAGATCTATACCAAGCTACACCACTACCAGCTCTAGCCTCGAAAAATCACTGTACAGCAATTTGAATGAGCCGTGCCCTAGGAAAAAAAAAAATTAAAAAGTTTTAGGTTTAAATAAGTTCTTTCCCACTTGATACTCCATGCACGAAGGCAGTGACAAAACCTGACAGCACCCGTCTGCCTTCAACACCTTGGCCCTTCTGACTTATCGATTCTTGGTAGCTGCCGGTCAGCAGCATGTTCTACCGATGGAAGTCCTCAGCAAGTTTAGGAGTTGGCTCTAGATGACCGAGGTACCCGAAGGAGCAGGAACAGGATGAATGTCTTCCATTTCGCTGCATAAAATCTCTCTTAAAATTGAGCAGTTTCTATGCTTCGTTTCAGTCACGTGCCTATCTCGGGACATTCACTGAACTCATCCTGAAAAGAATAAAACGGCTCGGTACAAGCTGCTGTCTGACCCAAGGGGGCTGCTCTTACGCTCTTACGCTAGGGCTGTGCAGGAGACTTCGTCCCGGGCCGCGGGCGCGCTGCCCGCGGGGCAGCGAGGAGGTGCTGCAGAAAGCGGCTCACGCGACGGAGATGCACGAGCCCAGATGGAGAATTCGCATTTCACTGAACGCTTACGACTTTCTTTGATCTCAACTCAGGCTAAAACGAATTTAATTTTTTTTTAACAGAATTTCCACAAATTCTACTTTGATATCACTCATATATTGTTTTTAAACCTTCTCTTTCCATTAAAAAAGCATCAAAGGGCTTTTTGTTAAAAAGTGCTGCAATGCACTTCACTGTTTTCAACACATGCAGTTAAATTGTTCATTTAGCCAGTCAAAGAACACAGAGGGCAATGTGACAAATCATATGAAAACTTGCAACAAAAAAGTAAACTTGAAACAAAAATCTTAAAATAGACAATGTAAAGAAACAAAACACAACACTTGATTTGCTTCAAGTAGATCTGGAAAAAAACACGAAAAGTGTTTGTATAGATGTGTTTTACCGGTTTTGTTTAAATGAGATTTTTGTGGGGGGAAGAAGAAAGAAGGTGCCAAAACATTTTCAGCCCGTTTTAATCACGACGATGATAACTATGAAAATACTGCGCTGGAAGAAGGTCATTTTGTCATTTTCCTCTGACCGGGAAGGAAAACCATGTCAGAGTTCTGTTAAAAAGAAATCGTACCAGCATAATTTTATGGTCCGCTAAAATGCGGCAGAAAGTCATCTCAGAAGTCCCATTACACAGTAATGACTGAAAAGTCTTGGCTGTACTCAGGAGAATAAACATCTAGCAATAGCAATCCTACCAAAGTGATGAGGCATTGGGCCAGTGATTCACCACTGACAAAAGCCAAGGAAATCTGAAATAGGACCAAATCCAGCTGCTTGAGACCTACAGACTGACCGATTTTAAGGTCAGAGGGAATACTGGGATCTCAGTCTGATGATTTCGTCCCCAAATTTAGATATGAAGCTGCTATTGCTGCTTTTTTTTAACATAAAATAATATATAAAGAAAAGCATAAATCTTAATGTAAAGATGTCCGCTGAACAGGAATCCGTGAGACGGGCTGGTGCGTTGGCTAATTACCCCATCTCTGACCACCACACAGCTTGTTTCCAGCCCAAATTTGCCTCGCTGCAGGTTACAGTGAGGATAGCAGCTGGGGAACCAGTGCTTTCGTCTGACCACCAACCATAAATATATTGGTCATTAAAGGCAAGATTTGTTATTATACAAAAGTAAAAAGAATTTTTGTTTTGAAAGATTAGACAATATTTCCTTTCAAGGGAAGAACAACTGTTTCATAGACAGAGCTGTATTTTGGCTACAGTACTTTCACCCCGTTAAAAACAAACAAACCAAACCAAACCCCAAACCAAACCCCTTCTATCAGCAGGAACTATATTTGCTTACACAGAAGATCTGCCAGCAGACCGGAGTAAATAGATCAAATGGAGCTGACATGCTACTAAATTTCATACGCATCCTCATGTCTTTAAAATTCCTATCTACCCATGCATTTAAAAGGTAGTTTTGTGGACTTCTTAAGTAATTATATTTCAATAACAGGCAAAAGTATGAATGCGTGGAAACTTAACAACAAAACCACTGACCGACACATAAATTAAAAACTGATTGATAGATAGATAACGTAGATGAATCATTAAATTGGCATATGACTGGAAAAACCCCCCAGATCAAACGCTTGTGTAGTGTCCCAGCTCAGCAGGTACCCAAATTGCCGGCTAAGGAGACACAACAAGCGGGTAAGTGCTTAGAGAGCTGGAGAAGCAGCTGACACACAAACACAGGCAGGTGCTGGGGCCGGTGAGATGAAGGGGTCGGTACCAGGGTGCAAAGGAGAAATAGGGAGCTACAGGACCAGGTGCCTGAGGCCACAGATTGTCCCTCACCCCACCGCTCTCCTGGGTGTTTCCCACAGCCTGTGTCCAACCTGCTCTTTCGCTGTTGCAGAAATACCACCGCCAGTGGGGCTGACACTACAGCCCGAGGGGACCCACACCGAGAATACTGCCCCAGGAGAGCAGAGCTGATACTGGGGCACCAGAAAATCACTATTTCTGGAGCAGAAGTATCAGAAAAAGGTGGCTTGTACGTGGGGGAGCTTCTGGGAACAGCAAAGAGGCGGCGGCCATGTCCCCGCCAGCAAGCACTGATCTCTGAGACGCCAAACCCCCCTGACGGTCCAGCGCCTCGCTCGCCTCTCGAAGCTATGCCACTGGCTAGCGCCTGCAACATCTCAAGTGGAAAAATGTAATTTTATTAAGGCTCTTCTAGCTTCACTTTCAGCATCTGCACTGCAGCAGAGCATACAAAGAAAGGTTATGAAGAATTTCTCATTATGGCCATGGGCGCAGGATTCATAACATCCCCCAGCCAACCTCCGTGTGCTCCCCTCTGTTAATAAAGCACACGCTCGGCCCACCTGCCTCCCCGGCCCCTCGCCACGCTGCCCGCAGGTGCCCAGCGCTGGGCTGCCCAGCGCATCGCCCCCTCATCCTTCACGGACGGGAAACTCCTGCTTTGCCTTCTCTAAATTCTTATTTCATGGGCACCTTCGTTTGCAAACCTCCTCTTGGAGGCCCAGAGCTGTAATTAATCCGTGTCACAGGAAAGATGTAGTGTCGGTAGAATTTATGACTGGCTCTGAGCTACCGTGATGAGCAGGGGCACCTCAGCCCCTTGTGATATAAATGCCTCTGCTAATTGGATTGCGGGAGCTAATCAGAAGCTGGGGAGAGAATGAACGCGCTCAGCCTCCCCGCTGCTGGCACAGGCTGATAAAGCCGGCAGCTGCGCTTGGGGAGGAGGCGCGGGAATTGCATCCCCGCGCGGAGCCTCACCCGAGATGGCTATCGCAGGGTGCCCGTGGCTGCCGCGGCGCGGGGTGGCCGCGCAGGCAGGGGAAGGGAGGACCACAGCCGGCCGAGGAAGGTTTTACCACCAGCCAAGGAAGGTTTTACCACCGGCCGTGGGCAGACGTGCGCAGCAGTGCGCAGAGGGGGTGTGCGGGCGCACGCGGGTGTGCGCAGGTGGCCCGCGAGCGGTGGGAGGCTGGTGAAAAGCCCGCACGGCCCCGGCAGGCCATCCCTGGCCAGAAGCCATCAGAAAAGCCGTGAGCATCCCGACCGGCCGCTCTGGCAGGCAGCACCATGGGCAGCCCTGGGCACAGGTACGGCGGTGGCACCGCAGCGGCCACCTGGCTTGCCCGGTGTAGCAGACACCCCCACGGCCCCTCAGCAGTCCTTAGGGTCTCCGTTGCTGACCTCAAGCGTTAGAAAGTAGGCTGAATACTCAACGATCCCAATACCATGTCTCTCAATACCTTTGGTACATGCCTTTCCCCAGAAAGACAGAAACCCAGAGGGATGAAGGTGGAAGAAACACGACAAGGACATTCCTGCAGTAGGAGTAGGGCTGGCTACGCCGGGAGCAAACTGGGCGAGTGTCACCTGCTAGGTGCTCCACGCACCACATGGGCCCCGGACGGGCGGGAGATGGTTCCCCAGGATGGGGCTGGGCTGCTCTTGAGATGGAGCCAACCACAACCTTTAGAGCAGCTTCAAGCTCCGTTATCATCCCCACCTTCTGGGCAGGGTGGGCCCGCTCACGGGGAGATGGGAAGAGCCCTGACCTGACTCCGCACCTGCACAAACCGGGCACACGCAGGTCCCCGCTGGAGAACGGGGGGTTTCTGCAGTCTAAGGCTCTCCCACGTTCAAACAGCTTTTAGTCTTCTCCAAGTCCTTCTTATTGCCCTTTATTTTGCTCTCTGCCTCCCTTTCTTGCAAACACATGGATTCGAAAGTAAATCCTGAAAATGATGACTAAAACCAGTAATCCCTCCTTACAGAAATACTTTTCCACCTTCTTAAATCTTTTTGGAGGCGCAAGAGAAAATAACCCTTGTATTTATGCAAATTTAAAAGTGGCGTGTGATGATGGAAACAAAACAGTGCTGGACTGCAGCCAAGGCATGGCACTGATGGGGCCTCTCAGCTGCTCGCCTCCCGATTCTTCGGGGGAAGCAGCTGTAGAGAAATGAAAATACAGAAGCCCCCGTGCACACCCGCCGCCGCCCGCGCACGCATTCCAGCACCCGTCACCTCGGAGGCGGCAGGACGCGGGCTCTGGCCAGGCGCTGCCTGCAGCCGCTGCCCGAAGCACCCTGTCGTCCCCCACAAGCCTCCCTGTCCCGCTCTTCCCGATTCCCCTTTCAGGAATTTACAAACATTTTCCGCAGATCAATATCTGTATTGATTATTCATTGTGAGCGAGTCGTGTGTCTTTGGTGATCCAACCTGGCAGAGTGAGCAGCCAAAGGCTGCTGCAGTTACGGGGGAAAAAAAAAAGAAAAAAAAAAATCCACAGAAGGCGAGAGGGACCCAGATCTTGCTGGGTTTGCCGCTGCCAGCAACGGAGACGGATGGAGAGGAAGGAAGGAAGAAAACGGGAACGGCATGAAAAGGAATGAAGAGATGAGGGAGCTGAGGAGAGAAGGCGAGAGCAGGAAAAACAAAGTCACCGCTGGAGAACTGGTGCCGGGGCACGCCGGCAGCCTGGAGAGATTCCCAGCCTCGCGCTCGCCGTTCTGCACACAGATGCGGTGGACTTATTGCTCCGGGAGCGAAAAGTGACTCACGGTTTTGGTATCTGCTACGTAAGAGCTTTGGGGGGATTCCTTGGCTGGCTGACAGAAAGGGAAGAAAGCAGCAGCAGTGAGGTAAAACGCGATCCCTTCCTCCTGCCTTCCTGGGAATACGCGTCGCCTGGGCTGGCTGGAGCAGCTCGCTGCTCGCTTATGATATGCAAAAGGAGAATAATTAAAAGCGCCAGCATCACTTGCAAAGTGAGTAAACACAAAGCCTTTCAAAACATGCTCTTCAGCTAATGAGAAGCTGTAATTTCTTATACTTAAAGGCAAAAAAGACACTGATGAGACTCGGTGGAGTGTGTGTGCATGCGCGCCTGCGTGTGTGTGCATGTGTTTGTAGATATGAGAGAATCAGTTAATTGTTGATGATGTTTAGAAAAGGGATTATGAGAAAAGACACTGAAATGATGACAGGGAACATCTTGGATCAGAGCCAAAGAAATAAAATAATCAAGGACAATCAAGCCTGCAGCTCCGGAGAAAGCGCCGACTGTTCTGCCGGGGACTTGGAAGGAATTTCCCCGCGCTGCCGAGCTGCAGCTGGAATACGTGCTTGGCACCAGGAGGGAGAACTGCAAGGAGCAGTTTGCTTGGAGCATGAAACAACAGAAGAGAGAACTATGGAGCTGTGCTATAATTCAGAGGTTAAACAGCTTTGTCTGCTTATATGTCAGATGGAGACTCGTTTTTGCCCACATCTGACCTGCTCTCTGAAAATGCAACTTCCGAAATCCTCTGAATGCAAGCAGAAGCTGACGATTCTCCATACGCCTCTCCAGAACTGCTGTGACGTTACGAAAACAAAGAAAAGGGAGCTTGAGGAATTAAGTTCTCCTGTGGCTGCAGGACCTGATGGACCTGACCATGGGAACTGGCTCTGGAATCGATGCCTTCCCTAATTCTGGAAATCGGAACCCCCTCGCTCCGGGTGGGGGGTTGCAGCTCACTGCCTCCAAGCACTCAGGAAAGGTGACGGTCATCGGGAATACCAGGAGCAAGCTTTCCTTCCCACCTGGGCATCTGACTGCTGTCCCGAACGAATGGATTTTAATAAATGTTGGCTTTCTCTTGGGCTGAGGTTGGGTGGGGAGAGAGGATAGAGGGAAATTTAAACCATCTTGTGACTGTTATGTTGTAAGTGAGCTACAAAAATGCCATCTCTTTGTTTTGGATGTTAAACTCCGTCTTACTTCATTGTTGCTGAATTTTGGCACGTTACACTGGGCTTCTCCAGCAGCAGAAACACATGGTCTATTAAAGTGGGAATCTTTGGGGACGCGGAGGCAGAGAAACGAGCCAATCATACATGGCTTTTCCACATCCCATGTTTTTCAGCATTTGCAGAAAGCTTTTCGGATGGTATGTATGTGTGCGTGCACCAGGGAGGGCGGGAGGGGGAGAGGGGTGCGCAAGAGGGGAGCGAGCGCATGGCAGGAGCGGGCAGGGTGCTGGGCTCTGTCTGTCATGGAGGCAGCGCGCGCCGTGCTGCCAGGCAGACACCCCTTCCCCTGCGCCGGGGCTCTGCTGAGCCTGCTCAGACCTGAGCTGAATGTTAAACGCAGAGGACTAGATTAGCATACTAACCAAGTCGTGTCAACCCCCGGCAATCAGCAAATGGCCATCTCCTCGCTACAGCCGGTGCGGCAGAGCCTGCCAGACGCTTAACCGTGTCCTTTGTCAGATCGCTTTTTATGTTTGTAGTTAGCTTTTGTTTTCCAATCAGACCCTAGAAATTCATTAACAAGAATGAAAGGCAGAGATGCAAAACCCTATAATGAAAACAAATGGTCTATTTAAACGGTGCTCAGGCTGAAAGGAGGGGTCTCACAGTGCTGGGACCAGAAGAGAAGAAAATCCTGCAGCCTGGAAAATGCCTGGACACATGCATGTCCTTTCCCGTGCCAAGGCTCAAGGAGACAGTTGCTACAAAGCCGGTGGTCTGAGTAAGGATGTTGTAGCGTTGTCTTTACAGAGCCTCAAAGAAATGCCAGCAACCGGCCAAAAAGAGAAGTCTTCATTGTTCCTGCTCTGGCTGCTGTTCATATCGTAATTACTACTACTGCTACTAGGCGGGCTTTAATTAGGAAAGAAGTTTCAGTGCCCGTAAACGTAAACTTTTAAAATCATTTGAGTTCATTCATATCGTTCCTCCCATTCTGACACAGCAGCAGTGGTCCTGCGGCTGAGGAGCGAGGCAGCCCTTGAAGGGAGGGCACGCTCCAGCCTGTGCTGCAGGGGACGCGGGGACGCGGCGCTGCCTCCGTGCCCGGGAGCTTCAGCGCGCAGCCCAGCCCGCAGCAGGGATGCTAGACCTGGTGCAGCAGGCTGCTCGATGCCTTCATCTCCGGGGTTACTTCTTAAACAAATTCTTTCACAAATGTTAATGTCCCCTAAACTGTCTTATGGTCGTGGAGAATAAAAAGATTTAATCCAAGCATGGCCTTTTCATCAGGATCTATCAAATAAGGGAAAATATGAAATAATCTATGTTGTATGATTTTGTTTTTAAATGGTATGTGTAGGCTTTAAACACCACAGAGGCACAGCTTACGTATTTATCAACAAGCTTTTTATCCAAACGTGAGCGTGGAGGGGAGGAGGGTGTGATCAGCCCTGTGCGGTCTGAGCGTGCAGGTCTGCGAGGTCAGAACCAGGGACAGCCCCGGGATGCTCGCCCTGCTGCGCCCAGCCAAGGGCAGCAGCCGCAGCGCGGCACCCCGAAAACGTGCCGCTGTCACGGCAATTTTCTGAGCTCTGAGAGTCTGTGTAATTTATACTTTTGGGAAGCAGCAATGTTAGCAGGGAAAAAGGAAAATGTGTTTCAGCCCCCTTTGTCATTTTGTCCTCTGCTCTTACTGCATGTGTGTCTGGTGAGGTATCTCCACTAATTCCAGCTGATTTACGCCAGCTAAGAACCTATAGCTTAAATGTTTTAAAGATAGACAAAGATTTTATCTGTTGAAGAAATTGAAGGAAATCTCTCATGCGTTTCAACACCCGCCATACGTCCCTATCTTCCAGTCAGGAAAACAACCACCGAGTCAGCTAATGGTTAAGGAAACCTCTCTAATTTACACATGGTGAGGACATGCTGGATAATCTTACTCACTATAGTTTAATCTACCTTCACAATTAGATAAACAAACTGAAACCGTTAAGAGTCTTCAAAATTTGTCCTAGACTACAGCCAGTCCTTATCATCAAACTTCTAATTGTAAACACTGCAAACAGTGGCAAAATGTTTGCTGCTTGCTAGGGATTCCTGCCGACCACTGCTGGACTATTTATGATGTGGGACCAGAGAGGTTTGCAGCCACTGAAATAAAACCACATTTTCACAGTAGCTTCTGAAAGAGCCTTGTGCCAGTTAAAAAAAAAAAAAAAAAAAAGTATTTTGGGAAATCACACGAGAACTGTCTATCATACACGCCAGCATATCACCCAGGTGACGAGCTACAGACACATTCCCCCTCTTTCTTTTTCAGTATTGAAATAAAATAGAGGAAAGTTACTAAAAATACATTATATTCTTGTGCCAGAAGATCAAGACATACTTAAATTGAAGAACAACCTGGAAAAATATTAGCAAATAGAAAAGCTACGGCTTTGGGGGGGGAATCTCTTATTTGGGATGTTCACCAGTAATTAAGCACGTTTCTTACCTGCTCAGTGAACAGAACAAACTGCAGGCAGTACCCACCAACCCCAGGAACAAACAAGGATTTTCCAGCCTTTTCCTTGCTGTCAGTAAAACCTGCAGTTCAGAGCACGTGCTCCTCTGCCTGACTGCAAAATAAACCTGTCTCCCTCAAGGAGAAAGCCACAGTGCAAATGTTATTTGCCCTCTGATATGGACGCATGAATTTCTCTGGATGTAGCAGGTACCACGGCCACAAACCAAGCCAGCGCGGCAGAGGCGAATCCAGCCCCCAGCCACCCCGGTCCTGCCGCCGCTGTGGCACCGTGACTCTCCCCGGGTGCTGCCACAACGAGTGCCTTAAGTGCAGCCGGGCCGATGCCACGGCACCGATACAGAGAATTTAGAGTGCAGGGCCTGATAGGAACTTCAGCGGGCTGATGCAGTGCCCTGGAAAACAAAAATATTCCTATCAAGCTTTCCCTCTGCCCGGGAATCTTTGAAGTCAGGCTCTGTTACTCCTTGTTTGTTCTAGCAGAAGGTGTTAAAAAGAAATCTCAGTGATAGGAAAGGATGTGACTCGCCAGCTTCAGAAAATGAGAGTTCTGGGTGTTAACAAATGCCCCTCGTACTCTGAAATATAGCGCTGGTCTTACTTTCTCCACTTTCTTCGCACTAACTGAAGAGCAATTAGCCAATAAACAGGTAATTATAATAAGATCCTATAATAAAATCTGTGACAACTATAGCAGCAATATGAACAATGCTAGGTTGAAATCAAAGCCTTCAGTTTAATAACGAAGTCTATTTCAGATCCAAAGGGAAAACCGCAACTAGCATGCAGAAGGAAGCTCCTTCTCACAAGGTACGGTGACGGAGCCGTATCTGCTGACGCCACTTGGTCTTCACAGAACTTAAATTGTTGGTTTTCCTCCTGGCAGCCGGTTAAGGGTTTGGGTCTCTTCTGCAGGCAAGTGAGCCTCACAGTACCTTGCCCTTTGGTACAATAAAATTGTACCTGCTGTACCAGCTGTGCAATTTTTAAAAGTTACAATTCTGCTAAACCAAAGCCAGTGTTCACACGGACATTTAGAAGTACTATCTTCCTCTTAATGCCTTCTCCTTGCCAAACTTTAGTCTAACTGTTCAGTGCTTATGTAGCTCAGAAATATTTCTTAGTAACAGGAATTGGTACTACTGCGTTGTTATCCTGAAGTACAGCACAGTTTTGGTTAAACTGAAAGCTCATCTCAGGAGGAAAATCACAGCTTGAAAGTGAAAGTTTCTAACAATTAAGAGGACGCTAAAAACCAGTGGATACCCTGAAAACAGATATGCACCCTGGATTCTAGCAACTATACGATTGCTACGCATTTGTCACACAAATAAATTAAATATAATAATATTGCGATTATCAGTTAAAACATGGGCACAGCTACCCGCTTGCTTAGTGCTGTTTGTGCGTACCGATGTGCTAGAAACTATCCAGGCCTCTATCTCATTTCCACTTGCAGTGGCGTATTTCCCTACTAATCCCACACGGCTTGCTTTTTGCCATGTGCACTTGCCTCTTCAACAGAATTAAACCTGCAGTTTGAATTAACGGAGATGCTCAAGCCAACCACCCACAAAGCTATCTAGTGCGTTCACTGCCCATCTTTATCCCGTTCCACCCATGGACCAGTTTCTGTTTTGTGTTGCTTCACCTTCTCATAGTCCAATCTTCCCACTCTACGGCCAATCTGATGAAGCTGTGAGGCCGGAGGATTCCCTCAGCACATTGCTGCTTTTCCTGCCACAGCCATTTAATGAAAACAATAAACAGATTGGTCCCAAAATGGATCCCATTTGGAGATGTTGGATGCTTTTAAACAATACTTAAATTTACAATACAACAAAATTAGTCAAGACATAATAGCATGAAAAAGGCACAACCACATGCGTTATCTCTCCAAAATGTTTTAAAATGTCTCCATTTCAGCCTCCTTTATCGTTCCTTCTCTTCCACCTCTCTCACCTTCTGCCTGCTTTTCTGTTCTTTCTCTGTTCCATCCATCTTTCCCTCTCATTCTCAGACCAAAGTCAAGAATATTAGTTCAAGCTCAGGGAAGGTGGGATTTCAGTGTTAATATTCCTCACCCAAATCTTTGGATTCAGTTTACAACATTTGAAGAACATCACACACCCCACACACAAAGGACATGAAGGCCTGAAAAGTTTCCTGACTAAATGGGAAAAAGTAGATGCTTTACTCAGGATCCTCTGAAATATTAAGAGCGCAAAGAGAACGAATGTCTTAGTCCATCACAGAATTTCCCAAGGCTTCCATTTAATTTATAAGTCTGATGATTCTCAAGAAATTGAAGTGTGCACTTATGTTGTAAACAAAATACTTCACATAAAAACATACGAGGAAAGCAAGAGAGAAAGCTTCCTTAAAGGATTAAAAAACCCCAAGAAGTAAATACAGGAAAAAATCCAACTCCAAACTTACACTTCTCGGTTGGACCTGATGATCTTAAAGGTCTTTTCCAACCTAAACGATTCTATGATTCTTTCTATTCCTATCAATATTACACGAGGTTAGTTTGATATTACGGAGTATCCCAGATAATATAAATGACTCTATAATAACTCAAGATATACAGATATATTAAAACTAGGTACTTCACAGTGACTCAGTGAATTCTAGTTACATAAAAAATAATTCTGAATGAAATTACTACATTTGGACAATAGGTGCTTTTTCAGTGCCAAATCTAATGGTGGGGAGATGAGTAGGAAGAGAAGGGATATTTGTTCCTGCGTTCAGGAAGAGGTTTTTCCTGCCAGCACATCATTTACCATAGTTTTAGGAAACTGAATATCTAAGAATTGAAACAGACCATCTGAATATGATTCACTTTCAACATGCAAAATGAAACGTGTCAGGAGTCTTGTTATTTTCTCATCTTTCCTTATGCTTGTTTGACCACGACAGAAATTCAAGGGACAGTTTTCCTGCTAAGAAGCTTAAGCCAAAGACACTAATCATTTGGCCTGTTCTTTAATGACAGAAACTAACAGTTAGGACCAACATAAATAGCAGAGCCCTGAAGGTTCCTCACCAGCCCGCACGGAACTGGAACCTGACAAGGTATCAGCTTGAAGACATCCAGGAAAAAAAAATAAAATCTATAGATGGTCTTGTTCAAAAAACACCTTTTAATTCATCTTACTGCACTGAAAATAAGATGAGCCAACATTACTGAACAGCAAGTCAGGTGCTAAGGAATACTTTGTGCAGACGGCATTTATTAAAAAAACACAGAGCCATTAGAAGAAAGAGCAAGCAAACACTGCTGCTCACCAGAATGGCAGAGGAGAAATGACACAAAGAACTCTCACGTCTCTGCCTGAGAACAGCGTGGTTGTATTACATGTAATCACATCTCTCTTAATCCATGTTTTTTACATTACACATCCCAGGAGGGCTACCAACACAAAAATCACTTCTACAAGGCTTAAGAAAATTAGGTCGTAGAAGATCTCCCTACCTCAGTACGGAAATGCGGAGATGATGTCGCAAGATTCAGCGCCAACGAGTGGAGTAGGGGAGATGGTTCCTATTCAGACTGGAAAAAGTTGGTACAAACTCTCCAGATCAATGCCTGCAAATGAAAGAATATGAAATATATAAGGAATCCTGAAGAATTTGGAATAATGCACCAAAAGAACCAGAAGTTTGTTTTCAGCATGGAGTTGTTCATATTTTTGACCTGTGTTCAGCTCCCATTCAGTCACCATTCCCAACCGTTCTACCTCTCCCGCAACTGACAGCTGACCTGTAGCATCTTTATATGATAGGTACACGTTGTGTTCCAGACAGCTGCGCTTCCCAGCTTCCTGGCTTAATATAGAAAAGAGTGTATCAGCTACGTTTAGGTGGCCTTGCCATTGGAAAACCTGCAAGTTTATCTGTACCATGGACTGACTCGTCCATCCGCAAAGACAGAATTTCTGTGGTCTTAGTTTTCTGTTTTAACCACTGCAGCTCAGTGCTGTTGCTCATGTAACAAGCAGGGGAGCGGATGCATAAGGGAGGAAAACAAACACAATGAAGAGTTAGGAGAAACAGTTGGATTTGTGAGACACCTTCTGCTTCCCAAAGAAAAGCAGCACTTTTGGCGCACAGCTTGGCATCCAGACGGACGACTGACCAGGAGGTGTGACACAACTGATGTCAGGAGGTCCCCCAGACGGGAACCCTTCCATTCCGATGGTGGCTCTCGTTGCAGTCCCACCTCTGCAGCCGTCGTGAATTTATGAATAGGAATTTACAGAAGCCCAGTGAAATACTGTTTGCCTCTCCCCAACTTGTTACTGCTCTGTCTACCTCCTTCTACACTTGAATGCATTTTAACATTTTCTTTCTTGGTAAGAGTCTTGTTTGACCACTTGAACATCAGCCTTAGCCTTGGATGGCATCTGACAGGGAGAAAAAGCACACAGAAATCTAGCATGGGCTTGAGAGAGAAATCCTGGCCAGCTGAGGGTTGTATCGCTACGGGGTCGCTCTGCAGCTCAGGCTGCAACCTGCCAGTCTGCAAACCCCGGTCACGGGCAGAGCCGTGATGATAGCGATGCCTCCTTCTCACTGACTTAGGGAGCTTTAGCCTGAAAGTGAGCGGTGCACGACGACGCGACTATGGGACACGAACGCGCGTGAGACACAACAGGTGAAAGGCTACAATGGCACTGACTCAAAGCTTGGTTTAAACGTAAACAACAGAAAAAGGAAGCTATTTGAAATAAAAAAGATACTTTCAGAAAAATGGAAGTTGTTTCCAAACAATGAAAATAAAAAAGGACATAAATCTAGCAAGCTAAATGCAAAACCGTGATAAGGTAAGCCAAAACAGGTCCCGAAGAACAATTGTTAGAGTTATAAGAGCTAATAAAAACTTTTCAAACACAAAAGCAGGAAACCTGTCAGTCACCTAGCGCAGCTGATGGACGATCAAGGCATAAAGGGAGGAATTAAGAAAGATAAGGACACAGCAGCAAAATTAAATTAATTCTTTGCACCGCTGTTCACTACGGAGGAGGTCAGGAAGGTTCATACGCCAGAGCAACAAATCACCAGAGGCAGACAGTGCTCCCTCAAGAGTTTTAAAAGAGCTCAAATATGAAATTGCTGAACTTTCTTTCTTCCTTTGTATCAGAGGATTGGAAGGTGATAAATCTTAAAACAGGCTTTAGGAGCGATCGTGGGAATTACAGACCAGAAAGTCAGCTTTCCAGAACAGGCAAAATGGTAGAAAACGGTCGGCCCGATCTGAATTAGCAGAGATGAGTAAACACAGCGTCTTGGGGACGAGTCTCAAAGCCAAGAGAAGAATTTATACGTGTAGATCTGAGTTATCTGACGGAGGAAACAGCCCCGCTAATACGGGAGATTTGGGCTGATATAGTGGAATCAGATTTTCTAAAAGCTTTTCTAGAACATCCCTCACTAAAGGTTCTTAAGGAAACTAAACTGTCATGGAGTAAGGAGGATTAATCTTCCTGCGAATTCCTGATAAAAAGATAGGGGAAAAAAGGGTACAAACACAACGTTAGCAAGGGAGGGGAGCAGAAATTCTGCACTGCTTCAGCGTACTCATAAATAACCTGGAAGGAGGAGATAGTGAAGTGACACACAGATAATGAAGTTAACACAGAGTTTTTCAGGAAAGTCAAGTTTAAAACTAACTGAGAAGAGTTCCTGAAAAACCTCATGGAGTTCAGTGACTGGGAGATAAAATGCAAGTGCACAGCCCTGGTTGAAGAGGATCCCGGTTTTAACCAGGCATTTTAAATCTGCCTTTTTTAAAGGCGGATACTTGCTTGCTTTAGTAAATGCTTGGGCTTTAAAGTAAAAGGCTTGGGGAACAACTTGATACCGGTGTCATTTGGGCTAGTGGGAGAGGAAAGTCTGGTGGTTTGTTTGGTTTTGGTTTTTGGTGGGTTTTTTTTGCACATATAATAGCATCCCCCAACCTTGGGGAATCCTTAGAGGAAGAGCAGAGGAACAGAAAGCTAAAGGTTCTCATTTTGGCCATATAACAGGATTAATTACTTGGACTTTGGCAGATATTTTGAGGATAGATTCCCCCCAGTCTCTGCAGTGGCACTGGAGATGAGACAACAGTCCTGTTGCTGCTACCAGGTTAGCATCTTAGAATCATTCAGGTTGGAAAAGACCTCTGAGATGATCAAGTCCAACCATTAACCTAACTGCCAGGTCCACCTCTAAACCATGTCCCTAAAAGGTTAGTTACAGGAGAATACATGACTCCATCCTCTGACAGATTAGATGAAAGAAGAAAGCTCTGCCATGGATGGGAGAATTCTCCCCAAACAAACACCAAACACCTCCCACTTTGGGGAACCTTCCTCCAAATCTGACTGCGAAGTGGAAGAAATCCCTTTCCCCGTTCTGGGCTGGGCTTGGGTGGGAAAGGGTTGCTGAAGTTGCTCTCCCCCTGCCCAGGAGCGTGCCTGTGAATGGCATCGTGCCCCGAGGCTGGAGTGGCTGGCTGCCCTGCTCCCAGTACCGCCCCGGCGGGCAGAGGCCACGTCACACAGAATCACAGAATCGTTAAGGTTGAAAAAGACCCTTAAGACCATCGAGTCCAACCGTTAACCCAGCACTGCCAAGGCCACCACTAACCCATGTCCCTCAGCACCACATCTCCCCGGCTTTTAAATCCCCCCAGGGATGGGGACTCAGCCCCTGCCCTGGGCAGCCTGTGCCAGGCCCTGACAGCCCTTTGGGGAAGGAGTTTTTCCCAATCCCCAACCTAACCCTGCCCTGGCGCAGCTTGAGGCCGTTCCCTCTCGTCCCATCACTTGCTACCCCGGCTCTGCAGCGCAGGGCGAGGGGCAGGTAGAGCCCGCGCCTCCTCCAGCGCTGAGGCTCTGCGGAGACACGCACACAGCTGAACTTCTGGGCCGACCGGCTGCGGCACCTCCCCACGCCCCACGAGCAGCCCCCGCTCGCCTCCCGCAGCCGGCGGGATGGTCAGGGTGGCAGAGGGAGAGAAACAGCTCTGACCCCCGCCACAAAATTATCTTTTTCCAGAAAGGGGGCTCTGGTGGCAATGACACTTGTCCCTCTGCCTGGCCTCGTCCGTTCCTCTCCTGGTGCTCAGGATTGACGCGGGAATCCCTCTTGCCCGGCTGCGACTGACAGGGAGCTTCCTCCCTCAGCAGCTGCCGTGATTTTACAGCAGCTCAGTTACTGTATGGCAAATAAAGAGCATCTGACAATGCCTACACTAAATTAAACCGGAGACCTTCTCGTCAGCGCGGAAACAAGGCGCGCGGCAAAGAGCCGGGGCGCGGCGGCGAGGGGGAGCGGTGGGCGGGGAGGGTGTGCGGTTGCCCAGACGCCTGCCCACCGAGGGCAGCAATGCGGGCAGCACCCTTCCCTGCCTTTGTGCGGGCTGTCGGGCAGCGCTGCGGGGCACTGCTCTGAAAGGCGCGTGCACTTGTTTTGTCCTGCTGCATGCCCACATACTGAGGCTGCTTGTTTTCGTCTGATCACAATTAGCACCGTGCTAAATTCCTCGTGCCCCGCACTAATTCAGGAGGATGGGCATGTCACACCCTGCCAAGAATTACAGCCGGCCGCCGCCGAGACGGGGTCATGCCTACCCTTTCATTAAGCTTTTGTTTCAAAAAGGAGGGCTCGAGGACTCTCCTTTTTTGTCAGAAATACCCGTGGAGGCGCTGGAGGGTGCAGAGGCCATGCCGTTTGGCCTAAAGCATGGCGGGGGGTGTGTGAATGTGCAGCAAGGCAAGGGATTGGTGCCACACTCCCTGATCCGTCATGGCTAACTGGCAAATTCAGAGAAATCCGCTATCTCCAAGATGCTGAAAATCCAGAGCTGCATCGGTGCTGCAACGCTGGTGCAGTGCGCTGTGCACGCGCTGCAGGGCCGGAGCAGGGAGCGCAACCCCTCCGCCCCGTGCCGCCAACGAGCCGCAGAGTTACGAGCCAGGACAAGGCACGCAACTGCACGTTGAACCCGCTGTCCCACCCCGCTTCTGTCTGTTCAGCTGGTGACATTCCTCACATTTTTGGGTGCCGATGCCCATGTGCCTGGGGACGGCCAGCATCTGACGTGGACACAGCAGTTCGGCTTCTGAAGGACACTCAGCTCTGCTAAAACCGGCCTGTCTGCAGTATCCAACGCCATTGCCACCTGCATCTACGGGCTATTGTAAAACCTCAGTAATTCACACTGATTACGTGGAGGATGTTGTGAATTACTGAATTTGTCAGATTAGCAGTACGAGAGCAAACTGTTCAAAAAAGACAGAATAATGCTTCACAAAATGCAATTTAACTTATTTTCTTAATTGTATGTTGATTCCTATTTATGCTAATTCATAACAAATTATGAACTGTGTTATGTAATTGGTAAAATGACAATAATATTTTAGTAATCCTAGAGGGGGGGTTGGTTTGTTTTGTTTTTTACACGCCACCGCTTATGCAGATAGGCTCACACGTGGCCGGACCCATGTCCCCATGTGATGGACACACAGACAGAGAAATGCCATCGATTTAAGTGCGCAGCCTCGCTCCGCTCACAAAATGAAGTCATTTTATCGAGCGCCGGGATTGCTTTGTGAGGAGCGGTGGCAGGGACACGGACCCTGCACGGAAGGGCTGAGGCGCACCAGACGCAGCCGGGTGCAAGGCTGCTGCTTGCTGGCGTCCTCCCACAAACGGCTGTCTCTGAGCGGGGGGACCCTGGGTCGCATCCTGCTCTGATGCCTTGGAAAGAGGACGGACTGACAGACGGCGGCCGACTGCCGAAAGGGAAGAGACACTGCCGGCACCTCAGGGAGGAGAGCCACCAGGACAGCACTGCAGCAGGACATCTAATGATTAAGTTTTAAATCCTGGTTTTTATCCCGTAATGTGCCTAGCTAATGGGGCTGGAGCTCGAGAGAGCGAGCTGGCTGTGCATTCGACTTCCAGAACTGGGCATTTGATCTGTAATTGTTTTTCAATGATTGTATCTTTTTCCGTGTTATTGCTTTACATGGCTAGGTTTTGTACAATATTGAAAATCAATAAAAATGCATGAAAAAATGTTTTCCCACCCCCCTTAAAAGTTAAATGATCTTGTTAGGATTCTGGCACCGCTGTTTTAAATCAGTTAGCCTACGTTTTCCTTCCCGTGCTCCCGGCCAGCTGCGGGTTACCCGCAGGAGCCCCGGCGCCAGAGCCAGCGCTGCGGTTTGGTTGCGGTGCCCAGCAGCACTGCCAGAAGAGCCCGTGTCCCAGCCCGGCAAAGCGCGTGGCTGCCCGCTCCAAGCCACCGCTGCTCTGAGCAAGCCCAAGGTGATGCTACCTCTGTCGCCGCAGAGGCTTTGGCTTACAAGGAGGAGCGCAGACCAAGGAGGGGAAGTGACTGTCCCCCGGTTACACGGGAAGCCCGTGGCAGGAGGAGCGGCGCTCCTTGCCAGGACAACGCTGCTGACGGTGCCCTGATGTCCTCTGCACAGCTTGTCAGTGCCACAGAAAGCAAGCACGCTCATGAACTTACAAAGTGTCCCCAACATTGCTCCTTTTTTTTGTTTCCTAACGTATACAACAAACCCAAGTACAATAAAAGTGGAAAAACCACCCACAACAACCTATTTACTCTCAACTCCAGATTAGGACTGGGATATAGATGCTACGTGAGGTAATGAGCATGATGAGATGAGAACAGGGGAGCTACTTAAAGAGATTAAGGGATTCACTGCAGCGTAGTTGGAAGGACCCATAGCCACAGTGTGGCCATTAATAGCTAAAGGGAAAGGAGCCCAATCTGCTGCAGCATTAAGCAGCAAAACCAGCCTGAGGTGACGGTGTCCAGAGAACGGTACAACTGGACAACAGGCAGGGAACGCACAGGTACACGCCACACCCCAGCACTGGCTCACGCTGACCCTCGCGAGCGTTCGTACGGCCTCATCACGTTCGGATACGGAGATACAAAGCGGCTGCTTAGTCCTGGTTTGATGACCGACCATAAAAACTGGAGCCTGAAAGAAGTGTTTCATATTAAATGGAAACATTTCTATTCTTGAAACAAAACTAAAAAATATTTTGGTTTCATAAGAATATTTTGTTTGATGCAAGCAAAATCTTTCATTTCAAAAAGTTCCATTTCAAAAGAACACCTTTTTAAACAAAGCAGAGACAACATTTTCATTTTTCTATTTTTTCTAAAATACCTTCACTTTTGCTCAACCTTCTGTCAATTTAATGTAGCTTTGCAAACTTTTTAAAACTGTTTTTCTGAAAATAAATGATTTCCACGCATGCCCTGGGTCGCTGCATGAGCCCTCGTACCCCGGATTACGCAGGGAGAGGCGACCCGCTTTCCATCCACATTGTGTGGCGACCTTTCCCTGCCTGTTAGGGGGTGGTAACGGAAGCGTAACCGGCCGTTAGCGCTTTACTTACAAATACGACGCATACCCAAACTGACAACGCGCATGCGAGGAAAAGGAGACCGTGGCGCACGGGGCGCAGACGCGGCGGCGCACCCCTGCGCTGGGACGTCGAAGGCCCCTCGGCGGCCACGCGCGGGGACTCCCTTCCCTCGGACCATTGCCTGGAGAGAGCGTTCCGCGGACGGGCATTACATCACCGCGGCTTTACAGCGCTGCGCGCATTTTGCCAAGGCCCCGTCTGGCATAAACACGCACACGTCTCCTAAAGTTAACATCATTTTGTCACGTTAGCCTGCTGATAGATCTGGCTCCACAGTTTGGAATTCCTCAGGAATTAAAGCCTTACATAAACATATCATTTAACTTTATTGCAGCATAATAACGATTTTTAAATAACTTTGTAATATGCTCTATAATCTTTTCTTAAAGTGCATATTATCGTACTGTCACAGTTTCATTCCCCCTGTAACAGTTCAGTCAAAGCAACAGATAGGAAGGTAAACACAACTGAGAAGGTACAGAGTGCTAAGTGGCCCCTTTCCCAGGTTTATAACTTGCTTTTCCAAACTGCCAGCTGCTCTGTAGACAAGCCGTACTAATTGCGGGACAATTTGTGTATTCTTAAACTCAAATATTTTTCGGTTAAAGCAATCATAAATTATTTATTCATTTGTATTTGCATTTAAATAGTTGAAAAATGTCCAAATTAACTGCTTTGAAAATTGTTCCAAAATTTCCCCCTAGGCTGTGACCTTGTGGCCAAGTTTAATCTGAAAGCAAATTGAAAGAAGGGTTTATAACTAAAACGTCAAATGGCTCTGAATGTGCTTTGCTTCAGAGAATCGAATTATTCTTTTGCAAACTCAGCTAAGCATTCAGTTTGAGGCCTAAAGCTTGGTTTTCAAACATGGGTTTTCCACCAAGTTACCCAAACCTAGTGTTGACAACTCAAGATTTTGTGGGGGAGGTTTTGCCTCGCGCTACTTGGTGGCTTCCCTAAAGCTCCTGCTTGCGGACTCACCTAATAACGTAAGGAGCTCAGCCTTCAGTTTAAAAAACGTTTTTAATGCTCATGGTTGTGGGGAAAAGCATTAAGTGTTAGAAACCAGAATACAAATGAAAATACGAACTACCTTAATTTTAATAATCTATACATAATCGTGCCAAATCTGAGATCGAGGAGGCTCAACTCATGGCCATGACAATATTATTAACCCGGCACATTCCTACAACCGTTTCTGCACCCAAAGCCGGAGCACGGCACCTCAGGGCACCAGGCTGCTGCCCCAGCCCGACCATTGAACTCAAACACCAAAGAGCATTTTGTTACGGTTCCTAGGGTAAGCGTAACTGCACGGAAACGGCTCTTCCTTCTTCCTTTGTCATAAATCTGGTTTCTGCACATGTCCTGAAGATTAATTCATTGCACTTTCCCTTGCAAGGAAAACTGCTGAGAGGGAAGGGAGGAAGCACAGGCACCGCTCTAAGAGCTCAGCCAGCAGCAAAATGTCAGGAGCCAGCAAGGCCGGTGGTTTCCTGCCAACGCGTGTCCTGATGCCAGCCTTCCCAACACGCTCCCATCGTGAGGGGGAGCTCCCGTGCTCATGACTACGTTCCTTTCAGGGACAGAACGAAGAAAACGGATATAAAAGAGAACTCTTAAGCGTACAGAAGAGGACAAAAGTCAGAAGACTTCAGCTGTCAAACCTTCAGTGGAATAGACACATAACTAAAGTAGCCGAGGGGTTTGTTTTATTTAATACTCATTTTAAATTAATAGTAAAATTCAGTCTGCCCGACTACGTCAAGAGAGTAGGATGCACTTGGGTTTGGGGTCCCTAATGCAGCAACCAACTCGACAGCTTATCTACGAGCATCCGCTCTTTGAGCGGCTCTCGAAGTCTGCAGGCTTTCGAGATGGGGAACGTCTCAGGATTTTGGCCCCACGCTAGTTTGAACTCTTAAGAATGGGTTCATGGCATGCCATGAAAAATCTCACGTGTCCTTGCCGGACCTCCGGGCAGAGCTGTTACCCCAGCGAGCCCCCCGTGCGTCTGGCTGTGCAGCCTGCTCGCGTCCGTGCGTCACACCAGTTCAGGTGGTGGGTTCGGCACAGGAGAAGGAGCTGTCGCTGCGGGGGGCTGCGCTGTCACCGCGCTGGCGTACACGAACCACCTCGCACTGCACGTTACAATAGATCGGTAAATGTGTTGCTGAAAGAGGGGTGAAAAGGAGCTGTCACGCTGTGCACAGTATAATTGCTATTTCTTTTATATGATTATAAGAGTGTGTGATTCTTTAATAAAACCTGAGAGAAAACATCCCAAGTCCTCCCCCTCCCCAAATACTCACATGTCAATTTATATGAAAATACCCCAATTTACTAAGAAATGCAAAAATATTAAAACAGAGATCTAAAAAGCACGAGGCATTTCAGCTACCTGTAAATAAGTATCAGTTTAAAAATTAAAGATAGAAAAAAATACTAAATGCCAATCAAGAATAGATGAACTGACTGGTAATTTCTCTGGCACAGGAGGTTGGCAGGAAGAAAGCAAGCAGCAGGACTGGGCAGTCCCGACGGCCGGCACTCGGGGACAGCACTAAAACACCATCAAAGCCTCCATGGCTACTTTAGCTGCTTCTCATTGCGAGGTCTCTGGGTGAGAGCCCTCCGCAAACTGAAACCTCCGTTCCCATCTCTTCTCCCGGCTTGGGGGCAGCGCATGCTCGAAACACAGAAAATGAAAAGATTTGGTCAGGGAATGACTCAGAGTTGGGACAGAGGGTGGGGTGGCAGGGGGAAGCAGCGCTGCAATAAAAAGACCTTAAACTCCTCCCAGAGGAAGCCTGCAGCACATGCATATCTTACGATAAGGTTACCTCGCCTTCCCCCTCGCCCCTTCCAGGGCAGCGCTAAACTAACACCGGCTACCTGCCTGCCCGTTTCTCCCTCCTTCCCTTTGAAGTCATTTATTTAAGCTCTCATTTTAATATTCTCCGAATCTTCTGTTTTCTCCACCCATGAGTTCAGCTCCCCGCGCAGCCGCCTGAATTGGCTGAGGGACTGTCTACGTCCTTACATCAACAGCGGCGGCAGCAGCAGGGGTATCGCAGTACAAAAGCAGGCACCAAGAGCCAAGATTATGTCTTCGGTATCTCGCAGGCTCATGCAGTGCATATATATCTTCTGTAAATAACCCTCAGTTTTCACATGGATTATTTAGACTTTCTGATGAAACCGCAGAAATGTCAATGCGGCGCCTGAGCACCCAATCAGGCAGCGGCTCCCTGACCCCTGCCCTCCTCCTCTCCAGCATGCCTGCTATTATCTTCAAGGGGAAAAACCCTCCTTGTCTCTCGTTATACCTTTTTTTATGATCTAGGATTCTGTTAATAATGACTCCACGTTACATAAAACAGATACACTAATGTCACCAAGTCCCAAAAGTACTGAATCAAGCTGACTCCTTCAGAAAGGAAGAAAGTAATAGATACAAGCAAGGGAAAGCCTTAATAAGAGCCGAGATCCTAAGGACGGGAAGAGCTCCACCAGATCGCTTTCTCCTTCCTATTTGAAACGGGGTATTTAAAGGGCCATGCGGCTAGAGAAGATCAGAGTCGTGGCAAGATGACTGCGAACACACCATCAAAGTGAGCAAATCAAACGTGATTTTAGGTGGTGCTGCAAAGGCATGCTCAGCCTGCTACACTTGCGTGCTCCGGTCCCAGGTGCTAATGGGGAAAGGAGATGGAGAGGCTAGGCAGCCCCGCAACCTGGCACTCACCTTTCAGCTCCGCAATAAAAGTGCTGGCTGAGACCAACAGCTCTGGAGAAATAAGTTGCCTGGACTCAGTTTAGAGGAAAAAGTAGCCAACCCTTTGACCTATGCATATGGCTGAGACTATTTTTATTCCTCTACAGCTGGAGCAGACGTTACAATTAAAAGCAACACCCCGTGATTGCTAGTGCTAGACAAATATTAAAATAGAACAAAATCTCTAATCAGAGGTATGAAGATATTTAGTGGCAAAACTATTAATATCCGAAAGCTTCAGGAAAGCAAACCCAGGACAGTCTGGCCAAGGCATCTGCTATAGAATATAATGCAGAAGAGTGCCGAGATCAGAGAGAAACATTGGCGGTGCTCACACAGATACACGGTACACATCTGGGTGTCAAAAAACCTGTGAATTACGTCCAGAGAACATGAAAATGGATTACTACGTTTGTAAGTAGTTGCGAATAGTTTAAGGAAAGAAAAATGACATGAAAAACTAAGTCATGTTTGCTGAATCTTGTTTGGCTGGGCATCGAGGTTGTTGCCACCGGCTACAGACATAGCAGATATTTCGATTTCCACCTTGATGAATTTGGGAAAGGGTAAAATGTTAAGGCCAGGAGGAGTCATATAAACAGATGCAGCATCTTTTATCGAGTGGCACCCACTAACACGCAAGGCTAAATTGGGCCCAGTGAAAACGCAGGAGAAAACGAGGGGCCCTAGGATCCCCAGCTTGGTGCTCCAGAAAGGTGAAATCAGGGCAGGAAAATAACATTAGCCATGATGAATGCAGTTTCCAGAACAACTCAGGAGTTACCTCATGTACAAATGTAACAAAGAGGGAAAAATCTAAAGGGACGGTAAAGGTCCGAGCCACAGACTTTTGCTCCCTTCTTTCACCTGGCCCGCGGAGCCTGGAGCCCACAGCACGCTGCTCTCCTTGCAGACAAGGAAGAAGTTCCCATGCACCAGTATCTATACATCACGGGAGAGCTGATAACCGAGTAAAGCCAATAACACACAAAACGTGAGACATTTGAATAAGAGAGAGGGGAAAAGGGAAGATGAGAAAGTAGCGGTTACCCCTTAGGAAGCCTTCTTCAGGCTCCATCCATACATCAACTCTTGCTGCTCTGCGCTCTAACAGAAAACACCTCTCACGCCAGCCGGAGCTTGCCGAGCAGCCCGGTAGCAGTGCTCCAGTGCCATTTAGACCCATCTGTACAAACAAATTCACATTCAACTCCCCTGACAGAGATCCTCCAGAGCATTAGGTCTATTAAAATTTGTATTTTGCAATTACTTCAGTTTACTTTGCTTCTTTTCCAGGTTTTATGCTAAATTACATGGATGGAGGATCAAGCTTCACTTAAAAGATCTTTTTTTGGGGGCTGTGTCACTGTTAGAACAAATTTTAAATCATGTGATACAATCATCATCATTTTGATTGATAAGTTCACTGTAAACCAGCCTCTGCATGTTTAATAGAGGAAAATCTGACTTAATCTACTAATTTCTAGTTTAACGTAAATAAAGTACATGACACATTAGCCATTTTTCTTAATTCACTACTTTCTTACAGTAGTGGCGAGGTTTGTGTTTATGCAGTATACCGTAACAGCAGCTCCACCAATTCCTTCCATTTCTTTGGGTGAAAAAGTTAACATCTCCATGTCTCTGTTCCTAATTCAGAGAACGGACATACCAATTTTGATCTCAGAAGTGGCAGGAGGATTAATTTGTGAACAATCAAAAGTATAATATAAGTGCTAGGTGCAATTATTTTAAGTGCTAAATATCTCACATAAGACAGCAATCAGAATGCAATTCTGGGGTTTTTTTTGTTATTACGTAGACAATACTGGCCCTCAAAGTATGCCAGGCATTTTCCAGATCAGAAGAAAATGTGATCCCTACGCTGAGAGTGCCTGATCTAAAAAGTCGAAGATGAAAAGAGGGAAAGGAACTCAGGATACAAAGGAATCTATGTAGTGACAGGTCCCAGCTTGTTATTTTAATTAAAAATATGCTAAATCCTTCTTTTTGCCTCTTTCAGCCCTCTCATCCAGGCTCTAAGCTTCAGTTCCAGTGTCTGCATAACCTCTCCTCATCATCCAATGCTCCCTCCACATAAAGGAGCTCTTCAGAGCCACGGTCAGTACGGGAACGGGGCACATGGTGGAGCGCGACGGCGGGCAGGACGACAGACCCCCAAGACTGAAAATCCAACTGATCCAGCCCAAACGTGCTTCCAGAGAGCCACATGTGTCCTACCAACGGGGGGGGCCCTTGAATTCAGAGGCTTCTCGTGACTGACAATGACAAACGGGGTAAACTGAAGAAAAAGCCCAGAACATGGATCCCCCTTCACCGGCACGCGCAGACGTGTATAGCTTGAGAAATGCATCTGCTGCACTAAACACAGTCTCCCTTCTCAGAGGACCCTGGCATGTCCTCAGATGGACCATCAAATCCTCTGAGCCAAAGACATAAAAATGCTACTTTATCAATGATTAGAGAGTGAGCTGGCAGTGTTGTGCTACTTTAAATGTTCCAAGAGTTTCACCAGGGGTTAGAGATCCCACCAGCCCTCTTCCCGATGCCTTCTCGTCCTTCCCGTTGGCTTGCCCCCAAACCTGAGGCAAATGTCTCCCGGCGCAGCTGACTGCGCTCCGCTCCCCGACTGCCCCCGGAGCCCAATGGATATTCCTTCAGATGTCTAACAAGCGTTGAACACAACTGAGGTTTAGAGAGAGACAGAAATCAATACTGCAGCTTCCACTAGTCACGCTGAGGGATTAGCCGTCCCAAGGAAAAGCACAGACGGTTGAATAGGAGAATCATGACTCCGAATAACGCAAGAGGTTTATGAAGCTGGAAAGCAGCCTCTGGCCTTGATAACCTCCAGCTGGCCTGGAAGAAAAGCAGGCAGTGGAAACATGCGCTCACAGCATCCTCCCCTCCGGCAGCAGCGGGGGCAGGAGCTGGCCTCAGTGCATCCGCGGTGGCACGCTGGGGAGGCACTGCGGGGCAGCGGGCAGGGGACCACCCGGGTCCACGCCGTCACGCTGAGCGCTGCCTGGCCACCGGTGTTTTCCAGACCTCCGTTGCAGCGGGGTGACATGTTTCGGCTCTGGAGCTTGAAAGGGAGCAACCCCAACAGCAACAAATGCCAGGAAAGGCAGGTGGCGTGGGTGAGATGCAAAGGCAAGGGGCTGAATCCTTTAACTGTGAACCAGGTTCGTCACAGTGTGAAAGGAGAGGGAGAAGGCATGGAAAACTGTTTGGCTCATACCATTGCCAAAGGAGGCCCCACAAACCTCTAATAACGAGAGCTACGGGATCCCGTGTCACTGCTAACAAGTACCTCTGCCTTATGAATTCCGAATCCTCTTTGATCTGGGAACGCTGCAAGAAGCATCTATTTTTGATGGGTAGAGGCAGGGTTAGGACAAGCACTCAAAGAGCAAGCTCGTTTTTAGCTTAGCTAACATCATGTAATGTTCTGGGGTTTTATGAGTTGAGCACTTGTTGCTCCCTATTGCTCTCGCTTGTGGTTTGGTTGCTGTGTTAGGACTCCAAAAGCTGCAGACCTGAGTTTTTCTTTGTCTTTAAATTGTCACAGGTGAGAAAATAGGGACTGCAGAGGAGAGGAAGGGGGAAGCAATGTTCAGAAAGCCTTCAAGGTTTAATGAGGCATTGATAATATATTTGCATAGTTTGAGAGAGGTCTTTAACGACCTCTGAAGTTTCCAACATTTCTGAAGTTTCCAGCCCAGCACAAGGTTTCTGGGAACACCGAGTGAGTAGCTGCTCTCACACTCGCTCCTAGAGCCCACACAATCACAGTCACAGTTTGCTTCACTGCCCAGGAAGCACCATTGATTGTCCACGGGACTTGCAATGTTGTTCTGTGAAAGCTGATGAATTCTTTACAATCCAAATTTCACCCTCAGTGAGAGAAGAGCAATGAGACAAGAGGTGTAGAAGAGCAGACAAAGTTCAAGTAATATGCAGAAAAATGCCTCAAGGTAATTTTCAGTCACAAGCCTCTATAAAGGACTATTTCTTTTTTATTTAGCTTTCTGATTTTTCTCAAGTGAATTAACACGGGGGGGGGAAAGGTGTCAGTACTTCTCAATATAGCAGCTGAGCAGTTACAGCACAATAGAAGATTAGCAAGATGCCCTCTTATACACATCTTCCTGAAAATAAGCCCCATTTATGACCTGAACACTTCTATTGTTTCATTTTCCCCGACTACTCATATTCACCTCTTCTGATGTCCAACAACTAAAACTAAAGATGATGTGGAACCACATACTGCCAAAGACACCCACAGAACTTCCCTCTGCATTTCAGAATGGCCTGTGGTCCACTAGATACTAAAATTTATTTACCATAACTGAAGTTTAAATCCATGACCTAGAACAGATCTGTACCCTGTTGCCTGGTCATGCATGACCATCGGAGAATGAGCTCTGAACTTTGGCTCAAAGCTTCAGAGCTGCTTCAGGCTTGCTCCATTTCAGGAAAATCTAGTGATTTTGAATGTGCTAACCAACTGTTTGCAGAAAAGGACGTTAACAGTGGACGTGGTGGAAGGGGATCAGGAACATGCCTGCCTTGCTGTGACTGCAGACGTGATCCACGAACTGGGTGACTGCCTTGCCTAGTGCCAGACCTGTACAGCCACACTCACACGAATACTGTTTGCCCGCTAACGGGAGGCTGAGTCACAGGAACCTGCTCTGTCACCCCAGTCTGCGGCAGAAGCTGTGCTATCAGCCCACCCTCACCCCACAGGCCTTTTGCTCTTAGGTTGGCTAGCGGGGCGGCACGGTGGGGCTGCGGTATTGTAATTGGCCACTGGCGAGCCCGGTAGCCACCTGCCCAGGACGTCCTCGTCCTTCCCCGCCTTGGACAGAGTGAGGTCGGATCGGTCTGCCTCGGCCGTGGCGCATTGCTGTGGGCTGAGATCAGCCGCCAGCACAGGGAGCGCATCGCTCCCTCCTGAGACCATCAATCTGTCCCCGTCCCCACCCCCACCGCTCCTTCTCCCGCATTAACCTAAAATATGAGCGCATGTGCTCGCCCCCAGTGCTTCTGCTCCCAGAAAGCACCCCGTCCCCTCCCTCCAGCGCTCCTTATCTAAGGCAGCGTGTCACTGCAATTTTATGGTCAACATTACAGGCTCAAGCCCTCCTTTGAGCCAATCGCCCTGTGCCGCATCCGTTAGGAGAGCAGCCAGGCTTCCCGCGAGGAGCTGCCTCCTGCGCTGCGCCGCCTGACCCCCTCCGCCGGCAGCCGCCATAAATCTGCCGTACCTGATGGGAGATGGGCTTTTTAGGATCTCTCAGGGTGCTTTGAGGTAGCACTTCTATGAACTCCGTGCCACAATAAATAATGCTACCTGCAATATGTCTTTGGGAACGTGTCAGCAGCGGCTGTCCTGCCATGAATTTTTATTCTTTTGCCGTCTGGAAGATAGATTCCAGATACAGCATTTCCCCGCACTTAGTGTCAAATCTCTTTACCCCTTTGCCCCGGCAGAATGACAGGGACCACAAATAAAATAAAATAATAAAAAAGAAGCATAGGAAAAATGGCCTGAGAGCAGAGGGAAAGCACTAAACTCACCTCTCTCTGCAGCTGAGCAGCTTCAGAGATGACAGCAGTGACTACGGGCAGGGGCAATTTGGAATAGGAAGAAGGTAATTTTTGTACGCTGCAGATAAGCCTTCTGCAGGAGGATTCCACAGAAAGGAGCGTAAAGATAAAATTGCTATAAAGAGCATAACGCACGCAGAACCGGAAGACACGGGAACGTGGGTGTGCGTGCCACCCCAAACTGCTGTGCCGCAGAGGGGGAAATAAAGTACTGACCCCAACAAAGGAAGGGGTTTTTCATTGAAAAAACCTTTCTCACTATAGATAACAAGGTCATACAGAAAGACTAATGAAATGGCCTAAATATTTGCAAATCTTGCACTGCAGATCTGATATCAAGGTTAGAGTGTGAAAGGAAGAATGCTGTAACAATTACCAACAGGAATCCCATGAAAAAAGAATTTGCAATTGGCATGAGAATCTTGTAACATTCATTTGGATTGCTGAAAAATAGCGTGCGGTGCAGTCCAGGGGTCAGTTGTGGGGCCAGCGGTGTTTAAGAGCTTCATTAACGAGCTGGACATGCACGGACAGAGCACATCTTCAGCCAGTCTCTGCGGACGATACAAACCCTGGAGGAGCAGTTGACACGGCAGAGCATTGTGCTGCCATTCAGAGGGACCTCAAAGGGGCCAACGGGAATCTTGAAATGCAGCAAAGGGAGAAGCCCCGTCCTGCACCTGGGGCGGAGCAACCCCAGGCACCAGTCCTCGCCAGGGGCTGACCTGCAGAGAAGGACCTGGGGTTCCTGGTGGACACCGGGCCAGCCACGAGCCAGCAACGTGCCCTCGTAGCAAAGGTGGCCAGCAGCATCCTGGGTGTCATTAAGAGGAACACTGCCAGCAGGTGGAAGGAGGTGATCCTTCCCCTCGGCACTGGTGAGGCCACATCTGGAGCACTGGGTCCAGTTCTGGGCTCCCCAGTGCAAGACAGATATGGACTCGCCGGCTGGATGAGGCAATCTCCAGAGGCGCCTTCCAACCTCAGCGATTCTGTGACTCTGTGACCTATTTGAGGAATCCAGGCTTTACTTTTGGGTTACCACATAGAAACAATTGACTAAACTGCCCTTAGGACTACAGAACACTTTAAAAAAACCCACGCAGGTAAAATATTATTAGTTGTACAATTCAATTGGGAATATGAGAAATATCTGCTCAAACAACAGCATAACAGCCGGGAGAACTCTATAAAAAGATAAACAGTTCCAACTAGACGGGAGTTCACAGTGTACAACTTTTTTCCTTCCAGTTTCCCTCTTCTAGCTCAGTGCCTTATAGAAAAACAAAATAATGACTCTTTTCCACTTCTGAATACTGCCTGAGCTGCAGTGCAATCTTATCTTAATTTGAAGACATTATTTTACTTTCTTCCTTTACTCTGATGAAATTACTAAGTTTCACATCCCTTACATCTAAAAGATATTAGGATGAGCACTCCAGTATCTTCACATTAATACGCAGATGCCAGTTATAACGTTGTCGTGGTTTAACCCCAGCCGGCAGCTCAAGCCCCACGCAGCCGCTCGCTCACTCCCCCCAACAGGAGAAGGGAGAGAATCGGAAGGGTGAAAGTGAGAAAACTCATGGGTTGAGATAAAGGCAGTTTAATCACTAAAGCAAAAGCCGCGCACGCAAGCAAAGCAAACCAAGGGATTCATTCCCTGCTTCCCACGGGCAGGCAGGTGCTCAGCCATCCCCAGGAAAGCAGGGCTCCACCACGCGTAACTGTGGCTTGGGAAGACAAACACCGTAACTCTGAACGTCCCCCTCTTCCTCCTTGTTCCCCCAGCTCTCCCTGCTGAGCATGGCACCATATGGTGTGGGATGTCCCTTTGGGCAGCTGGGGTCAGCTGTCCCAGCCGTGTCCCCTCCCAGCTCCTTGTGCCCCCAGCCTGATCGCTGGTGGGGTGGGTGAGGAGCAGAAAAGGCCTTGACTCTGTGTAAGCACTGCTCAGCAGGAATGAAAACATCCCTGTATCATCAACAGTTTTCAGCACAAATCCAAAACATAGCCCCATACTAGCTACTATAAAGAAAATTAACTCTATCCCAGCCAAACCCAGCACACATATAGTATGTTAAAGACATCACTGTTCCACCATTAAGTCACCATTGTCCAGTCTTCAAGCGAAGTCAGAATATATCGAGGCTATATGAAATGTCCCCTTCAGCATATCTGCTTCCCATTTCACATCAAAAATGATGCCACTGTACTTAGAATACAGCTACCCGTTTGCCTTTACGTCTGTCCTCTTCCTATTTCCACCTTTGAAACTGAACTTTAAACGCTGGAATTGAGACTTTGTTAAATACATATTACTGAGCAACGGCCGTACAAAACAAGCCACCCCAGATCGTTCATTCCCCAAAGATGTTGAGCAACTGCTTTTGCCACACAGCAGAGTTAAAGTGGAGGAGATTTACAAGGTCATTGACAAATGCAAGTATTGATTGAGTATTAAAGTGTCTTGTGATTAATACAGCCTTCGAAGTAATTAGTGCAGAAGATCTCTTATATCTCACCGTGTTTAAATAATGTATCTGTGAACATGCAGGCCCCCTGTCAATCACTCTGGCTGAGGCCAAACATCATATCACCTGATAACTCATTTGGAAACTGGGCTTCCTGCCTGCTGAATATCTTTCAAAAACAGCAACTCTTCCCTAATTGCCTGGGGTGACCTATATTTAGAGCCTTGCAGTTCACCGCGGGGGTAGAGAGGGAGAAGAGAGCCAGAGAAAACGCTAAAGCATGCCCTTCCTACAACAGTAATAAAAACCCAGGAGAAATATCAGAGGCACTGAGCACAGCTGGCTGAGGGACCCGTAGCGGGAACACGCAGGCGGCATTTGCTCAGCCCAGATACGCTATTCCCATGTCCGATGTAGCCATACAACTCTCTTCCATTCACACTTAGGTAAGAGTCTAGATTTTTTCATCCAGTAGTCAATGTTAAAACTGGGAATTCCAGAATTGCAATTTGTTTTTTAATTCAAAGAAATACGTAAGCCAAGACGGACACAATTTCTCCCAGGTCTCCTAAGTTTTTACTGGGGAAAGAGGTGTTCAGCCAATACTTTTCAAGCTATATGCGCATCTGGCTCACTAACAGATCCCAGAAATCTATGATTAGAATGTCTATGATTAGAATAATAGAAAACAGGGCTGGAAAGGCCCTCAGAAAGTCACTAAATTGATCTTTCTACCCACAGGCAGAAACAATTACACCTAAGCATCCTAGTATCCTGGCATCCTAGACTGAAAGGATGGGTCACGTTAATCTAATAGCAACCTGGTTGTAAACTCTTGATCAATTTGCCGTCATCTGCATCCTCACTAATTTTCCCACTCCTTGGGACTCGGGAGCAAGAGGCTCATAGCAAAGTCTAACTGCTCTTGAGGTACAGGACTGCAGGAACAAGAACAACTTAAATTCTAAAAGAAAAAAATATGCTCCAAACCCAGAAAATCCTCAGGAGAAAGTAGATAATGGAAAAAAGAGAGTGGAAAAGGTATTTGCAGCGTGTAGGAGGTACAGAAGCATCAAGGGAAGGAGGGCAAAGACAAGGAATATGCGCAATCAAACTCAAAAAAGCTTACATTTTGGAAACATTATTGCTCATTTATTTCCCATTTTTTTGCAGCTATTTAAGGAATACCTTTTTTTTTTTGTTATTATATAGTGGAACATAATACCTAGATAAAAAATAAACACAAGAATGTGCTGAGAGGAGGATTATAAAAAGACCTAAAAAAGTCGCTCTGCTCTTCCACATGTGCTGAGTGGCATTACAAAACCACCGTCTAAGGAAGCTCGCATTCCTCCTATCAAAGAGTCAGGCTCCGTGTGGGCCTCTATGTTCTGCATTTGAACAAACGCCGTGACCCCTCTCGGTTAGTCCTTGAAGTAACTTCTGCAGAGGGAGAAAACTCAGCTGATGTCAAGGACTCTCGGGCTAGGGCTGGCGGTCTCAGTGTCCCTGCCTCAGCTCTTGGTCCCCACCAGAATGGCCTAAATCTAATCTGAAACGAGGACACCATCATCCATGGGAAGATCAGGCTGTCAGCAGCTACCAGAACCACGCATGAGTTTTTGTGGAGCAAGCTGGTGTTTATCAGTCACCTAGATCTAGGAGGTAAATGTTCTGCACTAAGTGCCACTTCAGCAAAATAAGCAGCTTTACACCTGGGTGCTTTTTGGAGTCCATGAAGCACCAGGTACTCATCTAATGTCTTCTTAATCTCTTTCCTACCATTTTCTTTAAACAATTGTAATCACAGGGTTTCTCTGAAGCACACTTAGAGATCGTTAAACATTTACTGCTTATTGGGTAAATAAGGCTCTGGGAAACGGTTTCCTTCAAACTCATTCATTTCTGAACTGCTATTTGATTCCGGGTTAGAAAAAGCGCAGAGCTAAACTGCAACCCCACTATCCATCGCAATCTCTCTTACGCCTTCCTCTAACAGAGACTCAGGACTGCCGTAAACCAGGCAAACATGCTGTTATTACGCAAACACTGCACGCTCTTGCTTTACTGGCCAGCATCAAGTGGGTGCCCAGCTGCCAGCCAGAGCGTTCCCGGTTTAGAGGAGAGCTGGGACCGCAACATCAACGTACTTCTGCAGAAGACACAGTCCTCGCCTTCCCCTGCCCGTTTAACTTGCAGGGGTTAAAATATGCAACGTATGGAAGTTAATCACTCTCATACATAATCACATCAGAGCAATTCCTAAACTAATTTAGAGGGGGGGAAAAAAGAAGGAAAAATCCTTCTTCCTGGAAGACAGTGAAAGAAATCCAAAGCTGGGACTTGTGGCTTTTTCTTTAGACAAAGCACTAGAAATACTCTCCTGCCTTTAGTGTTAATCTCACTTTCTTTTTTCTTGCACCTGCTAATGTTCCATAACTCATAAGTCCCTCTTCCTTCCCCTCTTACAAGTTTATTTATTACGACTATTTTACCAGCTATTGGTTCAACACACTCCACTCAAATATTCATCATTTAGTTCTCTGGGTAAATCGTATTTAATCAGCACAGGAGAGAAAATAGCATAATTATAGATGCCGGATGCCATTACACTCAGAAGAAATTAAACCTTGTCTTAAGCTGTCCAGTGGTGCCTCCGATGAAAAGCAGCAGGCTGCATTGCCCGGGAGGTTACCGAGAGGTTAGTGGCCATACAGGGCCAAGCGTACCTTCTAGGATCTCCGAACCCCAGGAACGGGGAGCGGGGAGAGGCACAGAGGGAGAAAGAGAGAAGCTCCTATGGATAAACAGAGAGCACCAGAATTTGTCATAATGAAGCTCGTAAATGCATCTTTTTTTTGAGAATATGATAAGCCAAACTCCTACATTAATTATCGTGCAGAAAACCAAGGTTGCTACACAGAGATGTGGCGGTTGTAAATAAACCCTGTCCACAAAAATCCTCTCTTAAGAGTAAGGACAAAGATATTGCGTGTTTCATCTCTGGCCTTGCTGTAACAGAACGTGAATTCTTCAGAGCAGGAGCCAGGCTTCCCTGGCCGGCTGGTCCGCTTCGCACTGCAGCACTGAGCTTTACCGCGCTGCAAATGAACGGTTCAACACCAAAACAGAGGGAAGAGAGGACATCCACGCAAATTACCAGCCCACGGGTAGTGCCTAGTCTACTCTCTGCCAGTTATAGTACTTCTGTGTAACAGGGGTTTTTTAAGGTAAATAATTCTATTTTAGTAATACTAACGGATAAATTCTTCACTGATCGATAAAGTCTGAAAAGTTATTACAGCAACAAAGATACAAATAGATTCTTAAAGTTGCCTGGAGAAAGAAGTGGGACGGTCTTCTCCAGCTGGCACTGAGCCGCTTAAAACTTGACATTACCCTCATATAGAGCATCCCGGCTTACAGCACAAAACGCTATAGGAGACGTTTTACCTGAAGACGCTTCTTATTCATCACTTGACATCAGTGCTCAGAAATGACTGCCCAGGTTCAGATAGAACAATGGCCAGAAAGGCTGAGTGTTGTATTTTATTTATTATTTATTTTTTGCTAATAATACATCTGAGGTTTAGATAAGTAACTAAGAGGAAGGAGAGCTCCTTCTAGTCCATCCTGCTGCCGACAATTAAGAAACCTCAAAGTAATTTTTGAAAATGTCAGCGTCTCATTTAGCAAACGGATAAATAATGAATGAAGCATAATCACTGTCCTGTGCTGGTGGTACAGCTTCGCGGTGTCATTAGTAAACTAACGGTATAATATCTTCGTGTCACAGTTTAATTATATCTTGTAATTAGTTTCAGCAATGGATTGCACAGAGTCAGGCCCCCTGAGCTAAACAAAAGGTAATAGAACTTTCAGAGTCCTCGCATAAATCAATTATGAAAGTGTCCTGTGTTATTTGAGGCTTGTTTGCTGTAATTTTATGCACAAAGAAGAAATGATCCCTGCTGCCTATGGAGGGTGATTCACCTTACCAATTGCCTGCCTAAATGAGTATGAGTACGGCAGGAGCACGAGCCCACCCTGCGCTGTACATCTATCAGCACATGCTCATCTAAGAGGGCTGGTAATCACGGCTGTAGCGAGCGAGCAGTACGAGCGATGTATACAAAATGTACCTGGCCAGGCTGGGAACACCGCAGGTACAGCAACGTTACCTGCAGACACAGTAAGACGCTACTGTGATTTTGTTGTTGTTGTGGCTGATGTGTTATAGGCTATTATACAGCTTATATACTATTTTACAGGTATTATTCGTGTAATCCTCTGCGCCCAAAGCTGCATGTTGTTGCATTTCTGTTCACTCTCCCGAGAGGACCACACCACCATCCAAGCAACACCTACACCTTCCCGCTCCCTCTTCTTCATCCACAGAGTGAAAAAATCCCCCCGTGCGAGACATCTGATCTCCAGTTTGCACTAGCACATCAAGACAAGCCACCGGCACCGGTTCCCAGCCCAGTGAATGTCTTCCTCACACAAACATGCTGGGGTTAGTTCTTTCTCTGGCTTAATTTCTGATATTACTCATTTGCTGCCACGTGAACGAAGCAAGCAGAAGAGGGCCATATTGGAAACGGATCCGCACAGGCTGAAGGGTCCATCGAGGTTATGCAATTGTAATTGCAGCAGATCAGAATCTCCGCTGCCAGCCTGCAGGCTGCTACTTCAGCTCCGGAAATTCTACAGAAGACGCGCGTTTCTTAAGAGCTCTTTGTACCGCACCAGGAGTGCGTGCATACATAAACCGGGTATAAAAACCCGTACCTGTAAAGTGGCTGTGAATGATCTCCACTGTCCCAGCCTATAACTTCTCACACAGTTTCAGGGAAAAAAAGAGTTGCATTACTGGAATTAAACGTATAAAATAATGTTTCACAGTTCAGGCTTAATAGCTGTATTTTATTTGCATATTTCTTCCCCAGTCGCCTTAGGAGTACTACGTATTCCGTTACCGTTCCCCTACATACTGATGCACCCGCATGGCTCTCGCTGCTCTGCTGTCTGAGTGCCTGAATCATTTGTCTTTTCATGTTCCTCCTCTGCCCCCACTGCTTGGTGCTGGAAGCTGCCTATGTTACGTGGGATGGAGAAGGAGGAAAAAAAAAATAATAATAAAATCAAACCTCTCAGTGTGTCTAATTTTGGCCTACCGAGATCTCCAAAAGCAAAAAAGGCTCAAAGCAGAAGCAAAGGGCTGTCCGCAGGTCACCCAATCCGAGTCTGAGTGTCTGGGATCCCTACTGCGGGCGGCAGAGGAGAAGTGTGGAGAAGAGTCTGAGAGGTGCCAAGACATGTAATCGTCTCTGTTCTGATCAAGCTGCAGAACACGCTGGGGTCCTGGTTCAAAGCCCTCATCAAGTCTGCCTTGAAAGTGAATCTAGTGGCATGCTGGCCTTTCTGTTTATACAACAACTTACAGGTTTAAATGAAAAGCTGCTTGATAAAGCAGCCTGAATCCTCCTATTGTGAGCCCTTCAGCAAATTTAACAAAAGAAAAAGCACTGACTAGAAAAAAAGGGAAAAAAGTCCACTCCTCGGAGCGGTGCTGCAATCTGGCTGGTTGCCATGGCGACATGATGACTTGTTCACATGGCAACATACCTTAGGTCCACTATTAAAATGATGAGAGTAAACTGGGTTGCACAAGTATGGTATCCTGTCTGCTGTGCGCGGCTCGCTCTGCAGCGGGAGCTGGGACGGATGCTGGTGTACGGGAGGGAGGAGGAGGAGAGCAAAGCTGAGGATGGGAGTTTTGGTGGGCAGTGGGACAATAAGGCGGATAAACAGAGTTCCAGATCCGTATCTGAGATGAGCGACAGCTACGCAGATGATAAATTAAATTTTGCTTTGATATAAAATCTGCCTCAGAAGCTAAAGGATGTTTTCCATACATCAGTAACGTGCTCCAGAGGGCACTGAACCCTTTAGGAAGTGACCTCTAGCGAGCACTGGCAAAAAATAAGTGGGGGAAGGGGGGAAATCACTGGAGAACCCATCGACACAAAACTAATTGTGTTAAAAATAAAACTTAAGAAAGAGCTGCTACAGCAGTGAAATGCAATCATGTAGTTTGTCATTTACATTAAAACCCTAAGCAACTAGCAAGTGGTAAATTGTGCGACATCTATTTAGTCAGAATGAATACCCAAGATGGCAAAAAATATATCCTCATTGCAATATTATTGGTGTGTTTTCTGCAATTCTTTTAATTTTAGCAGATTTAAACACCTCCTTCTGATAGCACAGAAAATTGTGATACTGCTGGGGAACTCATCATCCAGTTGTCCCTCATTTAGATGAAGGACAGGATGAATTTCCTTGGTTTATGAAGCATGTACATTACACAACAGACATGAGAAAGTTTCTTAAAATATAAAGCATGAGAAAAAATGCCTTTAATACAGGTTCTATTTTAATTTTCCTGACTTCCTTTTATTATTTTCTACAGAAGGCAGTAGCCTGATATCTTTCTTACTCACCAACTTTAGTACAAATTTTTAGCTTAAAATCTTATTTAGATAATGTAGGGATTTGGAGCACCAGAAATTTGAAGACACCACGTGCAATCTACCACTGTTTACTTTTATCACTGAATAGTTAAACAAAACCCGTAACGGCATGAAGCGCCTAATATGAACAAGCATTCCCTTTCCCTGTTCTTGTAACAGCTACAGTCTCAGCATGTTGCCCTTCATTTGTCTGCAACTCTTTTCTACCTTCTCAGGATCTCTCAAATTTGCAGGTGACTTCTGGGCAGCGCCTGCATCACTTGCCCTCACGCTCTGCCTGCAGCGCCTACGCGTCGCCAGGCTCTGCCCTCGCAGCACGAGGATGGCACTAAGGCTTCCCGCAGTCCTGCTGCTGCGCCGGTCAGCGTTCAACGGATGGCTTTGGAGGCCGTGCGGAAAGCTCCGAGCGTGGAGGCTATGAAGGCCCCACAATTTTAGCAGATGTCACAGCAGAGGAGGATTCCTTTCATCTCTATTACTGATGAAACAATAGCTTTGTCCCACTCCCCGAAACACAGCGCGCGATAACTGCCTCATAAGGATGGTAAACTGTACATGATAAAAAAAAGAAAAGAAACCTTCTGGTGTCTATCAAGCTATCATGACAGCCGCACTCATGTTTCCTCCTGAGGACCAAAATAACTACAAAGTGCATGAAATCATTAAGTACATGAAAACCCCAGAGGTAGGCTTGGGCTAAACCTCATGATTTCCCAACCAAAAGGCATCAAAGAACAATCCCTCATAGTTCATTTGCTGCGTCCCTTCGCTCTGCGCACACCTGTATCGGTGCAGCTTGCCTTTGCTTGGTAAGCACAAAGCATTAACTCTGAGCACGCTCTTTCTGCAGGGAGAGGAGTTTCCCTGCCCGTGCTTCTGGGCTGCGCAGCGAAGGCAGAGAGGCTGGGGCGAGAGGGCGGCGGCAGCTGGAAAGCCCGCCTGGGGACACGAAGCCTTTCACGGGCATCGTACACTTGCACATGCACAGTTCGTAGGAGCTTTTCCAAACAGCAAAGGGAGTCTCTCATTTTAAGGTAGAGTAAATATCTTTTGCATGAGTCAATATGACAGTCCTTGCAGGAATACAGGTGATGAGGTGCTGATTTGGTAGGAGTCTGAAAGCTAACTTCATATAGTCAAGCTGAGGTCCCGTTTTTATTCATAATACCATTTAGTCGTAAAACTAAACAGTTCAAATGAACTTAAAATTTTTCAGCATGACGCAGTGCTTTAATCAGACCTGCAATTTGATGTCCAGTACAGAAAGTTGTAGAGCAGAAATTAAGGCTATATCTGACCAGAAAAATCTAACAGCAAAGAACAGACTTCATATTTTCATTCTGTAAAGACTGATACCAACTGTAGAAAATATACCTATAGTATTTTTTTCAGTTGGTGTAATTCATAGACTTTCAAAGTGGGCACAGAAAGTCTTTTGCAATGCCCTTCTTCTCTCATCTTCTCCCGCTCCACCCCTAGCATATTCAGAGATGATTTGCTACTTTCCACTTTCTAATGGTTCAGCACACACCTACCTAATCCCACCTTTAAAATAGTTGCTTCTACAAATTGCAATAATCTTATGATTTTAAAAAAAAATCAATCCTTATAAAAAGGAGAGAAATGGAATCATGTTCACTGATTCCCAAACTTTTAATGATAAATCTAATTTTAGAAATAAGATTTATCTGAAGGATAAATCAGGAAGGAATTTCAGGCACTTGTAAGAACTTCATTTCTGGAAAAGGAACCTGAAGGTTCACCAGCGAGACAACAGGTGTTTAAACAATTCCTTCTACCTACGCTCTCACGTCGACTTTATTTTCAAGTTTCACTCAATGATGGAGTTGTTTCTTAGCTCCTTGTGTGCTTAGCCATTTAATTAAAGCAATCCATATTGAATTCATGTCCAGATGCCTTGACCAGCAGAGCCAGATCCTCATTGGCATGCCAGCTGCTCAAAGAGGAGCACAGCCCCTTGCATACTAATCAGAGGAGAAGGCAGTGATTCATCAGCCTACGATACTGCTTCAGCATCTACAAGCACTTATGACATGTAATTGGTGGTGCATAAGCAAGCCAGGCCACATTAAAAAGCCTACAGATAGTCAGAGATAAAAATTAATGACTTTTGCTTTGTGTAATCCTGCGTGCATGGGGGGGAGGGGAGAGTGGGATTAATGGACAAATCTAAGTAGGCACAAAGGAACAAAGAGTTTCTTGGCCTTGTTTACATATTGAACAATAATAATAAAAGAAAAGTGACAAGTTATGGGAAAGGCAAGTGTGAATTTTCGGCACGAGTGAGTTGGAAGACTGCTTGCAGTTCATTATGGATGCAGAATTTCCATACTCATTATTCCGAAACAAACCTCCTTAGAAGGCCCTTCTGGGACCAATGGCAGCAGTTTTTATTATTCATCTTTTGCTAGTATTGAGGATGTCATTATAAGAGCTGCACAGAGCTCTTGCTGCATGGCATACGGAGGAGAGGAGTATAACTACCTTGGGAGGAATAGCTTATTTTTCATGAGGCCAGAGCAACCAAAAAGTCAGGGTCACAGTGGGCCACAGTTGTAAAATCAAGAAAGAAGAGGGAGGTAAATCAAGGACAGCAGACAAAGGCATTACGTTATGTACCCGTGACAGCAGCTTCTGTAGATCAAGTTCTCATCAAAATATTCACGCATCAGTGTTGTCGTTTGAGTCTCCCTCTTCCTGCCACAAATCCCCTTTCTTCCCCAATGATGGATCCACCCTCCTTGAAACAATTGTGAAGAAAAACGCAACTTCTCTATTTTTATTTTGTCTTTAACAATTGCTTTCTCTTCTGCTTTCTGAAGTCTTGGTGACATGTGTCTATCAAGGAGAACCGTGAAACTGAAGTTACTTGAGCCGTCTTTCTGCTCGGAGATAGCAGGAGGAGGGAACAAAACCGATGCATGTGTGATAGTATACATAATCGGAAACTTAGTCTCACCTACTGTCTACCTCCAGCACACCAGGCACAATAACCTGCTTCAGCAGCTTCCAGGGGAAGAGGTCTATTGATTTCAGCAGAAATCTGCCCATGTACAATAGCAGAGATCTGGTAGCAGACTTTCCTTCTGTCATGAAAATTGCCAATTATGCATACAGCTGCTTGTTCTCCAGCACAGAGGCCGATACCTCTAGTTTCATTTCTAAAGGTAAATGTTAGCTCCAGTTTGGACTCCGATTCCAGTCCACTTCAGCCACTACGCTCATCCAAGAAAGGCAATTTATTACCTGTTGAATTGAAGTTTCTACTCTGTAGCTGGGAAGAGCTATTTTAGGAACTATTGATTTATCCTAATTGCATCTATCTTAGTACTATGAAAAACTGCCATTGCCATGGCAATAGCGTTAAAAGAAATGGAAAAGAGACTATACTTTAGTCAAGCATGTTGTTCATTTTAATACAGTAGACAACAAACCTTTTCTGCAGAGGTCAAATATGATCACTGCATGACTCGGAGGTAACAGCAGAAACCTGGAACTTGGTTTGGCATTTAACCCAGCCACCGCACAACCACGCCTTGGCACCTTCAGGTTCTGGAAACCGCAGTCTTTAGGATGCGCTTTCAGCAGAACGGCGTGAGAAATACCCAGTTGGGCAAGCAAAAGACACTTGGCACTGATGCCAAGAGCAACCGCGATGCCACGCGGGAGGGACAGCGCCTCTGACGGCACGCTTTCAGAAAGCCTTTCTTCCTGCGGGTTCTTTGCCTCAGAGAAGACAAGGTGGTTCCTGAAAATCACACGTGCCAGGGAAGAGAGCAAAGCTCTTTGCTCATCCTTTTCCTGGTGGCTACCCGCCACACGACTGACACGGCCATACCGATACACCGCAGACACGTGTGCGAATCTGCAGGTGAAGGGCGGGCTGGGCGTTACACAGATGCCGTCCTTTATGCAACATAAATTAATTCACATTCAATTTCATCCCATCTCCCAACTGGTAACATTCGTAAAGATAGTCTGGAGGACTCCTGAGCCTTCCCATCCTTTCACAGCCCTGAAGAATAGAGGGTAAAGCACTGGGACTCAGGAAAACAGAAAATCATTGATATAGGCAGGCAGCTGAGCAGAAACTCAGAGCTATCAGTTGTGTTTAAGGTCTGCTGCTGCGTTACAACCTTTTGTTCTGCAAACTTTGCTCTTTATTTATTGGTTACACCAGTTAATTTCATCTGTTTTGCAGAAATATTTACCGAGGGTAGGTGAGAGAAGCAGAAGCTGCAGCTGCATCTGCAGTCACCATACGATTTATTTACAACTGGGGCTTTGTGGTGCAGCTAGCTAAAAGAGGATTAAATTACGCTTTGTAGATTAAGAGTCTGAACACTATAAAACTCATAAGCCTTTGTATGCTAAGCAAGAACTTTGACTCCCATAGGAGCTTGCAACAGAGATTCCACATGCACACGGAAGACTTGAATTATTTTGATATTTCAGTATATCTTTCACAAACAAAGATATTATCAAACTGTTTTGGAAACATTTTTTCAGTACAAAAAAGTTAAACTGAATCGTGACGTCCAGTACATTTTCATCCCTGTTCCTCCACACAGTCATTCGAGCAGACTCTCCTATTGCTAGGGTATGATCACTGTACATCCATTCCACCGCTCCCTTCCCACCAGACGAATACTGTCCCACATCTTTGCTTACTAACACGATGCACACACCCCCTTTTCCTGCCCCCTCTCTTCTCCTCCTTCCCTTGTCTTCTCATACACAATTTACAAAACGCATACAAAAAAATTCTTCTTTCAAGAGAACTTTTTCTTATATTTAGATAGCATTCTGCTTAAAACAAGGACAAGCAGCATTGTCTGGAGATAAAGAAAGCAAAAGAAACTTTGAGTCTTTACAAGACCATAACAAAAAGTCTACGTATGGATCAGCTACAGAGCAGAAAGTTTTGCGCGTGTGTGTATTTTCAGCTAAGAGGGAGGCTACTCTCCAAGGATTCAGTCAAATTATTTCTTCCTCAGCCTTATTTTCCATTTTTCCCTCCACACTTTTAGGAGAAAAGCAAGAAAACATTTCAGTTTGATGTGCACATACAACTATCTTCTGCAATGGAAGACAGAACTACCTGTTCTAACCCCTATAACCCCTACAGGCTAACCCCTATAATAGTCCACTAATAGCTGTTCCTGGATTTGAAAATACAAAATGAAAGTTTCCTATGTAAAACTGTTGAAGAAAGCTGGTTTTTTTCTTTATACATTATGGGTTGGACATTTTAAGATAAGTCTTCCATTATCATCATTGATGGCAAAGTGGGTTTAGAGCAGGTTGTCCTGGTTTTGGCTGGGATAGAGTTCATTTTCTTCCTAGTAGCTGGTATAGTGCTGTGTTTTGGACTTAGGATGAGAATAATGCTGATAACACACTGATGTTTTGGTTGTTGAGTAGTGTTCATACTAGCCAAGGACTTTCCAGCTCCCCATGCTCTGCCCAGTGCACAAGGAGCTGGGAGGGGCACAGCCAGGCCAGCTGACCCCGACTGGCCCAAGGGCTATTCCATACTGTATGGCGTCATGCCCAGTATAGAAACTGGGGGAGCTGGCCGAGGGGCAGTGATTGCTGCTCGGGGACGGGCTGGGCATGGGTCAGCAGGTGGTGAGCGGTTGCATCATTTGTTTTTCTGTTTTTTGGAGGTTTTTTTGTTGTTTTCCTTTTCACTATTATCATCATCATTATTATTATCTTACTTTATTTCAATTATTAAACTCTTCTTATCTCAACCCGTGAGTTTTCTCACTTTTGCCCTTCCGATTCTCTCCCCCATCCCACCGGGAGTGGGAGGGTGAGCGAGCGGCTGGGTGGTGCTTGGTTGCCGGCTGGGATTAAATCACAAGGTATTAGCAATCTCTAGCGCTCAAGATAATGGTGAAGAAACTAGCCCAGGGGTGTCTAATTCACCTGCAAAGCTGGCTGCTGACGTGGCGAGCCTGCTTCCCGGGGTGGATGGAGCCCTGATGTCCGTGCACAGTGCTACCCTGCAAGGAGCAGACAGCCTCTCGAGGCCCCGCTCAAACTGCAAATGAACTGGCCTTAGCTTTCCTGCTCAGCACCCGCAGCCCCCCCGGCCACCAGCCTGCGCCTGGCAGCCAGCCCCGAGGGTTTGTAGGCCCGTGGGACGACAGGTCTGCAAACGGCGCCGGGCCCTGCGCGCTCCGGGCCCTCGCCCTGCGGTGGCACAAACATGGCCCCCATCGCCGGGGCCTCTCCCACCGCCCCCCCCGCGCTTGGGTTAGCCAGCCTCGCACCCGCTCACGCAGACCCTATTTTGCTGAAACACAGTGGGTTCCATACGTTTTGCTGCACAATGCAATAGGAAGCAACTGTTGCTGGAGAAGTGCTGGGAGAAATGGCTCCCCGATATAAGCCAGCTCCAGCTACGGAAGGAAGCTCTAGGGGCGATATTAAATGTTAACCGTCCAGGAATAGCTAAGAAGGGCATGTTAAACAGTAATCGCTAGGTAACTGTCTCAGACAGACAGAAAGAGAGGGGAAAAAAACCTGAAGTAGCTATCTTTAAAGAGAACAAGCAGATCTGAGTAATCCAATTTAGGGGAGATAAGAGTCTGCTGGTAGCACTGTCCTTTAACTGGACAAACGCCTTCGTTCAAGTGTCAACCCCAATCCTGGGGAGGTCAGCGCGCGGGGCCTGCAGCCTAATGTACTCCTGAATTGGCTGAGTGGATTTCCGAACAAACACGCTGGTCCAACAGAATTGATTTTCAGCAGGCCGTATGGGTCCCTAACGTAATTATCCTGCAGTGAGTCAGTTCACAGCAGCCCCTGCATTTAAAAGCTGCTGGTCAGCCGAGAGGAGAGGTTACCGCCGCTGCCTCAGCCTCTCCGCCAAGTACAGCTTCGCTTTTAATTGTTTAAACAGCAGTGGAATTTCTTTTGCTCTTTCTCAACAGAGAATCATTATATCCCTGTTTAAAGAGGTCTGGAGGGACCTCAGAAGAAACTTTCCCTTCAAGCTTTGTGTGCTAATGAAAAAAACCAAGTCATAGCTCTCTAATAGGCGAATTCAATTTATAACAAGCAAATACAATCATCTTGACACCAGCGCTACACCACAATAAAACTCCCACAACGGCCCCTGCGAAACGCGGCCTGGTGCCAGGCCCGCGGCCCCGTCCCCCGCAGGCCCCGGGCGGGCGGCCTGCGCAGGCCTCCCCCTCCGGCAGCCGCGGCCCCGCGGGCGCAGCCAGCGCGGCTGCCGGCCTGCTCCCGCCGTCCCCGCAACCACCGCTCCCGCCTGGCGCGGCCCCGGCTCCTCGGGGCAGAGGGGAGGAGGCCACGCAGGCCACTATCAACCAGACGGGCCTCAAGAGTGGCACGGCATGGCACGGCACGCTGCCTGGCTCAGGCGTGGCGGGGAGCAGGCCGTGCTTCCAACCCAGCTCGCTTCCAGGCACTTTAATATACAGGTTAATTCCTTAAGGAAGTTCCTACAGTGCCTTTCTTGGAACTGCTGACATGAATCAAATCACATCTGGGGAATCATTTGATGCAGAAGAGCCACATTTCCCTGTGTTAAATAATATCAGATTTGTATACCAACCGGATAGAGCAAGACCAGTTTTACAGTGTTCCCTCTAACTGGGGAACCCCAGAAGGTCTGTGCTTCTGAGATACGTACAAAGAAAGTCCATGCACTAATACTGGGCCTTGTCCTACAGACCAATAATAATGATGTGAAGGAGCACTGAATACGGAGATTCCCCTCTTCCCCATTTCATCACAGCAGTATCAGCTTTTTATAGAAGCAGATGTATCACCCTCAGACAAAAGCACAGCATACGCTATGCTTGTTCTAGATGTCATTGCATCTCTTGCAGCTTTGTCCAGCTGAGTTTTGTCCCGACTACCTAAAAGTTTCCCACACCGGTAAAACTGCCAGCACCGTGGGCCAACTCACAGCAATTGTGGCAAAGAGGAGGCATTTGTAGTAGCTAGATATTTCATTTGGGCTACTGTGTTCCGTACCCACCAATGAACCTCTTCTCCGTGAATTTGTCTAATCTATTCTGACCTCATTTATTCTTTTGTCCTCCACGATATCCTGTGCAATGAACTCCATCAGTTAATTATGTGCTCTGAGAAAAGGTACCGGCTTTTCTTTGTTTTAAACTTTCCCCATTTGGTGAATACCCCTTACTTCTTGTAATTATTCCCTAATCGTTTTTCCTGTGCCACTCACAATTTACAAGTTGCTACTGCATTTCCCTACCACATTTGTTATCGTGGATGACGAATTCTAGCCTTTTTAGTCCCTCCGCTCGTGCAAAGTGCCACATATCTGTAAACAGTCGAACTATCTGATCAACCCAGTTCCCCATGCCGACATTTTCAAGTAAGGCCTAGCATCCTGATTATCCTTCCAAGGCTGCAACACTTAAGAATACAGAACCCACCCCTCCTATCTCCACTGAAGGGTGCCAAAAAAGTGTTAATACGCCCTCAGCTTTTCACAAAGCCCCCATTTCATCCGTGGTGCTAAAAATTTATTGGCAAACTAAAGCTCCACCCAGGCAAAGCTGCCTGATTTATTTTGTATTGAGAGAATTAGTGCAGAGGCAAGCTGCTTCAGAGCTCACCGGCCCAAAGTTGCAAGCGAGCAGACAGCAATCGTTCCTAGACGGAGCGTCTATCTGAGTAATGGCTTCACTGCAATACAATTTTGTGCTGGTTACATCTATGTTTCCTCCAGTCAGTCGGATGCCGCTTTAACTGCGCTCTGCTCTCCCCGCTGCAGTTACAGAAAGCCATCTGTCAGATTCGCAGCCTTATTTCCCTTTTCCTGTCTTTCCCCAAAGTAGGAGCAAATGGGGCCAGATTCCAGCTGTATTTTTCATCCTCCAATTAGCAGGCTCCAATTCATCACCCTGAGTATCTCCTGGCATCAGTGCTGAGATTCCCTCCTCACGCCTGGTAAATCGGTCTTCATTTAAAACCCTCTCTCTTAGCCCTAAATGGAAATCAATTCTGCAAGTTTAGCAAATAGTTAATTACTCCACAAAGAGGATTGATTGGCCTTTGATCACCAGAAAGCTCTGTAGTGCTATTAGTCTCTTTCATCTGTGATTAAACCACAGAGAAAAAGAAACAAAAACTAAATTAGGCTTCTCCTGTTATCCTACAAATATTTAATGACGGGATAATCTCCTAAAGGTGCGATCAGGGGATATACATTCCGCCAGGAAACGTCTCCAGCTCAACCTTGAACCCAAATTCTCTCCCTGCAAAGAGCCTGGCAACGAACTTTACAGAGGAACAGAGCTGAGCTCAAAGGGACGCTTTGTAGTACACACTCTTCTTGGCCTTTTCTTCTTTCCTCTTCTTATGTACGTTTTAATGCAGATAAAGATTTTCCCAACGGAGTCCTGACATGAATAATAATAATAATAAAGGCTTTCTTTAAATTCAGTTTTGGCTCTGCTGACTTTCTCAGCAGGACAAGACTGTGTCCCGTTGATTTGCAGCATTGTACAGAGCTGTTTCCCCAAATGATGGGAGCCTCCCACTTCAGACAAATTTCAAATATCGCAGTCTCCCACTGCTAACCCACTCTAAAATTCAGTCCCAAAGTAAAGCATAAAGCTTTCTACGCAGCCACCTATCCGCACTGCAGAGGAAGCCATGACAGGAAGGTCACAGGATGGAGAGCGAGGATCGAGTTGCATTTCTCACGTTCCAGGCAAATTTAAGGTCTAGGAATCTTCCTTTTGTGACATTAATGCAAACCTCATTAGAGGGTGGCTGGCAGATCCCAAGCGGCTGGCACAGCCTGCGCGTGCTGCTCGCCATTACTCACGACAGCAGCAGCCACGGTAACCGTTATCAGATGCATTACAAGCCTCTCCAGAGGTCTCGGCAGCCAGGGCTCGGGCTCATGTTGTTAGGTGCTTTATCAGCACGTACTCGCGAACTGCTCCTTCCCCAACGCCGCCAGAATTTTAGAACTGTGGAAACGCACCTGCTCTTCTCTAGCAAATTTTCATCAGCTGCAAATGGTGCTATTCCCAGCACACACTCCTGGATGCAGTGAGGAGGGTCGAACCCAGCACTGGGCAAGGAGAGCTGCCCGAATTTCTGCAGCCTTTGCCTCTCTGGCTGGAGAGAGTGACGACCACGGCATTTGGCTACTGGTCAGCTGAGGAAGCAAGTCCCTCAGAAGTCAGCGCACGATACTAATACAGCTGCTGGGTGCGAATAGCCAGTTTGAAACGATCGTTTCTGCCATCAAGCATGGTATGCAAGCACTCTGTTCTGCAGGTCCACAGGAAAGAGAAGTATATAGCCACATATTTCAGGAGGTGTATCTGGCCAGGTACAAGGTGACCTGATTCGATATGAGACTGGGAAGCAAGGATTGGAGCTGATAAAGCTGAACTTCAAGAAGTTTCACAACTTGCTATGAAAACTGAGAAAGTTATCATAACTTTTTTTAGCACTAAAATGTCATAATATTCTTCATGCAAGAGAAAAGAGGAGCCTCCTGACATGTTTTCAACTCTCGAATGGCAAAGAGTCCTTGAGGGGCCATGCCACGCATCAGGCAACAGCAGGCGTTAATTAGCCTAGATTTTCTATTGAATTGTTTTGTGTGCGTGTGCGTGCGCGCGCGCGTGTGTTTTTCTTTCCCTGGGTGTCTCATTTGCAGAATGTTCAATCATCCCCTCTCTCTTTCTGATTCTGCAGCCGTGTGTACTTCTGTGCGACTGTCGAGTCCTGACACCTGTCAAACAGTGCCACAGTAAATTGGACGTGTCAGCCCCAGCGTGCTGGTGCCAAGGTGTGAATTAGATAGAGCCTCTCACTGCTGTTCTTCTGACCTCTCTACTCCATTACTAGGACATCCCGAGACACACCAAGCCTCAGGGTATCAAAAAACAAAACACAACGAAAAGAACCCCACGAACCCATTGCAACCATAGCCGGGTGCATAAGGATTTAAAACAACACTTTCTTCTCTATATGAAGGGAAGAATATAAATAAACAGAATTTGTAAACATGCTGATTGCATTTGCAAAACTGCTGCAAAATGGGCTTCGCGTTTTTGTTTCGTGCCATACCGGGAGGCTCTAGGAGGCCAGAAAGAAAAGGCAAAGCGAGTGAGTAGTTAGCGGAGCTTTCAGATGAAAAGACGGATAAGTCATTCTGCACAAAGAAAAATATTTGTTTATATCGTGCCCATCACTGTAGATGTGGTTACCAGAAAACTCTGCACAAACAAAAAACCCCAAAACAATGCCTATGACTGAAATCACCCTGATTCCAGTTCCTTACCTTGCACGGAGGTTGGGGGGTTTGTTTTGTTTTTTAAAACAACAGCTCCCAGAACAAAAGGCTGATTTGTGCAGCAGGCAGTTCTGGGGACCACCTATTGCACAGGGCTGTAGACACATATGGTGCCGCACAATAACAAATAAGAACAACAATAAAGAAAGCTGCACCCACTTTGCTCGGTACGGTGTTCTCAAAGTTACACAGTAAGAAGCAATTATCCCAAAGTGGCAATTTTATTTGAAAATAACATTTAAATTAAAATGGGCATTTCAGGGCCTCCTGCTGAAGAGTGACATGGGCTGTTCAGGGGCCCACTGTCACTTTGTCAGCTGTCACATGCTGCCTCTGCTAAATGGGCACAGTTTGCCTTTACCCTTTATCTAGACTCTTAAAAATGCCGCACGCATTTTATGAAGACCAACTAAGTGGGATTGCATCTCTGACAGCTGTTCCAGCTTGGATTCTGTGAAAGTGCTTTGCATACATCTATCTTTTCTGCTAACAATTTGGATAGATAACAAAAGCTGAGGGGAGAGGGGTGAGCGGGCTGGGGACAGGGATGGAACAAAGAGCTGTCGCGCCCAGTCACCTGTTAGCATCCAGCCCAGGGTAACGCCAACTAAAGTGGATGTTTCATGAGAAGTCAGCTCGCTGCCTTCGGTTAAATGAAATTTAGGTCTCGTGATTCCTTGCAGTAGGCAGGAGTACCTCTTGCAAAACCCCAGCACGGTCAAGCGTCCTTGCAGAGCTGGGGGGAAGAAGAGACGCCATTCTGGTCTCAGGCACCAAGAACTATTGACCATCAGCACAAAGCTGACAGTGTGAGAGGGACGCAGGACTCCACTGGATTCCTTTACATTATTCTGGGCTGCTCCTTAGAATTTGGCAATTTTCCTTATTCTCTCCCCTCCTCTTTTTAACCAACACATTTGATTATTAAAAATTGCCATCCAACAGAACCTGTCCTTCAATCAATACACAGCCATGCTGAACCTTGAATGCTGTAAGTTACCAGTTTAACAGCTCTGACAACCACCTCCTCTTGAGCTCAGTGCTCCCCATAACCTAAAATACATCTCAAGTTTCAGATATTTACCAGTGCTCCTACGTACACAGACATACATCCTTCAATATAGGCAGACACATTCAACAGCGGACCCACATTTTCTCTAGGCTTCCTTTTGCTGCTGATATACCTGTAGAAATGCTTTCGGTTGTCCTTCACATCCCTTACCAGGTTCACCTCCAGGTGGGCTTTGGCTTTCCTAACCCTACACTTGCATGTTTGGATGGTATCTCTGTAATCCTCCTGGGTCTCCTGTCTAGAAGGAGGTGATCCCTAAAACTAACATAGCTCTCCTGAACCCTCCTTCTCCCCAGGACCATATCCCATGGGATAAGGACAAAACGTTCTGATGAAACTGGCAATTCCTACTGGCAAGGCAGAAGCAAGGCATAAATTCAACATAATGCCAATACCGTCTGAAATGATTCATTAGAATCACTAGTTACATATACTGAGGACTTTGTAATTACAAAGAGTTAAATCGCTAAATATTTGAATGTATAAATATTTTTTAAATAAAACCTTGTTCATCAAAAAATCCCCACAGATGAAATAGCTGAATGCTTTGACAAGAACGCTACAATATGATGTATACAGTTACTATTACTCATTATTTAATTTCAACAGTGCTGGCGAACAACGGAATCAGGGTGCCTTTGTGCTAGCAAGGCACCATCTCCAAAAAACTCAAACCAAACCTACCAAAATGAAATGAAAGACCAAGGGCATATGAGAGAAGCACTACTTTTCTACAGGGATTAGCAGAAGCCTTGGGGTAGCTCCCTGTCCCTTTTCCTTTCCAAGTGGTAGTGGTCCGTTTTCTGCACCTCCTACACAGTGTAGCTGAAGCAACTGGTGGTTACCAAAACTTTTTTTTTTCTTTGAGACTCAAGAAGAAGAAGGGTTTCCCACTAAGAGGGCCAGTGTCTTGGGTCAAAAGTTTTCCTGCTCCATTAGTCTCTCTGTGCCTTGATTCCCTTCCGCAACACGACCGTATTTTCATGCTAGATTACATTACACAGATTTTCAGAGCTGTGAGATTTTCACATCTATGGTAATGAGGACCACTTCAATACTTAGAGTAGATGGAACGTGTGCAGGAGATCTACTGATGGGAAGTAAATTCTAATTTCTTCCTGCTTTTATTGCTGATTAAAGTCAAGAAATGTCTGTAGTTTGCTCCATTCTGTGTTGTGAGATCTCACATAATCACTGACAATAGTTTAAGGTATCATCTGATCTATGAAAGTACATGTATTTAAAAAGAGGTAAAAGTCTTAAACCCAACATATTAAACATGAAAGAGGTGTCTGGTTTACTTGTTCAAAGTAAGGGATTTGCTCCCAGGAGTGACACATCTATTACTAATTAAACAATTAATTTATTATGCAGCACTTGCAGAAAACAACATATTTGAAGTCTGAAAACGTCTGCTAAAGAATAGAAAATAATTTGGATACAAATAATTATCTTCTTTACGCTGGAATATGCTTAACACAATTCAAATGTTGTTTTCCCAGAGCTAAATAATAGTCACTGTGTCACTGGTAATGCATAGGCAAAGTAGAGCAATAACAGGTAGTCATTTTTCCTAAGCAGGCCTGTTTCTGAATCACTGTAGAGCACGTGTAGAGAGAGACAGACAGACATGGACCTACAGCTTTACGTTGTTAGTCTGCAGGATTGGCCCTAACAGAAGAGATTCTCTATCAGAAGCTCACACAACAAACTGTCACTTGGCTCCCCAAGATCTTTGTACTGGGTGGGAAGGCGAGCTTCTCCATCCTTCCCCAGTGACCAAACTTCGAGAGTGAAATCTTAGGCACGTTAGAGTTAGAAGAGGAATTGTCAAGATTTTAAGCAAATGCTGCAGAGAAGAGCTTATTGTACTGAATAGACTGGTTAAGTTTATTTCTATAAACAATCAATAGCTGTGCTGAGAGCTACAAGTCCAATTATTTCCTCAAAATATTAACCGCGATGTTGTTGAGTTTCATCTTCTGAGGTAGATTATGCAGCTGGCATATGCCCCATGCACAGCACAGTCCTTAGCATCTCCCCGTCCAGCTTCAGCACCAAGGAAAGCACGTCTGGTGGGGTTTTCTCTGCCAAACCACCCAAATGCTGCAATTTGGTCACTTTTTCTTTTCTCCAGGATCCAAAATTCCTTGCAAGAAAACCCACTGCACATCTCATACATATATGTGTGTGTGTGTGATTGAACAGAAGGAAGTGGGTATTCCCAACCACAAATAAAAACTCAGTTACCTCTGTGTTGAGGATTCAAAGGTCTATCCCTCTGTCTAAAGGGATAATTCAAAACCAAATTCAAAATATTCAAAAGACAATATCTTGCCTATCACATCAAGAACTCCACTTAGCTAGAGCAGAGGTCCTAATCTTTCCTGCAGACTCTTTCGCTACCACCTTTCTCAAATATTTTAACACTGAAGTCCCTATCTCAGACAACACCTTTTACTCCAGCTTTTCTCTGCCATCATATTCAGATTTTTGTCCACGTTTGGCTTGCTTTCTCCATAACACCTCTAAAAATTGTTTACTAAACACCTTCATTTCTAAAAGACTTGTCTAGACACCCATTGTTTGTCACACACGAAATGGAAACATCCTTTCTCTAGTCTTAACATCTTCATATTCCTCTGGGAGCTGGGACAAAGATAATCTTCCAAGTTTATCCCTGTGACATTGCAACCATCTACAGGTGCTTCCTTTTCTAGTGCATACATAATATATTTATCTCCCTCCTTCATAGCTCCTTATGATCTGTTCTCTACTACTTCTCATTTAGTATCTAGAGGCCTTTGTACTTTTCTTTCTATCAGCTTCCATTACAATTTTTTTTAAGTGTCTTCAAGTTTTCTCCTGTGCTGCTTTTATAATGGGGCCTTGTCTAATAATTCATAAAACGAACACACTATTGCACAATTGTTTATTAAAGCTCTCCTTTTCCATGTTGGCTGCCGTTATGCTGATTGTGTATGGAGACCACTGCTGATCACGCCATCCGATATCACCACAAGTTTTGTGTGTATCACCTCTTCATTTCTGGAACATTTGTCACTTATCTAAGGCTTCACAAGAAAACCCCTTAGGCAGAGATTGTTTTTATCCCATTTGTATGGCACCAAGTGCAAAGAGTCCTACTCAGGGGCAGGGACCTAACTGCCAGAGTTATTAACGAAACCAGCCCTACGGCTCCCTTCCTCTTGGCCCCTTCTGATCAGCTGCCCTGCCACGCCTTCCTCTGCAGTTCCGAGTCCACGAGCATAGCCACAGCTGGTAGCCCTGGGACCGGCTGGAGCAGACTTCACCCCAGCCTTCCCTGGGTACATGAGACCAGATCGTGCGGCTTCCCCAGCTCAAGCCAGCACTTTGGGGCTCCCCGGTCTTCAAGAGCTCCCCTCAGCCACGGACACTCGGAATAATGCGTTCAGAGAGCACGAAACAAAGGCAGAGAAGAAGGACTTCCATCACAGTCCCTTTACTCTCTAAATGCAAGAAAGTTGCAGATGTTTGCAGAACAAAAGATCCTGGAATACACTGCTTTACTCCTCAGTCTCACCGCCCTCATCCGCCACTGCAGGGTTTGCTGTCAGCTCTGCTGGCCGCCTCTCCTGGGGCAGCTGGACGGGACGATGAACGCACCCCTGTCTCTGAAACAACTTTCCCTCTGAACTACAGCCTCTCCTCCTCCTGCAGCACATCTAGACTGAGAAACAGCAAGCCCACAAGGGCTGGAGAGGGCACCAACAGGAGAAGACAGTCAGGTGGCCAAAGAGGTTCATCAGGAAGACTCTAAGTGTAACAGAATCCATGTTAACATCTGAGATGTGCAGCACCAGACAGAAAAGGGAGATACTGACACAAACTGGAGTTCTCCTTTTGACCCAGTCGCATCCCATCCCATCTCAGATATTACTTACACAGTAAATTAAGCTGTGTGAGGTGTAACGAGCAAACATGACAGTTCTCAGGAGCTTACGGCACTGCGACGCATCTTGCAAGTAAGGGGGCTTGAGAAGGAAAATATGATCAAGTAGTAAAATTAACTCTTAATTCATCACATTTCTTCCAGCTTCTAAAGATTTGGTATACATTTTATGAGAAATCAAACTCAAGGTATGGCGATGGCCAAAAGCAGCAGGCTTAAACATAAACACACTGCAGCTTATTGAGCACATCAGAGCTCACTGAAGATGTAGGACAAAGCACGGTAAAATACCACGCAGAACATAGTGAAAACATGAAGGAAATCAAGTCATTGATAAATAAATCTCAGCAGCTGAGAGGAGGGGATGAAACACGGGTAGAAGCAGAGCTACATAAAACCAGGGAGGTGTTCATAGAGCAGGCAAGTCCAATGAGCGCATTCATGAGGAACAAACCATAACTGTCAAGTGATTTGAGGAGGGAAGCAAAATGGACAGAATGCCATAAAGTTAAGGTACATTTAGGAGAAGGAAGGAGAAGAACAAAACTTTTTTCCCTGAAGATATTTACCCTATTAATAACTCGATAGCAGTAGCATATTGTTGACGGTTTGATCCCAGACAGCTCTGCACAGAACGGCATCAGCAGAGCTCTGCCCATGGATGGCTGGACACACAATTATGCCAGAAGTCTGGACGTGCATGAGATCTGGAAACTATTGTGGCATAGCGGACCCTGAGAAGGGACGGGATGTGTGGGCACTCGCCTGGTTTCATACGTACTGCAAAGCTGCTTTATTGCAGCTGTATCGCAGGAGGTAGCTTCAGTACTTTTGAATGTGATTAGAAAAAAGATTGGAAAATGGGATCCTCATGTTCATTATGAGAAAAGTAGTGCTTGAAATAAAGTCCCAAATATGTTTTGTAGCTGCCTTAGATATAACCATTATTAGCGGCCTTAAGAGGTGCAAGAAATTTCTATAACTGAAAATGTAACAAAGGAACAGAGTACTTGGGGAGAACAGTAGAAAAATCAAGCCTTTTTTTTTTAATATATTTTAAAGGTATACATTTCTTGCGATTTAAATTTACCACCAAACCTCCCAGCTTCTCCCCCAGTGTACCAATTCAGAGCTACTTAGAAGGAAAAAAAGAAGAGAAAAAGGAAAATCATTAAACAACCCCCCAAAAAGAGGGCTCAATGAGGTCTCATTTCGTCGTAATGAGCTCCAATTTAACATGATCATTATTTCTGACATTAAAGGCCTGTGAACAGTGTCACATGCCCAGAAGCTATTTTTTTTTACCCTCTAATGCCAGAAATAACAAGCTGCAGTTAAGGGACAGTGAATCAAGGTCTGTAAAATTACATTAAAATAGGAATTTCACTACTGCTAGAATGACTCTTATCTAGGCAGCCCTTTCTGAAGGAGGTTTCTGAAGTGTATGGTTATTGGATGTTGGGCTGGTACCTGCCATACCTTGCACAGCAACAGACCGTTTCTGCAAAAGGAAGGAGAAAACCAGCAGAAGTCCTCCTGCCTTGGCGCAGAGCTGCCTTGAAGTCGCACCGTAAGTGCAGAACAGCCGCATTAGGTTAGACCAAAGGCCCACCTCGCTCAGAGACCTCTCTGAAGGCAGCTGCTAGCAGATGCTTAGGAAAATAATTGTAAGAACAAAAGAAACACCGGGTAACCTTTTTTTGGTAATAAGCATCTAGTTCCCAGCAACCTGAAGGTTATGGATTCCTAATCTGCAGTGAATACTTTATCAAGCTGTGAATTTATCAGTACAAAACACTTAAAATCCAAAAGACTGAAAGAGCTCCCAAATTCCTCAGTTTGTTGACCTTCACTGTATTTTTTAAATTTCTACCATATTATTGTTGAGACGGGTGACAAGAACCTGATGGAGCAACAGAGATGCGGCCATCCCATGGCTATATACGATGCTGTGAAAATATTTCTGTATTGCTCTTTCTTCCCTGACAGTTCCTAATGTTCTGGTTACTTTTTTTGATCAACATTAGGTAAGTGGATGATTTCAGAAATTGGCTCTGTTCTCAAAATCTCTTTCTTGTTAAACATTTATTGAAAAAAAAAACCCCAAACAGTATTGCAAATATGTAGTTAGGGGTTTTTTCCTCCTTGCATGTGTTTGTTCACATTTACAGACACCTCATTTCCCCCCACGTTTTACCATGTCAGCCTTTTGCTAGTCTCCAAGCCAGATTCTACTTTTAGTGTTACTTATCTCATAAGACATTGCGACTTCAGTATCTGCTCCATGTCAAGAGCCTTCATGAATACGCTGAGCAGCACCGAGTGGGGTGGGTCCCCGCGCAACCTCCCTCCCTTGGGAGGGACGACCATCAGCTGGCCGTCGCAATCCTCTCGCCCTCTGGCAGCGCAGTTTCCCTTGGAGCGTTCCCCGGAAGATTTTTTTTTGTTCAAAAGGTTTTGGGGGAATCTAATACATTCTATCATTCAATCACTTCACACCCTTGAGCTTCTCAATTCCTTTAAAGCAGCACGATAGGTTTGTGATGATTAACTTCACTTACAAAAGCTGTGCTGAATCTTCTCCATCACGTCAAACTTATTTGTGCGTCTGCAAATTCCATTTGCGATATCCCTATTTTTCCACAACAGAAATAAAGTTTACTGCTCTGAAATTCTTTAAAAAGGCTCCAGGGTGATGTAAGGAACCGTAATCACAATCAATTCCTCCAGTGCTGGGCCAATTTAAACTACAGGTTACACAATACAGTAATTTGGCTATTTTGAATTTGAGTTCATTAACTCTTGGCATCTTGTCCTGACAATTTGTTGCAGTTGTTTTTATTGATTTGTTTTAAAACCTTCTCCTGACATTTTAATTTGAGACAGTTTTTCATACCTATTCCCACTAAAAATAAAAGCTTCTAATGTGGTAACCTCTCAAAGCTCTTCCACAAAACACACCGGCGTGGAGATCATACTTTGCTTCTCTACCATCGCTTTATTTTTGATAACTGCTCATTTTATAATTCAGTCAGCTAGCACCCCTTCAGACTTCCTGGCTACCTCCATAACGCCGAGGCACTTGAGCAAGTATCTAGTGTTACCTTCTATGTTTTCGGCAACTTCTTCCTTGTAATTTTTTTTTGGGCTTATGATTTTATGTTTAATTGCCAAAGCTTATGCTTTTTCCTTTTCTTTAAATACAACTCTCATTTTCTTTTTTTTTTCTTTTTTTTTTTAAAACAAACAAACAAACACTGTCCTTTACTCAGCTATCTTAACATTCAGGTTTTTTCCAATATCAGCTTTTCACTCTGAGCCTCTGATATGGTGTATTTGAATTGCCACCATTCCACTCAAAACATTTTTACCTTCTGGATGTTTTATTTTCTTTAAAAAAAAAAAAAATTTCATGTAGTTCTCTTTTCAGAGTTAGACTTCACTGCAGTCAATTTTTGGTGGCTTTTTTTCTATTGCTATACAATAGTTACCACCTGTACTATGTCCTCTGCACTGCAAGAAAATAAAAATAATCAGAAATGTTCTCTCCTTTTTGGGGTTCTAAGATGTTGTGTCAAATGAAAGTCATTGACAGTATCTAAAATTTTAGCCTCTGCACTAGCCTGTTTCACAACACGTACACATGCACTCATCTCCTTTACATCACAGGTCTAGAACGCAACTGCCGCTGGTTTGGCATGCATTGCTACCCGCAGGGACTCTCCTTAACTGTACTTACTGACAGTTATATTTGTGCCTTAATTAATTCTACTATTTCTTCTATGTATAGCTTTATTCTTTATAAGCATGCCTTACTCCATCATTCCTACTTAATTTATACCCTTGGAAAAACAAAACAAAACAAAACAAAACAAACAAACCAAAATGTGTTTACTGATTATCTTCCTCCTACCCAGTTTCTGAGATCTGTTCTGACAATGATTTGAAGGAGGTACTGCAGAATACTCGCCTCCATGTCTGGGTGTCCAGCATTTGCCTAATTATTTTATTACTTTTAAAAGGAGCTGGGAAAGATTCTGCAGAGTATGTCTCATCTCCTTGGAGCCCTTTTAAATCTGAGTTACACGGGGTGAGGAATGAAGGCTCTCTTGGCTGCTGGTCTTGTTGGGGGTAACAACGCCACCCGCCAAGAGTCACTGCCAGCAGCACAAGCTTAACCTTCACCCGCAGCGCTGGGAGCTGCTGGGTGAATCAATAAGGTCCTCGCAGAGGAGCCCTGTGGTCAGCGGTGGAAGCGAGGGATGAACCAGCACGGTAGTCCAAAAGAGTCTTTTCTCAAAGGAACGGACACGGTCTTAGAAAACACAGGTTGCCTAAGCGCAGGAATAATCTCCTTCTGAAGGGGGTGAGAGGCCTCAGGCTGGAGCGCGGCCCCGGGGAACGAGGGGATGAGAGACGCCGGCGCCAGAGGAGCACTTCAAGCACATGCTACGAGGTCAGGGTTGGAAGAACATTTCTCTCAAACGTTCGATACCTTGACAAAACACTGCAAATCTTAAAGCCCTTTCTTTTAGCATTTTGTTTTGAGAAGATTATTGGTTTGCTACAAGTAACCTCCCACTCTCTGCCATCTAATGCTTTCCACGCTGATTTCATAGACTCCAAAATGCATTTTCATGAAGGTGCCAAGGGGTTGATTAGTTTATTTAGGTGTAGGGACAAGCTGTAATGCACTGAGGCAATCAGTGCGGCGTAAAGGGAAGCTCAACTACAGATGCACTTTGGGAAGATTTGATCAATTTTACTTCCTTGTATCAAATACACATGATGGCAAATTTCCACACACAAAGTATAGATCCAAACATTCGGGCATGATTCCAGAACGGGACACAGACTCCAGCTGATCACAGCTGTCATCTCACACTCCATGCAAAATATTTAATGTTACAAGAAGACACTTTTTTTTTTTAAGACAACAAAGGCACAAATGCATCCCCAGAAAACATACTTGTTTGCATGCACCACATATAAAACAGGTGTGTTCAGTGGTATTAATTTCATTTTATGATCTCTGGTACACGAAGGTAAACTGGAGATGAACAGATTATTTGGGGGGTATTTTTGTCTGAGACACGTGCACGTAAGGTGACCTCCAACTGAAACAAAGAAATTCCCAAATTAACGAATGACCCCAGCCCTCTTTCATGTGTTTTTATAAGAGCACACACACAAGCACGTGCATGCGGATACTGAATTTTTTTTTGTGCAAGTCAATACCAGGTCTGGATACGAAGGTGTATGCTTAACTGTGAATACGTAATTCGGCATGTGCAAGACAGAGCAAGAACAGGCAGAAAGAAATGCAGGTTGATGTGCGTCTGTGAAACTTGGGATAAGCGCAAGGCTGAAGGAGCTTTCAAGGAAAAAGGACGCAATTTGTATCTTCATTGATAATTGGTTTGTTTGTGTGGAGCGAGCAGGCGGCTCAGGCGGAAAAGGCAGTGGAAGAAAGTGATGGAGTGAAACAGCAAGGGCTGCGATTCCCTGCCTGATGAGTTGGAGAGAAATTGTTAGTAACTGAGGTAGGTCCCCGAGGGGTTCATTAAGTGACTGGCTCTTCACAGTACCCTGCCACATCTGACCTGGAAACATTAACATGAGGCCAGTGGTACAACACACAAGCAACGAGCGTGTGCGGGAAGCAAGGGGCGCATGCCAGCGAGCAGCGTGCGCCTGCATGCGTGTGAGCGCGTGTGCGAGCTGAAGTCCGGCGACACGTTACGCGTGCCTGTCTGCCTGTGAAAATACCCGCCTTTCGCTCGCAGGAGGCTGCACTCCAAGCATGTGTTGGCAAACCGGCCCCTGCTGCTGCGGGGGGAATCGTGCCGGCACTTACAACGGTGCTGTGCGGCTGAGACAGGGCATTAAACCATGGAAGGACAACGTCAGAGCCCCAAAGTAAAGGACAACGGTGACTGAAGAAGACAGGCAACAGAAAACTACCTTCTGCAAGAGATAACGAATATTTACTGGGAAACTAGGTGACCACTGGGACCAAGATGGGCAGGAAAAGGAGGAGTAGGGAAAAGCAAAAGAAAGAAAGAAGGGAAGCTTACTGAATTGCCCCGTTTTTTGGTCATTTAAAATCTGAGTATTTAAAAAACATCTAGCAGGCTTCAATCTTGAGTTTAGAAACATAGGTAAAAAGTGTCATATCATCCATCTAACAGTTATCCAGAAGAAACAAATGTTCAAGTCCGCATCAATGATCCCAGTTTGTAGCGAACGGCGTTTGCACTGGCCGGTGGGAGAAGTGACGGTGGGAAGAGCATCAGGGGAATACAACATACCTGCCTCAATCACAGGTCACATTATACATGAGAAGGGAACAAAGAGACATCCCCAGAGCACTCAGTTTAACCTGAATGAAAGCAATGATTCCTACAAATAAGACCGAGTCACCTCTCCAAAACTATGTTCACGTCCTCCTTATGCATATGACTATCTCTGTCCTTCTAAAATCCAAGTCTTTTCACATCCTTCATGTGCCTCCACTGGAATACAGTCACAGGATTTTAAGCATTACCATTCAGTCAAAAAGTATTTTAAAAGGCTTAACAGAAACTTAAAAGACAAAAGTAAAAAACAAACAAACAAACAAAAAACCACCAACAAAACCCCAAACAGCTGAAGATACTCAAAGGCTGAGTAGCTAAAGGAAAATATACTGGCAAGTGAGAAGCAAAGTATTCTAGGGAAGAGATGAAGCAGAAAGATAGGGAATACAGTTTAAAAGCTGCAGAGGAGAATTCTCTCGCATTAAGTTACAAGGCTGTCTAGGAGGGACAGCGCTGGCACGCAGCTGTTCGGCAGCCAGGCTTCCGAAAGCTAAGGGCTGAGAATGTGGGACCTGAGCAAACGATGCAAGAGGGGAGGGACGCAGGGCCTTTCGTGCTATGAAACAGCAGAACAGAGTCAACAACATTAAAAAGCAAACTGAAATAAGGCACAAAAATTGCACGAAGGAACCGGATCTGTACTTCTCCAATGGTACTTATCAGGATGTAGTCAATTATTCATAGCCAGGCCAAAGAAAATACTGGGGTCTAAATATAGGCAGGCTGAGTACGCAGTCCCAAAGTTTTGAGAACTTGTGAACAAGTATGTAGATAAAAGCATTTACCTTTGCCTCGCTGTAGCTTTTTCAAATTTTCTCTTCAGGGCATGATTCATGGCTACCTCTGCCTTTGCACAAGACATGAACAACACGGACCTCTGCATCTGGCAAGTCCGACAGGCGCGACAGGGCCTGCTGCCATCCCCAAACGTTATTTGAGAGCAACTTAGCTGGAGAACTCTACGCTACTTTTTTGTTCATTTATTGGTTCACATCATCACATTCATATGGGAAGTTTTGACTTCAGCAAAGGCTTTCAAATGTGTTTGGGTTTTTTTCAGGAATTAAAAAAAAAAAACAAACAAAACCAAAAAAACCACAAAACAGTATTACATTTTTCCATGATCCCATGGATAAATGGCCCCAACCTGCACAAACTGAAGTCAATACGAGCGACATTCACCCTCCTCAGCATGCAGACGTGTCTGTAAATACAGAGGTCCTGGCAGCAACGCACCTTGTAACTCCTATTTTGTCTGTGGGAGCAAAAAATTCCCATGGGGCGAAGCCTTCTATTCTGGTCTCAGTCCAACAGTCTTCTAGTGTAAGCATGTGCCAGGTCTAATAGTATTGTCCTGAATCAACTTGCTTTTAGATTGCAAAAAATCAAAAAGAAGCAGGCTCTGCTTCAGGAAATGCTCCTAACAAACAGCTCTTAGTGTTTACGTGTGACCTGTCTCCATCTACTCAGAGCTCGGCTTTCTGGAAGCACTGTCAATGGACTGCTCTACACTGGCAGACAATTTCCTAAAAGATACAGATCAGGAGAAGTAGGACTTGGTAATCATATATTAGTGTTTTTTTAAATAAAAACTGACTCCAAGTTTTTTAGTCAATTAAACGCATCCGGCATATCATGTATGTGATGTAATGACAGCTCAAGACTAGAAATGCTTTTGATGCATTATTAACCATAAAAAAGGCATTAAATACCAAGCTTGAATGCCATAGGGATGCATATTTCAATAGAAATTATTTTTCAATATATGCTTAAAGTTTATTTTGGTAAACAGATGACTGTGGGCTGTCACAGATGGAGACAGATTTATGTTTAGTTGGAGTCTTTTTGAAACGAAGGGAAATAGCTGGACTTGTTGAACACAATGAAGGAACATAAATCTTTCTCCCGGCTAAGACAAGGTTGAGCGGTAGCTTGGAAGCTGCCCCAGTTTGGAATATTAATTTCAGGGTGACAGTTGGGAATACCACCAAGTAAATAAAATCTAAAACCAAACATAAAATAAACTAAAAAAGTCTCCAAGCAGGAAGCAGCGGTAGAAAAACATGAAATTTCACTACCTGATCTAGAGGTGTTACAGTCATGCATTCGTTTTCTGAGTCTGCAAACAGAAGCCAGGCCAAAGTTCAAAAGCACAGTAAGTGAAACTAATCCTGTTGCTCGAACATCCAATAATCCCTGGCGGGAACTTGGAGTTTGTCATCCAGTATTGTATTACCAACACCATAACCACCTTTCACCATGTATTAAAAAAACCCCAAAACAACAAAACCAACAAACCAAAAGCAACCACCCTTCCACCCCTCATGCCCCCCCAAAAGCCAACCCCCAGAGGAAGCCCGGCACTATATTTCTGCTCTTGGCTCACGTGGATTCTTGACTCTGAGTTGCAGAATCAGAGCAGCTAAAGAAAGAAGAACCTGCTGGAGGGAACCCATGCTGTCCCTCCACTGTTGCGCATCCCTTTCCTCATTGCCTGGTATGTTTTTCAGGTTAAACACCGAGGCTGAAGGATTTGATATCTTCCGTCTTAGAAGAATTCTAAAATTTGAGTATATCAGTGTTAGAAATTTCTTGCTGATATTCAAATTGCTTCACCTGCTTCCCTGTATATATATGTATATATAAATATATATATATTATCATAACCAATTTTAGTTTGGTTGTTGGGGTTCAGTCCTGCAAACATTATACCCAATGCCTATTGATTTTGCAGGGACGTTATGAAAGAGAGGTCTGCAGGATCAACCCCTTTCTGTTTAGATCTTCAAACATTTGTAGACTGTTATCAAGCCTTCTTGTACTCGCCTCTTTGCCAAGCTACACATATTTAGCTCTTTTAATCTTTTCTCATAAATCAATCCCCTCAGCCCCTTAATCCTTTTTGTTGCTCTTCTCTAATCTCCTCCTGGTTTGTCAATACCGCTCAGTGCTGCGGTGTCCAGAACTGAACTCGATGCTCCGAGGTGCCGCTGCACCAGCCAGCGTGGGGAGCCTGACGCTCCCAGCCCTGTGGTGGGAGGATGCTCCAAACCATTTGGTGTTGCTGATGTCTTGCATGGTGAACTTTAAGCGTGGGCTTCCCACGCTGCAGTCTGCTGCCTGGCTCCGAGGGCGGCTTTGGCCTCAGCGATTCCCCGTTCCAGACAGCAGGTTCTGCTTCGGCATACCCCACACCTCTTCTCGAGCTATTCTACTGCGTGAAGACGCACCGTCCCATCCAGCACGGCGCCTGCCAGCAGGCAGTGCTGCCTGCCTGCTCCTTTTATACTGTTCTACTGCGCCCAGCTTCTGATTCACACAAAACAAGCCTCAACGGCTAAACGATCTAAGTAACTTCAACTTTTACCCTGCCTTTACCTCGCTCTGCCTCTGCCTTCTCCTGTTGCTCTTGGCTAGATTCAAAATAAAGAAAAGAAATATTTTACCAGTTCAATACCCACTCTACAGTCAATGGAAAGGTATCAGAGAAGATTCCAGAACAAGTTCTTCCACTGCAGAGCAATTTTCTCCTTAACGAGGCACTGCCTCCACGTGCTCTGTAGCTACAGCAGAAGCGGGGGTATTTCTCACCGCACCCCGAGAAGGGTGCCTCCACTCTCATTTCTCACCCGTGCAAGTGGCAGAATATGGGCAGCCACCCCCAGCCGCTGGTTTTTAACGCAGAACGTGACTGTGTATTTAGGTGCCAAGCGCGCCCGATCTGCCCCGTGGCAGACGCAAAGCTGCACCGCCCCGCAGCACGCTGCCCGCTGCAGCCGCGTGCTCTGCCGGACACCGCTCTCCCCACGTGCAAACCACTGAGAATCACGAAACACTGTTAGACCCATGAGAAGAGCAGCCCTGTATAAATGCTAATAATTATTTTAGGCCTGCGAGGCCTTTTCCCGTTGTACAGGCACGGTGAGATGGCAGCTCTGATCTGGGAGGTGTGTAAACTGTCGGGTGTTTTCCCTACACGCTCACACCCCCCCTTTTTTTTGATCAGAAATGCCGCTTCACCATTTCACTACCAAAGAATGTTGCAAAAAAAGAAAAATACAGGTTAAGTTGCCTTTAATCTTTAATTCATACACAAGAACATATTGCACATGGTAAAGTATAAAGGAAGATCCAAAGTCAGTGGGTTATGCAGACTCTGCCAGACCTTCACTTTCAAAGAGACACAGCCTGGGGAATTACACAAATGGCCTTCCATTGCCCTCTTAGTCTCTTTTTATGGCAAAATGCTTTGCTTTTATCAATTCCTCCCCCTTCTATGAGTCCCAGAGGCTTAGGCAAAACAAAAGGCAGATGCGCAAAATGCACCCTTCTCCTCTGAATGGAGTGGGAGACTCACTCCGCAGGAAAGCGACGGACGGATGGAAAACGCGCTCTCGAAAAGTGAAAGCCAGTAAGCGCCGATGATCTTTCTGCCTGGGTGAAGGAATTTGGCCTCGGCCAAAAAAAAAGGGAAAAAAAGGGGGCTGCTCTTTTCAAGGCCCCGTAGGCACTGCTGCATTAAACTGTGTCAGGCGGAACAGAGAGAGGAGGAACACGAGTCTATTGTTGGAGATAACCAGCAAGAACAGAAGCAAAGAGAAAATGATCCCGCAGCAGGACTCTTGCAGGGAAAGGACACTAAGCCAAGGGCCAGCTACGGTTGTGGGAGACGGTGCGTCTACTGCGGGGTTCAAACCAGGTCCAACGAAGGACGGGAGCGACCTCCGCAGCAGCTTCCGAAGGACGGCAGCAGCAGGAACCATCCCAGCTGCGCACACATCTGTCAGGGGAAGGAGCCCCAGCCCTGCCGGGGCGCAGGCACAGCACCCCAGGGTGGGCGGGAGGGGGACGGCGGGACGGCCCGCGCTGCCCGTTCCCTACCCCGGAGTACCTGCCGCAGCTCTGGGAACCGCCGCCCGCGTACGGCCGCCACGACGGGCTAAGCAACCCGGCAGCACCTTTGGCAAAACAACTTTCCTTCCCAAAACACAATTTTTCTGTGTGAGAAATCTTACAAAAGCTGCATTTTGGGAAAAATGCACACAAAAAGAGGGGTCTCAATAGGGAAACAAAACTTTCAACACTCTCTAGAGCAAGTATTTCAGTTTGAAATTTCAAAATTACTTTTCCCTTTAACCCCCTTCAGTAGAAAATATTACAATCTAAATTGAATATGTTAACTTGTTTTCTAAAGGGAAATTTTACTTATAGTGAAATAACATTTGTTTTGTGCCAATCCGAAACAAAGACAAATTTTTAACAGCCGTTTTCATCTGATTAATTCTAGTGCTAAATATCCTTGCTGCAATCAAACTTAAAGATTCTTACACTGTTTTTAAGAATTGAGACCAAGCTGAATGTTGGGGTGTGGGGGCAGAAATCCTTTGGCTGTATTTATTTGTTGTACATTTCTAGTTTGGGTTTGTATTTTTTTTTTTAATTTAGATTTTAAGAAATCACTGTGACTGCTTTTAGACTGAAAATTGAAGGAATGAAAACAGGTAGGATTTTCACACCTAAAATATTTATTTCAAAATAAAATGCCTATATTTTGCCAGTGCAGACTAGCAGAGGTGACCCACTTGGCTTTCTTCAAAATTATGTTGTATTATTTCTCAGAACAGCAGCAACCAAGGGCGCGGAAAGCACGCAAGTGATATTAGCCAGCATCTCGGTCTGGAAACTCAGTGTTTGTTCACTGAGCCATGTTTTAGATAGCACACTAACTTACATTTTCTTAGTACTGGGGGAAAAAAAAAAAATCCAGAAATTACTTAATTACCAAACAGCAGCACCGAAACAAAATCAAAGCAATGACAACAACTGACACAAGCAGCAAAGCCAGAACCTGGGGGGCACGTGCCGTGCAGCCCCCGGTCCCGGGGACGTCCCCCAGCCGCCAGCTCATGCTTTCTAAACCCTGGAATTCCACACACCGTAACTATTCCAGAGTATTTCTGTGGAAGCCTGAGAACAGGTTATCAAAAAGGCTGTGTCGCACCCTACATTAGGAGTGTTTTTCTCCAGGAGCAACTGGGGGTGAGAAAAGAACAGAAAAACGGCTCTGGTGGGTCAGACCAGCGCCCAGCAGAGCCCCGTGTCCTGTCGGCTGACAAATAAGTTCTCATTTCCCCCCCACTTATTTTCCTCTCTTTGCTACGCCACTTCCACAAACGCCGCTCTGTTTCAGAGCGTAAGGAAAATTGTGCTGTGAAAACCTACAGCTCCAAATCCTCCTGCTGCAAACAGAGTCCGCTTTGCTCGGTGCTCTCCGGATCGGGCCCCGGCGCGCTCTCGCGCAGACTCAGCACGCCGAGCGGCGCGAGCTGAGGCCTGTGGAGATGCTCACGTCCATCCCAGCAGAATCAAAGGACCGGCGCTGGCCGGGGCCGCCGCCGAGGTGTGAGGGGGCCCGGGTACCCGGGCGGGGCGGGAGCATCGCCCAGCGGGCCCTTAGCGGAGGACGCAGTTCAACTCTTCATAAGCACCTTCTGCCCCACCTGCAGCGCACCATGTCAGTGAAGCGGGAAGGGGGCCGCTATCGTTAGACCAATTTCATGTGAAGTTCTTTCAGAACCAGACAAAATTCAACTGTTGCAAAATGAAATTAAGTAAGATTTTAGGAGTTCCCAATTTCTTTTTTAGATTGCTAGATGCTCTTACTCATATAATTTTTGACAGCAGAGAATGAAAACTCTGTAATCAGCAGAGAAAGACATACAAACCGATTAAGAAACAACCAAAATTTTCCTGCCTGCCACCTTTCAATCTTAACATGTCACTGTCTCACACGCAAAGACCTGAATAAAGATTAAATCTGTAATAATTTACTCAAAATCAGATGCTTGCACAGGATGACTGAAGTACTACCCACATGCTAATTCAGCTTGAAACATTAACTAAAACCAGCGTTAGCTCATGGTAACAACTAACACCTTGAGTCTTCTGCAAGGAGAAATGTTTAAACACTGGATTAAATTTGCACACAAAACCCAAAAGCCTCGTCGGTAGAAGTTCATATACAAGGCATCAATCTGTTGCGTAGACTCAGCCTAAACTGGAAATCTTCTCGGCTGCCATTAATCGCCATGTTCCTCCTCGAAAGCCGCCTGCTACCAATACACGATGCTTGCAATCCTGGAGGAACGAGCCCAGCTATCATCTACAAGGAGGGTGCCTAAAGCAAGGAGAAGCACTTGGCATCCCCGCTGCAAGCTACTTCACATGAAGTAATTTGCTAAACTGTGGGAAACGTCTATTTTAAATTTGGGTTTCTGCTTTTTACAAACATAACTCGTGGCCATAGGTCAGCACATAATCTCCCCATTAAAATCTATTTATACTCTGGACTTAGTCTGTTTACAAGTTACACTGGTGAGATGTACATATGGAGTAATTCATTGCACTTCTGGTCTAATACTTATCATTCAGGGCCCAGCACAGGAAAGCAGTTGAACAAATGTTTAAGCATGTGCTGAACTTCGCACTTATACTGAAGTCTTCTTGATCCATCCAAAGGCAAGCACATCCTTAACTGCCTTCTTGAACATGAATGTTTTCCCGAGCTGGTCCCGCTTTACAAAGAGGTCCGGAGCCTGCTGGCACTCGTGCGCACGGGGGAATTTCACCCAAGTCCGTGACACGACGTGAGCGATGTAACGCAACACCTGGGCACGAGTGCTGGCGGAACAGGGCCCCGGGTGAATTACCAAAGGCTCCCGAGAATTAACGGTAACTCGGGACGAGTACCACTCCCTCCAGATTTTCGGTCCCACAGTACAACCGTCAGGCTGTACTCCTACCATTTCCTTCAAATAACGTAGAAAAACAGGCAAATACAAAAGTGGGATTTCTAATAAGTCATGTCTAGAAAATAGGAGTGGGAAAAAACCCCACCAAACCAACATGCCAAAACCCAAATCCTGTCCCCACCTTTAGGTGGCAAACATCGCCAGGCTACGGAACGGGCAGCAAAGGCCACAGCCTCCAGCGGCGCTCCTAGGGCGTCACCAGGGCTCGGCGTGCTCCCTGGGCTCCTACCCCCCACTCACCAAACGCACCCCCGGCCAGCGTCGGCCCATGCTCACCACTCTCACCTGCGGGCAGTGCTTCATTTTTGTTTGGTTTGGACAACAGAAGGTAACTTAAGCATAAATAAAAGCCCAGATTTGTCACAGCTAGCGTAATGCTGGGCTCAGCTCCACTTTCTACGTTGCTATTTTGCTTGTAAGCATCATTCTGACGCAAACTCATCATAGCAAACTGTTAAGAACAAGCCAGCACATACACATGCCATTAATTTAGCTAATGAAACAGTAATGTAAACATTTTTCATTAAAAAAAAAAAAGTATCTGTGGTAACAGTGGAAGATTGAATGGAGCAGAGAACAGCTTCTACCCAGGACGCGAGGACAGAACACTAATGATACTGGAAAGCATCGCTCTCGTTACCACACCGTGACCTGTTCCTAGTCGGTTTTCTATAGCAATTTGGTGTTTTGACATGCTTTGTTTTCGAAGAAATTTTAAACTGCTACTTGTATTTACAAACATAAGATATTGACGGTTTTCATATGTACGTATGATTAATAAAACGTAAGATGCTGCCTCTATCTTTAAATGTTTACATTTCTGCAAGCCTGGAGAACAGCTAGTTTAAACAACGTATGTATTCTGGATAACGTGTCTTTGCAAATGTTCTCTCTTTCACTGTGATACCCATTAAAAAGTGTAAAACATTCCACGCTAAGAAGAATCAACACAGGGGGAAAAAAAAATCTAAGCACAAGAGCTTAAATAAATTATCATCTTTGTAACTCTGCCATAAATCCCCCAGTTGGGATATGATGATTTAGCATTTGCTGCTCTGGCACAAATCCAAATGCCTTGGGTTTCTTAATGGATAAAATATTGCCTTTTCACCTTTCTGACCTTACTTCAACTTCAGTCGGAGGTGACACGAGTCTCCTGGTCTCTGCTCAGTCCCTGATGGACAGTAAGAGACAAAACGCAAGAGCATTTCTTACATCGCTGCAGCCCTTCGAGTGCAGGGGGACGGCGGGGCACGGGAAGCGAGATGTCTCCTGCCAGCATCTGCTCCCCGACGGAAGAGCACTTGCGTGCATTTTCTCATCCACTGAGCAAGACTTCAGCTCCCAGAATAGGCAAATAGAAAAGACACAAACAGATCCCCTGCAATCTATAAGGAGAATACCGAATACCCTAAATCCAGAATGAAGAAAACCAAAAAATCCCCCCAAAAAACAACAACCGAAAACCCAAACAGGAAGGGTCACATATGAGCTAGCGCTTGTTTTTCCTTGTTGCAAAGAAGCATTTGCTACTCACTTCAGAAAGAACAGTGCTTCCATCCAAGGTGAACACTTGCACAGGTTACTCTTATTCAAAATGTAAACATTTGCTTTATTCATTCAGGGTTGATGCCGTGGGGGAAGAGAAAGAGGAGTGAAAGAGCAGGGGAGGAGCAGCCCCCAGGACCAGGCCTGCAGTGCTTCAGCTGACGAACGAGATCGGCATCGCCTCCTCGCTCCCGCTTCTGTGGCAGAATCCTAACCACCACCCCAGGACCCGGACTTCCATTTTGCTGTTACAAACGGGGTTTCCTCCAGTCATTAGATACTGAAGCGTGCATTGTCTAGGATAACGCTTCCCTGCACGAGTTGACTAAGTTGCTTTTCAGGAATACTGCTCCAGATACATAAAAGCCTTGGCCACTCCACTCGCTGCTTTTTCTTCAACATTTTAAATACCGCCTGGCTTTTCAAAAGGTGATTTCAAGGCCATTTAATTGAGGAAGTCAATTCCTCAGCTAAACCATTTTTATTAGAACATTTAAGGAGTAAATCCCATAGCGCTTACATTTATCTGGTTTATCTAGCTCCCAGGGACTCAGGGAAATCTCTTTTTCGGGGTTTGGTTGACTTCTCTCCCAGCTAAAATGACAAGTCTCAATGTCTCTACAAACCGTACGACTAACTCGAGACCCCCTTTACCGGGCATCGTTCAGTTTCTACTTTCCAACAGAATCAGGAACTTCAAATTAAGCAAACCTTCTCCATTTCTGCTGAGCGTAACGTTAGCTACCTGGTTCACGGCTTCTGAACGAACACGGATAGCAAGTTCCAGCTGGCTGTTGCTGCGGTGCCCAGTAGTCCTGGGCAACCTGTTTTGGGGGGTAAGAGCAAGCCCGTGACAAACTGCACAACTCTGCCTGCAATCTGCCTGCTCCAATTAACCATATTTCAGCCTCTGCTCTGACTACGCGTGCTGGGGAAGGTCCCCACTAACCTCTTCACATGACTGATGTACATAAACTTGCTTTGAACACCTATGTTTTGGATACGTTAGAAGCTTGTGGGTGCATAACGTGCCAAAAAGATCGTTGAGGAATAAATACGCTGAATAAAACATGTTATTACACCAAGACGGAGACTTAGCACAGTACCTTCCAGGCTCAGCACCGCAGTCCTGAACAGACAAAATCCCTATCGACACCGAAGCGCAGCACCACCAAAGCAGTCGCAAAGGGAATACGAATGCAACTATTAGGGATATTGCTTTGTGTTGTCGCCTTCTCTCCATCGTAGCTCCACCCGCAAATAACACGTCCTTGCTCGCATCTCACTGACCTCAGATACTCTCTTAATTCTGCTTATACATTGAGCTACAGCTAAACGTGGTGCCAGCGTAACGTACAGGCACGCACGTATCTGGGGCGCTGGCAGTGTGATCGCACAGAGGTTTTGCTCGCCCTTGGTCTGCCTGCGGCACCTTCTGCACGGTGCTGTGTGGTGCCCGGAGCAGACTGTGAACTTCTTGGTGGGAAGGTGGAAGCACCGCTTTCCTCTGGTCTCAGCTTTGCCGACACGACCCGGCGGGCGCCCGCAGCAGCCGAGACACACCAAGAGAGAACTGACCCCAAGGCCGTGCTGAGAGGTGAGATGAAAGTTGTTCATTAGAACACAAAAGCACCTGAACTGGGGGTGGGAAAGGCTGGTCACACTAAGGCAGGGGAAGGCCAGGCGTTGCCAGAGGTGCGGAGCTGGGCAGGGAGGCTGAGGGACACCGCCGGCACTTTGTCCATCCCGCAGGGACGGGCTTTGTCTCCCGTGGCCGACGGACACGCACTGCCTCCGCCCGCCGCCCCCCGCCGCTGACCCGGGGTCGGAGGCACACATGCTGGCCTTGAACTCTCCGTCTGTCTCTCTGCTGTCTCCCTGCCATATTAATTACCATTCCCCTCTGCCAGGGCCAGAAAACAACCTTCACTGCATTAGTGCTAATTAAGAAGAGTGAGCTTCCTATTCTGGCTGCTTAAATCACACTCCTCTACTCATTCAGGGCAGAAAGGAGTGCTGACAATCTTATTAAAAGCAGAAGGAAACACCTCGGTCGCGCTTCGAGCTGGCAAACGAGGCCGGCAAGCTTCTGTCCTTCTGCGGGGACAGCGAAGCTGCGAGTGCCAGCAGAGGAACAGAAGGGGAGGGTGAGAAAAACACCACGTTTCCCAGGACTTGGAGATCAGTATCTCAGGGAGAGATGGGGAGAGCACCCCACTTTGGAAACATCTATATTTGAAAGCAGAACACCCAAAATGAGTATTTAACACACAGTCCTGTTTGCAGAGTGGCGGTGTAGCTCTCCATTAAAACGTGGATCCGGAGCAGCTCCAGATGATGGCTTTCCAGAGACACCAGTATCTGGAAAATACAGATTCCGATTCTCTCAGCATCAGAGCAAGATTTTGATTTGCTTGAGTCATGTAAGAGGTAATAAAGTCAATAACAAGTACCGTCGCTTCCCACTGAGCTGTAGCCTGTGAAGGAAAGTCTTCCTCTTGGACATTGTGCCGATTACCCCACTCGTGCCCCTTAACCTATACAAACTCATCTGTGCATTTTTCATCTAACACACACAGTTTCCTCTCTTTACAAGTGATCTTCTTGGTTAATGTGCTTGCCAGTTTTAATTAGAGTGTAATAAGAGACAGAATTAAATTATAACGGGGTGGGATCATGAAGAGAAGAGTCCAATACTGCAGATAAATTGATTTTTGAGATACTAAATATCATTCTTCAGAATACCATTAGTTATCCATTTGGATACATAAGATCCAATGGAAAACAGAAATTCTTCTAAACCATCCAGGGTTGAGGGCTGGAAACTGTCATGACTTCACACAGCCAGGCCGAGAGGGAGGTCTGACTCAGTCCTCCCAAAAGGGCTACGGAGTCCCGTACCGTCTCTCTCCCCCAAAATTCTTGGCCAACCAAAATTCCCAAGATTTAGTCTTCTTTTACTGTCAGAAAATCCAGAGAGATCCAGCAGAACAATACGTCTTATTCTTCTCTAGTGGCTGGTCCGTAAAGTAGGTGATCATTTAACTACTTCTATCACATACTCTGTTAGCGCAAGCAGAAGCGGTTTAGGCTGTGAAGTGAAAGGTTCCTGCTCTGTCTGTTAGAATGTGTGTTATGAAATTACTCCAATTTCTAATTTTTTTTTGCTTATGTTTCTAAAAAGCTAGAAAAATATTTATTAAAAGAACATTATTCATATTGCAAAGCAATTAAAAAAAGAAAGTCTCCTTGTTGCATATGCATTAAGATACCAGCTCTTATCATCTCACGACGTTATCTTCCCACGGGACCCAACTCCTACTCGTTGCACAGGACAGATGTATGCGGGCTGTTGCAGCTGCGGTTGCCCCGTCCTGCAAGGGCGCAAACAGCGGCGTGGCTGGGCCTGCAGCCCCTGCGGTTCCAGCCCACGTTGCCAGCAGCCCTGAAAAGCAGATCAGGAGAGCAGACTGCGACATCCACGCTGACTATTACTTTTCAAGGAACAATGGTTTCTGCAAGACGTGGTTGTTCCTACCTCGAGTACGCATTATATGTGACTGGAGGAGACCTAGAGAGCGATCAGGAGTTTCAGTTGTCTGAGTTCAGCAACATCTGAGCCCTCAGCATTTGGTTTACAGTCCTCTGGTATGTATGGGACTGGTAGATGTGTGTTAATCACATGCTATTATTTTAATTTTTATTGCTGAACAACTTTTGGAATCAATAGAAGGCAATGGCCTGCTCTGAAAAGGACGCAGGTTAGGAGACAAGAGCAAACACGCCGAAGCGGTGGAAAGCCCAAGATGCACAAAGCCAGACTGGTTCCATCCAGAACATGCACTGGGAGCCAGTGCCCAGTACTAGACGGAGCTGATTTCTCCTTGCACCAGAGGGCTAAATCACATTAAGTCATCCACAGAAGCATTAAATAGTTTCCTGACATTACATTTCTATGTAAGCAGTTAAAGCTGTTGCCATAGGAACATTAACAAATATAGTGATGTGTATAATTGTGACTAAAATGGACTGGGAAAGAAGAAAGAAGATGGCCTACACTATCGAAAAAGTTCAGACTCTCTACACGGTGCTGCTTGTCCAAGTACCGGGAGCTGGAAGCGCCCGCAGTGCCCCGCAGCCCCTGGAGGCACGGGCTCTGAGCATCCTCTCGCAGCAGCGGCCCTTCGCCGTTGCAACACCGGCCCCAGAACAGCTCTGGCCCAGGAGAGCGGCCCCTGCCCAGGCGGGCAGCCCTCCCGCCGTGTTTCTGCCGACGGGACTCCGCAGACAGAAAAAGACCTCGGGAAAGAGAGGCTACGTTTTAATCCCGATAGCTCAGGCCCTCCTTCCCCTTATTCCCCTAGCTTTATAAAAATAGAAAGAACACATGTTCCCATTAGTCACTTGCTAGAGGGAAGCTGTGGGGTATGTGCTGACAGTCTGAACGCTGAGCGCTAATTTGAATACTATTTGCATATTCCAGGTAGACAAAGCGCAACTGTATTAAACACACGCGCGAGGACGTACAAAGTGAGACAGCAGTCTGATGACATTTACCCGAAATCAAGCCTCTTCCCCAGCACGTTTCCCAACACACTTGCTAGGGCCCCTCACGGCTACTAATGCCCAGCCTGGCTAGTTTCAGGGAGGCTCTTAATTAAACTTCCGCTTGCCAAGAACGGTTTGTATTTGCAGAAGCGAGGACACAGCTGTCCTCACGGGAACATTAGACAGAAGGTTTTTCCCTCTGGATAATACCACTTGCTAGCCCCAGCAAGCAGGAGACATTTCAAGGTAATCCGAATGCAATAAATGTCTTCCACTGCTGTTGACTAAGCTGAAATTCTGCACGTTATTTTCAGGCATTCAGTTAGGACTAATGAGTGTCTAAAGCTCATCGTAGGTCTGAACGCGAGCCATCCCTCCTCACTGACATCCTCTTGATCTTTAAAAGCTCAGTGATCTTTGGCTTGAGCATAACCCCTGGGAGTTCAGAGGTTAAGTTTTGGGGATGCAATCAGTGTCTGAGCGAGGCAGGACAGAACGGCACCGAGGTGATGGCAAGGCGCTGCTGGGGGAGGAGGAAAGCCCCGGTCCTACAGGTGCCCGTGTTATTACGCACCAATTCTCGTGACAGGAAAGATGTTGCATCCAGAGCGGGACATCTCACCAGCGCTTCACCAAACCTTTGCAACTCTACCAAGACCGATGGTCAATAGATATCAACCATCTATAGGCAGGAAAACATCGTCTGTATTGCATTTCTGGCTACCTGTTGGTCCACTAAGAATTTTCAACACAAGAAAACAAAAAATGTAGCATATCAGCATATCAACACTGTTGCATACATGAGGGCAAAAATAACGATCTAGCTATTATTTTCCCCGTGTAGTTCATGAAATACAGGGGAAAGAGGCTTTTTGTTTTCTTACATTCCCTAGTAAAGAGCTCAGAACATGATCCCCCCCCTTTAAATACCTGCTCATTTACAGTTATTTAATAGAGAGGACTATGGCCAGATTAGACCATAATCCATACATAAAAGTATGGAACGTAGAAACCAAATACAAGAAGTTGCTAGCATTTTAGCAAAATGGATCTAAAGATGGATACAATTTGAAAGAAAGGATCTGGAACTTTAACTTGTCTAGTCAGCGCTGGAAAAGGATTGTAATTCAGCATTAATTCCTACAGAATGGCTCAAAAATACCCACGGCAGTTTGTAATACTTTATCAGATCCTAAAGGATAGCCGTTATCCGTAACATTACGCCATACGCTTTTGCAATACAAGCATGCAGAATCTTGTATTTAATTCCTATTCAACTATGTGCAAAATATATTTGTTACATATTTTACATTTATTATGTGCTACCTCCGTGTTCTGCGGCGGGGACGAGGTGAATGCATGCCCTGCCTTCCCGCGGGGTGAAGCCCGGCGAGGTGGGGCATGGCTGAACTGCACGGGATGAAGCCTTCTTCCTCTGAAGCTCAGCAGGTCGCGCGTCCCAGAGCATATTAAAAACTTCTGCAGCCTTCCCAAAAATGTTTTAGCTACTGTTGCTGAAACTATGCCTTGAATTATATGGTGTAAGTATGTTGACGCAGAAGGATACATTCACCTGAATGGAAAAGCTTGTGACCTGGCAATATCTATTTACAATTATCTTTCAAAGGATGTTTTTAGCAGAATTTGTCAAAAACTGTGTTTCTGCACATCACAGCAATTAACATGTGATGTCTTTGGCTTTATATATATTTTTTATATATATATATTATATTATATATATTTTATATATTATATATATTTTTATATATTATATATTTTTATATTTTTTATATATTTTATATTTTTTAATTTTTTTTTTTTAATAAGTGGTTTGCCAGCCACAGCAACAAAAAAAGACAGAAAAGGATGCAACCGCAGTGATACAAAAAGCGACTGGCACGTAGGAAGCAAAACAGCTGGGGAGATCCTTCAAGCAATCAGAAAAATAAATCTCTGTCATTCAGTAACAGACCTCAGTGCTCCAAGCTAAAGCTTAGAAACTTCTGGTTTGGGATTATAGCATCGTCAGTCAGAGATCAATTTGTCACCGAGGAACAGGGTAGGGATATTTGCACAGGAAAAACAGCCGATTAATCGTAACGAAAGGAAGAACATTAGACACTGCTAAGTTATTAAGAAAGTGTAATGGGCTAGATGGACATTTGACCCTACAGGGTTTGAGCCTTCTCCTGCTCTCCCAGTAAGAAGGAGCTTCCTCCCTTTGTGGCTTTGTTCTACATCCATCCTCAAAAATATCTGGCATTTTTCCCACCCTAAGGATTTTTTCCCTGTATGAGTTTCATTGAACACCATCCTTCCGCTCCTGTTCAGCGACCCACTGGGAGTCCCAAGGAGAGCCTGGGCAGAAGTTCAGGCAGACTGTGTTTTCAGCGTACTGATTACAATATATATAAAATAATATTTTGTACAAGTTCAGAGGGAATAATTAAACATTGCTCTCAGCTCTTGGCAGTGACTTTTACAAGACTGTGTAATGAGTTACCGCATTTTGACCTTTACATCCAACTCACCTTCTGTGATTTGAACGCCGTATAAGCAAAAATAACGCCAAGAGTACTAGAAGATAGGCATGGGTTACGCCGTCAGATACTGCGGATAAACGAACGCAAACAGCAGGTATCCGTACAGGAAGCAACGGAACTACTTCCTAGTGTTGGATTTAATAGCAAATTACCAAAGAGACACTACACATTACTACAATCTGCACATCAAACCAGGCAGAAAGCAACCTGCAATTATACAATTAGACTGATACACAAGCTTCCCGCTAGTGTTTATTTCTGCTGCCAATCATGCTGCTTACTGGAAAACAAGGGCTCTTAGCATCCATCGTGCCTCACACTTTTTCTCCTCTATGCTTTTCCATTCTGAGGGGCTTTACTGATCACATCTCGTTCCTTTAACATCCTGATGAATCTTTCTTTAAAATTCCACCTTGCCCAGATACCTTTCAGCTGTACTGAAATCCATCTTTATGCGTGGTGCATAATCTATCCCAGCAGCAACGAGCTGCATGGAACATGAGAACAGGAAAGAAGAGACAAATAAATGTTTATTATTAGCTGATAAAGGCAGCTGATTGAAACCTAACAAAACCCTTGATTTCATATGAAAATTATTAAATGAGAATCATTTAACTATGCTGTGCCATGACAAAAACCATGAAAGGTGAATGCAACCGGGAGAAGTCTTTGTATTTGAGCTTGGTCTCCTCATAACATAGTGCCTCTAAATGACTAAATGTTGAGCACATCTCGGATACTTCAAATAGGTCTACTAGCTCAGGTTCAATGCATGTGTGATCTCTCAGGCCCCTGTGATAATTTATTTTTCCCACCCTATCTTTAAGCACAGCTGTTCAGCCGGTTATACTTCCTGTGTCTCTTGAGCATCATTCACTTACACATACCTATTACAGCCTAAATGCTGTGAGCTGGATGCCTTTCCGTAAAGTAAGCCTGTGCACCAAATTGATTAGCTAATTCTGTACGGCAGATGCTATTTATACAGTAGAGCTAGTCAGCAGAGCTCACGTACACAAACATACATTGATCTGCCTGGGTACAGAGCAATCTTGAAGAGCCACTGTATCACACTGCATCTGCACGAGAAAAGTTTCTCATACCCATCCTGCCTATCGGAACAGGGGCAAGCAAGTAAAGGAGGGCGCACAGCCGGTCGCGAGATCGCCGTTTCGTCGGTGCGGGCAGAGGATGCAGAGCCTCGCGACAAACCGGGACGCGCAGTCTGCCCCGGGTGCTGGTGGCAAGGTAGCGGGCTCCCTGGACATCGCGGTGGTCGGTTACATCAGTCAGAAACGCACGTACCACAGCGAGAGCTTTACGGATTTTGTACATAAACGCAAATAAAATTTCTGATAATAATTCTCTTTTCACAAATTATTTTGTTCAGATTTCTGGATTTCATTTAGCTTTCCTATCAAATCTCACCATGAAAGAGAGTATTTCGTTTCCCAATAAACGTTGAGAGATTTCTCTCAAAAACATTTGCAGCATTTAGCAGCTCAAATCTCAGTGACTCATGCACACATTTTCTGGAGCCCACATTTCGTGCTGATGGTAAATGATTCAGATATGTGGAGGCACGATAGCTCAGAGACATGGAGTGGCATCTGCAAGAACCCGTGTGGCATCGCCCCGGCAGCACGGGCTGTGAGCACTGAAGGGACAAATCAAAGCATGAGTTACAAAATCTGTAACTCATCTACTTGCTCGGGTAGCCGATGCCACGGCTGCGAGATTCAGTTTGCCCCGATTCGCTCCTTCCCGTCTCATGAGATCAGCTTTCTAACTCTTCCCTCTTGCACATTTTAATCTGGAGGTTGTCTCGCTGTGCTGGGGGATCACCAGCTCCTGCAGACGCTCGCAGATTAGCAGACCTACTATTAGAAAATTGGAAATTTCTTCTGCTCCCTTCCCTCCGAGGAACGCACACTTACTTTTACAAAGGGACTGGCCTTCCTTTCAAACATCTGTCAGGATTCCCGTTTTTGACCATTGTTTATGACAATTAAAACATTTTAAATCGTCACACAGTACTATAGCTTTTGGAAAGCATATTCAACGTAAACCATCAAAAAGAGAACACAAGATCCCAGATTCCCGTACTTGGAAGAGCTAGTCCACGTAAGAAAAGCCAAGTATCTGCTCACAGCAATGCACAAATGCAGCGTTCCCATCAATGGCAAAATCAGAGTTCAAATAACACAAGTGCAGCCAGGTTCAGAAAGCACCGAGATACCCAGAGTCATTTACGGGGTTTATGGACCAGCTGGGGGGTGGGGTTTCATTTCATTGAGACAGAAAATTCACGTTTGACTTATATCACAGAAAAATTGTACCAAGTTATCAACATGGAGGATCTTGGCACCAACGAGCGGTTGTTTCAGGAAAGATCACTTGGCACACAAAATTATTCAACTTTATGCACTGATCTGAGCAGATTTGTTGCCTAACAACTAGGAAGTCCTTAGTCTATAAACCACTTAGGAGTGAAAGCAATCTTCTTCTAATGAATAAAAGCCTTCTATAAACCTGTGTGAGAAGACAGCGATTCTCTGCTGCTGATACCTATTTTTGAGCCGCGCCACACAAGGCACTTCAGAATTTTTCTTTGGAGTTCAGCTCGAGAGCTTTTCTCCAAAGTAAGAGTAGGAATGTACCATGTCACCATTTCAATATCAAAAAAATTGTCTAGCTGTCATTGTACAAGGGTTTAAGAAAAAGTCAAATTCAAACCCAATCTAACAGGCAACGCTTTACAGCAGTTTAGAGTCAAGACGGTAATTTGCAACGACACCTAACTTACTGACTCAGGAAACGTTTTAGTAGACAGAGTAGGATTAGAGCAATATCCAGAGACTCTAAACTTGGAGCACCTGCACAATAAACATTCACTTTTCTTTCTTGCTTTCCCAGAAACTCCACAAAGTTATAGGTAAAATGTAAAACGTATTTTTTCACTATGTGGACCTTTCACCTGAAATACCACAGTAAAACTATTCACACAAGATTTTTCTTTTTTTGGCATCACTGGTGAGACTGAGAGCCCCGGTGGTCTCTCAGGACTATCACCACAACGATCCCTAGAGAGCACATTTAACATTTCTTGCATCTACATATTGGCAGAAATTCTTTTATAATGCGATGCAACATTTGGATTTACCAAGGAAGCTACATTATGTACCAGTTTGGTATTAAAATGAAGCCTTTTTCCTCAGGGGTCAAGGGGCCAGCAAGACCTCCATCTAAATTTTCAAAGTACACGAGGATTCAGCTGTGCCTTTTACTTGTCAAAATAAATACGGGATTAAAACTGAAGGCGGTATCCTGGAAATGCACGTACACTCCGATAATCCAAACACCAGGTCGCCCAGCGGACAGGCTGCCAGCGTACCGCCACCAGCACAACTGCCAACCTACTCAACTGTCTGTATCTCAGCCCACGAGTTTTCTCGCTTTTACCTTTCCGATTCTCTCCCCCAACGTGCCGGGGGGGAGCGAGTGAGTGAGTGGCTGGGTGGTGCTTAGATGCCGGCTGGGGTTAAACCACGGCACCTTCCCAGGGTCCTGACCAGGACCCGCACAGCTTCACGCTTCGAATCGCAGCTCCTGCATGTCGAACCCTTCAAATGGTATTGCACTTTCTCACTGGGCAAAGAAAATTTTCTGTATTTAAGAGACATTTAGTAGGCTGCAAACAAATGGATCAAATTGTGCTCCTCCATTTTCAACATAATCTAAGTAGAAAGCACTTACCATCAGTGCACAAAGAGCTCAGCCATGCTGGAGAAGAACAGCACAGCAATAAGTGCAAAGGTAGAAAATGGAGGATGCAGATTATAAAATTCAGTCACATTTTAAAATTTTCTGCTACAATAATTCACTTTATGTAGAATTAATGTGGCTGATTGAACGTTTGTGCTGTAATTTACTTATAATTAACATTTTATGGTGAACAGATTTCACCATCTCCTTCATGCTGTGAACTCCAAGCCATAGGTCAAAAATAGAGATGAAACAGATAAGCACAAAATATTCTCACTGAAATATTAATGAGATTTTAATTTACTATTTTAAAAATACATCTTTCATCAATGCCTGTATATCAAATCATTATTTTAATTTTTTTACATTGTATTAAAAATATAATGAACTTTCCTAACTGGTTGAAAGACCCTGAAATATCTATTGTGAAGAGACAGCTCAGGGGAGCAAAAAGGTCCAAACATTCGCAGCTATCAAAAATCTCACACGGTGGTTGGATGAGAGTCAGCTTAAACTGAACATAATATCTTGACCATCAACCGACTAAAACCATGGGTCTCTAGTCTCACAAACCCTGCGGCCCAGCACAGAGATGCTATTCTTCCCGCTAGGATCTTATTCAAAAGCATCAGCTTAGTTTCTAAGAAAATACAACTGCCACAAACTCCTTAACGTGTTTCAACAGAAGTTGTTGCATTCACTGTTGACATAAAATCTACACAAGGTGTTACTTTGAACAGGCATTCTTATCTTTGAAGCCACTCCTGGCTAAATTTGAAACCCTCCAGAACAAGGCTCTACAATTAAGACACCATGAGTCAGAGGAAAAATACGCTTCTTCATGGTCTAGGAAGAAAGTCAGAAAACTTGTACAAAATCTCAAATCCAGTCACAATGTGTATGTAAAGCTGTCTTTCCTATTACCCAAAGATGACAGACCACATCGGAATAAATTATCAAGTCATCTGCAATTCATACAGTTTCCTATATTCCAACGCGCTATCAAACAGGCAACTGAGGACATTCCCGGAATGGTCTGGTGACAGAGAATGAAGATATGGGATGACAATGAAAAAGTCAGCAGAAAATCATAAGTCAATGGAACTATTTTATGCTCTTTACTTCCTAGCCTGCACCAGTCCATTCAAAAGGCTCATTAGAATTTCAAATGAAAAGCTGAATAATACAAGCATTATAAATCTGTTACAAACAAACCTAAAATGCATCAAGAAAAATATACATGGAATTTTCCTTCTTAAATTGCGCTGTTTTTTCCTACAGGTTTGTTTGCTGGGAATCAGCAACTATTTGTTTTTAGGGGAAGGCTGTCTTTTCTTTGCTCTTTTTTAATTTATTGTACTTATTTAAATTGAAGGCCAGTGCTTGCCTGTCTCCTTGGACCCTCTCCAGCTTGAAGAACGGAATCCAGACACCTTTCAGGTTTCTCTACACAGCCACTGGCTTTTTCTTTTTTTCTTTAAAGGCATTACAAGTGAAAAAATAAGTTATTTACCTGTGGGAGAAATCTCAAGAGAAATCAAAGCCTGAGCTTACTGCGGCATCCCACAACAGAATGACTCCTAATAGGAAGTTTAATTCTTATCTGCAGAAAGTAAGACCTCTTGGTAGAACAGCAACAGGAAGGTGATTTCTGATGGGTCCGGTACCTCCACCCTCCTGTGACATGGTGGCAGCATGTGGGGCTCTTTCCAAAGCTGTTCTGTAAGACTTGTTCATACAAATATCTCTGCTGATGATTACAACTAGTCATTAGAAGTCCTTTAAAAAGAAAAACCCTTAATGTTTCCTTTGAAGTAAACCAATTCATAACGGTTTTAGGAACAACAGAACAAAAAAATGTAACGTACAAACTACCACCACCATCTGAGTGAGGTGAATGTATTGCTTCTGCGAATAGCAAGAAAAAAAACAAATTTATGAGAAAATACGTAATCCTGTATTAATGGCTAAGACTTACATAGCATTTTTGTTGTTTTGGGGTTTTTTTGCATTTTTTGTTGTTAGCATGAAAAAAAAAAAAAAAAAACAAAACCAAAAAAAAACAAAAAACCAAACCCAAACCAACCCCCAAACAAGATGGCAGGAAAAAAACCCAAAACATGGCAACGAGCCAAGGATTCAAAAATAAACATTATAGCGTATCACCCACAGAAACCCCAGTAAAACTTCTGGACTTCTCAGGCACTGCCAGGCAACAGGACCCCGTACATTAAGCCAGAACACTAGGTTATGCTTTGGGAAGCCAAAGCGATGGCAGGAAGAGGAACAGATGACTACCAGGTTGAGATGTCCTCATGACCCAACAGCGTACGGAGCTTCTCTGTACGCCGTCCCGGAGCACTGCAAGGGGGACGGCGAGTGCCAGCGACAGCCCAGGACAATGCAGGTGCCTTGAGGCTGGAGAAAGAGCTGCTGAAGCGGACAAAGTCAAGCAGTTGCTTAAAAAATGAAATTAAAAGATTGCAACATGGTAGAGGTCTTCATCCCTTTGATCTCTTACCTAGTGCTGATACGCCACTGAAGCTATACGGACTCATCTTTCAATGAAGTATTAATGATGAGAAACTATTCTGACAGATGTTATCTCTGCACTTTCTCATTCCCAGGACCTGTTACCATTTTCTAACACATAAGATTTTTTTCCAGAACATCAACTAGGCTTCTGCTCAAATATTGGGCTAAATCTTGAGAGATCGGCTTCCACAGGCGTCTGCCTGAAGAAAATCTGAATGCAAAATCTGAATGAGAACCTGAAATGCTAACCACCGACCCCCAGAAACATTGTTTGCTAAGCACCAAGATCACCTGGACAAACTGTTAGTTATGGCTGAAAGCCTGGGGCTCCCCGATAAGAGGGGCCAGCCAAAGCATTTGCCGAGAAATTCAGACACAGTCTACGGTGCACCAGCATCGCCCTGTTCAGCTGGCGGGTACCACCCTCGGGTGGGGCGCACAGGATTCCTGCCCCTGGCTCAGCTGGGGAGCGGGGGAAGACATCCTATACGTGTATTAAAACAGCTTTCTGCATCTTAAGGAAACAGAAATGAAATAAATATACAAATAAACAAACACTTCAAAGATAACAATGAAATCTCACCAGTTGCAGCACATGTCCACTCAGTCTCTTTTTTTTTTCCTAAGTGCCTTTCCTTAGCAAAAGCCATCAAATATCATTGTGATTAGTAATAATTTTTTTAGCAGCATCGAAGAATTAAAGCAAGAGAGAAAGGGAAGGCATGCGAGAGAGAAAAGGAGGGAGAGAAAGAGAGAGGTTAAGCTCAAAGGCAGAGAGAGCGAAATGGACCAGATTATACAAAATTAAAAAGCAAATACGCGCAGACAATTTGTGCCGAGTGATTGCAAGCAATTACAGTCCAGCTTTTCTGGAGGGAAAATTGGGGAGGGGGGGGAGAAGGTTATTTCAGCTTAAAAGGAGACTTTATTCATTCCTGATCAGCTTCTCCTACTATTCTCTCTTTTATTCTTGGATATCAATTTAAAAAAAAAAAATCACCCTTTAGATGTTACATGTCTAACCCTGGGAATCCCACCCCTGGGCAGAGAGGGAGGATTTCAGCTTCCAATCGGCTCTTTCTATAGCCCTGAAAAAGCAATTTGCTCATAAAGGATAAAAAAAAAGAGGGGGGGAGAGAAAGAAAGAAAAGGAGGGTAAAAAAGGAAAACCACAACAAGGGCACGCGTTTCTCTTGGAGGAGAGCTTCAATTTTACTGTAATTGTCTGAAGAAGAGCTGCTTTGATCTGCAGAATTATTATTACGCTTCAAATGCCTGTCTGCTAATGTCACAGCTGTGCTTTGGCACGAGCACACCGAGGGGGACCAGAGGCCAACCTGGGCCCTGCCCCGGCCGCGGGTCCCTCTCCCCCCTCTCCTTTGTGGCTCTGAACTTTCCTGCAGGAGCAGCTAAAGCCACCGCCGCGGCTCTGCGCCCACGGCCAGGGGCTCTGCGCACTTGTGGAGCCGCGGCACGGCTCGCGCTCAACCCCCTTCGCTTGGGAGGCAGAGATTAAACCCGAGATCGCCTCCCTGTAAGGATCAGGAGAGAGGGTTTACAGCAATATGTTTTCTTGCTGCTTGGTCTTGCTCAATGACTAGCTGAAGCAATGGGAAGAAGGCTTTAAGGCCTTTATTATATTTCTTGTCTACCTTCTTCTTCTTCACTACCTATTACTGTTGTGAAATTCTTTTATTTTTTTAAATTACAACTAAATAATCTACAGTGTTTGAAATGCATCTCCCCCCCCCCGCCCCGAAGTTGGCCAAGTTTTGCTGACAGCAGATGGAAAGAAGCAGCCTCAGACCACGAAGTGGCTGGTGGCAGGAGGCCACGCCACGCGGGCGTCCCAGCACAAACCCAGCAGGCACGTAAGCACAGGGAGCAAGAAGGATCCCGGGATTTTCTGTTCTGCAGCAAGATACGGACCCGCGTAAGAAGGAATACCACCTCCTTCACATTCATTGTGGAAGAACAGGGAAGCTCCAGCTCCTCCCAATAAGTTTTAATGCGGTTCCCTGAATATTAAAGAAGTCCCACTAATGCAGCAGAAGCACGTGCCACTGTGGACCCCCTTACTTCTGGGGACCTGCAGTCAAGTTGTTTGACTATGACTTTTTTTTTTTAAAAATCAGGTTTAGGGTGACTGAGATATTCTGCATATGAGGGCATCTTTTTTTTCAGTTCTTTCATGACTGGGGCCAGAACCTTAATACCATACCATATTGATATCTGTTCCTCGTGAGCTACTTATATTCAGATAAAAGCTTTTAGAAAATATGTCTATTTAAGAATATGCTCAGAAATTATTATTATTGCTAATTATTATTTGAAAATAACCATATTTAATGATGAAGCTTTTCAAATTCCTCATTATGCAAAGCCCTCTTCTAAAGTCCATATTTGACTACCACCGCACTGGGGAGGTCAGCTTCAAATACCCCGAGATGGATTTGGAGAAGCACCGAGCGCCTGAGGAGCAAGCCCAGCGGCGTACAGACCCTCCGACAGACCGACCCAACACAGTGCGGGCTGACCACTGGAAAGCGAAGCAAAGACAGATGCAGCTTTCAAAACCAGGCTGCACCCATTCAGCTACACAAAACTCCTGAAGGACATAAAAGCAAGGAACATCAAAAATACCTTTTCATGCATCCAAGAGTCAGCTATTTAAAGTACAACGCTTTATGAGCTATGCAGTCTCAAAGCAAGACCAGTATCCCAGAAATTTAGGATTTTCTCTCATCAGCTAATGCATACCTCTTCTCTCCAAAACTGCTGACACCTAACTGGAGGTTTTCTCTGCCGCCGATCAAGGCCCAAGTACCACTTACTGCCATCAGAGGGATTTGGCGTGCAGGTGGTCGCGCCGTGGAGAAAGCAGGCTTTGCACCCTCATCTTTCTCTGTCCGGTTTACTTCAACCAGCCTAAATTTCTGCTCTGGAAAGAGCTGGCATTTATGTTTGAAGAAGGAATATTTTTTTAAAAATCAAATAGAGGAGTTTTTTCTTCAAATGTAAAATTTCTTATCCACAAACACAATTTTGAGGTGTAGCAGAGACAGCATTCAGTCACTGGTGAGGAGATATTGGCGACCAAGTAGTTTTGCGACTCACTAAAACAGAATAAGAATTTTGAGATTTTACAGCTTTTCCGTGAGCAAAGCACTCTGTGCCTAGAAAGTTTTCAAGATACATAGGATCTTAAAATCTTCCCATTATTATATACAAAAATAATATTTTGTGTAAGTAAAGGTTTCTGAAATCATATTTGTACAATTTTTCTCTGCTTGTAGAGAGTCAGAGTCCTGGTAACTGGCAGTCTGCCTTCACATGAAGAAGTCTATGAAAAATGGTACAAATAATTTCTTAAAAAGTCTCTAACATCTTTCTGAAATAGTTTGTCTGTAAAATATGTAGCATGCACAAAATACACCGAAACGTGGTGCAACACAAACAATTTATCGGCATTAGTCGGGGATGAGCCACATAAGTCATGCAGGGCTTCACTACTCATAAGTATTGCCGTCATCTCAGACTCATCAATAACACCTTTACTCTATTGCATCCTAGCGTGAACTGCGTATCTGTCTAAACTATAAACATATACAATTTTTCAGTCAAAAGAGTAATAGGCAAATAGCTGGGTTTCACTCATTTTGTGTTCTCCAGGTAGTAAAATAGACGCATACTTAATGTACATACCAAAAAGTGCAGTGCCAATAAGTAGAGAGAGTCATATTTCCGAGTCAGTTTATAGATGGCTATATTTTATGGCTGTATCGCTAAAACCATATATGCACGCATATAAATATAGATAAATATCTGTAAAGTCAGAATCTGCACACATGAAATAGAGGATGGGATAAACGCAAGACAAAGTACATGATTAAAATAATCTTAATTTCTATATACAATTATGAACTCTTGACTAAAATTACTACTTAGAAATGAGATCTTGAGGTTATACAGAGTCCCCTCATACTGATCCTAGAGGTTGCCATTGGTCATTACTCTTTTGCTTTATAATTTTGCTAATTGGTCATTAAGAAGTCTGTAATTCTAATTCCGCCTTTGCTGGCAACACACTGTGGGTCAGCAAGTAAATTAATCTACCTCTACACCTCAGTTTCTCCAACTGCAAGACAGGGAAACACATATCCATCACAAGGTCCTGTAGGAGTTAATCTGTTAATGTTTGTATCAATCAAGTTGTCAAGTGCTATTTAAGTGCTTATTATTACTCATACAATAATTCTCTCCTTCAGGGCTCCGTAGGTTTGTAAATGCCTCTTTTCTCATGCACTTGAAGTTCTTTTGGGGCAAGGAGATGATCTGGATTACGGGCCGATCAAGCACATCTCTTTGTAGGTGGCCTCAGAACACCGAGTGCTCTGGAGCGAGGCAGAGCAAGCATTCCCGACGTTTTGCTCCCGTGCTGCAGAACACTTTGCCCTTTTTGTTTCACCACAACGCTTTTGTCCGCTGCACTCTGCACTGGATCAGGGAACTGATGTAGCTTAAAGATACAGTTGTATCTTCTGCCCAAGTACCGCTACACGCATAACCTCGCATGAGCATCTTCCCACAAGGCAAGTGTTAGGCAAGGGTCTTCGCCTACCTTCAGTCTGTTCTTCCTGTGCGCGCCCCCTTTTTGGCCTGGAAATCATTAGGCACAAACTCTGAGATGTTCTGTTTATCCAGAGCACCACTCCCTCTGACTGTTCCAGAGAAAAACTCTGCTTATTCAGGATGCCTGGCTCTGAACCATCTTGGTGAGAGGCCCCACTGTGGCCATGCGCTCTACAGCTGGGCAGGAGGAGGGACAAACCTTTAGTCCACATCTACGATACCCTCAGAAGCGCAGTGACTGCCCTCAGTATATCAACTCTTTTATATAAGAGTTAGTGCTCTTTATCTATACAACTCCTGTCTGTACAAAAGGCGTGCAGCATTCAAGGCATGTGTTAGCCAGGACTCCTGGAGCCTGCATGCATTGGGAGCTCCTTTGGAAAATATAGTAGCTATTCTATTAGTCTTCTCATAAAATGAATTCTCTCTGCCGGCACCAGTGAAGCTAAATACAACTTATAAAATATTGAGCAGATCTTCATAAGGAATGCAACTAAAAAAAGTGACACTTTAATTATTATCTTTATGCTCCAGAAATATCCCATCAATATGAGGCGCAGATAATTCACAGTACTGTTTCAACCACTCTGCAGAATCAGGAGATACTGGTGCATCATCTATAGCAGGCGTGCAAACATTAGTGCTATGTATCTATGTACGTAGCCTGTAGTTATTTATCAATTGTTTATGCATGCACTTATTTATGAATTTATTTAATTTCTGAACATTTATATTGTAGAGCATGAGATGATAAATTCAGAAGAAAAATACCGACTCGCAGAGTATGACCCTCCTGCCTCGTTCAGCGGAGAAGGCCCCCCCTCATCCAGGTGGCGCGACCGGGGCCTGCCCGCGATCGGCTGGGAACAGCGGTCCAAAGAACTGAGATTTTGGGAAGAGCAGAGTCTTAAGCAAATCTCTTCCACGTGATTTTCTCCAGGGTGGTCCTGAGCAAATCAGTTCTTGCAGCCTCTAGAGATGAGTTTAACAAGTCTTTTGCCCACAACTGATCCTTGGGAAATCAGTGAGATTCTGTGGCTGCTAATGTGTCAGCAAATTATGTAACTTCCAAATTATTTTTGTATTTTCAAGATAAGCTGTGCTACGTGCAAAATTGCAAATCTCTCAGTAAATGACATAATAAATAAATAAATGTCTCTGCATAATTACTTGTTAAATAGCTCATTTTCCCACTGTTCCAGCATTGACAGTCAGCCGCCTAAATTCAAAGTTCATCAGTTTCGAAGCAAGACATTTAGCAGGATTTTTGACCCCAGATTTCTTTTCCTCCTTACCCTTGAGTCTGCTTTCCCATAAGATTTTAAGTAAAACTCTATTTTTCCTTTAAACGTATATTTCTTTGTTTTCTCAATGCACCGAGCATGACAGAGGCAAATGGCATTAATTAAACACATGGCTGGACGTGCCGACTATATATATTACTGACATTTCACTCTCCTACTATCTTCAAGTACCTCTTGCTATGTGCTACATGGGTAAAATAGCAGAACAAATGATACAGCATATTCTGCTAGGTCCAAATATATGTCTGAGCAAGTCAATGCGGAAAGCAGCGTACTAAGTGGCACTGGAACGTCAGAGATTCACTGACGGGCATCTGTTAACGAAGCAGCAGAGAGGCTGTTTCGTCCTTTGCGTTATACGGCACTTCCCAAAGACTCCTGCCATTAGTAGGATGGTTTGTGTGTTGAAAGACACGACTTGGGAGCAGTCCTCCAGCCTGCACAGTGCCGAGGCTGTCCCTGGCTGACCGCGGGCCGGGCGAGGGAGGCGGATGCTGCAGGGACGGACGCGGCCCGGCGAGCAGCGCGCGCGGGTCCTCCTCCGGAGCTTGGCCCGCAGACCGAGCCAAGGATGGGCAAACTTCTCTGTCATGTATTTTCCTTATCTTTCCTTAAGACTAAGTACGCATTTTAAACAGCATCCTAACTATATCTGAAATCAACATTTGTAATAATTTTGATCTCTTTTTCATCCTCTTGTATAGTCTAGACCTGAACCACCCCTTGGTTCGAGTCTGAGATTTCTGCCCCCAACTTTCTAAATGTGAGTTATTTCTTCTCTGCTAGAAGCTCTGCCAGCTCAGTGTTTTTTCTTCACTTTCAAGGGTATTTTATTTATCTTCTTCACTTTTAGCTACCGAAATCGGCAAGAACAAATTTCTATAATGAGCCTTAATAACAGTTTCTCCCCTAAAGTTACCTATTTATCTCCTATTGTAGTGGTTTAGAAAGCACGGAAATGATGGAAAAATATAGGTGTAGTGATAAATCTCTGGGACTGATAGTGAATAATTTAAAATAGTCTTTATCCATGGGGGTGATGCTCAGAACCCACCCACTCTGTGTGAACCTCTCCCAGTCACTCAGGCTCCTCCTTTCATAATACAGTAATATCCTCTCCACACAGACAAATAAAACTCTTGTTTATCTAAACCTTTTAATCCAAGTCTGTTCTATCTCTCAGCCTGTATCACTTACCCAATAGCTACCACCTTTATCTGAATGTTTTTGATGTCCTGGATCATTCTGGATAAGCCGAGCTGCTGAGGGAGCACACGCACGACACATGCTGCCAGCCACCTTTCAGAGAAGCTCACTTACCCCACAGCAAAAAGGTTTTAAAGTTATCATCAGCAAAGATTTGTCTGTCGGTATTTCCCTCATACACATTATTTAAGCAAAAGAGCAGAGACTAGCTTTTTCTTTTTTTTTTTTGCCCCTAACCAGCAGGAACGACACTATTTTGAGACCAACCCCTAACTCTGCGCACCGCGCTATCAGCGGCAGTAGTCCCCCTTCCCCTCCAAAGCAAACACAAGATGGGATACAACACTTCACTGTAAGCATAGCAAGACTCACCCTTAAAGCCAGCTCCTTGGGAAACAGCTAGAGATTGATTTTGTGTTTTGTACAGCACCAGGTACACCCTCAACACCAACAAAAGCGATGTCAGCATTTTGTTCCTAATTATTTATCCATTTTTAATGGCGGTGAGAAACAAATATCGCAAGTGCTTTCTTTGCTCAGAAGACCCTGATGCAGAAAGGATGAAAACCAGCCTTCCTTTCGCCCTGGTTCTTTATTTACAGAACCATCTGCGTGCAGTTGCAGAGTCCGGTTGAGCCCTGTCTGTATCCCCGTTTCCCTCCAGCACTAATTAGTAATGCAATCCCACAAAGAGTGAAGTTGCCCGAAACCTCCCCTCACTCACAATGATTTATGTTCAATTTGTACAAATGGAGAAAATGAGATTTCAAATTTCAATGCCATTTCTGCAATGAGGTGATTAAAAGAGAGAGAGGTATTGCGTTCTACTGTATAGAATATTGATCCCAGTGCTATTTTCTTTAGCAATAACCATTAGCTCAGTATTATTTGCAAACCTCTAATGTGAACCTGGAGATGTAATTTACATTTGTGCTTTACTTATTTGCTTTAACAAAACAACACAAAAGCTTTGGGTCTTTCAATCTATCCTTATTGTCAATAAAATTAGCAGTTCATAAAAAAATTAATGTATATGCAAAACCATCACTCCCTTGTAAACTACACGGAGACTGTAAATGTTGTTCAGAACAAAAGGGAGATAAACTATTAAAAGCCTCTGGCCATTTAACAAATTGAATACCAAACGAATTAAGATAGAGTTCCCTTTTGTCCCCTCCTTTAATTTCCGGGCCCCTGGGAGCCCGCAAAAGTTTCAGAAGTACCAGGAGGTTTCCCCCAAGGAGCGCGGCGTTGACAGGGGGTGTCTGATGGGGACATAATGGGCACGGGGAAGCACATGCTTCTGCTCACAACCGGTGCCGCGGCTGTTGCCATCGCGGGAGTCGCCCACTGCAGCCTTTGCGGCAGGAAGCACAAAGCGCACACGCGTGCATGGGCACACACGTGCACACGCGTCCGGCATGCAAATGCTTCTGGGGAGGAGGCCAAGAAAGAAGAAGTGAGAAGAAAGAGCGTAATCGCGGAATAAAAGAGGACGGCGCTCACGCCGCTCGGGCGGCCGTTTGTCAGCCCCCAACCCTTGAATAAGACAAGGCAGTTCCTCCCCTCGTGCTGCTGCTCCCTGCAAAAACATCAGCTGCTTCTGCTGCCTGGCAGAGTTTAGAAGATGAGAACAAGGAAAGAAGAGGGAGAAAGGGGGGGAGGAAGAAAAAGCTAATGACCCATAATTGCCATGATAGTGGAATAGGGCCCAGGCAGCTGTTTTACATTCCCGGTATGTATAGTATGCAAATATCTACAAAGGGCCGACACAGTTTCTCTATTGTGGATCCTGAGGGTAACCAAATTAGCCTTTGGCAACCATGGTAATTGGGAGGTGCTGTTCCCATTAGGAGTCCTGCAAATTATGAAGAAAAATGGACCAAAGGCTTTGTCACAAATAATAATACCGAGAAGAAAAGAGCAGGCGGCCGTCTTTGCTTTGCTTTTCTTTCTTTTTTTTATTTCTACATTGTGTTGTTAATATCTCTCTGTTTAGTAATAAGAAAACAGTCCTCGGTGCCCTGCTGGACCCTCCTGGGCTTTCCATAGCAATATTAAGTTCTGGGGAATACTAAATATGGGACAGCAACATCAGTTGCGAATTCCCCAAGCAGAAGCCTCACGACCAGACATTGTATTCAGTGAGACAATGCTGCCTCTGCTCTACGCTGCTTTTAGCTGTGTGAATCAGAATTAGGAAGACAAAAAAAAACTCAGCTAGTACTCTTATTTGCATAGGACAAAATAGGACGCAGAGCGCCAGCTAAGTTTTTTCTCCCTAACTTTGATTCACACAGCGAAATACAGATTTGTTCTATGAATCACCCAACTTTGCTGCACAAGAGGCTACGTTTTCCACTAATGATTTGAATCTGTCTTTCACTCTTCCTACCTTCTTTGATCATCCCCTATTTCTCAATTCCAGCATGCAGAATACTGTTTAATTGTTATGATCTGCCAAAAAATTCCCAACTGCCAACTTTTTGAGTGGAGCTGTGACACCATAAGTCAATGGCAAAACCATTAAATGCTTTTGTCTTTAACTCCCCCCAAGAGGGGAGCTCGCCGTCTCCACGCGCTCTGCTGGTGGAGATCGCAGATGAGCTTGCAGCACCCAGCGACAGGGCAATGAGATCAGGCCGACGTGCACTGTCAGGTCCAGGTACCAGTCACAGTCCCGGGATCACGGCACACCCACCCCTGCAAAGCCCAAGGGTTTTGGAAAAGAAAAAAATAAAAAAATAAAAATCGCACTGACAATGAAAACAGGGAAATGAACTCATTTGCTTTTGTATTTCTTCCTGTAAGCTTGTGATTTCACCTCCTGAATAAGACAAAAAACAAACAAACAAAAAAATCACAAACAAAAAAAAACCCAAACAAACAAAAAAAAAATCCCCAAACCCACCAAAAAACCCCACATGACTTTCTTGGGTTCTTTTTGGTTCAGTACAAAAATTAAAGCAAGGTGCCATCACAAGGGCTGACCAGTGCAACCTACAAAAGCTTATCACTGCTGCTTCCCAAGTGCTAATTCTAAGCCAGACTCTTGTTTTAAATTTTATCTAGCTTTTTCCTAATATCAGGATTTAGGAGAGGACAGCAATTACAGAGAGAAAAGAATGAATTAAATTTCTGATTTACATCCAGAGCACAGAATAAACAGAAGCAGAGACGGGGGGGGGGGGGGGTGGGAAGTGTTTGACTGCAATGGAAAAAGTATAGAAGAAAAAAATAGATGGCGTAGGATGGCTGGTAAAGGAAGCCCTCCATGGTACAGCTGGCCTTCTATAGACTGACCAAAGCAATGAATTACTCTCGTTCCTAGATACTGATTCAAAGGACAAAACAAAGCATAAAGGTAAGTAAAACAACACTATTTTCAAGATTTATTTGAATTTTAGAAAATGGCCTTTCCTAGTGGAGAAGTTCACGCTGCACAGCGTGCAGACACGAGGACCACAAAGGTAGTGAGCGGGACCCTGATCTCACCCGAGGCTGTGAAGTGCCTTTGCCTGCCGTAAAACTGCACATTTCCCAGAATTAAACTTTTTTTTATTTTTTTAAAATGGAAATCTGAGTCGAGGCATGCACCTCTTCTAGTAAGAGCTGAGAATACTCCCCTCTTTTAAATAATAGTTTAGTTTTGATATACACAATAGAGTGTCCGTGGCCTAGAAGAAAATCCAACTCTCATAGTGCCCAAGCTTATCTCCTAACAGACCTTTATGCAAAATGCGACTACCAGCAGAGGAGGCTGAAACGCTCCCTACCCCAGAACAGCCCGTAGCATGGGTTTAGAGCAGTCTTCCAGGAGAAGGAAGGAAGGTACGGGCGCGGCGGGCGGGAGGAGGCAGCTCCAGGCAGGGCTCCAGCCTGCAGAGAGGGGGTATCGCCCCCAGCGCCTCTGCTCCCGGCTCTGGGCAAGAGGCAACATCTGCCCGCTCAGTGCGCGGGGCGATCCCGCGACACGCCGCGGAGACACGCGGGATCTGTTGGAATGCCAATAGGGAACATCTGTGTTGTGGACCCTGACCTGGCTCTTTGTGAAACTGATACTAATTTACTTGGCACTAACACAATTAATACACTTTTAATACCAAAAGCAATAATTGAGGCACCTTAAGAATTTTTCTGGCAGGAAATAAAGTGCCTAAGGGATTAACTGGTGATTTTAAAGACACATTTTAGATTGAATTAAGTACGTCTGTATAAATCTTACTTTAAGAATCCTTCATTTCTTTATATGCACCCAAACTGCCCTGAAGAGGCTTGCCCAATCTTGATCTCCACATTGCCCATTTTGGGTAGCTGTAAAAGCAATACTTAAGGACTTAGCCTTTGTACATAAAGCAGTCTAATACCGTGTCAACACGACACACAGAAACTTCCCAGATCATAGAGCGTTATCTCCTAGAATGGGAAGTTCAAAAATCCACCACAGGAAAAGTTCTCATTGCATCAGCATTAATTAACGTGCAGGGTTTTTCTGTTGGCTGGGGGACACCTTGTTGTGAGTAACACGCACAGCCTGGGTTTTTCTGCCCAGCTGCTCCAGGCTGGCAGTGTAAACAGTCACGTTAAAGTGCTGCAAATGCCAGGAGAGCATCCAGGGCTTTTAATAGAAGTAAGATTCAGAACAACTTCAGGAACCTACAGTCACTGCGATGGCTGTAAAGCCTGAATTGGCGAGTTCTATCAGATTTATAGGAAAAAATAATTATAAACCAAGTCTCACATAGAACAGTAGTGTTTTAATTTTTCATGCTTAGACTAACTCTTCATCTTAAAACCACTATAGCAAAAGTCTTAACCCCAGATCTTTATTTTTTCATGGTTTCCCCTCAGGGCCTCTTTAAATAGCGGCAGAAGAGTCACTTCCCCGTCAGAGCAGTTGGCACGCCTGCAAGTGTACTTAAAGTTTGCGTCTGATCAAGTTATGTGTATTGGATCTGAAACCAGTTAGTCAATTCTTTCAGGTCCCTAAGTGGCGATTTGTGGTAATGTCTACATCAATACTAACAGAGCGGTTTGCTAGCTGGTTTACGTAAAGCAAATGTCTGAAGGATGGAGGGGCTGCCTCCAAGGGTTCTCTCCGTTAATGGAGATGTGGCTGGAAAAAGAAACACGCAGATACAAAAGAAGTGCTGCTTTTAAAAGGGCCATCCTTCACAGAAACACGCAGCCCAGAGGAGCTGGCAGAGGGGCACTGCCCAGGCACACGCGCCCTGCGCCCAGCGCTCTTCTGGCCAGGCTTCTGCCGGGGAGCCTGCAGCTCTCTGCCGCCCAGCCTGACCTGGCCCCTCAGTCTCAGCACCAATACGACACAACTCTCTTGCATTCGTTCATTTTTTTTTTTTTCTTTTACGCAACAATCCTGGTCCTTCCCTTCTGCATTTTCTTACTCCTTGGGCTCCAAATGGGGGATACAGGCCACAAATTAGAAGAAACAAAAGGTCAAGAAAACAAAACAACCAACAAATCAACCAAAAAAACCCCACACTAGGGTAAAGTGTAACGAAAAATTAGAAAAAGGTAAGAGACGTTCTATGAAACACAATTACGATTAATGAAAAAAGCAGGCAGTGGCTGCTGGTGAACAACAGGCGCTGGCTCCAACTACAACTAACAGAGCACAACTATAAGCAATAAACAATACGGGATTAAACTTCTCCTTTCCAATACCAGCTTTTCTTTCTTTAATATTTTTGTTTTTAGTCCCAAATAGAACGTAAACTCCTCAGAGCAAGAATTATCCTTTTGTTTGTGTTTGTGAAGCGTGCCGCAGGACGGGCTGAGCTCAGTAAGGCCTCGGAGTGCCAGGGAATTGCAAACACACACCAGAGGCACGTTGCGGTCGGTGTGGAACTTCGCACGCGTAGTTTCTCTGTAAGGTCCCATGCATGCCCGTTGCGCCACGGAGGAAATATGACCCAGCCCCTGTCATACACCGCACCTCCTCCTCATACATGCTTTTCCTGATTTCTTTCTAAGATGAAACACCTTTGAGCAAAGATGAGCATTTGTCTATACGGAGCTCTGGGGGTTTTAGGACTGTATCAGAATTAGCAGCTTATAGAAATAACCTGGAGAAAAAAAATCATCCTGTGTTCCCTGGGACAAAAACCGCCAGGTTCGTTCTTACGGGGGCTGGACTGCGCAGGACACCCGTACACGTGCCGGGCTGCGCGACGCCGTTTCCTTACCCTTACAGCCCGCTCCACCGCGTTACAACACGCGCAGGCTGTAACTGAGGCCCCGGGAAGTCAATAGGAATTTTGGTCACTGACTTAACCGTTAGCCCTCACCAAATTCGGTACGCCGCCGTCTGCGAACCAGAATACGTGAATACATGAATACGCCTGTTCTCTGAATACTTTTGTGAACGTACGTGATATTTAGCTTCTGCTATCCAGCAAACAGAAGCTGCGTAGTAAAGGAGTCACACGAAAGCCCAACGTCTGCAGCCAGTGCCTACAGGCTTGTGCCCGGACGGGACCTCGCCAGCCTCTTCTCACCGGGTGGCAGAGCTGCCAAGCCCCTGCAGCAGGTATTCTTCAGAAAACGATGGAGTTCATTCCCATCGCTAGAGCGTGAAAACTGCCACAGGTTTAATGAACCAAAATGGAAAAGGCGGGGAATATCTACACCAATGTGGCATTCAGGAATGCATCACCTTCTGGCAAAGGACCACGAATGGCAGGGGCGCAAATGGAGGCAGAAGGGATTCATAAGTAAAGATGCAATTTGTAACTGATAAAACATTTTTTGAATACTGTTTCTCTAAGTACGCTGCGAGAATGTTTTCTTTCCTACATTTATCATCATTTGTTAATTGGTCATTTTGTAATTATTCATCACCATCTCTGCAAGCGTTTAGAACAAGACTTTTGGAAAATTCCCAAATATGATGCTACACGTCAGCTGAGGATTTGCAGACCGTCGGGCAGCAAGCACACGTCACTGATTTATGCAACTCCCGCAGGCTGTAAATGTTCAGGTACAGCGCTGCGCTCAAACAACAGACAAGCTGGAACAAGGGGTCTACGCTCACAGCCTCCATCCGCACACTGCCCAGAAAACAAAAGCACCGTTCCTCTAGATGTTCCATCCCGTTGTTGCTGACCTTATTATCTGTACAGCTGCCTACCTGTTGCTGCCCCCAGAGGAGAGCGTAGCGTGAACCTGCAATGCCCAAACTGCGCCAGCCCAGCCCCCTCCGATGGCCTTTCTGGGCTGCCTCTGCGTAGGAAGTACGTAAAGGAGGGAACAGACCGCAGATTGCACCACAGCTGAAAGACCCGAAGTTAACAAATACGACTGAGTAATTCACTGTACCAAATTCATGGTGAGGGATGAATGAGGTTTATACGTGGGTTGTGAACACACATACGTGCGTATGCTATGCCTGTGGGAGCGAGCAACGTCGACACCTGTACATGGCCGGGAATGGGATACAACAGAATGACAGATCTGTGCAGTCAGGGGGAAGCTGGGGGGAGGCGAGACCATCCCTGGTTTGTCACTGTCAGCCCCGCAGATGGCACGTGCGTGCCGTGATGAAGCGATACCCTGGTGGAACAGAGATGAGGAGAGTGGGGGAGAGGGGAGCAACCCATACGGGCGAGATGTATGTAGAAGCGTAAGCAAATAAGAGAGGAATCACAAGCTAAAATCACACACGTGGGCAATGCACACGAGCACGTGTTACAGCATGTAGTCTGTTAGTTTGATTTAGGACCACAATCCTCCCCTGTAAAAAATACGTCCGAGAACTGGAATGACAATCTTCATAAAAGTGGAGGTGCCACCACTGCGTCATTTGCCTCCAGCACAGCCAAGAATTTCAGAGATCATCAGTGATTTTGGAGATTATCCTGTTATCTGGGGTTATTATCCCAAATTTGCTAGACGCATAGAGAGGGAGTATCCCTCGGCACAGCCTCTCCTGGGGAAGGTCTGTTGCGTCCTGACCTTATCTGCAATGGTGAAGTGTCCACAAAGGGTGACTCGGCTTCTGTGCCTGATGCAGCACAGGCGAAAGACGGACTCCGTGGACTCGCTCCGTGCCCTCGGGCATGTCGCTGCTACTGCGCTCTGCTTCAAACAGAGTACAAAACCCACTAATTCCACACCAGCTATGCGCTGATTTACACTTTCTTAAGTCATTTAAATATACTGCCTGAAGTGTAAAATCTGTGAACTGTGAGCAAACTTCAACTTCGCAGAAATTGTTGCTATTTATTCTAATAAAGTGCTATATGCATACCAAGAGATGGCTTTGATAGAACAGATCCTATCTATCTCAGACAAAAATATGGAAGAAATGATCTCCCAAGGTCTCCCTCCACCCTGTTTTCCATGACTTCACAACCAAAACGAGCAGAGCACAAAGCCCATGGGCCAGCTCTCCTCCAGACCCATCGTTCCCAGCACTGCCATTGAGGGCACCCACCCCTTTGGGAGGTGCCGTGCACGGGCAGCTGGAGCACGCAAGCCCTCCTCTGCTCGAGCACTGCAACAAGCTCAGCTACTGCAAGTTTTCAAGCTGCTGCCAGTAATGAAGATGCTTTTTCAGACCCTTATTCATGCCATCTAAGACTTGATGATTTCAAACAAACAATAAAAAGCAGCAGAAGAAACCCCAAACTTGAGTTGCCAAACTGCAGCAAAGAAAACATTTCCATATCTATCAAATCTCTGCAACCTCTGTTCTGCCACGGAAGGCAAGGAGGGTTTTAGCGGCGTTGTTCAAGGGATTTTCAAACTACAATTTCATTTTCTCTTACTAACAGAGAGATCCTGCCCAACAATTGCAGGCAGAAGAATAAGTTATTTTGGGGGGGAAAGAAAGGCTACAACAATTATTTGTTTATTCAAATAATTTTCCTTAAATCGGAAGACAGATTTTTTCATTTGTCCACAAATTGAATTTTTAATTTTAAAGCTTCAGTATGGGTATCACACGAACATCGTAACCACCACCTTCCAATAAATTTCCCCTGTTGCTTTCAGACCTGATGAGGCCACGGATCCCCGACCCCCAGCCCTGCACCCACCCGGTGCAGAGCAAGCCCCGGGGGCCCGAGCGCCTCGCGGGCACGGGCGGGGAAAGTCTCCTCCAGAAACAGTTCGCTGACCTCCTTTCTTTCCAACCTCCCATGGATTTCAGCGGGACAGCAAGTCAGAGGTAGTAAGGCTAGACTATAAGGAAGGATGATGGAAGAGAAAGGGGAGAGAAGGAAAGAGATGTTTATTCAAGAGAAGGTAGTGAGAGTATTTGTTTATGGTAAATACATTTTAAAACTATCGGTAGTTTTTGCAGGCACTGTAACATGTAGTATGCATTATGTTTGTTATTGCTTTTGGGGTTAGCTTTTATTTTTATATTCATTTTTGTTGTTCTTTTTAGATCAAATAGCAAGTGATTGGCAGGAATCCTGTAAATCTGAAAGAATGCTCATTTATTTTCCACATTTTTCTCCTATATTTTCAGAGATTAGTGCACGTAATATTTTAATGCTATGGCATAAATATGAATGAGAGTGAGAGCTCTTACATTTATACACTTGTAGTGTATGTGATGGTGATATCCACGTGATCAGATACAAGGACGTGGTAAAATGCATTTAACGCGCAAGCTTGTTTAGGGTGCAAGGCTGGCAGGGCGAGCTTCACACCAGTGAGATTTAACAGCCAAGCCTATGTCATGGTGTCCGAGAGCTGAATTTTTGACCAGAAAAGAGAGAAAGCCTGTATTACCAACAGATGTGGTATTTTCTTTGATGTCCCTGAGAAATAACATTAAGATTGAGGAGTTTTTAGAATAAAAAAATATTAATTTGTTTTAGAGACATTTTAAAATAAAAAATTTCAAATTTTAATTTTTTATCTGAGTTGGATTTATGGCAGGTTATGTAGCAGATTTATGGGACAAAAAGCTACTTTATAAAACACTTTAAATATATATTAAGAGAAGAAAAATCATTGGAGTATAATATTCGAAATATGTGAAATCAAATCTAAAGACCCATCTCAATAATTACCTTCATGAAGACTATGCAGACGTATATTTCTGCGAGTGACACATACGCAGTTTAAAAAAAAGACAAAAGATGGAAGCAAAAGTGGGATATATAGGATATTCTGGAACAAAGGAAATAGGGATGCCGTTATTGCAAAAATTAATATATATCGATTCGATCAAGCCTAGAGTCCGTCATTATGACACACCAAACTAACTGAAAGACTCCCTGGGTGCAAGGCGGCCCTGCTGCCTCTCCCTGCCCAAGGGGGAATCCTCGCCAGCGCTGGAGTCAGACAGACCTCCAGGACACGCGGCCACGGAATGGAAAAGCTCTTTTAATCCTGAACCAAAGGAAGCATCTGCAAATATCGCGCTCCAAGCGCCTGGCTCTGAACACTTCCTAAGTTTTCTGGTTTGAATTCTTGAAAATGCCTGCAGTCTCAGGCGCAGACAAATGCGATTTTTACTGTTTGCTCCTGACTGCAATCCAAACGCACACATTTGTGAATACAAGTGATCAAACCCGTGTTAGCGTGCCTAGGCACTCCGTGTGCCCGGGGTACCCCCGAGCAGTGCCCGAGAGCCAGATTTCCCCGCTCCCCGGGGACGCCAGCCTTGCGGGTGCCGCACACCATCCTGCCTCCCCATTCCCCTTGCGGAAGGGTGTATCAGTGCTCCTAATTCAGGCCTTCCAGCCTTTCAAAAACACAGGCAGGATTTATTTCAAGAGATGAAATGACTGAAGGTTATCCTGAAGAGGAACAATAAAACATGCTATACACAAAAGTTAAAGGAAATGTGCTACCCAACAAAACAGTTTAGTACATGAGAGAGGACCGATCTTTTTTTTTTTTTTTTATGTATATAGGCAACTGAATAATTTGGGCCATTTCTCAGTGAAATTCTTGGGTTTTGCTACTGACAGGTTTACATCTGTTTACAGCAGCGTGCTTTTACCGTGGTCATGATACTGTGCTTAAAGAAAAGTGATGGGCATGCTTCAGAAATGGGAAGGCATTTAAAGTCCTCAGAGTAATTACTGCCTGGGACCAAATATTTTGACAAATCAGTGGCTCAGATCTGGGCTGATGGGATGAACTTCAGTTCCTTCAGAATTTTAGCCCTTCCAGCCATCACTCAACACCTGGGCAAGAACCGAGTCAAAACAAGGTGTCTGACATGCTTTGACAAACGGCAGCGAGCAAGATCAGAGCAGAAACCCTGTTGAGACCTTGACGGCCTCTCTCCGTCCTTCTGCCTGAAGAAACAGTGTTGGAGGCAACGAACAAACGCACAAACTCATTCTCCCAGATTTGGGAAAAGAAAAATTCACTCATTTAACCATTCTGTGGTCAAAATCATTCTGTCTCCTAAATACCTCATTAGAAAAGAGAAAAAAAACCCACAGAAGTACTCTTCAATTAAATTCAGGGATGGGTTAAAATGTAAACTGACAAACAAAAAAAAACAGGAAGAATTTTGGTTATGGAGATTTCAAGGGTCTCCTCCTCCTGCTGCCCTTTCCATCTCTGGAATAATGTCTCCCTAAGCCCCAATAACCTTCCTCTCTTCACCAGAGATGTGGACACTGGGGCAGCACCAGCCTGACCCGCACCAGGTTAGTCCCATTAGTCACAGGACAATTCAAAAAAGTCTTTGAACAAGAAAATGCCTTTTTTGGGTTTTTGGTTTTGTTTTTTTTTTTAGTATTATGACTAAGTCTGTCTGGGAGCATGTGCACAGGTGATCTCCTTCCCCAAAACCAACCCAAAAGGGAAGGTGTTTGTTGTGAAAGAAAGGCAGATATGATTTAAAAAAAAAAGATTTTAAAAAATCAAGCCAAAAGCAGAAAATTAAATAACTAAACAGGGGAACTGGGCCAAACAAAGACAAAACAATGCACTTAACCCACCTGGAGAGCAAAACAGGCCATCCAGCCCCGCCGGCCAATTGCCTGGGGTTTGCGGCGGGAGGAAAATCCGCTCGGGCGCATGTGGCTGGAGAGCATCTCTCGGCCGCGCCGGTGCCGCACCGAGCACTCCGAGTCTTCCCACGTCCCTGTCACGCGGTGGAGATTGGCTGCCGGAGCGCGGTGGGGAGGGGGGACGAACTAGTAGGTGGTGGGGGAGTCTGGCTGGCTGGGGAGGGTGGCTCTGATTTTTTTTTTTAGGCTACATACATCAAATGAACCAAACAAAAAAAAACCCCAGAACCCTCTGTTTATTCCTTTTGGGTCATATGAGGGAGCCACTGGCAAAGATAATAATATATGAAGCAAGAGAACGAGAGGCAGAAGGAGAGGGAGGGAGGGAAGGAAGGAGGAAGGGAGAGAGAAGCAAAAGGCTTTCTATTATTTGGGACACTGGTGATGCACACTGAGGCAGTTGGAAGATTAAATTAAGTATTATATCTGCTGACCCCATTGCCATGGTTACCGGACAGCGGAAAATATTAATCAAGCCAAGCCTTTTCAGCTGAACATACCAGAAAAAATGCTAAATATATATATGTACATCTTTGCCGCTCTGCCATGCTAATGTGGGGTGCCAGCAACCAAACCACCTGATATCATCAAGATAAACAAATTTAAAATATCCTTGCCGCACGAGAAGGCTGACGTCACCGTGGCGAGCGCAGCATGGGGAACGGGGGCTGCGGTGTGCTCACTCTCCCTTCAGCCAATTAAAAAAGGAATTTGAATAAGGAACGGTAACGTCTTGCTGCGTGCCTGAGCTGAGGGGGTATTTGGGGCTCTCCTTCATAAGGAGCCAAGCACCACCTCCCAGCCAGGGCAGCACCCTCCTAGGGCAGCAGAAGGGATGGGAAGCCCTGCAAGGGCGACTCGGACGAGGGGCCAGTCTGTCGTCCAGCGCGAGCCCCAGCAACGCCGGCCCACGGGCCGGCCACAGGCACAGAGCCGACCTCGCCGCGGAGCTGGGGCCCCACGTCCAGACCGCGCGCCTCCCGCAGGAAATTAAAACAATTCCCACCAACTTCGTCTTCACCTTCAAACTAGAATTAGTGCTCAGAGGCAACCTAGCTGAAGCCTTGATCCGTACGTCAGGAAGTGTTCTTTGTTTGTAAATTCTGTCTACGTGACCTGCAGGTCTCTGCCTCCCTGTGAGCGTGCTGCAGACCCTGCTTGCTGGGTACGTACACAACGCACTCGCACTAAGAGACAATATTCAGGTATCTAAGGTGATAGAGAGCAAACATTGCTGAGCTGGAAAGAAAACATGACCATATTATTACAGAGTGTATCACAATGCGTAATAAACACCCGAGTAAGTCTGCATCTGCAGCCCTCGTCCACCGCCGGTGCCCAGGTCTCATCCGGGATGGGTCTGAGACAGGAGATTTGCAAGGAGCCTCTCAAGCTTTCGGAAAGGGAGAAATGGAACCAACCAAAAACGTGTCAATAGTAATTAGAGTGCTGATATTAAACTTCAATCTTTTGTTTAACTCTCAGCTTAAACCCAGAAATGGGAACAACAACACAAATTAATCTGTCCCTTTCCACACAGTAAATCATTGGCATAACTGGAAAGGGAATCGAAACCCCTCATTCTCTGCTTTAACCACCTAGTACAAAGGAGACATCCATATGAAGAGAGTATTTTGTCGCAGTCAACATGTCCACTTTTGCTTTGTTGCCCGTTTTTGTCTTTATTTTACAGGTGAGTTTTATGCAGCTGCTGCTGCTGACTTCTGTAATTTTCCCTAAACTACTCAAAATACGCAGAATACCGAGGTAACAACTGCACATCCTTTGCTGTGATCTATCAATGTATTGAGGTGCTAGAGAAGAGATATTGGAACAAATTGAAAAATAAAGGACAATAAGTCACTAGACCCAGTGAAAAAGCCAGGCATTTTAAAGGAATCCGAGATGGAAGCAATGAATGCATTAATAAACATGCCTTACAGAGCAGTGTACGTGGTATCTCATAGACCAGCTGGAACGACAAAACGTTTGGGTAAGTCTGATGCAGCAGTACAAAACAGCTACTTAACGGGAAAATTGTGCATCTTGAATCCACCAGTGTTTTGGGGTATGTCAACAATTAAAAAAACAAAAAAAGGTGGTTTGATGAGTAGCATTTAATAAGCAACTGTTACAGCCTTGTTTGTCCCCCTTGGTACTGTATGTAAAAAAAAAAAAAAAAAAAAAAGAAGAAGAAAAGAAAAAGACAAAGATACTCCATCGAGTAAACAAAAGGCACACAAACCCATCCCAGTGACCCGCCACTGGGAGGACGGGGAAGCCCTGCCGCCAGCGCAGGGCAGGACGAGGAACCACACGCCTCTGGAGCAGCACGCACGAGGAATTCTGGACAGGAATCCCCACGCTCACTGCGGTTGCCCCAGTTCATACCGAGAAACGCGCTACGAACCTCCTGATACCCGCGTGCCGTTCAGCGCGGGCCCGGCTGAGCGCGGCGGGGAGCCAGAGCCCCGCGCGGCCGCCCTTCACGCGCAGGCACGCAGCCGTATGTAACCTCACACTAGCGTTCTCAAAAGACAGCAGATTGAGATCACGAATGCAAATACGCATATAAAATATTTTATAGATTATACAAAACAAATGTTCTGGTTCATTTACAGTTCTGTAAAAACAGAGCCAAATTTACTGAAGGCATAAACAAGTACATCTATTTCATTTTTAAAATGTTAATGAAGAATGAGATTGTTATTTGTTCTTGGTCTATTTTGTGATTTTAGCCAATAGTTCTAGTGATAATTATCAACTGTTTATATTCAGATAAAAGCAGTCCATATGGCAATAGCAGAACAATCTGATGTTTAGATCCTCAGCTACATGTTTTCTATAAATAATATGATTGAATAACTGTAACAAATTATTTCATCAGTCTAAAAGCAGATACCAATATATAACAACTAAGAAAGCCATTTACTCATTATCTGCAAATAATAAATACCTTCCCAAGTACATTTAACATTTAGGAAAATACAAAAATATGAAAACCACAGATATTAACCCATAAACGTTTACGTGAACTTATCTCAAAATTTACTTCTTAGTTTTCCATCAATGCACACCAAGTATCAGATGGGCTCTTATGATAATTACAGGACCTGCCTAATTTTGCATACATAAATGCTTACTGCTATTTGATACGTTTGTATCCGAATCTTACCTAAATATCACCCCTATTCAAACTGTCCTACCAATTTTGCAGATTCCAAACGTTACGAATACCCCTCCTGAAAGGGACTAGGATTCGGGACTTGGGGACCCTCCTCAGCCGCCTCAGTTTTGAAAATATTCGCAACCATCAAACTACCGCCATTCCCAACATTATGGCAACACCACACGCACCCGGAGAGAAGGCTTCAGCAAAGCCTTCCCGGGATTTTTGGTCTCGGTGCCCTTAATCAGGATCTCCAGGTTGCACAGCCCTCCTCCTCCTCACACAAAGGAACAACCCCAAGACCAAACCAGGACGGGGGCAGCGTGGGCAGCCACCCCTTCCCGGCGGGGAAAATGATTGCGGCACAATGGCCGGCATGGACAGCTTAGGGCAGCTGTGTCATATAAATTGTCAGCAATGACCATAAGCACTCAGAGAAACAATTTAATTCCTCACTCCCGCCATCATGGGCTGATATATTCTTTCAAGGTCATTACCCAAGGCTAGGAGGGTCGCATGATTAACGAGTGACACGTCCAATGAGGGCGGCTGTGCCTGAGCAGGCCTTATATTAATTAGACAGAAGTGCTGAAAAATAAACGATGCCTGGCAAGGAGGGGCCAAACTTGAACCTCGATGGCTGCTGCACCTCCCCAAACTCACCATTCTCCTCCTTCCCCTTAATAGTAAAGTGCTGCTTCGTTACAGAAATTCACAAGCAGGACACACAAAAGGTGCTTCTTTCCTGGTTTAAATGACTTGGGCTCTTGCTCCAAGTTTCCCTTGAGTCTTTGTTTTATGTTTTTCTTCCTCCTTGCCATAATTCATTGACTTATACCGCATGGAAGCACAAGAGACGACTATTCACAATTAATTGCGCATCTCAAGAGCAAATAAAAAAAAAGTCCCAAGGCTTACAGGCTTGTGCCAGGCACTTAGAGAGACCTGGAGCAAACACTAGACACACACCGGCCCATCGCTGAAACCTTCAGCAATTTAATCCTGCCAAAAAAAAAAAAAAAAAAGAATCCTTCATAACAGTTTTGCAAGTTTAATGTTTTCCTAAAAACTAAAAGCCCCTCTTCTGCCCTAGGTGCCAGGCAGGCATTCCCGACCACATCTCTTGCCTCTCCACAAAGAAAAACATTAAAAACCCCATCAGTGAAACTTAATTCATTTTCAGATACTTCCGTCAATCAGAGAGAAGACTCCTTGTGATCCACCAGCAGAATGGGCTATGGCCTTTAAATAGCAGAGAGAGCCAAAAAAAGCCCCAAACCCTGAAACTAGGGCTGCTGCTGCTAACAGTGCTAGAGACGAGATGCAGTTATCACAAAACACTTGTTCAGGTTATCAGCAGATTAAATCCACCCACTGCTCTTCGTCATTGCCTCTCTAAAAGGGTACAGAGGGAATAACCACGTATTGCGATTCTAGCAAAAGCTGGAAGCATCAATATGCACTTTTAGAGCATCCTGAACGGTGAGCACGTGTGCAACCGCGAGTTTGAGGCACGGGAACCAAATACAAATGAGAATCCCTTCAAACAATTCAGTTCAATGCTATTTTCTGCATCCATGATGTTCAGCATTACTAGCGACCTTCAGGTGAATACACCTGGGCACAGCTCAGCTAGAGCAACCCAAAAGCTTTCTTCCATCCCACGTCTCGGCGCCAGCGCGCTGCACGCAGCATCTTCTGGTGTGACCAGCGGTCGCACGGGGTGGCTCCGAGGAAACTGCAGAGATGGTTAAGTCCTGCCTAAACACACACCTTGAGCCTGAGCCAGCCTCCGAGGAAGCTGCAGAGATGGTTAAGTCCTGCCTGAGCACACGCCTCGAGCCTGGGCCCGCCACGCCTTTCAGGAATCCTCCCAGAAAGGGTTGAGGGGATTTTGTTTGTTTGTTTGTTTTTTGAGTAAAACACCACCTAGCCATGGAGAGACCCCAGATCTTCTCCACCCGCCTGCACCACCAAGCTCTTTTTGAATGCCATCTCTCCCTTAGCTCTGCTGTTGGATGCTTACGTCCCCTCCCAGCTGCAAGCACCAAAGTGCAGGAGAGCCCCCCGCCCCGCGTGGCTTGGGCTCTGGTGAAGGAGCATGCCATCCCGAATTCAAGAAGAATGTACTATAGTACTATGCAGCCTCGCATCTTGGCACTTATATGTTTTCTATAATAAAGGAAATAAAATCATTTTGAACATTTATCACATTTCTCCCAGGTTTTTATACATTCCATAAAGACAGACAAATATTATGCCATATTATAGATGGAGAAATAGCCGACTGAAGATTAACTGACTTGCAAGGATAAGCAAATAGCAAACAATGCTAACAACAATAAATTAAGGCCACACAGCTAACCAGCTATATAAACTTTATATTAAGAAATAAAGGCCCCTCTGACGGCTGCAGTGTGACCCAGCCACTCTACCATGATGCCCCTCCGAGGAAACGCTGTAAATAGTACAGCTACCCACACAGCCTGCAATCCTCCCAATACCATTTCTTCAGTTACCCGCCACATTTTATAATCCTGCTTATTCTCAGAGCAAACTAGATTAATTTCTGCCATTTTGCTTCCCTGGTGGTGTGTCCTGCCAGCTCCGTTCCCATCTACCATTTCACAGGGTTTCATTGCTCCCCAACCATGCACTTGTACTGGTGCATGTTTACAGTGCTGCTGCCTCTACCTCTCTTGTTTGTGAGCAATAACTGGGCTCCCGAGGACCTGCAAGAAGGTCAGACTTTCTAAAGCAGTAATCCCCCCTCTGATTAATGCACCCGTGACACACAGCACTGTGCACACTGGTCTCGATTGGTCTGGGGATATCAAGCCTGCTGTGCCATGCTGAACTGATTTGATGCTATTAAACCAAGAGAGATGCACTGTCAGCAAAGATGCAACTCAGGACTATCTATGCTTATTATTTGGAGAAAATGTCTTTGGACACCACCTCAATCTCAGATTTCCCCACAAAAACCTGGAAATCGCTCTGCTCACTCAAGACTACAACACATTAGACTATGCTTGGTTTATCTGTTCAAACAGAAAGTGGAACAACTGCTTAATTTTCACCGCATTCAGGTGCTGCTAACAGGCCTGTCTGGTGTTTGTGAGTTAGTATAAAAGCACTTCCAATGAAGACAATGTACTCAGGATCTGCCTGAGCAAGAAGGACCTGATTTTCCAAGATTCTCACCACTCACGGCTTCAAATGACCTAAATGAAGCCACCTCAACAGTTTTGCAAAATTACCTTCAAGTGTTCTTGGTATTCAACTGTTTGTTCAGCCCACAACACCACGATGCCTTCCAGCCGCTCAGGTGCAGTACTAGAATCCACAACAACCCCTGTATTTTACCTTACAATGTTAACTAGACTGTATCTTCTTCTCAGTCACAGCCAAATTTTTGGTGATGCAAACCACTCATCTACCTTAGGGCAGAGCTTGGGACCGCGGAGAGCACACGGCCGAAGTGGCCCACACGCTGTTAGGAGCCCCCGTCTCTCTGACGCCCACCTACGCCCTCCAGCCCGGAGCGGCTGCCCCACGACACGTCGGGTAACACCTTCACCCAGCAGCCTACTCACCCGGCTCCCGAGGCAGAGGCACCCCTCTGGCTCCGCTCCTCGTGCCGGAAGGTTCTGGGAGCCGAGCTGGAAGCCCTGCCTGCTGTGGGAGAGCAGCCAGCCCTCACAGCTGCAGGCACAGGTGAGCGTACTCTGCACTAATCACTGCCAATTAGCAATCCTTATTAACCTGCTGTCATTTGACTTGCTAATTTTTTCAGAACCCCCATTTTCTACTTTCAATACACTATGTCAAAAAGTAATCATAAAGAAGAGGAAAAGTTAAACCCGAGCAGCAGCGTTTTAGGGTGTCACTGCCATAATTACACTCATTGGCTTTCCTTTACTCTCACTGCACAGACTGAAAAGGACAGCAGAAAAAAAGCAAAGCTCTTTGCCCTAACTGCAAACTTCTTGTCCGTTACCTGCTGCTTATAATCTACCATCAAGGGTTCCAAGACAATTTTAAAATTCCCCTCGAATGTCTGTTGGACACTTAAACAAAAAAGCACCAAAAACTGTAAGAAGGAATTTAGCCAAACAGCCGAATGCTGGTGACTGGGATGTTAATTAGACTCAGAAATAATTTATTTTTGAATCCAAACCAAAGTTTCAACTTATTTTCTAGCAACATCATTCAGGCTGATTTTCATCTTCCTTCTGAAAAAAACATTAATAAGAAATTTAAAAATTTATCACAAAAGGAAGGTTTGTCGGAAGCGGGGAGTAGGTTACAACAGCCCTAGTAGTATCTTCTCACCAACAAAGAATTCTGCGCCATCATTACGCTTATATTCTTCCATGCTAATTCCCCTCACTGATACGAGCCCAGGCTGCTTGCAGGCTAGAGGGAATATTTTCCAGGTTGCCTCATCATAATACTCGCGCTGTCAATCCATACGCAACACAGTTAAGTGAGAGCCTCTCTAGCTTCCCAGAGCACCTGTAAAAATCAAACCAAATTCACCCTGGGCCCAGACCAGCTACCCCAGCCACGGCAGGATTGTACAGCACACCACCAGCCTCTGCGAACGGGCTATGCGTTCAAAAGCAGGCAAACAGGCACATGATGTTAGGGAGACACAGGACATTGGAGGACGCGGGAGGGTGAGCAGGAGCTCGGTTTTAGGGCACCTCTGAAACAAGAGGAGGAACAAAGGCGAAAACCAGCCAATATTATCGTAAGCGAACATCACTGAGACAGTGTAATACCAGGAGAGAAAAACACGTACGTAGGCATGTACGCAGGGGCCGGCGGGGAGGGAAATATGCCCAAAGAGCTAAATGTGAGTACTTATGGCAAGCCTGCGTAACAGTAAAGAAGCGTGCACCCATCTTCAGCAATGTGTACGTTGTCACCACCCGTACCTGGGTATGCACGGACAGGTCTCAGGTAAAAGGTCATTTTAACTATCAACAATTACTACTATATAGTGATAAGTAAATAAAATGTATAACCTATCATGCATAATAATTACATAGACTATATATCAGGAATAAATAACAACTATCGATAAGCCCATTTTATGACAAAACTAAAAACTGTGAACGTTTCCCACTCTCCCCCTCCTCCCGCGGCCTCTGGCACTGCGCTCCTGATCATCACCTAAGGCAAACGCTCTCTCTCCCTTTCCCTCTCTGTTTCTTTAAAACTCTAAACCACAAGGCAGCACGCGAGCAACGCCATAGGTCACGATATCAAAAGCGGGAGCTTTTGCAGGTGTCCTCGATAACACAGGCAATAAAAGGCGGCAGCGGCAGAAGCAGAATCACTGACCTTGTTTGATGCTGCACAGTAAAGGGAGACACAGGCGCTGCCGCGAGGAGCGAGATGCACCATGTAAACAGGCTGGGCTTTTCTGCTTTCTTACACAAAATCTTTAGGAAGTCACTTCAGCAGTTAATACACGCAAAAAAATGGTGTGGCTACTAACGACACGAAACTCGGCCAAGCAAGATACTTCTTAGCAAGACTGACGATCGCCAAGCCCCGCTCGTGACCCGTCTTCCTCCGTGAAAGCGGAGCACGTGCTGCGCAAAGGGCGCACAAAGCCCAGCCCTTCGCCACGGAGCCCGGGCGGCCCTGGCTGGTTTTGTGAGCGCAGGAGGCTGCGCGTCCCCAGGGCACAGCTCCAGCACCTGGGCACAGCTCCCGCCCGGCAGCTGCCCCGCGCGGAGGTGTGTGCGCACGCAGAAGCACACGCACGCTCTCCGCGCGGCAACCGAGATCCCTTTGCGCACGCGAACGCCAGCCAAACTACACACTACCCACAGGGCAGCCCTTACTGACTCAATGGGTAACCGCGATTTTGGCAGGTACGAAGGCACGCTCCAGCCCTTCATGATGGTGTTTTTCTCTTCCCTGAGAGTGACCACTAGGAATTTTCCTTTTAAAATTCTTGGTATCTTCTTTAAATAATTTTGTTTTACGCAGAAACATGAAAACTTTTCCATCATCTCATTCTCCAGTCCTGTGTCTCTATGGTTACTGTCCCTGTGAAAATGTATATCATGTATGAATGCTACATTAGCCGTAAACCCCTTTTATGATATGGGCTTCCATTACTTCGAGCTGGTAATACTGTTTGATACTTCTCTATTCTGAAATTACGGCATTTTTGGCCCTTCCTAGGAAGACTCCTCTTCATGTCCATAAATTGCACCGCCCTAGTGGGAAATCTAGTGGGAAGAACTGGGGTTAAATCCCATTTGGTTTAGGTAGGCGCGTGTGTGAATAACGAGGGGGTAGGGAAGAGGCTTCTGCCGCAGGGATCGGCCTCCCGCAGCTGGACAGACCTCTGGTAACCACAGGACGGGTGTCCTTTTACTCATGGCAGGCTGTTGGGCGACGTCTGGGTGACTCACCTTGCCTCTTGTTCTTTCTCCTAATCAAAGACTTTCATCATTGCTTTATTTTCTGGGACAATTTCTACCATCCTCAGGGAGGCCACATTTCCAAGGATACTTAATTTTTCCCTCTCTGCCACCCTGTGAAGCCGCAACACAAGCTCTCCTGTGTTAGCACTGCCTCTGTCCTGCTGAAAGATCGCTGTCAGATCTAGTCCTATTCTTTTATAATTTCTCTCCTCAAACACCGAGCTCAGCTCGGATCTAGAATGAGCTATGGTGAAGGCAGAGCAGTTTGTGCTATTTTAAAGATCTACATCTACTAAGTAACATGTGTACTACGCGTGGGTGCACATACGTGATGCACAGATGTGATGCAGAGACCACACGCTCGCTGTACAGTCGCGGCACACGCTGCAAACAGGCAGAGCTCACACGTGCGGAGCAATTCCACGCACACGCATGATATTTCTGTATCTGAATGCATCAGAACTGGTTTGGATTAATTTATCAGGAGCCTGTATACTGAAGATCTGCAGGTGCATTCTCTGCAAACCTCTGCAAGGAAAGGTGGGATCGCCGTTTGAATGGTGCCTTTTCGGCATCAGCATCATCACAAGCAATATTCTCTGGCGTGACATGGAGCAAAGGCCAACATGAATTACAGCTGCCAGAAAAGCAAGATTCCTCCCCTCCTGTTCCAGTCCTTCCCTCCCAGTAACATCCAGTTCCTGTACATTTAGGAAGGCTGGAAACATCACAGTTCATGTGAAAAGCTGATTCTCATGCTATTTTTAATGTATCCCCTGTGTATTAGAGGAGTATTTACGTTACATCTATTTAAGTGCGTGTGAGTTTATGTGTTAATGCCTGCTCACATACAGGATAAAAAATACACAGCACAGTTAGTCAAATACATGTAAATACAGACAGACTCCTATTTATTTGGCAGACCACACAAAGGCTAAGAAATGAAAAATGCACTCACGCCCTCTGACACCCTGGCCGAGTGTATGCACGAGAGCTCTCGTGGTAGGGACTGAAGACTGGCTTCTGGCTCCCTCTCTCTCCCTCTCCCTTTTCTGTTAAGAAGATACTTTGAGCGCAGGGATTGCTCACAATCTGGCTGTGTGATCCACATGCAGGACTTGTAATATGCCTGCTATTTCCCTCTCTCTCCCTCTCCCCCTGCTCCAAACCTCCCCCAGCCCCAGCCCTCTTGTTCTCATGTTCAGTGGTTATTTTAGCTTAATGTGGTGACATCACGGCTCTCTTCGTGAGATAAAGCCCTCGCCGTGAATACAGAACACGGCTCCACTGATCACTTCCCAGTGATGGGATGTAGCGAGGTCTGATATTTAGTGCTCATCGCCACAGCAGAAGATGCTGTGTTCTGGTGCAGCTCAGTGCAGGTTGCGCTGTGGGTTTGCACAGCCCTGCTGCAGCGCGGGCTGACGGCGCAGTGTCTTACTGCGTATGCTGGGAGCGAGACTTGGGAGAGGCACGTTCAGTAAGTTCACTCATTTTTGAACAGCAGAGAATGGCTAGACACCCGTCTGTTGCTATCGCTTGAATTTGGTGAGGTTTGTACGCAAAGACTGGAAGGAGACGGGTCTTAGCTGAGGAGAGAGATGGAGCGCTGGAAGACATCTCATTTTTCAGCATCATAGAGTAGCCACCCCCCCGTGTTAAAATGAAAATACGATGTGCGTTTTTAAAGTTGCCCAAGAACCCCTCTACAACTTTTCATTTATCTGTAATTCCTCCACCCTTTTATATCAGATTTGCAATAGCCTCCACAGTTTTCATGATTTTGTTCTGTGTTCTTCTAAAATGGGAAACAAAGAAATAGCACATGATATTACAAAAAGTTAACAGTGGACCAGATAAGAAATGCAGGAGGAGAAAATAATGCAGTCAAATAAGCTTTCCATTATTAACAACTGTGCCCTGAGGTCTACGGGCATAGTCCCAAAACCTAAATTATCTTAAATCATGAGGTTACCAATAAAGACAGCTTGGGACAGCAGAAGGGGTCTGTGATTTCAAGGGGTTTGCAGACCACATCTATATGATTAACATTTCTGTGCTAAGGTTTATTACTTCATTATAATATTTTCCATCATAAATGAATAGCTAAAACACCTGGCTATTAAATATAAACCTATCCCTCAGGATGATCAGATTATCACTTGAATTTAAAATCTTTCTGAATTTTTAATAATGCGTAACAAATAAGATTATTTATGCACTTCCTTGGCTCCGCTTGCAGGGCCCACGATTACGCACAGCCTCCTCTCCTGCAACGCGAGGTCTGGAGGAGGGTACGCTGCCTGCTCCCCCCCGCTCTTTCTCCTCCCGGCTCTGCCCGTGATCTCGGCGGGTTTGCGCGGAGGGGACGAGGGACCCTCCTCGGCAGCCCAGGCCCCGGCCGCTCCGTTTCGCAGCGCGGGTAATTAGCACCGCGTGGGAGTCGTCAGCCGCCGCCGCCGCGCGGAGGAAGCAGCTGAGGAATCAGGGGCTGGCTGATGGGAAAGTCAAGTGGAGGCCTGGCTGTCTGAAACCTCTTCAATAGATCTGTAGTCTGGACTTGAACCCTGCCCTCTCACCTCGGGGTCCCATATTTCTTCCCCCCGCCCCCCCGCGCTCCCTCCCGCGCCTCCACCGGCGGCGACGTGCTGGCTGGCGGCGAAGGGCCGGCAGTGACCCCCGTCCACCGCCGGCGAGGGGCGGGGGGGAGAGCCGTGAGGGAGAGGCGAGAGGGGGGAGAAGGGTCCCCCACTTCCTCACAGGTAATTAAAGGGACTGTTTTCAAGGTTGCATGAGCAAAAGACAATTCGGCCTAATGAAGCATCGATCGGCCGGCACCAGGGTAGACAGGAGCTGACATTCACTCAGAGGTACCTCCAGCCAATGTAAAACACCGCACCGGGAATCATCCTCCCTCTTCGTCATTGCCTGTGACCTGCCTTGGGAAAGCCGGAGTTTGCTTTAAATGGATATTCGTGCCGTAATTACGCAAACTTGTATGCTGAGCGGTGCAAAAATATTAATTAGAGGGGCAAATTATTTTTGTGGTGGGGTTTCTTTTTGTTTGTTTTCCTTTCTTGGGCAAAACGTTCTTCGTCGTTCACATTATAACCCCGCCAATCAGCGCTGACAGTGCCGAATGCATGAGGTCAGTTATGGAGATGCAGGAAATTACCGGGGATTGGCAGGGACGTTTTTGTCAATTTGTAAGCAAAACTCTGCGTTATTGCCAGGTTTTCATCTTTTCATCACTGTCAGCCTGTGCCGGCACAAGATACTTAAAAGCAAAATCGTCTCAGAGACTGCTGGAAAATTAACAGGGGAAGATTAAAAATATATTAAAGATATTTTTGTGTAAAATAGAAATAGGAAACAGGTACTTACATAAAAAAAATTAAGCCAATTAAGCCCCCTGGAAGTGCTGACATATAAAGCTCGCCGCTTACCCTAACCAGGCATCTGCTCTCTCGCTCGGAAGCCGAGCAGCTCGACAGCACCGCGCTCCCGGGGCTCCCAAACCTGCCCTCGCCTCACCCAGCCCCTTTCTTCTGTCCCAAATGTTTGCATTTGCAGGACGTCTGAATGGTAATAAAAGGGCCAGGAAATGATAGTTGTGCCAAGTAAATTGGGGTGAATGCTGGGGGAGGGGAGCGCGGATCGATTGTGAAACAACTTGCGCATTATCTGGGAAGGATTTGCTCGCGGTCCTGCGCTGCTCCGTGTTACGAGAGGCCCCGCGCTCAACAATAGCGTGTCCCCTCGGAGCAGGAAACACAAAGGGAATTTGCTCTGATTCAATCCACACAGTGAGGCCCCTCTGGGGCTAAAGAGGGTCACTTTTACCCTGGCTAAAAATAAAGAAAAAAGATTTTTTTTCCCCTCTAACACACACACACACGCATGCACGCACACACACGATCCAGTTGGAGAAAGCAGCCCGCCTCCACTCGACGAGATGCTTAAAAATCACGAGCCTTCTCTCTCATTTTTCCATTCAGACTTCAGAATTTATCAGAATTTACTTGAAAAAAATTTAAATAAGTAGAATGTGATCAAAGAACGGCAAAACGGCCTCTTCCTTTTATTCCATTTACTTGTATAACAAGTGCCTTTACTAGGGGACTGCCGCAACGCTGGCCCCGAATAACAAAGGAGGTGACACTGCTAGGGCACAGAGCAGTAAACTGAATTTTAAAAGACACGCGAGAGCCTAGATATCAGGGTTCTGCTGCATTCAGATATATTTGTTTTCTAATACTTTGCCTTTTTTGTTCAAAACAGCAGTTAGCGTTCTGCTTCTAATCCCAAATTCTTTCATCGAGAACAGGTCAGTGAAGAAAGGCAGTAATTGTGTGCAACACCTGCTGAAATTAAAAAAAAAAAAAAAAGTTTTTCCTAAAAATCGCTAAAATGTAGCCCAGCAGATTCTATCTGCATTAATTTGGCTGAACAACAAGATATTGCTGGGGACAAACTCTGCATAAAGCGGTCCCGAGTTCCCAGAATTGGCACAGCTCAGCCTAAACAATGGCTGCTTCCTATTCACCTTAACCCAGCTTTTCAAAAGAACATCCCCAGAAACACAAAGCATCAGCGGGAAATGGCAATTTTATGAATCCTAATCAATCAAAGGGCTTATTAACTCAATGTGAAGCCAGATTAAAATCTTTAATTATAAATCGTGCTAAAAGGAAAAACAAAATGTACTTATGGTACATTGAAAATTCCGGATATTAACATAGTTGCCATTATCTCTCTCAATATTAAATTTCCCCTCCCTGCCCTGCAACATGCTCACCTTTTTCTGTTCCTGAAGAACAGAACTGTAGAGCAAACTCATTTTTCTCCTTCCCAGGCTTATTAAAATGTATTCTTTCTCCCCGCACACGCGGGCGTGCAGGGAGCGGGGTGGGCGGTGGGGTGCGGACAGCCCCCTTCCAGCCGCGCAGGCGGAGGCGAGAGGGAGCGGTTGTTTATTAAGTGGGCCGAGTCCGAGTTACAGATTGTTTTTTTTGGGCCACAATCAAATGTGAAGCATTTCTGCTAATGAAAACGGCATGCATGTCTGTGCAGGCGCGGGTGATTGGCAGGGCTGCAGATTGCTAGCCACAGGAAGGGCCCTCGCTGCAGCGCCGGTGCGAGAGGGGCTATGGGTGCTTTTTTATCAGGCAGACATTTGGGAAATGACCACGGCAAATGTAATCACAGTTGGACGGGAGGGTGGGGGCGGGGGTGAGGGAGAGCGGAGAATGAGATTCGCATGTTTTATTTATTTGTTCAAAGTCACGGTCATCCCATTGTGTGTCCCTCTCCGTGCCTGTCATCTCCGGCCCCCCCAGCCCCATTGTCGCACCCGAGGCAGAACGCGGCTCGGGCTGATCATAAAACGCACCGAACTTCTCCAGAGCACAGCGTTTGGCCAAAAAAGGGCTTATTTTCTGTTTGGAATATTAGCATTGTCAAAACAGGCTCTGACTCTGCCGTTGAGAGAGACGTTTCCTGCGCAGTCGCTGCGCTGCCTCTTTAGCAGGTTATTCGCCCCCCGTCCCTGGCCTCGCACGCCTTCCCCTCCGTGGTATATTGCCTTTGCATCTGAAATTAAAGATCTTTTTTTTTTTTGCACAAAATTAATGTTTCAAAGGAGAGTGAAATTTCCTTCGAAAGAAGATAACTACAGGACTCGCTCAGATTGTGATTCTAGGTCGCTTCATTTTTTATACAGAATTCCTATTTTCCTTTTTACTCCTTTTCTCTTAATGCATTGCTTCCCTGGAATTTATTTCTTCGGCGCTCCCAAAATGAAGAGCACCTTTTCTGAATTGGAATTTTTCAGATTTGCTGTCGGTTTTGCGACCGCAATTGAAACCTTGAAACGTGTTTCCCTTCTGTAAAACTTAAGGAAAACACAGCTGGGTAATTTGAAATATAGTTTTGATTTTTAAAAACGTGAACGTAATTTTATATTCTACAAATGACCGGTTGGCTCCAAAATGCTCGCGAAAGCGAATTTCACACCTTAGAGAAGGGAATCACCTTCTCTGCTCTCTAATTGCCGCCTGACAGTTCTGCCCTCTGCCCCGCGCTTCCGCTGCTGCCCGCAGACACCGAGGTTCCCTGCCCGGCTATTTTCAAACCCGCTCTGGAGCGGGCAGGGCCGTGCCTGCCGGTGCCCACCGAGGTCCTCGCCTTCCTTGGGCAGGGGAAATAACTCGTAATGCTGCTTTTCGAAATACGACCACCACCTGCCTGCAAATCGTGCCCAGCAACACATAAATGGAAGAGCTTGTGAACGCGGAGAAGAGCATTTATATTAAAAACAGAGTGGATCTGGTACCGAATCTCTCTGTGCTGAATGTGCATTTCCCAGATTTGGGGGTTCCCCCACAAATACACCCTTGCACATACACTTTGCCTATCTGCCCTTGAACTGAATATTCATGCTCTCTACCGCGCACACAGAATACAGAGTACCAGATTATTTTTTGCAGATAAATACTACCTGTGCTTCTCGGCTGAAAACACGAACGCACAAACAGTTCTGGAACCCCTCCAGAACCTCAAATGCCGCGTAACAGCGATAGCCCTTTGAAGACGATCGTTAGCCCTAATAAACAGGATACTGGAGGCACGGATCTCGTCCTCTTCAGCTCCTGCGACTGCCTTTCAGTAAATTCAGAAAAGATCCTTTGTGCCTAACTCGGTTTTCATTTCATTGCTTTTAAATTTGTTAAGCTTGACTTTTGACACTTCAGAGGCTTAGCCTTTTTTAAGTACGATAATATAATAAATATTTGTGTTGCCAAAGAAAAAGTGAATCTGTTGTTAGTGTTATATAAAGCAGGATATCTTTTTCATTCGTTTGTTATAAATAATTCACACAACTATGTGCATTTTATAAACATAATCTTTAGGAAAATGATACTATCAAACATTTTCAAGACAACACTCAGAAACATATACATATGCACAAAGTATTTACTACAGTGTATTTGCAACTGTAAACAAAAAAATTGTTAATGAAAGCAGAAAAATAACAATATTTTATGTAAATAATTACATTAATGCAAAGTGTTTTCAGACTTATTTATACAAATTAGTCATCTGAATGACAAAAAGCTTTGGCAAATTACAAACACCCATCCAAAAATCATATTATTTGGCTCATTTTCCCTTGCAATTCCCATCTTTAGCTTGCCGTGGAAAAAGACGACAGATTCAGAAACTCCCCTGCTATCTGTCAATACAGTAGGAGCAAGCCCAGTCAAATGCATTTTTCTTTACTTATATGGTAAAAAGTGTTTTCATGTTTTTTCTATAAAATATTTGAAGAAATTGATATTTTGAAAAGTTTAAAAATTAAACAAGATAAAACTATTTTAATCCAAAATTATTTTCCCTAAAATATTCGTGTTCAGCAAGTTTGGTTTGATTAGGAAAAAAAAAATAAATCATATTTTCAAGTAACAATTTAATATGCAGAAAACATCTTCTTTTCCAACAGAAAACACTTTGAAATCATTCGGCAAAGAAACGCTATATTTAAGATGAACACGAAGAACACTGTGCAGGAGCTAGCTAAAGCTCCACTTGTGCATTTTTTGTACTTTTCACTATTGATCTCATTTTAGGATGTTAAGTATTCCTATTTTGTTACTGCTAATGAAATGAGATTTTCTTGCATTGCTAGAAATTACAATTTGGAAAAACTTGACGTTATTTATAAATTCAACCCCCAAATTTCAAACAAACTATTTTTACTATTGTAAATGTTCTTTGAAACGTTGGGACTTCCTTGCCGTTCAGCTTCGCAGCCCCGCAGCGCGCGAATGCCATTATTCCAGGAACACAAAACCCCATTTATATTAACAGATGCTTCCACACGCAGTAGCGTGGCCGGAGATGAAAAGGTGCCGCCGCGTGAGTAGTTCCGAATCATTTAATCTGGATTAATCTCGCTCTGCGTCTGCCCCATAAACCTGACTTTTGGGGAGCGCAGGAGGCAAGGAGCGGCATCCCAGGGCTCTGCAGATGCCCAATTAGACTCGTCTCCGGGCCCCGGTTCAGCCTCAGTCTCTCTGTTGGGGCAAAACCATTTATCTTTCTCATTCCCAGGGCAGCAGGCAGGAGGGGCTGGGGGAGGCCCTCGTTTCGCCTGTTGTCAGCGGGCATTGATCAGCCCTTCCTGGCTGGTGGCGGAGGTGAGGGCAGCTCCCCCAGGAGCCCTTCGGGGCCGGGCCATGTCAGGGGAAGCTGTATTGAGTCATGATCCGAATGACTGCTCATTGAGGGAAACGGGTATTGGCGTCCCCATCAGCCGGAGACACCCTGGGTAACGCTTAAACAAGTCCACTCTGTTAATGTCAGGTCACCGGGGACACGTTTAGCCTCTCTGCTGACCATTAGACCCTTTGATGGAGTGGACAATAAACTTGACAGGACAGGCCGGACAGCGCTCCCGAGCGCGCCCGTGCTGACAGCGCGCCACGGCCTGCCCGCAGCCTGCCCACGCGGGCAGCTCTCCTCGGGCCGGGGCGGGCAGCTGCCCGCACCCGCAGCGGGCGAGAGGGGAACCCGGGGCCGCCCCAGCCGCCATCAGGGGAAGAGCGGCAGCGGGAACGTTTCCCCAGAGCACCGCAGCCAGCGACCCAAGCCCAGCCCGGCACAGGGAACTTCTGGCGTTTGCAGGTTTTGCTTTAATTTCTTTCCTCCAAGGGTCTTTTCTACCAGCTGGACATTTGGGAACCCGTTTCCTAACCTCCTCCTCGGAGAAAAAAATTGTTATTGCTCTAGGAAGAAGGGAATTTATGTAATCAACTACACTTTGGTTACGACACTTTGAAGGCAGTTTCTAAGAGTGGTTTATTTCATGCCACGTTCTTAAAAAAGAAAACAATCAAAAAGGGAAAATAGTAAAATCAACTGCCCTCCTCCATCCAGAGAACAATTCTTGGGGGAAAAAACCCAAGTTTCAAAGTATCGATTCTGTATTCATCAACCAAAAATAAAAAATTAATAGGAAATTCAACCTTAGCTGTTTTCAGAGAAAGTGTCGATAATTACATTTATATTATTTAAAGAAATTATATTTAAATTTTTTGTTACATATGAGTTTACTAGTATTTACTTTCTTAAGTTTCTGCCAGTAAAAAGGGCTTTGGGTTTGACAGGACAAATTTTCCAGCATTTGGAAGCTTTTATCCCAATTTTAACACCTTATCTCTTTTCCTCTAGAGAATTAACTGATATTGCATTAAACCAGAAAATGATATAGAATTTTAAACAGTCCGCACAACTGGAAAACTGACAGGTCATTAAAAAGCTCTACTGGAAAGAAACTTCCTCCTAAAAATTTAGGGGGTTATATATAATATATAAGCATATATATATTTACACATATACATATGCTCATATACACAGCAATTTTACAATAGCTAAATAATTTGTCCAAAATTAATTTAAAATAAAACCTATCTTTTACTATTAAGTACTTGATCAATAAAAAACATTAAAACCACTGAGATTTTCTCTTAACCTAACAGTCAACAAAAAGCAACACAGCTAAAGAATATGTAAGTGTAATCCAGATTATTCAGATATGATTTGTATTTTCAGTCAAGCCTTAAAAGCTTTTAACAAAAGAAACATTATTTTTGTCACTAATGCATTTTCTAATCTGTATAACTTTCTCAAATTTAAAGATATGTTTGAAAAGCCATTTAAAAAGACACACCAGTTTTGTGACACATTTCTTGCTAACTTAGGTACTGTTGCATGCCCATGAACCCACGCCAGAAGGATTTTTCCTGCCCCCCCATGTGACGGTATTTGCTGAATGATTTCTGCGGGTGCTCAGACTGAGCCTGTCTCACACCTACAGTCTGAAAGCTGCCCTCTTCGGAACGCAGGCGACAATATTTCGTGATTTTTTTTTCCTTATTTTTAATTACGATTAAAATAATACATAAAATGAAGGAGAATGCCAACTATTCTTTTTCCCTGTAGGACCTGCTACTTTAAGATAATAGAAATTGCCCGGTATTCTCCAGGAGTGCATGCTCTCAGGCCACGAGGGCACACAGACTCTAGATAAGTAATAATTTAGTATATCAGAAGGTGAAAGGAAAAAGCAGAGTAAAAAACAAAACAAAACAAAGTCCTATTTTTGCAGAAAGCCTTCTCCACCAATTAAATGTAAGGGCTCTTGTTTATCATGGCTGGAACGCCGTGTCGTTCCCTGGGCCTGCGGACGCAGAATCCCAGTGTCAAAGGGGAGCCGGCATCATCGCTCGCAGCCTCACCTATAGCTCCTCTTTGTGCTCTGCTTCTCTCACATCTCTCCCCTCTGCATTTCCATTTCAAGCGACGGCACAGGGATAGCAGCACAGATCAATTTCAACATCGAATACTTAGGAATACAAGGTATGTATATTTTATATAAATATTTTCATTTAGTAGGAGCAGAACACTGCCTCTCTAAATGAGAAACACAAAAGCTCCTCGATACCTGACAGCCAGTCACCTTACCCTTTGGTTCACAAAGTTTCCCCAAGCTCTTGTGAAAATTTCTGACTATGCATTATTCACACAGTCCGTTGCCTTCTTCATAAAGCAGTTCTTGACCTGCCAGTCACCCGCGGGCACCGAAAGGTGTCACGGTTCACAAAATTATTGCTTTCTGGACAGCTTATAACCCCAAGCAGGGCCCTCTTCTTCCAGCTGGTCCAGCATCGTGGATACGGCCCCGCGCAAAGCCTCACTGAGCTTACGGAGCACCTGATTAGCAGAGGTGTCTGGAAAAATTGCAGAAAAAAGTCTGAACCCAGCACTGATTGCCAATCGTGAATTTTATAAGAGGCTTTTGTGTAGTTAGGAAAATGTCTGGGGCAGAATCGTCCCCTCTGTGGGCACACACAGGTTACGCAGACGCCGAAGGCTTTGGAAAAGCGCCTGTGCTCCCGTTGCCCGCCCAGCCCTCGGCACACGGGGGCCTCGCTTTCGGAGCGGAGCCCGTACCTGCTGTGTGACACAAACCGCAATATTGACACGCTTTCAGAGCTTAGTGCCCACGGGTATCTGCCTCACAGGGTCTGAAATGCTGCAGAGTCAAAATCCCATTTTGTATTTCAATAAACACTAGCCCTAAATGATCTCCATTACACCTACCACAAAACGATGAAGATAAAATTTGCAAATTTAACTTGACATAACTGAACTTTCACCTTTGAATCTACACAGAAATTATATTATAACAATCATTTAGGTCTCCCTGTGATAGCCATTTTATATATTATAAAATATCTACAAGCTTGGAAAAAGAGATACTGGGAAAAAAAGCAGGAATTAAAAAAATGCCTAATCACTTCATTTAGAAGGAGTGCAAAGGAAACATGTTTTTAAATACACAATAAAATCCTAAAAGTTGCATCAACGTGATCGCTATTTTTATGTCTACCTGACTACGCATCTCGCAGAGGAAAACCCTTCCTTAGGCACTGAAAAGCCACTTGTCACGTCCAGAAGCAGGACTTCTAAGAAATAAACCTTAAAGGATAAAACATGACGATGGCTACGGGGCAAAACTTCCCAAGCTGCCACCGCCCCAGTCAGGTCCAGAGAGGAGCTCCCAGCACGGCAAAGCCCAGCGCTCGTAAACCGCTCTGGGAGCAGCTCTGCTCCGTGCCCCGGTCCCACAGACATACTACCTGCTATTGCGTCTCCTGTGAATCTCACCATGGGGCTGTCCTAAAACTGGAATTTCTGTAAGTTGCTGATGCCTCAAAGTATTCCTTTTTTTCCCTTTCCTATTTTTTCACAGCGTCTATAATTGTAATAACCACTCCATCATTTTTAATTGCAAATTTCATTAAACGTACTAAACTCGCTTGTTTCTTTTTTATTTCATCTTTTGCAAATCACCTGCATGCTCATCCGTTATCATTTTTGCCAGACATTTTCATGCTAACCAGCAAGGTCATTGCAAAACCTGTATTGATTTTCTTCCTAAATATCCAACTGTACAAATACATATTTTACCAACGGTTCTGAAGTTGTCCCCGAGAGCTAATGTAAACACAAACCGATGCCGCTGCGAAAGCCTTTGGAACATGGAGTCACAAATGGACTTCTACAGATTCCTGTTGGAAAAAGCATGGCTGGTTAACCCCGGGTTTGCCGAGTGGGGAAGTCAATTTTGCAACGAAGCAGGCGTGGCTGTGAACCGGGCACCACGCGCGGGCGACAGGCCGGCCACCCGGGAGAGGGGCCGCCGCCGCCGCCCGAGCAGCGGTATGACATTTATCTTACAAGCGTGTTCAAATACAGTGTATTTTGCTTGGTTGATTGATTTTAGCATTCAAACATACCTGCCACTAGTTCAACCGAGAGATATTCAATATCCTTACTTTGAAATATATCAAATGTAAATTTTCCAAACTTCTCACACAAAACTAGAATCTTTTGGCAATCAGGATAAATATCGGTGATCTCCCCTCCGTTGACAGGGAGCCCGGTGGGGCTCACAGCCCGGCCTAATATCTCTCATATTCACCACAGAGTTTAAATGCCAAGCCTGGAGCTCACCAGAAGAACGCCCTGCTAGGTCAAGAATTTCATGTTGTTAAATGATTTTTATTTTTTTTTCCAAGAATGACAGAGTCCTTTTGGCAGCTGAATAAAGACCAGCTCTCTCCCTGAGACCGCGAGGCACAGAGATTCACAGGTAAAACCAGATTTTTTTTGTCTTAGCTTGGTCATCATCTAGGTACCGAACCATTTAAATCAGGATTACCAGAAAAACAAACAAACAAACAGCGTGGATGGCTAGAAAAGGTGATTCAATGTGGGACTGTGCTTCAGACACAGATTTATAACAAGCCAACTTTGAATCATTGTACCAGATGCAGTCCCAGGGAAAAATGTATGCAGGCAACAGGGAGTTAAGTAAATAAATTTTTTCTTTTCTTTGTCGATGTGTTTAGTTCTCTTCCTGCCAAGACTCATTTCACTCTGCTATCTTGTGAGAGACACATATGGTGCAGTGAAATTGCCATCCAAGAAAGCATGTCCCAGCCTGTTGAGACATCATCAAATAAGATTAAAGCAAAGTAAAAATAAAAAGATAGAACGATTTTTTTTCTTTTTCTTGTACAGAGAACATCTGATGAAAGTCACTGAGGTACCTGAATGCTTTTAAAGGTTTTGCAACCATTTCTTTACTTTGCCTGGTTAAGAAAAAGGCAGAAATAACAAGCCAATATCTCCTTTTTCTTCTTCAAGTTAGTGAAAAAATGTGTTTCATAATAAACCTGATGTATATGAACAAAATACAATATTGCCTTCTGTGCTTCTGTGGAAACAGCACTTAAGCGCACAAGAATACCACTGACTGTCTGGTCTGGTTGCCTCTCCACCAGTGTCTCCGACTGCCGCATGCAAAAATCGTTTGGGGCCAGGACAAACAATTAGTCTACTAATCTAGTCCACAAAAAGGTGCAAGTTATCTCCCGAAGAGCACGTTCAGGTGCCTCTCTGGCTACCAACTGCTACACCAAAAATTAAAATTCATCGCCTGAGAAACACAGAAGTCCAAGCTACCGTATTTAAATAAGCGTGAAACTGCTGCCCATTTTCCTTACACGTGCGAAGGCCTTGGGACGCCGGTTAGGATGAAGACGACTTTACGGATTCTTTCCCTATAAGGGCTTTTCAGTTTCCCCATTTAAAAAAAAAAAAGACTGGGTAAAGAAATCCCAGCTGATCGCCACTTGCTCTTGCACACGTACTTACGACGAGGCATAGGACCAGAGTGGAATTGCTGGGATGGGTTACACTATCATATCAGCAGGAATCGCTGAGAAGCAACTTGCCAGCTACTCTTTACTGCTTTGAAATCAGGCTCTAGAAATATTTCAGAATTATTGTACACCTGCCACCAGGAAAGCACCAGCAAATACAACACATACGGTACGTTCTACACTTCAAGTGAATAAACAGAAGTCTGCTCAAGGCCAAAAAGAAATCACAAGGGATAGGAGGAAGCCAAAATCAAATTAGCATTGTTGATCATGATAGAAGTTGAGGGGCAGCTTCTTAACCATACAAAATAACCTGCAAAATGGGGTTCGACTTCAGAAACAGGAATTTCTTTTGTGTATTTCTTCGGTAACCTCCCCAGTTAGAGGCTGCATTTCCAGATCTTGTTTCCAACGCATAGCCTTAACTGGACTGCAGGAAAGCAACAATGCATCAGTAGCAGAGATTATCCCTGGCCTTAATAAGCTGTTGTTAGCTTTCATAACAACTGCAGCCTAGGACGAGTCACACCGAGCTCAAAGACAATCTTACCAATAGCCTGGAGCAAGGATTATAGAAACAAGAATCCAAGGGGGGGTGGGAGGGAGCAAAAATCCCAAGAAACAGGGGCTAATGTAAAATCGTTTACATATTAACCTTCTTCCCTTCTGACAGTGGTCAAGTTCTGATTCAAAATACAAATTATCTCCAATTACTTCAAAAGAGGCAGTCACAGAGCTGTCACTTAACCTTCACCATCTGTTTGGCTCAAAAGAAAGCTGTACAGCCTGCCACTTTGACCTCATCTTTCTCTTTCCACACCGGACAGGCACCAAAAGAAGAGAAGATGGCTTATTGTTCTCCAGAGGGACCCCCGGCCTCGGGGAGCTGGGGGGCTGAGGGTGCTGGCGGGGAGGGCAGAGCTTCAGGAGGTGACTTAATTTAACTCTTCGGGGGGAGGAGGGGTTGTTTGGGGAGGATGAGCTTGCAAACCTTCCTCACTCCTTCTGCCAGCCATCTCCAGAGACGAGGCTTGTTTAAAAGTGGAGCCTCTCTGCAAAAAGCAGCCACTGGCTAAACAACAGGGGCGGGCGAAAAAAGCAGAAGCTGATTCACAATGGATTCTGGCTTAGAGATTTTTGTAAATCTAGTAGCCAGATTTACATAGAAAAACATCACCTATTTGAGATGTCAAAGGGAAAATAAATCCTGGAAATGAAATAGCTTTCTAGGAAAGATAGTAGCACAAAATGGTTGGGGGGAAAAAACAAACCAACCAACCAACCACCGAAAACCCCAAACCCCACAACACAAGAAGGCGCACACTCTGGGAAAGTACGACCTAAAGTTAGAAATATGACCTCAGTAGGTAAGATAAGTCAGAGATCACCACTGCTTCAGCTGTACAGACTAGACCAAGGCTCCTCCCCAGCTGCTCCTTCACCGTCGCCCTTCTCGCGGCTCCCGGGAAGGCAGGAGTCCGTGGTTCAGCCTCCCCCTCCAGAAGTGGCAGCCGTGAAGGACCAGGTACCAGTCCCCCCAGCCGCCGGCGGAGGACAAGCGGGGTGTCGGGGAATCAGGGCTCAGAAGCACAACCTACAAGTGCAGAGGTGTTGGGAATAAAAAAAAACTGTTCAAGAAAAGAGATTCCAGAGGGGCTGGAGGGCACAGTAATAGGGTGCAAATTTTTGAATGCCTTATGGTTTATGGGCAGTTTCTAATGCTTCTGCCGAGAAACATTATAGCATTTCCATTGGCTCTGATCTTTATTTTTAGTTTTATTACCCACTGCATAACAGGTTTCTTCAAGAGAGAAAGAAAGAAAGCAGATCCCTCTGTAAACAGGAGCAACTCCAACTCCTGAACATTTCCCATAGCCACGGTTTAGCAGGAGGAGGATTTCACGTGTGAAAGCAGCTCAGAAAACAACCACCTCTGTGGTTGTACGCGCTACGTGACCCTTTGGCATCATTTGGCACGGGGAGGCAAACCCCTTTCCTTGTCACACAGTATTTAATCCAAGAAACGCACACCACAACACACATACCTGGATGGCAAGAGCTGCAAACTTTCCATTTCCACAGCAGATGGGAACAAGTCAATTAAATACACAGAGCTACAGTGCTGCTAATAACAGCACATCGTACTGAGCATTTTGCTTGGTGGGAGAAAGGAAAGCCTGCTGCAAAAGGTGCTGAATCAAATAATGATCTCAGGCAAATAGCCCTTTACTTCCTAGAATCCAAATCCTTTGCTACCTTTTTTAAAAACGCAAACAGAATATTGAACTCAATTTGCAGTTCAGAGGGGGCAAAAAACCTCCCTGCGCTGGAATAGCCTGACAACAGCTGCAGCCACGCTGAAATGTTTAATTTTACTTAAAACATTCTCTCAGGCCTATGTATTATTTGAAGTATAATGTACAGAATTATCTAATGAATTCTCAAATCAAATACTCTCATTTTGCTGCAGGTCATTTCCCGAGAACAAACTAAAGGCACACAGGCTTCTTTCTGTGTCTGACTGTTGAATTTAAACAGATGTCCAGTGGACATCAGCTTCTTTCAGATTACCTCTCCCATTCACTCTTCTGTATCTCCGGCCAGTGCAAACTCCCTTAAATTAAAAACAAACAGAGAATCAAGATAACAAAAAATATGGCAAGACTACCAGGCACAAAAAGGTCCGTCGTGAATCCTGGCTGTCCCCTCGCTGCGGTAAGGGATGTGGTGACAGTGAGAAAGTCGCCTAGGAGCAGCATCTGGCTCTGATTAGGTAACAAGCTGTAGCATCTGCAAACTTGTCAGTTCTCAGCCCACAACAAAGTCCAGCCCGCAGATCTGTGTTTAAAATGGGAACTAGCTGTTACATTTCATAAGACAAACATTATCTGTTCCCATTGCAGGGTGCCTTTTTATTAAAAGCCAGCTATAAGAGGAGAAATTAAATGTGCTTGTTACATTTTACTTTTCATCTCAAGGAAAAAAACTATTCGGTTTTGAGCCTGTCTGTCAGAAACCTTTTTACTTGTCTTTCCTCTGAGAAAGGGTTTTAAGAGAACAGCAGAGACTTCCCAGCCCACAGTGAGCAGTCACCGTGAACCCTGGGTGCTCTTGGAACAGTTCTCTGCTTTTTTCTCTAAACAAGAAAAAGAAAATAAAACTTCCGTGCAGCAAATCCACGAGCGGTGAGAAATCCAACCTGCGGCTATACTCCCCTGGGACGCGCAGCGGGTACACAGCACCCTGCTCCCTTCCCCGCAGCGCGTCGGGGCTGGCGGCCGACCTGCCGGGTGCCGCAGCGGGCTCGCCCGCCCGCCCGCCGCCCGCAGCACCCACCACTGCCAGGCAGCGAGCCTCCCTTCGCCTGCTCGGCTCCACGGCACAGCACCTCAATTAAAATTCACCCATCTCCAAGTTCTTACTTATGTACTTCCGCGGGGTATTTGACTAAGAAAGCGCCCACATTTCACTGTTTTTTTCTTCCTTTTTTTTCTGGCATGTTGGAGTTGGTCTTTTTCTCTGCTCCCTGTATGACTGAATGACAGCTACTGAATGACGCCTCTTCTATAACCTGAAATGTATTTATACTTGTCTTCTGAAAAATGAAAAGAGAATACTCTCTGTGCCCTGTATGAGACCAAAGTCCAGCATAACTGAGGAAGAACTGAAGAATTATTAAACCTGAAAAGTTAAATTTCTGTCCCACCTCACGGTTGTTTTTGAACATCTAAGGGAAACCACCTATGAGCACCTCCACAAACTATGTTCCTGTAAAACCAAGCATTAGTCAAATCACTAGTAGAGACTTAGATAGCATATATCCCTCTACGCGGTTTTGGGAGCCTGTCAGAAATTCATATAGTTTAAAAATTTCTCAGTCTGAGCAGTTTGCTTCTGAAAATACTTACCTTGGTGCCCTAGTCTGTCTGGGGACCAACCTGGGTACGCTTCAAACATGGTTCAAGTCTGGTGGTCCTGACCACATCGAGCACAAAAACACACGAATGGGCAGAAATGAAAAAAACCCAGTCGCAGTCCCGTCACAAAATCCGAGCGGAATGAGAAAACACGATTTTTCTCAAACCCAGGATACTGCAGAACTCCAAAATAAGGACTTTAGGGGAAAAAATGTAGGTGTTGCAAGAACTTGGGGGTGGAGGTGGAAGGGGTGGCTTGGCTTTTTTTTTCCCCCAAACCTTGCTAAGAAATCTGGCCTATTTATTAGTTGTATTTCACAAACCACGTTATCAACAATCTTAAGGAAATGGATTGATGTTAAGTGATACTTCAGAATCCGCCCCGTAGCAAAGCTACTGCACTATTACAGAAAGATAAGCAGAAAATCCTTCCCGCAAATAACAGAGACCTCCCTGCTACTCTGTAAACCATGCAGCTGGTTGTGAAAAACCACTGACATAACTTATGGGTCTGGAGCATTTCTGCTATGCAGTAGCATGCAGTACCCCCTAGAAAATGAGACTTAGTAAAAAAGAACAATTCCTAATTAAGATAATTATCCTGAAATGTTGTTACATAAGCTGCAACTCGTACTCTTTTTATTAATAATACAAATGAAACTCCAGATTGCACGAGCCTGAATGGATGCCACGTGCCGCCATGGGAAAAGCTGTTTGTCTGTTTTCCAAGATAAGCCTTTTTCTACATTTAATAAATCAAGTAGAGACGAGACCCACTTCTGAACTTAAGAGACAGAGATCTATTTCCATTTGGGTAGTATAAACTGCACGGAAAACATTTTCTCACAGAAAGCGAGCGTTCGGGCAACGGGGATGCAGAATGGCAACACCGAGCCCGTTGGAGCGGGCTGCGGTGCCAGGGCGGCCCGGCGGGATCCCTGCCTGCCGACAGCAACGCGCCCCGCCGCCGAGCAGACCCGCAGCGGCGGCAGGCGGCGGACGGGGCCTCGCCGGCGGCCCCAGCCTCGCCGGCGGAGGGACGGGGCCTCGCCGGCGGAGGGACGGGGCCTCGCCGGCGGCCCCGCTGCCTGCCCGGCCGCCGCCGCCGCGGGGAGCCGCCGCAGCGCGCCCGCAGGAGGCGCCGCCCGCCCCGCAGCCGCGCCGGCCCCGGCCCCGCTCCCCGGGGCCTCGGCCCCCGGCCCCAGCCCGCCCCAGCTGCTAACGGCACCTCGGATAAAGGGGCAGGCAGCTTGGAAAAAAAGCCAAACGCCCCAAACCCCAGTTTGCAATAGGCGATAAAATCCCTTGCTTGCAAAATTAGGATTTTTTTCTTCTGAAAAATTGTGTGTGATATAAAAAGTAATTTTTTTTTTTTTTTTGAGCAATTCTTGCTGCTGCGTGATCACTGTTTGAAATGAAGGCACGAGGAGAACTGGAACGTACTGAAGAAAAAACACTGGGAGATGAATCTGACAAGAGAGCTAAGGAAGGCCATGCTTCAGAAGCGCTGCCGCTCCCGGATGCTATCCTGTATCATTTCCACCCACACCAGGGCACATTTTTGCCATAAAAAGGCCTTTTCGGTCTTCAGAAGTTGCAAGAAATCTTACAGGTTTGTATTTGTTGTCTTCTTTTTGATTTCAGAGCTTTTAAAATGCCGACAATCTTTCCGTCACCCAGTACCACGCCGCCCTGCGTCGCACCCCGCTGCGGACCATCCACTGCCGTACCCTCTCATGGCGACTCCTGTAATTACGCAGGGGACCGATGGGCAAGTTTCAGTTACTTAATTTGGTTACCCACGTTGTTTCTGCTATCATGCTTCGCTGTTCAAAACAAAACAGTGGCTCTCAAATGCCTAAGTTCTCTCAACGTTACAGCTTTTTTACAAACTGCTGTGATCGCCATTATAGAACTGAGAGCGCCAGCATTCCCCTAAAACCGTTTTAAGTCCTCAACAAAAGGCCGTGCATTTTAAAAGCAACATGGTTTGTCCATTATTATGATTTATTATTATTTGCATTACAGTAGTACCCAGAGGCCCCTGCCAGGGTTCCTTTGTGCGGGCATCGTACAGAATAAGCAGCAACGCACTGATCTAAAAAACTTAAATTCAGCCTAAAAGGTTCCAGACGCGTTCTCTCTAGGTATGCTGTCACTCAATGCGTTCATCATTTTTATCATTCTGAGGGGCGTTTCCCAAACTCTAACAATCTATGTCACAGTAATACGGATTTAGAAGTTTCCCAGCGCCTCCACTTCCACGTCCAGGTACAACCCTACGAGGAACGCAGCGGCAGGCGCGGAGGTCATCTGTGCCACACTTGCAGCCAGGTTTTAAAAAGGCCTTTGGATCCAAGGACATGCAAGGTCATTACAAGCACCAAGATGATGTTAACTGGACTGCACCAAACAACATAATCAAGCAAAGAAGCAAAGACCGCTGTTGATTTTATGTCATTCTCTCTCCTTTAGCTGAAAAAGAAAGCCCAAAGCAGCGGCTCTAAATGAGAACAAATATTCAGAAATACAGTAAATAAAAAAGGCAATATGGCTCTGGATGCAGAATGTGAGCGTGGAAACAAAGGCAAGGTGTAGAGATTGCACATATCACCCTTGAAAGCAAGAGTGAAAATAGCCTCTCCTATCTCCAAAAGCAGCTGGGGATGATTCGCAGTAGATTTTTCTGTAATAAAATTCCCCTACGTTTCTTTACTTGGAAAACTCAGTTTATAGGTCAGTTAACAAGTATTAAAACCACAAGAGAACATGAAATGCACCACCTTTTCCTTTTGATCCTTTTCCCTTTCGGATGAAAGTTTTGAAGTTTGGAATATAAAATCCCTGAATTTTTGTTATGTTTTATGCCTCCGCGAAGGCATTAAAACAAAAGTTTGTGGGCTGCAGAAATATCCCTTAACTAGCGGAGAATGAAAGCAAGCTGTCCCGCTCCGGCACACCTGCGCGCCAGGTGCGCGGCTGCCCCAGCTCCCAAATGGAACACCTCATTTACAAACCAAATCTGTCTAGAAAATTACCTGCCCCTCCTGATTGCTGCAAATGGTTTTCATCAGCCTGCACCGAACTGTACTCTGTTCTCCCCAAATTTACAGCATCGGGTATAAGAGTCATTGTAGGAGGAAAAGGAATAGAGGCAATGTTTAAAAGCCATTAAATAAATAGAGGGTCCCCATTGAGAACGGTCAGTGCCTTGGGTGTCCATTCGTTAAGGTAGCTTCCCGCTGAGCACGCTACATAACCCACCACCAAGCACGGAATTGGCTTGGCTTAAAGGTTTTAAAGGCCCTGTTCTCTCGCAGGATGCTTCGGTTTTGAAATCTATCAAAGGAATCTCAAAACAAATTACATGGTAAATTATTATCTCTGTTCTGGCCTCCTCTCTACACCCCACTGTTCAGCATGAATGACGATGGGAGAGCCGCCTGTGAAAGCCTGCAAGATAAGCAGATTACAGAATGTCAGGTGCCTCGGGCTACTCTAAATTTCACAGCCAAACTTTGCTGGCCGAATCAGTTCATCTCACTAATATGGGTCACAGGCTATTTCAATTAATGCACCTCTAATGACTAACATTTGTTCCTTAATGCGAAAGGAATAAATACAGAGATACACAAAGCAGCAACACGGAGCAAAACGCTCTCCCCTTGCTTCTCATCAGTATCCCTGCATTTAGTCTCTCTACCCAACTAACAGAGGTGGGGAAAATAGGCTTGCAAGGAATAGAGAATTTCTTTCAGAAAGAAACCTTTTATGTAGCTTTCCTATCATTACCAACGCATTTCTGGCAGCTTTCAGTGTCCTCTAGATCCCACTGTACTGAATAACAAGACCTGATATGAAAACAGAATGCAGAAAACAAATTAGCATTTTGAAAATAAAAAGCATGGCTTTTAATCCTATTAAGATCATGGCTTTTCTTTTTTTTTAAGTTCTCTGAAAGATATACTGATGTTTCCATTAACATAAATGCTGAAATCAGCATTTCCTTTGAAAGAAGTTGTTAATATTTGGAAATGGTAGGATTTCCAATCCTAGATTTGATTGTTATTCTATGCTACCCTGCAAGTGCCAAGGTCATGGGGAGATTCACCTGCACACTGAGCTAAATGAATGCACTCGGCCACAATACATGTATAATTTAACATTCTCCTCTCAAGTACCACCATGCATTCCTAAAAATATTTTATTACAATAACAAATTGGTTTCAGAATCATGCATTATGTATTCTGAAATTAGGTCTGCCAATGAAACCTGTATATACAAACATACAAGCAACCATGCAGGACAGCCTGAACGCAGAAATTATAGGTTCTAGAGGAGCTGAAAGGAACAATTAATTCTTCCTGTAACTCCAAAAAGTCCTTTTTTTATTACTTTAATCTGCATAGTTAAAAAGAACAAAACAATCAATTGCAGTGAAATGTATTTAGAAATCAAGGAGCATGTCTTTTTCTAGATGTCTTTATAGAAAGAAAAGGTTTAATGGCAAAGTGCACAGTATATTAAAACATACGTTTGGGAGTTCATTTCTCCAGGGTAGGGTTGGGAAAAATAATACAAAGCTTCTCAAATATTTAAAAGAATATTAGTTACATTTCAAAACTCTACCACTGTAACATTTTAAATGCTTTTTTTCTTCAGATCGAGCTCCTCCAAATATTTAAGATTAATTTATCAAAAAATTCCTCCTAAATTCTTGATAAATAAAACTAATCCTCTGCCATTTCTTTTTTAGTTAGTTAGCCAAAGAGTTAAAAAATTCATAGTATTGCTGAATTTTCAGTAGCAAATGCTGTACCGTTAATGCACTTTCATGATAGATGGTTGCTTCTGATTTGCAAGTTTCATTTTAAGTTAAATATACATTGATAAAGCATCCTTTTACAGCCCAAATATTCTTTTCTCTCATGCAAAATAAGCATGTTTCTTGGTCAACTGGCATTTTGTTAAAATGGACTTGAGGTAGCTATTTATGAATAATTAAGATTAAAATGTTTCTGTGATTCCCTCAATGCTTTTTTATTTTAAAACATTTATATCATGTCAAAATGGACTTATTCTTCCAAAGGTAACTTTCCATTAAAATAATGGAGAAAATGACATTTCTAATTTTGATAATAGCCCTGAGTTCTTAACTGAAGTCAAAGCCTGCTGTTGCAGAAGCATGACATTTTTTAGGATTGATACCATTATGTGAATTCTTTGTAATGGTGTTAAAATACTTGATTGGAAGGATTTAAAACATGACAAATAAGATCGAGTAAATTTCCATTTTGAAACAGCAGCCCCAACTAAACCTTTATTTTGGACTGTGTATTTCACTGTTGAAACTATTTGCTTTTCTGTTATTTACGCTACGAAAAAGAGTCTGGCAGGTATTACTATTAATTAGACTTCGTTCAATTTTAAACTTCAGGAAATGTTCTCAAGAATGGCTTGCAAATGTATGTTCAAACTGGACATTTGTTATTTCATTTTTATTCCAAGAAGCGAAAATGCAGAATCTTCTAAAAGACACTGGTTTGCAACAGGAAAGCCAGGTTAGACTGAAGACTTTACATTTCTAAAGAGACTTTAATTCAGTAAATATTGCATAAAATTAGGACCTTTACACTCTCCTTTTTGAATACAAGTGCAAACGTTGCACTCAGAAGCTGTTTCTCTGTAATTTCGTTTAGATGTTCTGATATGACTAGACATACAGCTTTTTCAGTAGCGAAATTATGAGAAATAATTATCTCTAATCTAATCAGTAGTATCTGAAAATGGTAAATGTTAGCAGCTTAATTTGTGATTTCTTAAAAAGCCTTTTGTATCACTGTTTAGACTGACACATTGAAGCTTCGCTTTTAAAGCAATAATTAAGAAATTGTTGACAGAAATTAAATGTCACTGGCAATTTTAAACAATTGTAAATGTTCTTCCCCCTTTCTTTCCTGAGGTTGAGCCTGACAAAAAGGGAAATCTAAACTACCATTAGCGAGGGGAACGCGCGTTTTTGGAGTGGTTTTTTGCAGTAAAGAGATGTGATTCATATAAGTAATAAGCAAACCCCATGCTATGGATTTTTAAATGCCCCGGCTTGTAATCCAGAGGTTAAATGATTAAACCCATTTCTGCACTTTTCAGTTCAGCTGCAGATACGTTTCCTTGAATTTAGCTGTGGGCAATTTTAAGCTGAATAGGAACTGCTCTTTTATTTGTTATTAAAGTCCGTTGCTATCTTTCAAAACTGTTTGTTACACACATCTGAACACATACACGTATTAAGAAAATGTACCGAGATAAAGACGAGATTATAAAAACTAGGCAAAAATCACTTGGTGTTCATTTTTGCGTGGCAATTACTTAACAAAAATTATAAACGGCAATACATGAAATCACTAAACACAATCATTGTCTGTCTTGTACAAATTTAAGTACGAAACAAAACAAAAATATTTCCCAAACGTTGCACGTAATCCTTAAACACAAAGGCAGTGGCAAGGCAGCGGCTGGGTGCCTGAGCTGAGGGCAGCAGCTGAAGGCAAGCACGGCTCCCTGATGAGATGCAGCCAAGTGGGCAGTGCCGGCGCGCGCGTCGCAGCCAGCAGCCGCAGCTCCGCGGTTGGAGGAGCCCTTTCCAAACGCCACTGGCATAGGAGCATGGATAGGTGGGAAGTTTGCAAAAGCGCACAGGAGAGAAGAGATGTAGTAAAGCTTTCCTTCCGGATCGCTAATTAAATCCTCAGGAAAAAGGCAAGGGTGTCTGGACAGGAATACCATAATTGTGCGCTGTGACTGTTTTGTTGGTATGAATTCGATAATTTCGGTTAAAAGACGGCAGATACTGTAGCAGCGTGCAGACCCTCTGTACAGCTTTCTGGCTAGCAAGAAAAAGATCTGAAAGCTAAAATGGAAGAAGGTTTCTACACATTTTTCCCATTCAGGATGCTGCAACTGGCTGGTGAGCTGCATGACACTGAAAAAACATGCAGGCTCCTAACAGGATTAAAGGCAGAGGAGGAAAATACAAATCAAAAGCACGCTGGTGTTTTGCAGTACAGTTTTGTTTTGTTCACGACGTAACTCCACCCGACAGGATTCAATGGTGGGAAGACAAAGAGGGTGTGTGGAGCCCCAAGCTCGGGGAGCTGCCGGGGGGAGGCAGGGCGCGGGGCTGCTGCGAGGGAAGGTCCCCCCGCTCCGCACCCTGGGGTGAGACCCGGCCGAGGGGTCCGACGCGTACCTGGGAATCCGTGTTTAGTGTGAATGTTGCTTTCAGGGTTGGATACATTCCTCAGTTTCTCCTTTAAACTAGCTTTCTGTTAAATGCAGAGATAGTAATTCATCATTCCTGTGAGGTGTTGGAAGTTAACGGACCAATATTTGTGATTTTAGTGGGAAAGTTACAAACCCCGAGAACTTCGTTTTACCATCATTATTAGAAACACAGTCCCATGGAGGTTTTTACTGGGCAGAGACTCTCCAAGCTGGCTTATTGCACATCACTGGCTTCTAAGACAAAGCGTTTCCTTAAACTATCCAGAAATCCGTGACTGCATTTTTCTGCTACATGATGTCACGGGGCAGAGAGTGAAACCTGTACTTACTGCATTCAGGAAGCCAAGCCCGCAAATCCTACCTACAGTAGCACACCCACAAACAAGCTGCTGGATCATTTGCAGGACGAGACTGTTCCCCAAACAACATATAGCCAGCAGCACGAGCGTCTTGCACGCGCATACCCGCTCCTTCATGAAAAGACCCAAGTTTGACCAAAAGGAAAGCAGCGGAAGATCCCCACCAAGGAAGAATACCCAGTACATAGCCGGGACAGTTCGTGTAGGATTGCGGCTTTTGCCGAGGACTATGGCCACAAGACAGTCCAGACACCGAGGCGCCTTCAGCCCGCGGAGGCCCGTGTCCGGCCGCGCTCCGGGCACCACCGGCACGCTGCTGGCCGTGCCCGCGGCACAGGGAAGCCGAGGGGAAGGCTGTGCAGGCTGTGACGGTTGGGATGGCAGCTTATCCGACGGTTTAAGGAAAACTTCTGCTGGCAGCAGTTGTCTCCCAAGCTGCACCCAGACTAAGAGTAATTTAGGTTTGGGGATTTTAAGAGTAGTAGGAAGGTACAGTTCTATCCACAAGGCTATCCACCCCAAGTACGTTACCAGAAATAATATTAAGCAGTACTTTCACAGGCAGAACTCTAAAATAAAATAAAATTTAAAAAGCAGATCCATTCATTTGATAACGATCTATTTTTGTAGCAGCATGTGAAAATAAATTTTAAAAGATTTAAAGCATGTTCTCAAGAAATAAGACACACGAAGATAACAGCATGACAATTTGCTGCCTGAAGAAGTTATGGGAAGACGGTGTCCATAAAAAGAAGGCTTCACCCTATGTTCAAAACATGGTTGTTTTTAAATTTCCTTGAAACTAACTTCCTTGAAAAGTAAATCATACCTTTTCCTTCCCCTCTTATTTCTGCCTTGCCTTTCCCCCTCCTCTACCACTAGGAACCAATCTTTTGTTTAATTAAGCTTGGCAGATCATCAATACTTTAGTTTTTATTCACAGCTAAAAGTTTTCTTTCCACAAATGTTGTTCTTCCAGTAAGCAAAGCAGGAAAGTGAGATTTACTATTTGTTTACTAACAGTAATGAGGAAGCAGAAAGGGTTCTTGTTATACAACATTTTTACACAAAGTTTACACAATGACGTTTAGGAAAAGCTAAACCTAGAGGCAGATGGAGTCCCTTCCAGTCAAACTGAAGGAGGTGCAGAAATTATCTGGCGCTTTATATGGTTTTTATCTCCAGCTCATCTCTGGAAACTTCTTTCTCAGGATATTAGTTGAGGAAAGTTTCCTCCCCCCTTTTCATTTCAGAATCACCAGCGCTGGTGTTTGATATGTTTTGGGTGAAATGTCAGGCAATTATGGTGATGTACTTGCTTTTATACTGCCCTCGCTCTTCCCTCGACGGCTTTTAAAAACACGCGTCTCCCCTCTCTCCTCCCCTGGCCCAGGCGAAGGGAGGGCAGCCCCAGCCATATCTCATGCCCCCAAAGAGGCTCCGTGGCTACGGTAAATCCAAAGCGCAGTAATTCTGGAAATGATCGCATGCATTTTAAAGAGCAATTTAGAGTGACTCTGCTACACGCCCCTCAGTAGGGCCCACACCAAATTATTTGTGGTTTACTGTTTCTGTGTTTATTGGGGCTGATGCATTACATAGCGCGGAGTCCATAGGAACAAGCCATTTTTCAGCGTAACAGGTTTACAGTAAAATTAGATTATAGTTTTATAAATCCCTAGGATAAACCCCCCCATATATCCCACATGGGCAGAAAGGGACATAGTGCCCACAGTGTCCTTCTTGATAAGGAGTAGCTACTCTTTGGGTTTCCCCCTTCTTAAACAGTACCGTTAAAGAGCTTTTTTTCTGTCAAACTATTGGTGTGCAATTGCCACTACATCTTCCTTTATCCTCTTTAGTGTATTTATTTAGTCCCCTGAGGTCCTTTCCTCTTCTAAAAAGGAAGGCCTAAGAGGCTTGATAGATGTTATTGCTATTGTCCAGGAGAATCTATGGGCTAGCAGACAGATGGTCCTGCAAGTTGTGATCTCCATCGTCTCTGAGCCTGGAACCCAGATATCCCGTTTCCTATGGCCAAGACGGAGGACAGCGTAGCTGGAGGAGAAGGAAAGCACGAATCTAGCCTGAAAAGAATACTTTTAGATTGAATGAAGTACACCACCCACAAAGACAGAGAGAGCAAGACCTTGGGAAACCATGGGACTTCTTTCTTTCTTTCTCTGTTTTAAAGAAAAAACACTGTTTTCTCTTGGCGTTGTTAAAAAACAATTCCCATTTAAACAGTGACAGGCAGGACTCTGTAATCTGTACATACAATTTAATCCTTTAAAGAATCAGCAGAACCCACATCAATCAAGCCTTCATCAACTTGTAAAAACAATATTTTGATTCAATCAGATTCAAAGCCCCGAAATTCCCAACTAATTAATGCAGGGTCACTCGGAGGCTGCGAAGCAATGGCTAGCAGAGTGGTCAAATATTTACCCCTCAACACAGTAGACATTAGGACAATCAAAGGACCTGAAGAGTGGGCAAGAATAGATAATGTGACTCTCACTGCAGCAGGTTTCATTCACTACAAGTATTTGGATAAAGAATTATTACAAAGGAGAGAAAAAAAGAAACTGAAGCCTCTGCCGTAAGCAGCATTCTCACATCCTGCTCAAGGGCTGTTAAATGGTCAGTGACCCAGGCAACATCCTTCTCATTTTTTGGTTTTTAACATGCATGTCTCCAGACAGTTGAGTTGTTTTGGTTATAGTCCTTCCTCATAACATTCACAATAAATTACACTATAAGAATGTAGACAGCAAAAAATTACTGAGGAGTCCAAAGCACTCAGACCTTCTGGCCTGCTTTGTATTCCTAGAAATGAGTCTTGAATTCAGCTTTTTCCTTTAAATATTCTTAAAATATAATCCCAGCATTCAGTATATTCTATGCACGGCAGAAATTTTCAGAGCATGGAAGGGGTGCCGGTGTGTACTGCACACACGCGTCCGCCGAGTCTCACGTCTCGAGGTGATTCTTTGGAGTTCGTTTGATACAGCTTTAAACTCTGCCTTACAAGGAAATATTTTTTTGTGTGTTCCACTCCAAAGCTAAAATTTCATTGATTCTTTTCAAATGCACTCATTAAAACGGTCATAACCTGTCAATGCATAGTATATATAATCACATATATATGTGTACATGGGGCCTATACGCAGCTGAGTGCATTCTTTGACCTCGCGTATACGTGTAAAGACACACAATATGCACCTGCTCTGCGTGTGTGTGCGTGACAGAAGTGGAAAGACTTTATCGCAGAGAAAAATAAGAACACATCTGCAGTGCTCCTCTCCATGACACTTGATCACTAAACCCAGATCTTTGAGAGAGGTATTTTTACATTTCTTGGCAGAGGGGGGTTCTGGAAGTGCTGCGCCCATTCACACCCATTTATCGTTTGCTAATGGCAGCTTCATTGAGAAGGCTTTCCGTCATAGACCATATGGCATCATTCCAGGGCACACCCACTGCAACAAGATACTCCAAAAACATACAAGGAAATTACTTGCTGCAAAAAAAAACAATGGAGAAGTTTGCGCTTTTCCTTTCAAGATTCCTTTTGGGTTATTGCGCTTTTTTCATATTTATGTGTTTTTGCATTTGCACTCTAGAGCTACCCAAGGGACAGAAATGGAATATATTTTGCATTATGTTGCTATGACTTTTGCTTCTGTGTTCAAATTCATCATACTGCGAGATGTAGTCTGGATAGATAGACCTTAGATTAATCATTATGCAATTAATATGTGCTCTTTCTTCCACAAGAAAGTTTTCAAGCAACCATTTAATAATTCACAATTTTACATTGCCTATGTTTTGAGACAGCTTGGGAAGGAATTATACACCCAGAGGAATTTTTAAAAAGCCGTTTTTGTAGAACCCATGCTGATGGTATTTTGCTGGAACGACCGTCAGTGCGTGGTTATAACAAAATGTATTTTAGAAGGATGTCCTCTCCCAGACTACTAGAACAGTGGTAATAGTAATAATAGTGATAATGAAGAAAGAGATCCAGTTAATGCCACCTGAAAAAAATATATTTCAAGAAATCATCACTAATATTTTCCTAATCTTACTCTCATCTGCATAGGAACGACCAGACAAATAACGGGGTTGAAGGAGTACTTATCTATTTCCAGATGTACGTCTTACAATGGAGAGACAAAAATTATCACACCTACTTAACACGTTAGGCATAGAAACCTGGATTAAAGCATCTCCTCTTTAACTTACGTTATCGCTACTACTCAACATCATAAAACAATATACGAAATCCTATTTGCTTTCCCAGACTACTGTGATTTCCTTGTATTTTTGCACTTCGGAAACCACCAAAGAAGTTGGCTTGGTCGATTTTGAGACAGTTTCACCTTCTGACTCTAAGCGCTAGTACAGTCCTGAAGTGTGTGGGATCTTAAAATTATTCAAACCTTAAAAATTGCAACCACATATGTCATTTTTGCAGTGGGTTGACCTTTTCAGCAGACAGGTCATTCTGACACATAAAAGGAAAAAGAAACAGAGCCGCCTGCTCCATACTAGGAACTGGGACTGCGTGCGCTATGGTGGGATTGCTAAAAGAATGCATAAATGAACTCGTTGCTACAAAGCTGCATTATTTCCAGTTTCCCTTTATACTCCACCTGGAAAAAATGCAAACTGCTCAAGTTACTACAGAGTAAGACATTCTGGGATAGAATCAGTATCCCTTCTATGTTTTAAGGCAGAACAAATACACTGTGGAATACCCCCTATTCCCAGCGGTTGCACTGACTGATATTGAAGGGTCACTCTGCAGGCCCTAAGGCAGCGTACGGCTTTGATTCCCTGTCCTGCTTTACGGGGTATGTGGCTGACATGAATTTTCAGAGGAGATGCCGCAACTCTAAATTCAGTTGTTGATAGGCAAGAACGAGATGAACGTTCTTTCCATACATCCACCTTTATAATTGACCTTCTACAGGTTTCCATTCAGGCAGGCATCTGAATAGGAAAATTACAAATATTTCCAAAATCTCTATGCCATTGAGGAAAGGTAAGAAACTAACCAAAACCATCTGAAAAATTTCCGTACAACAGTAGATTTCTGTTCTGTTCTTTCTTTCTTCTCCTTTAATTTGCCAAATTGCAGCTGGTAAAGGAAAAAGCACTGATCAACATTATAAACTCCATTCCCACATCACTGACTCATTTTTATTTGGACAAAGAACAGATAAACATACTGATGCATAGATAACCTGATGTAGGGACACAAGAATAAATTATTTCATCTGCTGGTATCCACGACGTGCACCCACATGCACCTACAAAACCGCTCAGGTCACTGGAAAAGCTCTGGACACAAGGCATTACCATGCACACGGCTACTTTGAAACAGCTTATAAAACGTCTGGAATATTGGATGTATTTTTCTTTTATCATTCTTCTCTTTGGATTTCACTTACATTCCCTTTTGCTATCAGACTGAGGGTGATAAATTGAAGGCGAAAAAGTGCACATTTCTCCATGTCTTTTAAAAAGCACTTGAATAAATATTATCCATGCAGCCGAGTGTGTCCTGCATTTGAATAGGTGCAAAGCAGGAGGGATGCCACTGCAAAGAAACATCTGCCCTGCCCCTCTTGGAGCCGATGCAGTCAATACACTAAACAATGATTGATATTAGCAAATTTTCATGTTGAAATTAACAGCTCTTTTTGAAAGCCTTACTGTTTCAGTTTCACCTTAGATATTAATCTAGCATCTAATGTGTAATTGCTTGTAAGTATGCACATTTGGGGAATTATTCTTAGATACATCCCAACATCTTTCTTTCCCTTGGTACCATTCCTTCAGTAACTCTGCGAACCAAGCTGAACTGCTCCATGAGGCAGTGCAATGGGATGAGGCTATTTTTAAGCTTTAAAATACAACAGAAAGACAAACTTTAACAATAAATCATGGATAAATGTACTAAGCGCCCTGGATATTAACAGAAATATTACCTCACAAAAAGAAGTTCTATCTTCTAACACTTTTGCCACTAGTATTTCAACGCAGTAAGTAACAGAAATTAAGGAAGTCTGAAACCTCTGCTGGTAAAATATATTCCCAGGAGGAAAAGCTTTTTACATCATATTTCAATGCAAAGTGTGCCCCTAATATCAAACTCTCCCCATTTTTTCTTTCCCAGAGCTTCTCCCGAAGAACAGGACAACTGATATGGTACCAGAAAAATCTCTCATCATGATGTCTCTGAACAGTATCTGCTCCTGATCTTTCCTGCACCGTTGTACAACAGCCTGTGTCCCATCTCAGCCACCAGAACTGTCACCTGGCTTTGGATCCCTCCAGTCACTCTGTTTTCTCCCCCCCGCAGATCCTGCAGGTCACCAAATCTGTCACCCCGCCTTGCATTTGGACACGAAGACATTACGCTGACACTGCCCGTCTTCCCCCGGTCGGAAAACGTGTCGCCTTGCACTTTTACCTATGGTCCATATTTCTGTCACCTTGCCCTGTGCCACTGCTACCAGAGTTGTCACCTTGCCCTCTCAGCCTGTCCTTGTACATCTCCCACAGCTTATGTCTCCACTCATTGCATCTCTCACTTCGTCCTGCTTCTACAATCAACATTTCGCTTCATCTTGACTTCCCGTGACATCCATCAGGGGGTTAGTATCAGAAATTCTTCTGGAAATTAATTTTTGTCTCACTGTCCAAAAGAACTGCTTTTTTTTTTTTTTTCTTTCCCCCACCAGAATTAAAGAGCTTAAATAGAAGAGCAAGATAGGCACATGCCAAGACCACGTGACTGTCATTGCTATATGGGCTAGCTCATTTTTCTCTTTATGATCCTCGCTATATATCTAAAACTAGACTGTAAGCTCTCCGAAGTAGGGCTTGGTTTTTCTATATGCTCCAGTAAAACAAATTACATAATAAAAATAACTGATGTTTGAAATGTAATTGGTCACTAGAATTTGCAAATCAGTAAGATAAAACTAGAACAGCTCTGTAAATCAGTAGGTGATGAATTGGCGCAGAGTAAAAGCAGCTGAGCAGCCCCTGTCAGTGTGTCACACAGTACGTGTATTTACAGTTCAGAGGCGCTCTGCCTTCTCAGTAGAATTTGCAGATTTCTGATTCTAATCTCCAAAAGCAAAGGACTCCGCACAGAACAACAGATGGATTATCAGCACAGGGTGTCTAGGAAGCGCTCACACCCCTGCTCGGAGGTTAACATTTGATTGCTCTATTGTATGGTCATCTTTGACTGAAAGAATCGATATACAAAATTAATTCCTGATTCTCAACATTACCTTTTCAGTTGCAGCTACAACAAATAATTTGTTGTTCAAAGCAAATAAGAAACAAGCTAGATACTACTACTGTCATGACTAAAATTTGAAAACTAAATCAAATAACTGCAGTAAAATACCCCCCTCAAAAAAACCAACAACAACAACAAAAAACCAAAACCAAAAACCACCTCATGTAAAAGTTAGCCTTTCCTCTACTGCAATAAACTCTTCATTAAATACAAGGTTTAAAGATTTCATAGTATACCAGATGTCTGCGACACCTTTGGCCACAAGATGCTGACAATTCCATAACCTCAAGGACTGGACTGAAACGGCTGTACTTCGGCCTTCAGTAGGGACAGGGATACACCATCACTGTTTTTTGTCCCTTCCACCCAAGAGCAGTCAGGTTTTACAGCCAGAGTGCAGTGCTGAATATAGGAGTATGAGAAGAGAGTATGGCCTAACTCATAACTCACCTCTTTCACGCTGATTAGTTACCCACTTCAGTGGTCTCCAGTGGTCTTGTGATCACTGTTAGTCCATGTGGGCAAACAGTTGTTTCAACATTGAGAAGTATAACGTTTTTAATTAAATGCATGGTGATAGTGCTTAGAGTGGTCTGTGAAAAATACTGAAGGACAGCCATGGTACAGAGAGCCCCAAATCCCCGTCCCACTAACCTGTCCCGTAACGCGTGGGGGCAGCAGCACAGGCAGAGGACGAAGCCTCTGCCCGGTAAGAGAAACACGTGCCTCGCCAGAGTGACCATCTGCCAGACCTCCACCACCTGCCTCCGCCATAGCTATTGAGGGTGCCTGTGCTCATCAGACTGAGAAATCAGAATATTCTGGCTATTTCTGCCTATATTTTGGAGGCTCACTAAGAAGATACAAATCCCATTCGGTTTTGGGAGTGGGAGCCAAGAGACATCACCTGGAATGCTGGTTAGCTCTCTGGCTACAGCTACATCCAGCTACTGCTGGATGACAAACTTCTTGCCATGCCTTGATTCTCCAATAAACAGACTTGGGTTTCGTAATACTTAACTCCCCCTGCAAAGCACTCTATGACCTCGAGATGAAGATTATTATGAAGAATTATACTAGGCAGTACTTAAAAGCAGTTTAAAATCTTGCTTCCAAGTGGTCTCTTTTCCTCATTTTTTTCATGGTATTGGGCAAATTACTTAACCTATTTCTTGCTGCCTTCTGCATCTGTTCCTAGTGACGATGCTAAAAGTCTGTATCTAAATTTAAACATTTATGAAGAATTTTCACAACTTCCTTGTAAAATGCTTTAAAGAGGGCAAAGGGTCACTACTTTCAGTGATCATTTGGAGTCTCTCTTTAATTTCTGAAACATTTTATTTTTACTCCTGGCCTACTGGAACAAAGTGAGTTTGCTGTGTCTGCCCAGAGCTAGGTTCAGTGGAATCTCATGGCACTGCCTGGGATTCTCTTTGCAGGACAGCAAATGGTGGTGTCACAGGTCAAGGCTGTTCGACATGCCGATGACGCTTACATTCAGAGATGGTTATTTATCAGAAGGTTATTTTAAGCTTTAATTAACACAGGGGCAGTTTTATCATGGAATTCAACTTTGCTGTCTTGGACGTAGTGGTATCAAAACCATTTACGTAGTAATGGCAATAGCATCAAAAACATTCACTATTGTAATGTACAGTATACAGAGAAATGGCGTTCTGGGTTTGCAACTGGAGTTTGTCCTTTGAATGTGTTATTTTGGATATCTCCAGTGTATACCAACATACGCACTGTTGTTGCACTCAAAGAGAGGCTTCAAACTGTCGCTCTTCACATTTGTCTGCATGAGTTCTCCTTCAGCTTATCTTTCCTGCTTTTCAATACAGTATGTTTTGAACAAACATACACAGAACTGTTCTCAGGCTATTTTTAGAGAGATCAGAAAAACCTTTACGCTAATAATTCTAACAGAAATTAAAGGTAACCAACAAATGCAACCAAGCCATTCTTTGTCCTCAGTCAACAACAGCCCCTCACCCCCACTTTGTTCTTTATGGATAGAAATGAGCAGGAAGTATTTTAGTTTGCTCTAGAAATCTCTATCAGCCTATACCGAGGAAGGCAAAAGGACAAATCACTGATATCAACTTCTGTACAACTCAAGGCCATCAGAACCTTGAAAGCAACATGAAAACGAGACGCAGACTTGCTCTGACTCTCGGCCTGAAGGCGCGCGGCAGGCACGTGGCACATCCTAGCCTGCAGGTTTTTCCAGAACTTTAAGCAATATAGATATAGGTTACTGTGTGCTGGAACTGCTCTCTATGAAGACAGACATAAAGGCAGCCGCAGTGAAGAAATCAACGCTCTGCACTGCTTTCAGCAGTGTTACTGTACAGCCCGTGGTCTTCCATGGAGCTAAAAAGAAACTGTTCTCTCTTTGCATCTCATCCATTAGTACAAAGTGAGCAAGAAATCTGTAAAGGATTAATTAAGACAAAATGTGTTGAACAAAATATCTCCTTCAACAGTCAAGGATTATACCTCAGCATTTTGTAACAGTCTTAGCAAGCACGGACTTATATAGCGGGGAGAGGAAGAAACGGAGGGAGGACGCAACATCAAGGTGGCTTTAGCCAACGCAGCACTGTGCATGGCATCGTGCGGTTGTCATCACGCAGGAGGACTGTCTTCCTTACCTTCTGCTCAGGTCCGCTGCCAACCGTACTTACTGTATCAAACAATTTTTGTTCTATTATTTGTTTCATGTATCTACGTCTATATCTGAAATGGAGAAAAATAAGTATTTTCTCCAGTAAGCTGTCAACCCAACTACCATACAGAGACCCAAAACTCTAATCCTATCTACATTACTGTCTACTGTGCAAAGAAAAGCGAGCCCATTTCCGAGATGCTTATTTACCTAATAGACTATAAAAGGTATCGAGGGAGTCATTCCATTCAATTGGGTCAATCTTACGTATGTAAATATGTATTTAAATTTGGTAAATATGTACAGTATTTAGAGCATGTGGAGAATGAGTCTTCTGTGGAATGGGGCACCTCTTTCAAAAAGGTTTACACTACTCCAGATAAATTAAACTCCTTTACACACCAATAATGAAAGCTGAAATCTGCTGGAAAAGAGATGCCCTCTTTTGCTAACTGATTTGAATAAACATTGCTGAGCTTTGCAGCATTCTAATTGCAGTTATTAATTAAACGTATTTCAATAAGATTAACTTAGTGGATTTGATATAATATCTAATTTTAAGGGTAGAAATAAACATTCAGTTTCACATGGGAAATGATTCATTCATGAAAACAATTTCATTATTTAAGGAGTGAGTGTGTGTGTGTATATATATATGTGTGTTTGCCTGCATGCATGAACCCCAACTATGGGAAAAAGCATTACGTACACATGCATGTGTTTCTCTTCCCTGTCCTTAAAATGCAAAAATTTCCTAAAAATAAAATTATTGGTAACATTCTATTCATCCACTGGAAAAAACAAAATCTTGGTACCTTCAGCCTTCTAGCTAGAATACCTCATAGGAGAATAAATCTGTTGATACTAAATTACTACTCCCACTGCTGTACAACCCTGAATTTATTGTGCAACTAGGCTAAGCAGACCTTTATTAAAGAAATAGTTTTATTAAAGAGTTCTCCAAGTAAAACATCAGACTGCTTGATACATACTTGTTAGAACTCTTAACAGAACAGTTCTGAAATACATATATTTTTGAGGTACTTGTGTCAGTACTCATTTTTGTAGGAGAAGCTCTTCCACCATCCAACGGCTTATTAAGGACTAATGGAGGGTGGGAGGGGGGACACACAGGAAATCAGCGTATTTCAAGGCTTAGACTGAAGAGTTTTTCAGCCACGGTGAAAGCTCTGGAGGTTTCATTTAACAGAAAATTCCTCTCTAGTCCAAGTTCACACCTCGCATAGTCAGTATCAAAGTGCTATGCAATGAGAAACACATTAGACTACGCTTATTTATATTACACCCTAAACAGCAAGTCTAAATAATTTAGGATTTCTACAGCTTGAAGGGAAAGAAAAAAAAAACCAGTTACCATTTTTAAAGTTTGAAAGTGTATGCTGTTGGGCCTCTGAGGGACATCAGCTTCCCTTGGATGAATGACACTATGCATAGGAAAATACAAAACTTTTCCGTCGCCCTAATACTTGAAGTTACTTGGGCGGAGGCAAGCAAGGGAGGAAGGGAAAGCAGTTTGGCTCTTGGCTCCGAAACTGTCCAAAAGTATGAATAATTTTCTTATGATTTCCTTTTTTCCCCTTAATATAACAATGCACAGCATACTGATCATAGCAAAGCCTGGGAAGGGTTGCAGAACGTTTTCCTAGGTTCTTGTGCTAATTGTGACTTACTCCTAAGCAAACTGAGAAACAGCTCAGGAGAAACCCATTCTCGATCTGATGTCTGCTGTTGCGGATTTAAGAGGTTCAGATGACACACGGAGAAGCAGCTGCGCTTTCCTATAACACATCTTGGTTCTCTTCCCCTATGAGGTGATTATTCTTGACAAGTGAGGCTCTGCAATGTCTTGGAGTATATTTGGGTCTAGGTCCAGCTCTCATCAGCGGACCCCACATTTACTCAGCTTGTGTAAGCAATACTGCTTATTCATTTCGTTGGACTGTGCTATGTTAGTGCGGAGAGAATGTGGGTCGCCTAATATTAGTATCATAATAAAATCAGCTTTTGCAATCAGTCCCGACACCTTCAGCTGACTGCTGTTTCCCATTAAAATCTTCTCTTAGATCAAGTTATACAATGAAATTCAGCTTTCTGCTGCCTCCATTTTCAACAGATGATAATGAACAACATCTTATGTTTGCATAATACCTTTAGTAGCGTGTCAGAAAAGAATAAAGTATTCTTTCTAACAAAAGCCTGGGTAGAGTAGAAGACAAAGAAATCAAGCAAAAAAAAAAAATCTGATGAACTAGTATTGAATTTCAACATTCTACTTGCTTATCATATAGTATAAATAATTCTCACTTGAAAATCTCATTTTCAGAACTGTTTACTGACACAGCAAAAATCCATGTGAGAGGTTACTGACATGGCATGTAAATGCATACCTAGAAAGACTAGAGTGATCACCAAAAGGATGAGAAAATAATCAATCCAAGGAGAATATCAGCTAAGAAAATACACTGTCCTGAATAAACTATCTGGTAATTAACAGCTCAGGTACTGGAGTCTCCTTCATTCAGGTCTGTCCCATGGTAGACTTCTGTAGTACAGGCAATGACTTCTACTACTTCCAGTCTTTGATCTAGTTTCTATTTTGATTTGAAAGATATGAAGAGAAAATTACTAAGAAAAAACTACCAGGATAGGGAAGCAAGATTTTTTTCAAGTCTTTTTAGTTTATTCTATTGAAATGAGCTTCATGGCTTTGAAAACATTAAATAATCCAACGTACTGGAGGAGCACGGAACAGAGCGGGCAGAGGCAGGGCCATCGGCACTGGGTGCCCGGCACAACGTTCCGGCGGGGAGGACCAAGAGGGCAGCTGGGCCTGGAACAGCAGAAGCTGCTGCAGCGGGGTCTGCACGCGGACGCGAGGCCCACAGCTGGAAATGCTAACAGCAGCGATGGCTATTTGTCACTTGCGTTAACCAGCTCATTCTTTCATGAAACAAAAAATCCCCCAGTTAAAGATCTAAAGATATTAATTTCTGTAACTCTCCTTGGGTAAAAGAAACCTAACAAGGAGGGGGGGGGAATTAAAAATCATGTTAAATCTGTCCTGTTTAATTTTGCACGCTGAAACGGCTGTTCTAGTGCACAAATGTCAACTACCCCTCTGAAGTGGAGTGGCATTATTTCACCGCTCTCTCTCAACTCTACACCCAAAAAAGGGACTTTTGCTGGAATACTCAGCCAAAATGGGAGGACGAGTAATCAGAGGACAAGAGGAGGCCGTGATGGCGGTGGGCTGGGGCGTTAGCTTGGTGCAGAAAACCACAGACAATCGTAAAATCCAAAAGGCTGTACCTACAGTGCTGCACAAGAGAGACAGTCGAGCCACAGCCGAAGCAGCGCCCCAGCAGCACCGGGCAGACGTCCCCGGGCTCTCCCTCCTGCACTTAACAGATTTTTAGTAACCGTTACACCTTTTAAAGTGAAAAAAGCCTTGAGTGAAAAGGTTGGTTACTTAATACAAAGATGGTTCAGGGAAAGGCATAAAAGCGACACGAAATTTTAAATGCAATTATCTTAGATTAGAATATTTGGCTTGAAAGATCTGGAGGGTATTGTTTTTGATAAGACAGAGCCACTTGACAAGGCCTGTCACCACTCCAGGTCTCTCTGTTGTCAACTAAAGATGAAAGGACATCACAAAGAATTAACTTCAGCTTTTAAACATTTTGAAAATGTCAAAGAGGTCATAGCTGATCTATTTCCTCATACAGCATATTCACTTGATGAAATTTGTGGTAACAATGTGTTTTTACTTTTCATTCAAATTGGTCTAAAATCCTGGTAATTGATCACAGACTAATGAGAGCTGACACGGGGCCGGTGCGATTGGCTGAGCTTTGTATCAATCACAGCTGCTGCCGGTCCACGCTGTGCATATTAGACTTTCTAATGGCACTAATTGGTGACTACAGAAAAAACTGCTAAATCTCCTAGCGTAGTTTCCAGAACCATTTATTTGGTTTCCAGTTACACTAAAGCCAATTTAAGCCCTTTTATAACTAACACCTTCCTACATATAGGACCTATTGTTCGTGCCTTCTCACAAGCCGTCTAAATAGTCCTTAAAATATTCAGTGAGATGACTCGAAATTAAAAATGGGTCCAATCTGTGAAACAGCAGAAGTAAAAGTAGAAGCTAAATATTTGTATTGACCTTTTAGGAGCATTAGCCAAGTCAGTAAAATATCTTAAAGGCATCTTATTATGCATAGAGAGGCTAAATTTTTAAATCCCATTTAAAATAACATGTGACCACATTTGCTAGAAAGTGATTTTATATTTCCAGAACATATTAGCATCTCTAAATATGAAAGTTATCAGTTAAAACAAGTTGAAATGCTGTTGTATCATGCTAATTCTTCCCCCACCCCCCATATGATTTGGAGAGAAAGGTCAAGTCTGCTGTCACTTCCCTCTAACCGATGCTCAGAGACCGTGTGCGCTGAGCATGATACATTTAAAAGAAACCAAGCAATCGGCCATTTTCTGCATCAACTGTATTAATCATAACCCCTCCATCTTGAGCTAAAACAAGAGATTAGGTGCACAGGGATAAAGGCAGAAAGTTTCCTCCCGGCTCAAAACGGAAGAATCCTTTTCCATTTTGGACACGTTCCTTACACTGTGCAAAAGGGTAATAATATTAGCTGTAATTTGTGAGATAGACTGCCAAGGCAACAGCCATTTAACTACAGATAAACTGTACAACTGAAACCGGTGTTCATGATAAACAACAGGATGATATATAGAGAAAAACCAGGTGCAGTGAACACCAACGTAAAGATACGGACTGGGAAGGCTGCTGCACACCTCATTTTTTCCTGCACTTGCACATTTTTTCTACCCATACCTACGTAAGAACGCATATTTATATAAAGCTCTTGTTAACCACAACATATGACTTATGTATACATATGTTAGTTTTATATATACACACACGTGTGTGTGTGTATATACACAGAGAGAGAGAGAATACCTGAGATGAGAACATAAGGGACGGAAAGTGGCACTAAGCGATGTGAAATATTTTGTATTTCAAGCCATAATAATAAAAAGAACAAGACAGAGAGACAGAGGTAAAGTTTTGAACAAGCAAGTGCTAAGGTTTAGAACAAACAGACCTAATTATGCTGTTTGTTCTCCAACCTGAGATAAAAATAAACCTTAACATATTAACAGGACTGTTCAGCAATACTTCATATATTGCACTAAGCAATTTATATTTGCTTAGTGGAAATAGCTTAGGAGAAACAACTGTCACCCATGTTTCTCTTGTACATTTAAAATGGAGGGTACATGCAGGAAAATATATTTTAATAAAGCTACAGTCTGCATTTGCAATTATACGCTAAAAAAGAAATAATTTACTTAAATATTTCTTTAAAATATTTGGCAAACTGAACAAAGTCACATCATCTGTACAGGCACGGCTTGCTAAATCTTTATTAAGCTACCTGTCGTCAGAAGGCAAGACAACCGCAGTACTGGCTGTAGGTTTTCTGAATGAGAGAAGGAGCAATTCCCAGCAAGATCTACAGACGTCACCCAAGGTAATTGTTCTAAAGCCTCTCCATTCAAAACTGTCTCACTCATATTTTAAAATGTTTCACTTATGTGAGCCACTGTTACGCCACAGGTAAATTTGATCCCAATTCAATTAGTCACTGGCATCAGTAGCACTTAAGCATATAATTACACGCAAGTATCATCTCAGTGCTTTGCCCAACGCAGACATCTGAAGCGCACATTTTCTCACTCCGGTCACCCTGTTAACCAACAAGTTCCTTATACAAATCGCAAAGTCATCTATCTAACTGTATTTTCATAACCTATTGGTGAGGTACACATTCCCCATTCTCACCCTTATTTAATTGATATGTAAATGCAGATCTGAGAAGTAATGCAGTCAAGTCGGGAAGGAGCGAATGGTAGGGCAGCAGATGGGAGAGGTGTGGTACAAGGATTTTGATGCACCAAAATCAGATCGTGCCAATACACTGACCCCCTTCAACAACAGTCTGTCCAAAATAAGAAGAGAAACGCATAAATGCACTATTTAAAGATGCTGATATGTATTTTACTGAAAGTTAACATACAAAAGCCTTAATTTGCCAATTTACATGTACTGAGAGCTTAGATCGATGAGCAGTGCAACAGTCCCTCCCCCCTCAAATGCATTACTGCTAGCATATATAAAACAAAAGCGAAGGTGGAGAGGCTGTCGACCTTTCTCTCTCGCTCCCTCTCTCTCGGCAGGTTTTGTAATAAGCAAAGGCAAACTATAACCATTGGTGCTTTGTTGGTTGTTGCCTACTTAGGGCTTGCTTGGACTGTGAAGTTACTCTGCATGTGTACATAGAAAGGAGATTTTATGAAAAGAAATGAGGAGCCATTTTCCAAGGGAGTCTCACTGAGGAGTGAGGAACTCATCGCAAATCTTATCAGAAACATTTTTAAGTGATCCTTCCAAAATTCCTACCAGGCTCTCAAAAAAAGAGCAAAACTCTTTTGAAACTCAATGCATATTGAAAAAACCAAGCCTCTGCAAGAAGCAGCAAGGTCCCCTTAGCTTTCTCACGTTCTTTTTAGGCCAAAATATATCGCCCTGACATTGCAAGCATTTTGGCATAGCAACTTCTAAGAAAGGAGGAGGAAAGCCCTTGAAGAATATAATTTCCTCATCAGATTATATTTAATGGCAATAATACGCGTTTTCTATTTTCAGTCCTAGGATAAAAAGTCAGGCAAAATAATGTAAAGGCATTTCACATATTGCAGGTGAACGCTGAAGCCCCTGTTTTCTAATTAAGAGGGTTTGAGGTTAATCAGTTTAAAATTGCATTGATTTATATAATCATTTTGATTCAGTGAGGAAATAAATTGAAATGAATTATGAGGTACATCTTAAGTATACATTCTATTTTGCTGCTTGTTCAAGATTTGGATATAAGGAAAAGTAACACTCATCTAGTGGAATTCTCATGGATCTGTGGCACTCCCAGTGCCAAACAGGCAAAGCAGAGTCTCTGAAATAATACTTTGAGCAAGGAAAGATGTGAAAGAAAAATTCAGTTTATCAACAGTTAATAAACAGAAACGGAAAAATACTAAGAATCTATATAATTCATGTTAGTATATTGCTTAATCCTGTTGTATTCAGTATTGGAACAGAATTACTCTAGCACTAAGGCAACAAAGAATGAGATTGCTCCCTAAAGGAATCAAGGCGCTGTTCTTTGTGCTTGGCTGTTCTCACATTTGCTCTTCTTTACTTATGTCTCATCAAACCACAAACTGGGATCCAGGTCCCTTTTGCAGTTGTACGTGAATGCAGCCACAGAAAACAACTGGTTAAATTCCAAGCTCCTTGGAGCAGACATTGTGTGCTTTTAGAATATATGGGCATGCCTGCAAACACTTAGCAGAAAGTACAGCAGGGCTCCAGTCCCTGGCCGTAACCCTTGGGTTTGGGGTTATCGATACAACCAAAACAGCAGCAAAATACCAGCGGGATAATCTAGCCCCTTAAACATAAAGTAGAGATTCTGGTTCTAATGACGTTTCTACCATCATCTTCCTTCCACAGTCTTGATACTCAGAGACACTCCCTTTCTCTTTTTAGAGCACAAGTTATCTTGAGGTAACTAAAGTCCCATTTAAAAGCTGATTTTAATCAAGTGCTTTGCTAAATTGAGAGGAATTTGATTAAAGCATTCTAATCTGCTCTACGTTAGCAACCTTCATAATTGATTTTCACCTCCTCAAGTTTTCTGGACATGCCAGCTCCCAGAAATGTGACGCTCGAGCACTAGAAATCCCACCTGCTGGAAGCCTGACACAGAATTTATTACTATCAACATGATCCCTTCTTGTTTACAATGTATAACATCCAAAGGGCTATAACAGAACCTGGTCCACAAGGCAGTGAATGATACACAAATAAATAAAGCCACAGGGCAGATTATTTGCTACTATACAGCACTATTGCTTCACTGGCTTCAATAGAGTTGTTTGTACCAGTTTACTAGCAAAGAATCTCTCCCAGAACAATAATTTGATAATGATTGCGCTCATACAGCTCTGTCCATGTGAATTCTCACATATGTTTCCAGTCATTTATTAATTAGAGCTTCTAAAACCTTGAGTTAGTGGAGTGGCGACATCCCCTTGTGTCCAATAAAATGCAGACACCTCCAATACCGGCGATCAATGTTTTAGGGAACAAAATACAGTACTATTCTATAGCCAATATTATTTACTGAAGCACCAAAGTATTCCCCAGAAATCTTTGACCAGCGCTGAACTAGCAGAACCTCGCTTATTGTCAGGATCTGAGCAGATTACAACATAAGGTGGTACGCTGCTGCTAGTGCATCAGTCATGCCAGGAGATGAAAGCACCGAGAGCCCCTTCCTTAAAATGAAACCCTGCATTCCTGTACTCAACAGGAGGAGCTCGGACGGCAAAGGCTTTTGTTTCAAAAAGCAGACTATTTTTTGTGGACTTAAACAAGTATTGCCACAGCATAGTGAATCCAGAAACACTCATTTATTTGGAATTAGCACTAATTGCATTTGAAGACAAAGACTTTAAAGATTAAAAAAAGGCAGGCAAGTAAACCTCACTCCCAGGCATGCTGTGACTGCTCGAAAAGGCCCATATTTTTTTCCATGTGCCTCATAGTTGTATTTCCTTATGCCATTGTAATAGGGATTTAAAGTCCTGTAGCTGACTTTAGCTCTCAGTCTGACTTTTTTTTTCATCTGCTTTTATTTTGGCATCAGACTGGAAAGGATCTTGAAGAGACACAAACACAAGGAAAATCTGGTAATTTCCCCAAACCAAGCTGTCCAAGACAACGGACGGTTAAGTCCCTCTTCTTGGGTGTCAGCTCCTGGCAAACACCTTTCTGTCGGCAAACCAGCATCTCCTTTGAGCACACTGCGCTTGTAACTGGGTTTGCTCTCTAAAAAAAGCGACAGTAGATATCAAAATGACTTGTCGGAAAAGCATATTATATTTTTAAAGTGCAACATATTTTTTTCCCTAATTCAAAACAGCAAATGTTAAACTTAAAGACTCTTCCTAGTGCACGTTAGTGACAGGCAAAGCTCCCAGAGGGGTGACTGCCTTCAAAGACAGGTAAATGAGGGCCCATATAAAACAGCCAAGTATTGATGTTGTAGTAAAATTCAAGAAAAACACATTGGCAGACAAGTAAATTTGTCACTAATAATTTAATGTAATTTCCCTAAAATGGAGGTAATAGGTACTCAGGGAATACACCTCCAGGGTTTACATCAAATGTGCATGTGGAAAATTATGAAATAATATTTTTTTTAAATATAGATGCTTTGGCTGACATGTTAGTTTATGATGAAAATCGCTCTCCTGAAATGATAAAGGGGAGGGAAAAATATAAGCTTCCAAACATACACAACTTGTATCTTCTAAAACTACCCCCAAAATGACTCGGATGCAGAGGCTGCTGAATGCCAAGATCATTTGTTTGTGCTTTAGTTTCCCCTTTAAAATGATGGACTGCAATTACCAAATAGTAATGAACCAATCATCTTGCAAACACTATTTCCTGTGTCATTCTGAGTTATAGAATCTAATATCAAGCTCATTTAAAATATTCCAAAATTGCATATTTTTCTCTGCAGTGAAGTGACAGCTCAAATTGTGTTTAGTTGCAACCATATGACCATGAGCAAATCAAGTATAAAAATTTCATTTTCTCTAAGTGTTAAATGCAATATTTTTAGCTCAACTCCTACAATGGTTCACTTTGCATCACACAGGATGGTGCTGGATGCTGCTAAAGTATCATTATCAATTATAATGTGGTTTCTATAAATTTTAAACAATACTTTTACATGACTCATGTAGGTAGGATTCAGAGAAAGAAAAAAAACAGAAAAAAGCCCCTCTACTTCAAACAGATAGGGCTACTTTCAGGTATAAATTGAAATTTCACTGTGCGGGCTTAATATGATAACGGCCTGCATTTTTTCCAGGGCAGTAAGAAAATAGGGAAGGGGAAAAAAAAAAAAAAGAAAACATAAAAAGGAAAAATGCAGCTGCCACAAGCTTAGATACTGAACAGAGGAGGAAAGGGACCCAGAAAAAGAACTAGGAATTGATATGAAAACCAAAACCACAGAATCTCCATCATATTATGTAAAATTGATTAAGATAAACAGTCCACAATAAAGAATGTATTATCTGCAGATATGACAGTCTGATGTCACACTTGCATGTGCACATACATTTCACCACTACTGGGGGAAAACCTGATCCGATTTTGCAGGCGGGCACAGTAAGACATCGCGCTACAAACGCACCTCTGGTTTTCTTAGGAACGTGCTGTTTCTTAACACCAATGTGTCGTACATTCACGCTCTCCACTCCTATTTTCACGTCTTTGTTGCACAAGCATGTGTACTCCGAGATGTTATTCTGGGTATATATTCATGGAAGAGATAATTATTCATGAAACCTCACTTGTGTTGGTCGATCCATATACAGAAGGTTATGCTAAGAGAAGACTGCAAAAGACCGCTCTGTTAATTGCCAAAACCTCAGCATCATTGGGACCCAATCCTATAAACCGGGACACGTGCATCTCCCACTGAATAAAGTACTTGGATGCTCACCAGCGATTCAGCAGCTTGCTGGAGTAGGACTTATTATGTACACTGCACACCTGGCAATTTTTAACCTCAAAGACGTAGAAAAATGCAATGGGCTTGGAGTCACCTCTCGCTTCTTTGCACTGAAGTTTCTCCACAGTCTTTCCAAAGGTTTTAAAGAAAGGCTGGCTTAAAAAAGCCACCTACGTTTTCTCCCCTTTGCATGGTGAGGCCTGAGCGGTTTGTCACGCTGCTAAGGAATTTTATATTGCACAGGCTGTTTTGGGGAAAGCACAATTAAAAATAATAATATCCTCTGAAATGGACTCAGCATTTTATTACTACATGTATGACTGGCATGATTCACATTGATTGAAAAGGCGAGGGGTTTCGAAAGATGACACTTCTGAGTAAAAGGCGGAGAGGAAGCACGGCATTACATACTGACTTGATAACGTCCACGTGTTCAGGGAAGAGCAAGACCATCTCACTCTTAACATTCAAACATAACCTCTATCCAGCTTTTTTCAAAGGCAGATCATGAAATGCTTCGCAAAGGACATTAGGAATAAGGTGGTAAATTCTCTGTCCGAGGTAACACAGCTGGCCAACAGCAGAGGCAGAACTCGTATCCCCTCAGTCTACACCCAGTGCTCTCTACAAGTACGTATATCATCTATTATTTTAGCAAGCAGCGAAGAAATTTTAATGTTCGCTTTAGTGTTTTTTCTTAGTTGGATAATCACAAACCTTTTTTTTTTTCCCCTGTTGTTAATTAACTTATTTCCTTGTTCTGGATCTCAACAGTTGGGCTGCATACAGAATTAATATCTAAGGTTACATACAAACTATTCTAATGGAAGTTAAAATAATAAATGGACATTTAACTTCTGACCTTAAGGTTTGATAGAAAATGAAAGAATACCAATTATGTCCCCAGCTACTTGGTAATGTTTGAATCTTATTTGCCGCCTTCTGAAACACAGACTGATTTGAAACTTTTCCTAACTAAACAGAACAGTATTTGTAACCTAAATTTTGGCAAACGCAGAAAAAAGCAATAGAAAAGATAAGGTAGGACATTTCTCAGTTTTTGAAGGGGCAGAAAAATTAGGTTGTGAATTGCTTAGACTTTTTTCTTCCAGTGGGATTACGATAAAATAACTGAAGAGGGGTTCAAATTCTGGAGTAAAATCCATGACTATAATCTGAAAGAACAGATTGATAGCCATAGAAAGTTATAAAAAAAACAAGCAAAAAGTCCCAATTCCCCCCCAAACCCACAAACTGTAGCTTTTTCTCAACATTAAAAAGAACACAAAAAAGGTCACAAAGTTATCCCTCACAAGAGCCGTTTATAGTCAGTAAAAATACCATTAGAACGAATAGCAATGGCTCTCGCTGTCATTACCAAATATATACAGACACGTGTTTGTTACCTGCATTTTACAGATAGCATACCTACCACAGAAGAAAAATCAGTGTCGTGAAAAATCAATATGTATTTAAATCTTCCTATCCCGTTTGCTGTCACTGCCTGTAATGTTAGTTGTGTTTATCTGCGCATTTGTTTGTAAGCACACAAGGTACTCAGACACCTATGCAAACACAAACCACCCACAAATAAGTAAACATCCAGAAAAACGTCTCAGAGTTTTCTCTTCTCCTTTCCTGTCTCTCCTTGTACTGTTAAAACAACAAACAGGATATAGGAAGATATTACCAGCACTTTGGGCCGAGCAGGTAAGCTAGATACCCAGATTCAAGGATTTTTCTTCTTATATGAGAAAACGTCTCTTTAAAATTGCATTACTGGCATTTATGATTCATTCTACAAATAGTGAGACTTCCACATATAAATCTGAAATTCATTTAAGATATTTTGAGTTTAATAAGAATAAAGGCACCCCATTTTTCAAAGCAATAAAGAAAGATGCACCTGCCACAAGCCTGACCACTGAACAGACGGGGAAGATACTAACTCAGTAAAGGTAAAAATCAGAAAAAAATATGAATTGATATAAAAAAAAGATAGCTCATCTATCATTTCTTACTGAAAGATGCACATAATAAGATGAATTTAAAACAATAAAAAAAAGCTGTCATTTTTTCTCCTCCAGATTGGGAGAATCTGTGAAACAGTAATAGAGGAGAGATTTTGTAGCCTATAATAGGCAACAAGGTGTGCAGCTGAAGTATAAATTAGCCCTACCAAGGCTACGTTGGCCAACAACCTTTATCTAGTCAGAAAGTGAAATTTAAGTGTTTTGTAAGCTTTCATAAAATATTTTAATTACATTTTTGCAGCAACAGATTGATTAGTCTTAAATCTGACCTTTACTCTTGTGCCTTTCACCTGCTAATTTTCTCTGCCACTCCAGCCTCTCTTTTTCAAAACTACCTTGAGCATAGCTCGAGCACTGACACCCTTCCTAGCGCTCGGAATCTCTCTTTGCCATTCCCCCTGCGCCGGCAGGGCCAGACAAGCACTGCAAAACTCGGAATAAATCAGGCCCGTTCTTCAAGGAGACTGAAAGGGGAGCACATCACGATGATACAACTCCTTAACTACTAAAAGGCAAAGCTATCAAGATAGGAGAAATTATAAGCTATAATTTTAAGTAATTCCTTTGCAAATGATGAGCATTTTACTAATAATACTTTAGAATCTAAATTTCGTCACTTACTCAACAAAACATTGAGGTAATTTAGGTTAATATGAACCTTTGCAGAATATTTAATTTCTGCCTCTGGCTATTCTCTAGTTTTCTATAACATATTGTGTATGAATCCTTTCCAGAAATGAAAATTGTGTAATGGCGGCATTGTGATACAAACTGACAACAGCCAGGAAATTGAAAGTTCAGGCTGAGGCTTCATCCTTCATTTACACCACTGTTGAGAAGGGGAAAGCAGAGACACTGAGTTATGGACAGTGAAGGGCTTAACTTTTAATTTCCTGGATGTTATCATTTTAAATAGAAGCCTTGCTGTTATTTAAATCTATCTGGGGGACGCAAAGGGGAGGTAAGAAAAAGGAAATAATATTATTTCTTTGAGCAACAGGAGCTGAATGGTATAAGTCATTTGCTCAAAAAGAAAAAACAAAACCAAACAAAGCACAAAACCAGCAAAACCCGCAAACACCCAAGGTGCACTAGTTTTCTACACTTTGCTGGATGATGTCAGATGATGTCAAACAGCAACTCGAGCCAGTCAGAAATGAAGCTATGCACCAGGGTACCCATACACGGACACTCATAATCTTTAACCTACAGGGGACCCTGGTCTTCCTGTAGTCAAGAGCCTGCTAAAAACAGAACCAAGAAGCAGCAGTGATCTGTGAATCCAGCTTGTTCCCCAGGACAAGGACAAACCCAGCTTTGTGGCAGTCTGGTGCACGCTCTCATGCCAGCTCTGACAATGGACACGTGTGGCGGGTCTCCCAGTTGAGGCAGTTTTCCTTGTGATCCAAGTTGAACGCTTTCATTTTAGTAGTGCCAGACTGCAATGTGAAAATCCACAACTGGATTTTGCCACCAGGTGTAAATTGTTGCTTGTCTTGGCAGAGGTTTTGCAAAGAGATGCAGAAAAATTCACAAAGAATATTGCATCACGGTCAGGCAAGTTCTCCACCATGTACGTTCAAAGCCTAAGGGTAACGACCTGGCTGAGCAGGACAGATTCCGGAGCCTGTGTAACCGCGGCTATCCCGTCGCTGTGCATCACTGCTGTGATCCCGTACCGGGTGGCTGAGGACCCAGCGCACAGACCAATTTCCCCGAGCCCTCGTCACACAGCCACCAGTCACGACCATCCACAGCCACTCTACAGCTTTTAGTCAGTGTCCCAGCGCTTGCAAAATTCTATCAGCCGTCAGTCAGTTTTTAAAACTTGTTCTTGTTCGTGGCTGGCATACCACACAATGCACAGAAATCATACGCTGAACCTAAAGCCTCTGTATATATCTTTCAGATTGCCATAATGTTTCAGCCATAATATCTATACCATACTGAGTACGGCACCTGGATTTCAAATCCTGTTCAGACAGGTGATAGCCCCGATTCTGGAATCAGCACATCGAACACCTCCATTTCAAATTTTTAAGCAATGTAGAAGCTAAATATTGTGAAAGCGTTACAGATAGCAACTGGACCTTCATAACACTAAAGTCTTGCCATAACCCAGTAGATTCTCATGCTCTCATAAAAAAAGATACAGAAACATTGATGTCTGCTTGGTATTTCATCCCCAGCTAAGATACTCTGTGTGTCTAGTAAGATTATACACAAACAGTCACTTGAAGCCCAGCAACTTATAGTGTTATGGTCTGGAACAGAGCTAAAAGCACTCACATGAAAATGCAATTAGTAGAAGTTATAGTTTAAAACTTTGAACAGTTATTATTCACTGAATATTTCAATACCTAGGTCTTACGTGAGAATGAGTGATATTCATTTCCACACAAAAATGTTATGAAAATTGATTCTGAAAAAAATATAAAAATTTTTAAAGGGAAAATTTTTGCATTTACTTCATTTAAAAAGTTAAATAACAAAAGTAGAAAAAAGGAGAAGAAAGCCCTAACAAAAGGAGAGGAAAGCCCTAACAGTTTTTCACGGACTTCATAGTAACTGCAGCAGATGAAATGGGACTTCAGAAGTGCCAGCGCAGGGAGAATAGTTCAGGCATGCCTCTGATTTATTTCCCTCGTCTGCACAAAAGTGCTGACATACATCTTGAAGCGCATTTTGACATATGAATGTATACTAGACCATTTACTCCATAGGTAATTGTACAATTTCCACTGGAAGACAATTCTCGGGTCTTGTTGAAAGAATACTTTTAGTAATGGATGACACCTGAATAATTAATTCCTCACCATTCCAACAGTCTCAGATTCAGGAGTTAGTTTCTGTTCTCCTCCAAACACGGCCTGGTATTTTTCAGAGTTCATCTTTGTTATAAAGTTGAATTTCTGGGTCCTAAAGCTTAAATTTCATCTTTCAAAGGCCAAGAACATTTCATGTCCTAAATCACGGGAATGTGGAACAGCCTGTAGTTTCTACATTGAATCAACTTTTAGAAATGTCACTGCTTTGTGGTTTGAATGCTGAAGTGACCTAAGATTCATCGAGGCTGAAGGTTGCGGCTCCAATTCCTATTTAATTTCTAACATACTAATCAATAATGTACAATCAATAAGATAATAAACTATTTAATCAATAATAATCAACACCTAAGCTTTTATCTAGATGTTCAGGGATCCTAAATAGGCATCGCCTATGAAGAAGTCTCAGAAATTAATGGTTTTATGTATGTCATTGCTAATTTAGTGGGACCAACTGGGACATCAGTTAAAACACTATCAGCATGGTGGGCCGCTTAATTAATGAAGATACCTTATTCAGGCATCTTCCCACTGCTCAGGTGTCAAGGTGAGAAATCTAATCTTTTCTCCACGCTGGTGACATAAAAAGTAGTTACTTAGTGAAGCAGTATTAAACCCTGTAAAACGATGCACAAAATGTATCTTAACCAAGATGACTGTCAAACCCTAAAAACAATGAGTGGCAAAAGCAAGAGAATCCTATTGAATGGTCCCATGGAAATGCAAGATTGCACAGCTTCACAGCAGAGATACTCCAACAACTTCATCCAATGCGCAACTGTTTACTCCCCACATTGAGATCTCACTCCTAAAACTTACACTTGCCAGGAGCACAACGGTGAGAAAACCGTGTTGCTGACAAGTATCTGAGTGACAGGTAGTTAGCACAGGCCAGCACACGTTCAATAAAATAGACAGTGAGGATACCATAATCTTGTGGCAATAGAAGCTTTTCAGTGTGGCGCTAAACTTGGCACACTACGTTAGCCAAACGAGAAGTTTATCAGGAAGTTTTATATCAAGAAAATCTGGCAAATTAATCGTCATCCCAGTTTGCCATGGAGTCCTTAATATTGTATTTTGTTATGTATTTATCATCAGCAATGGGCTTATATAAAGATTGACTGTGGAAAGAAATACAGTGTGTTATGTTGGGGAAAAAAAGAAGGTACTCTGGTTACGCTATCCTGTTGTCATCATTCCTGAACAACTTCCACAAGCAGATATAGGAAAAAGGTTTGTCCTTCCTTGCTTGCATGTACAGAGAGGAGACAGGGACAGAAAGGATGAGAAAAGATAACAGGCAGATACACAGGAGCATTTGACATAACATACGCTGAGAGCACTGATCACTTTAGGACTATAGCGAGTTAAAATCTGTTAGCATCCACATTGTAAACCAAAGCTAGGCGCAGATATAACGTAACATGCTTACAGAAAGTCCTTTCATCATGCTCTGCAAGAGTTCACCAGCAATCTCCTAAAATCCAAATTGCTGGAGACTGTATTCCAGCCTTTGAACAATTGACTACAGGTGAGATATTGAAAATTTCCCTCTGGAGTTAGAACAACAACTCACTGAGCACGTGAGGCCATTTACCTCTAACTCTGGTGGTCAGGACATTTCCCTGCTGAGGAGTCTAAACCTCTTCTGGGTGAGGAAACGTTAAGAAACAAGCAAAGAAACACCACCACCCCCAACCACTGAAAACCGAGCAACCAACAAAACCAGGTCTGCAGCCTTCTGGGAAAATATTCTAAACTCTCGGCTGTCTTTAAAAGTTTGGCACTGATGTGTTGAAGTAGCGAGCCAAGCACCCATGTACAGAGATGTGAGCAGAGGTACGGTTTACCTAGTGTCACTTAGCCTGTAGATGCAGGTAGATACCCGTGGCCAGGATTTCAGACATACCCTTTGCTTCACAGCGTGCTGGCAATGGTAAATCACACTGTGAGTTACCCATCTCTCCTTCCAACTGTGTAGGGAAGGGAGATGCTCTGCTTCGGTGCAGGGAATCAAAGCTGGCTGCCTGGCACATAGCGTAACGATGCCTAAGCCACTCTGTAGATCATTTAAAAATCCCATCCTACCACTCTTCCTGAATATAGAAAAAATTGTTTCCTTTTAATGTACAAGGAAGAAAGTGCCATCAAAACCTTCTATGCCTGCTTTCCAAACTACCCTGGTGCTACTAGGTCTTTAGTAGCGAGCGTTGTTAATCATTAGTGAACAAATCACTGAAGTACCACTTGTTGAAGGTGGCATCTATGAGGACAATGTAGAAAGGAAAGAAAGAGGGACCAAGAGGCTAAGGATGGGGCGATGGAAGAGTCACTGAGAATGGACCAGCACCTTATTCCAATCATTGCATCGCACCAGCTAATGAGCAGAAGACTCATAAGACAGATAGTATATATATATAGCCCTTAAAGTTGTATTCACACAGATGTGTGCGATTTGATCTAACTACTGACCTGGATGACTGTCCTTTCGGCTTCCGCTGGCTACTGCCACATGGTATAAGGCTAAAAGGACATTAGGTATCCACTATGCATTTTTCTCCCTCCTAATGCATCGGCGCTTATTCCTGACCAATGCTGCCTATATTCATTCACAGGTCTTGGCTATCCTTCACAACGCAAACCGCTTCCTTTTTCTTACTAGCCCTGGCACTGATACCTGTTCTCCTCAGTACGCATGCTATTTTTCGCATGTTGGGTTCTGACATGAAATCATGGAAGCTTTTCTGGCGACAGTCTCGGGGTGGCTGTTCCACAAGTCCAGAGACCCACCAGTGCCGTTACCTACACCCAGCTCTTACCAGTGCTCTACATGCTTCCAGGAAGCTGGCATTAAGTAACAGTTTCGTCAATGAGCTATTGTGATGTAAATCAATTAGAAACAGAAGTATGATTTCTGACTGCCCAGGATGACAAATATGGGAACAAGGACGCAGGAGCTTATTTCAAATGAAGAATGTATATTAGTCTGCTAACAGAAGGCAACCCCCCCCCCCCACAGTCCCAACACATGATTATTTCTACCAAGGTAATTATAACTGGCATTTCAAGTGGCATAGTCATATTTAGTTTCTGGCTTTCCACTAGGAAACATAGTGCAAAAAATAATTGGCTTCTGTATTCAGCCGGAGAGCAAAGACAAACCATAGAGTATGTTTGGCAAACCTCAGCATCTGGTTAGAGTCATAACCTAAGAAAGAGAGAATTTTAACTGATTTCCTTCTGTCATTCCAAATACCAAGAGAAGAGAGATGTCACCAAACCTGTTTTAGTCCTTTAACATCCGAGTGCTTAACAGATCAATTGACGATGAGGTTGTTAAAGTGGGAAGGTCTGTGTCCTGGGACCTTCAGTGGAAAAGGGAGGAAGAACAGAGGAGAGGGGCTTTAGAGGTCTCCATTAATGACTTCTGAAACTGGGAAACGACAACCTGTCCTGATAACCTGCAACATTTTGAGGCAAATCTTGTAAGGAAACAGGCTGCAGCATTCAGCATCAGCTTGGGATAATTACATGTAAATGGAAAGACAGTAGAAAAACGGAGCCAACCCTGTTTCAGCTACATAGTGCAAGACCAGTGAGAAGTGTCTTTCAAACGACAAAGCTAAAAAGCACTGGGCTACACCAGACTACCTAGAGCTTGCACATCAAACACTCATCTACAGAATTCTTTTTTTTTTTAATACCATATAAAATTATTTTTAAACACCCTGATCCATAGAAATTATAGCAACAAAATAACCTGTGCAATTTTTGCTTTCAATTCACTAATCATTTCTTCAAGAAATTTTGAGTACTTTTCCCAGTTAGGGAGCAGCTTAACTCTAAAAGGAATAATTGTTTTCCGACATAACAGAAAAGCAGCTAACTGCCAGTATTTGCCTGCTTAACTTCGCCAAAGTTTCTTTCGACAGCAGTTATATAAACTGAGATAAGATCTTCAGAAATAAAGGTTAGTAGAATGAAAGACGCTATGTATTGGTGGAAGAGAAGAAGCAACATCATGAGAGGGACTACGCAAGTAAAATTTTCTGGCATTCCTTTGTCTTGAAACAACGAGACAGGGAAAGGTGACCGGTTTCACTGCTGCTAAATGTTGCATCTACACCGCTGTTCTCATCCTTTTGGCTGTGGATCCAAGAGGGGGTATGGATTACTGCTCGTAGGAGTATGAAAAGCAGGTTAGGAAAAAAGCAAGCTTCTTGTGGTTGGCCTGATATTTGCAAGGCTGGGGTTCACACCTCCTCTGTAAACTGTTAGAGAATTCACCAGCTCAGAAACATTTTCCAACGATAAGCAAAACTGCCTGTCTAGCTCTTGCCGTTGCACTGCATTATCTCCTGTGCTGTACGTTTAGCAACCTCTTAGCATTTCGGCGACACAACGCCCGCGTAAAATAGCACTATGTTGGGTAGCAGAGGCTATCGACTCCACAGTCTGAGTGAGGTCTTGGAAGAATCCTGAAGTACACGGACGAGGGGGAGAAGGTTTCTCCTAGCAGGCACAGAACAAGCAAATCAGTACCTCTGCTTTTTTTTTTTTTTTAATTAACATAAATCATCCTGTATATTTTTCAGCACCAATTTTACAATAAGCAACTATATATTATTTCCTGAGAGATATACTGTGCACTTATTAGGCAGCACAACTACCACCCTGCTGTTATTAATGTTTCTAGAAATTTGCATTTTTTTTTTAATTTTGAGGCTTGCTATCTGCACTAACCCAGCAGAGCTTTCTGTATTTACTGCTTTCCTTTTAAAAGACACAAGAAATTAAAGACTGCTAGCTTCTAGGAAAAGAGTCAACTATTATAATATTGTCTTCCACAGAATTTTGGACAAACTCACGTAATAATCTCTGCATCAAGCCCATATTTCTACTGTAGCTATTACAGTTGCCGGGGAAAAAGCCTTAAAAATATCCAGCCTTGCAATTCAAGGCATTCAGTGACAGGGAATCCACAAGATCTCTAGCTACGCTGTTTTAACAGGTGACTACACATGCTGCTAAAAACATACATCTTGTATTTATTTACATTATACACGGGTAAAGCTCCTTCTCTTTCCCTGCTTTCCTGTCTTCCTGGATGTGAGCCTTTTTGTATTGTATAACCACGGATTACATTTGCTCCCTTGGCGAAAGCATAAGACTGGATTCTCCTGTTCAACTGTTAATCTACCCTAATCACTAAGACTTTTTCGGATGCTTTTTTGATGCTTTCCTGGCTGCAGTCATACATCTCACAATCACATCTTATGGTTTTTCTTTTATTTATTTATTTAAACGAAGGCATGACTTCACATTATCCAATATTAAAATGTACATTAATGATAAAATAAGACCTTAAAAATTATTTGCATGTCATTAAAATGGACCTGCACCCATCATTACTTATACAATATGAATTTTTTTATCATCTGCAAATTTGCACAACTTTTTCATACCTTTATTACTAATGTGTTAACCCATACATGATTCCAGCTAGACCATGAATGGGAGTTACATTTCTTTTTTTCTAGCTAGATGTATTTTCTATACCACCTGTGAATTTTAGAAACAAATAATTAGTTTTAAAATTAAGAATTTAGCATTTATTAAGGAAAGTAATCCTAATTGGGGAACGATCAAATAAAGAAAAGATCTCAGGATAAAATTTTGATCCTATCAAAATCAACAGCAAAACTTCTATTCGCTCCATGAAGGTCACAGTATCACCCCAGAACTCATTCATTCCCTTTCTGTCAACGTGACGACAAGGTCCCTGAAAGGAGAGTGCTTCTGACCCCGGTAACTCACCGCTCGGTGGGCTCAGGACCAGCCCGCGCACCTTGTGGAGGCACAAAGGCAGCACAGCCAAGTCTGCTCAGATGGTACCGTGAATATTAAAGGGGATTTCAATTCTTTAATTTAAGTGTTTCCATTCTTTCACCCATATCAACTGAATAAATTACTTCGCACTCAGGACTCTGTATAAGCCAAGTCTCAAGTGTAAAAGTTCAGCTCTTTCTGCCTGCATCACTCCATTAAATTGATTTCTATATTTTAATGAAAAAAATCCCTCCCCATGTTAATTCTTGGATGAAAGTTTTGCTCCAACACGAAAGAAGTATTCTTGTGCACCCAATAAGTGTACATTTCATCCTCAGAGGAAAATGCTAGGATAAAATAGGATTTAGGAGCACAAAATATTTCTGATATACTATGAATCTGCAAAAACAGGATCACAAAGGAAATTCTTTTGCAACTGTAAATTAACAGCTGCCACGGTTTTTTGCTCTACAAAAAACAATGTTAATTTTCTCAGATTATCTGTGGGCAAAATAATACCTTTTTATGAAATAATGTAAATTCTCAAGATTATTCTTGTACACTTGTTTGCAGTGCAGAAAATATAAGAATATGCACATTCTCAATATTGGTCACCGACAAATTCTCAAGAGACCTAACCCGATTTTCCACAAATGATAAATATATATGATTTTTTATAGGACTCTATATATGTATATCAAAGAGCACGTCCACCTACAAGTGCTCTCTGTATGTATAAAAGAAGAACTGCTTTAAAAAAAAAAAAAAAAAGCTGTTTTTTCTTTCTGACAAACGGGCATGAAATAACAGGCTGACATCTGCCTCTGCAGGTCATTCCAGTCAGGCTGCTGCATGTCAGAATTCAAACTGCTCCATCCATCAATGGCAGACCAAAAATTAACGTAGCTTGGAAACTCTGCAGCAAGACAGTAACAGCCCAATTTAAAGTCTGACCTTCGGAGAACGGTGGGGTAAGATGGAAAAATTATTTCATGCCCTGTACCAAAGCCAACAACACAGTTCAGAGGGATTTTCAGTTAATTTTTTTTATATATAAAATAAAGTTCGCTAGTATACAGCTATTAAACTGTTATGTCAGATAAGAAAACTGTTACAAGGGCTTTTAATTTATAAGGTATTATCAATTACATTCACAGAGATGCCCTTTCATGGCATTTAGAATTTTAGTTTTTCTGAATTACTGATTAATATATTTTTTAAAAGCATAATGTATCCAAGGTTATAAATAACACTATTTTCTTAGTGATTTACTGGGTAAAAACTATAGTTGATCAGCCTGAAAAATTTGATTGGAATAGGCTGCAATTTTTGCCAAATATAGAATTTCTAGTCCAATTAAACAGGATAATCTATTAAAAAATACTTTCTCAAAATTCCAATATTAAATTATTTTATAAGGGAGTTGATCAAAGAAGTTATTTAATAATCATAGAGACACGCACATTAGCAATGTACACCAGTACAAATCGGAGGTGCCTTTAGCCTTCTAGACACTATACCAGCAGATAAGAGTGATTAATTCATTTGTTAAATCACCTACTAACACACTTGTTAATTGCTCGATAAGCTAATTTAAGTGCAAGCTTAATAACACATAATTCAAACTTCCATCTCCTGTTGTAAATAGCAGAAATACCATATAGTTTAAAACTTCAAGTAGTTCAATAAAATTGAACTGATTGAAAATAAAATTCAACTAATTCAATAACATTACTAGATCATATTTTAAATGTACACCCAAAACTTGAGAAAGTAATTCATTTTTTCCCAAGCCTTTCTCTGGAGGTCATCTATAAAAGCTCACTTAGTGTTTTCTTCCCTTACAAAGTATTTTTTCTAACATTGCAAAATATTTTCCTCTGTTAAACAGCTAGTTAACTTTGCAACAGTCAAAGGCACTAAGTAATCTGGAAGATGTTACTAAATAATTATAAGAGAATAGACAGCTTCAGTGTACGAGTTTGCCAAAACAATAATACACGGATATTCACTGTTTTGTTTTTACAAAAAAAAATAGAAGCACATATGATCCTGCTGCACTGGACACCTTTTCAAATATACAAGTCAGCTTTCCCTGTCACGTATTTTAAAATTCAATCTAACCAGAGAATTTCACAACAGGCCACTAATTTATAGTGTTTCTCAAAAGCACACAGAATTGGATGCTTTGGGCAACCAAAACATTCCCGCTATACTTTTTATTGCATGACTTCAGAGGCACTGAAATAGTAAAGTTGTCTCTCGCACAACTGATACCACCTCTTTTTGAAAATCCGACAACTGTCAGAAAGGCAAACAGAAAAATTAGTTTAGATCTAAATATGCTTTAATGATAAACTTAAAGCCATCAAAGAATTAATGGAGATAATTTCTTTCATCATGGCGCAACGATACAGAGAGGATGAGCAAAATTCCAAGTTCTTGAGAGACAACAACCACCCAGGTTTTATTTTTTGAGATAACAAGTGTGGTTGACAGCAATGGAAAAAGATAAAAGTTCTATCTTCTTTTTTAGTACTATAAAAATGCAAATTAACAAATTCACACAATAATCTACCAATAAGCCATGGGTAGAATCTATCCAGAACTAGCTGATTGACAAGTCAAAAAAAAGTATTGGTGTGAGTAATCACCATATGGGTATTTTTGGTTGGGAGCCAATACAGAGCAGCTTTCCAGTGTCTGCGAAGGCCTGCTGATAAAACTTGTGGCGACACAAAAGCTGGGGGAATGGTAAAAGCTGGGAGAAACCCACCATCTTATTCAGCATGGTATGAACTACTACTATCCTCTAAACAGGACCAATTCAAATATTACAGATTTTTAAATATTCCAATAGAAAATAATTACGCCTAGGAATAAAAAGACAGAGTATTTCAGAACTAGAAAGACAAAACAATTCAGAAGATCTCTGTGTAATGTACTGGTAAAAAAACCCCTAATGTTATTTGCTGGAAAACTGAAAAGGAAAGAGATTTCATGTCTGTATGGTGTTGATGAGACCAATATAGGAATACTGCACACAATTCTGGTGTCCAGCATCAAAAGCCTATTGAAAAACTGAAGAAAAAACTTAAACCGAAAGAAGTAAGAGCCAAACCACATTTAACTGACCAGAAAGAAAATATAAAGGTATAAATGTACCACCACGTACAGTAAGTGTTGGACAGTAAAAGGCTCTAGCTCCTAAAAAACTCCAGAACAAGGACCAACAGCCAGAAGTTGAAACTGAGGAAATTCAAAGAGAAGAGTGTACATTTTAATGTTTGACTGAATAGTAAGGAAATGACAGAGTCTTCCTGCCTTGAAATATAAAGACAAGTTGAAACAGCACAATATATACTCTAGTTAAACACAAGTTTATAGGCTTAATACAGAATTAGCTAGGCTAATTCTAATGGCATATGTTATACAGGATGGCAGATTAGATGATTTAACACTCCTTTCTGGCCTTAAAATCTATAATCAATGAAATAATCCATTAGTTGCCCTTTATGGAGTTTCGTACACGTTCCTGTGAAGGATCTGGGGCAGCCCCCGGCCAAAGACAAGCCAGCAGACTGCTGTGTCTTGGTCTGATGCAGTCGGGAACGGAAATGCTTGCACTCGAGTTATCACTGAGAGAATATATTAGGTTGCCAAGTTGAACTGTAGTAATTTTATGTATGTTAGCAAAGTTGTTGCACACTACTAAGAAATCTGAAAAGTTCGAGTTATTATAGGCCATCTGACCAGGATAAGCAATTATTTTCCACATTTTATCTTCAGCTGCAAATTATTGGTTTAAGTATTAAAAAAAAAAAAAAAAATCAGGCATGAGTGTTTACACTAGCAGTAACCATATGCAGTTCTTTACAGTATCCTATTCTTCAAATAAAATATGTAATTATTACACACCAGAGAAACTATGCCATTATCTCATTACTTCCATTAAACTAATGGAAATTATTTACTTTTTTTTTTCCCCACAGAATTAATGCACGTGGTACACATGATGAATTATTTTTAACCAGTCCTAAGACTTAACAGTTTACAGTCAGTTCACAGCTTTCTTGCCAATGAATTGGACTTAATGAATATTCAGGGGAAAAAAGTCTTTATCTATTAACATTAATCATTACACTAAATGAAGTTATGTGGAATATCCCCCACTTATTTTGAAGTAATCAAAGCTGCAGTCAGTGTCCTTTTAAAGGAAACTCAAAACTTTAACTAATCTGTAACTGAGTAGAAATATTCTGAAAAAATTAAACTGTTTTACTTTTGTCTGTTGCCTTCTGTTGCAAAAAGGCCACGTGTGAGAAGAGTGTTTAATGGGGAGAGCAGTAAGAGCTTACAGCTACGAGATTTACTTTATTTTACTTATAGAGCTGCTTGGACAGTAAGGAAGAATCAACTGACAAATCAAAACTCCAAATTTTATTCTTATTTTCTTATGCATTTCCGAAGGACAGATGACAGCTGCTTCACAAAAATTTCTCCAATGCTGTCCAATCCATTAGCAGCCGTTAACACTAGTGCTCGCGACTGCTGAGCATGTTTTTAGAAATACTACAGGATAACCTGTGGTACCAAGATTTCTGCTTTTGGAGAGTCCCATCTAAAGTAACTGAGAGAAGCAACACACTCCGAGACAAGGGAAAGTCATAAATTTGCTATATGATCAACATTTTGTTGATTCAGGGTAAAATAGGATGTTAGCCTATCACGCTGATATGGTAGGTGTAACTAAGTGCAACCTTCAGAAAATGTTCTTTCCGGATACAAAAATGAACAGATTTATTTTAAAGGAGAGCAACACAGCCACTACCCACAGCCTTCCCTGCACGCAGTCTTTGCCTTTCATCTTAGACTTGCGTCCCACTGTAGGAATGCCACAAGTCGACAGCTTACCGCTGGCCTTTCAGCTGACATACAGGACTAGGATCTTCTTTTAATTTTGTTTAAATGCAGGAATATTCAAAACAGTTTCCCGAGCATCTTGACAAATGTTAGGGTTTCAAACATCCTCCCTTCTTTCAAAGGGTTGCTTTGGGTTTTTCACCAGCGTCCAGCTTTGTCTTCACTGGACACTCATTTCCCAAATACTGCTGCTCTGTGTTCTCCCTCTTTACCAAGTTCTTTTTGCTCTTTGGATTTTTGTTTCTTGTTCCACATTTGTTTCTAGAGAGAAACCCAGTCAAATACCTGTACTATGCAACAAAACTTTGTGATGGCCTTACATTCTGTGCTTCTCCTATCAGTGGCCATTTTATTATGTGTTTTTTGAGAAGTTGGCTTATCGACCAAATTTGCTGCAATACAAAGATGGCTAGGTGGTACCTGAAGAATCGGTTGTTTAGAAGTTTCTGCCTTTGGGAGTACAAACTAAAGCTGAACAGCAAATAATATGCAGAACATGGCATTAATGGTTACCAAGAAGCAGGTCTCCGAATAGCCAAACCATGGATTTATTTTCCCTCTTTCAGTATTCCTTCTCTGTGTGTGTGCTACAACTATAACAAAGGACACGTTTTCCTGTTTCCAAAGTTTATACGCTCCTGAACTCTGGAAGGGAGATACCGGAGATAAAAGAATGGCTGTGAGAAGACCACTGCTGTGAGAGAACCTCACCCTTCCCCAGCAGCTCTCCGTGCCTACTCGCCACTATTCCCAACCGCCTTACCAAGAGCAATTTGCAAACGTAAGCTTCTCTTACAGACACTGACAAACACATTGCATTTATTTAGAAAAGAACACTTCCTAATGTAATTAACAAATTAACGTGTTATAAATATTATGATTGCAAACATTTAGAAGTGATCCTAAATTCACACATATGTACAATACAAAAGGCAGGTGCCTGAAAACAACCTCCTTTCAAAGAAAAAAACGTGAGAGACGCTGCATGACACTCTAGTGTGTCTCAACACCTTCACGTATACTGACAGCAGAGAACAATTCTGGATAGTACATAAAGGGATTCATATTTGAAAATATGCTCTATCTGAATTATTTCAACTCTCATCCATTAAATTATTAATGTAATATCAATGTTCTATTTTTAAGAGCAAGTCCGTTCTAGAGGAACAAATGGAAAATTAACCACAGCAGGTAACAATAAGAAAGTTATTAAATAAAACTATATATACACTAACCTAAATTCATATTCATCTTCAATAACAATTATGACTACATACACTGTAAGAGTTAGCAGTATTGTCATTAGAAATGTGTTTCCAATTTTTTTTTTTTTTTTAATTTGAAGCTTGGCGATTGGGTGGGAGGAAATGAGGCTTAGGGAAGAGAGGCTATTTTTCACTAAATATCAGATAGGAGATTTCCAACACTGCATTATGGTGAAAAACAGTGACAGCACAAAAGTGCTGCAGAGATGGAAAGGACGGAAAAAGAACAGAAAGAGAAAGATACGATAGGTATCTTTAACAGTTACTCCATTTCTGGGATACTAATTAAGATCACAAGGATCTTGTTTTGGATCAGCAGCAGCAGTGTTTGTGTCAAAAGTGAAGGGGGGAGCAGAATGATCAGATCTTCTTGTTTAGACTAAAACTGTCAGAACGGTAACGCGCCGGATGAAGTTGGACAAGTTGCATTAATGGGTAGGAACGTACAAAATTCCATTTCTGATCCAGAAACTTATGCACGCCTGTAACAGAGTCCCTCTTTTCTCTCTTCCCACCTGTCCCCATTTATTTGACTTTATAAGAGAGAAGGAATAGCCTATTCTGTTGAATTGGCAAACTATTTTATCAACACACAGTAACCAATACAACATGATTTGATTTCTACTTGGAAAATATCAGAACAAGAAGAGTATATGCTCAGGTTAGGAGAACCAAGACCATCCCAGACTAGCGTTACAAGAGGAAGCCCAGTTTTCCTTAGAACATACTGTTCAGGAACGACAACCAGCTTCCCAGTGGAAGGGCTTTCATAACCTACTCCACGGTACCAAATTCTTCCACTGCACTAAGGATGGCATCAGAAAACTGTTGTGGTTCCAATCAACCATGTGTACATGTAGAGACAACCAAAGGTAAGGGGAAGTCACATACATTTACTACGTACAGGCACATTTTTTCAGCTGCTACATTTAATACCTAGATGAAATGGCCACGTTTGTGCGTGCTTGCATGTCTGTTATGAATGCGTGTGCGTTCCTGTTGCGATGGAGCAGCCATGCATGATGCATGTGATGTGCAAACGGGATTCATGCATGTTGAAATACTTCAGTATTTGATTCTTCTTCGTGACAGAGAGCAGGGCTTCCACTGAAAGCTCATTTAATAAAAATAATGCAATGCAAATGAACCCGAATCAGAAAAATTAGATTGATGGAAGTAGCTCAGTCGCTGTAATTACACAAGGTGTATTATTTCCTAAATTCTCTTTGCATTAAATATATACCATACATTTATCAAACATAATTAGCAGTTTAGGTGACAAGGATTTTATTTTTCTCCTGCAATAAAAATCCCTCTACACTGGTATGCACATCTAAAATCTAATATGAACATTTCCTTACTATCATTGTTTACTCTGCTAAGAAAAAAACAGGATCAAAGAATCAGAGGGGGAATACCATTTGGGACTTACAAAGTAGAAGATGAGGAAGACGGCTAGGTCAGCCTTTTGTGGATTTCATGAGCATAAAATAAAATTAAATCAGTCAAAGCTTTTAAGGTTGTTAGTCAAATAAATTGTATTTGAAAGCAAAATAATTGATGATACTCCAGTACAGCTTTATTTCCCTTATAATCAGCATTTCATTTTTTTCAAATCTAGAAATAAATTGATGAACAAACAGCAATAGAAACAGAAGTTACAAAAGAAGCTGTGACAAAGTTGAATGTGGTCAACAGGCATTCTCCTAAAAGAAATAGGTTTTCAGAAAAAGACAAAGTATATTCAACAAAAATCTTATTTTTATGTAGCACTACCTCTCTTTGCTTTTCTTTGCCTTTTGCTAATTTCCCTCTGTCTAAACCTAATTTAAAGAATAGCCTGGAGAATCTATTTTAAACCACAAAAAAATTATGGTGATACTACACTGAGCTGAAGCAGAAGACTAATATTAATGCACTATTCTCAGAACTCTAGTGATACTCTTCTGATCGACAGCCTGTCTTGAATTTGAGTTTCCTGTCTTCAATTTCCATTTCAACTTCATATTATCGCAACATGTTTTCTAGGTGATCCTTGTGGTTTATAATAGAGGTTGCTCCCTTCTTTGTCCAAGATTGTAACAGTCAATACTGCGGGGCACATCTTCAAAAATATTCCAAAGATGAGTTAAACAGCTGAGACTTCTTATACAAACTGTGTTTGTTTTTAAATCTAGTGAACATTAAGATCAAAGTTGTGATGACTGAAAATGTCCTGTTTATTGTACAGCGTGCAAAAGCAGTACCTTAGGACAGTCCCTTGGAAAAGAGGCAAAATATCTGAAATGGGATGCATGCTTATGTATTTCTATAAATAATATTTACAATAACATTAAGTTACTGAACAAACTACACTTTTCAGGACCAATTAAAGTATCTAATTATAGCGTATCTCACACCTTCTGTAGAACCTCTATGGCAAGCAGCAGCCACTAAACCCCAGTTTTTGCAGCACACACAGTTCTTCCCGCTGTAATTCTGCCGGTTCTGTTCTGCTTCTCTCCCCACCGGCTGTTTTCAGCAGGCTCAAGCTGCAAGTGCACCGCTGCAGAAACAACTCCCTTACTTTTAAACAAAAAACTACCCATCGCTATATTAGTGCTTTGATTTCATTTAATCTCTACTGTATTCCACAGGGCACCTTCGGCATTTCTGGTTTATACACTCAAACCTTGATGTTCAAACTTACTTCACTTACTGAAAATAAACTCAGCTAGAAATGTATTCGTTTGCTTGGTTTTAAAGACATTTCAAAAAGCAAAACATGTTAACAAAAGATAAGCCAGTTGTAAACTCTGAGCCTGTAAGAAGCTTGACATTTTGTTAAGTCATTTGTTCCAGGATGGTTAGCATCATGTGCAGTTTGACTGCGAAGGGGAGAGAGAAAAGACTGCTTGCTGATTATACATCTAAGATATATATATATCTATAGACTTACTATATATGCCTCGCTGTATATCATTCTTACAAAAATGGAGTTAGCTTCCCACAAATGCCATCAAGCAACAGGAGAAGGGCCGGTTTTGTTTATGCTGAATTTTCATCTATGTTTCATGAACATACAAGTGCTATTTTTCACAAGGCTTTAGAGCAAAATACTGAATACATGAACTACAAAAGCTGCCATATCCTCTCCCCTCGGTAAGATTTAAGGGTGTTTCTAGTCTCATAGCAGCCAGCCCCGGATAGCTGATATTTACAGGTTGTGATGCAATTTGCTAAACACGGGGACATTAAAAGTTATTAGACACGTTTAAGAAATGTCATTAGCACATAGGGACGATTATGAAACTGAAATTCTCACTGAAACTAAATGCAATGACATCGGCCTCACTGACCTCACAACAAAATGAGAACACTTCCAACACAACTAAGATAATGAAGTTTTTTCGTCTCTCAATAGCTGAATGTTTCTTTGGGAGTTCGGACACATAGGGCTTTTCTTTGGGTTTTGGGTGGTGTGCGGGTTTTTTTAATAGTTTCACAGAAAATAACTATATCAAAATAATGGCAGAAAGCACTTTCAGTTTTTCTCTTAAAGTCCCCTAGGATCACATGGGGACCTCAAGTCAAAAACCTTCACTTTAGAACAATAAATAAATAAACCCGCTAAAGCCTTCCCAAGGCTGGCCAACTGTAGCATAAGTAATGCAAGAGGCTGAGAGATGCCAGATAAATTTGATTACTATAAAAGATGGGAATATGTTTCTTTCCTCAGAGAATTCACAAAAAGGGGTCAAAAACAAAGCAGCACTGAAAGCGAACAACTTCATTTCGCCAGCAACTCAAGGCGAAAATACAATACAATTTCGCGGGAACATTTTATCACATTGGTGCAGACACCTCCTAATCTTCTATTTCTGAAAAAGGAAAATAGGAAAGATAGAGTCCAAGCAAAATAGGACTCTTCTTTCTTTTTTGGAAAAGTCATTCCGATTAATATATCAATTTAGTAAAGAGTTCAAGAACTGTTTTCTTCTTCCACCTGCTACCAGTGTCATAGTATCTCTAACACATTTCATGAGGGAAAAAAAAAAAGTAATCTTGCACTTCACGTTATGCTTCCTATTTGTCAGATTACCAAATCATTTATATCGAACACATTCAGAGAGCATCATTAGGAGAAATGACCTACCGTACTTTCCTGGTTAAAGAAAAACAAAGTCTTGACTCCATGTTAATTGTTACAGCCCTGAGTAATGATTAGATACAGAGATCCCCCGTACACTATTCTCCAACTAAAAGATAGTCCTGATTTCATGTTGCTACATTTTTCCTCTGTAAATAGATGAGCTCTTGCCAGTTGCTGTTACAACGGCACTAGTGTTTTGCTAACCTCTCTGGAATTACTTTTTCCTTCATGTGTCCTAGGGTTGCACTTGGCTTTTTCACTCACACATCATGTCGGTGGCACAGGCACATTGTTGTCAGCTAACACACCCTCATCCCTAGCAAATGCTATACTTTCAGCTAACAGCAACAGCTATTCTTACTAGAATCTATTAGATTTCACCTTATTTTCATTACTTCTTCAAAGCCATCCAGTTCTTCCTATTTAATGTCCCACACTTTCACTCTATTACAGCATCTCTCAGCATTGGGTTTTCAGCCCAATTTCAGTAATCCATGTATGATGTTTATAGAAGAGTTACAAATAAGAAATATAAAAAAAAAGTTGATCTTTGAGGAACAAATAACTTCCATCCAGTCTGATAAATTCATTTTCAGCACACAAAAACTCTTAATATTTGCACTACACTTACAAACAGTCTTCTACTTTTGAAATAAATATTTTCCATGGTGTCATTGTATCAGTTGCTCTACGGGACTCAAGAAAGGATAGGCTTCCAGCACTTTTTACTAATAATATTTTTTAGTATTAAAGGAAGAAACTAAATGCTTCTGGAACAGTCAATCTTTGGCAAGTTCATTTTATTCCTTTTTCCATTTTTTCCCGTCTTTAATTCTTTCTTTCATGTCATCGCAGTATCCTTTCTTATATTAAAGAAAATCAGTCTGTAGTACAGAACATACAGCTCTATGTGGCAGTCCTTTCAAAATTTTTGGATGGACACTACCATCTAACTTAAAGCACATTAACCCTTTTGGTACGGAAGAAGTTTTGAACAAGTCTGAGCTGTCCCTAAGTCCATCCGAACACTCTGCTAGTTGTTCTCCTTTCAGTTATGAGACTATGGAATCTTTGACTATTTGCCTTTTTTTTTTTTTTTTGTAATGATGATTTTGTTCCACTTGATTACTACAATTTGTGACTTGTCTGTGCTGACAAGTTTCCCATTATTTATTGATTTCCCATTACTCTGTCTTGGGGTGGTGGTGGTGGTGTGTGTGCATGAAGGGTTTTTTTTTTTAAAGGGTTTCTTTTAAGAGTAGGTTGACAGCCCCTTCCTGCAGGTTCTTCCCTTCTACTTAGAATGCAATTTCCAGACAGCATTTCTGCCTTTGACTTACAACACACTTCCCGACTTCCCAACACTCAAGTTCTTAAATTCATCAGTCCAGATGATTTCACCAATAAATTTTGTTAATTTCCAAAATTTTGCCATTTTGAAATAAAGCAGAAATTAAGTAGTAGACTACTTTTAATCTTCCATTTCATTTAAAACAAATGTAAGGATTTGGTTTTTGTCATAAGCAGCTCTGAAGCCTCTGCTAAGAAGCTCAGCCACATGACAGTAAGATGAAGCAATCTATTGGCTATCACAGAGAATAAAACCTTTTTCCTTTATAAGCAGTACTTTTTTCATGCTAGAAATTTAAGTCACAATTCCTAGTGCTATTTCTATTAGGTTCCCAGAGACTAGTACCCACACCCAAATTTGGTCAAAACCAGTTCAGGATTCAGTATGAAATGCTTTGCAGTAACCAAGCAGCAGCTCTTTTGTGTCAAACAACTTTAGTAAAAAAATGGTTGATTATCTGTTTTATTCATGCTATTGCTTCTTATTCTATCACATTCTACTATAGAATTGCCATGCAACTGTCACTTCACCCCTTATTTCTTTTTTTCTGCAGTATATGCATTCCAAAATCACCAATTTCTGGTAAAGCAAAGTCTAATTAATATTTGTAATAACACATAAATAATGTTATCTACACTAAATCAACATAAAGGTAAAACCTTCATTTTCGACTTTCAAGGCCGAAAGACAATTATAATCTGGAATGAACAGCTTCCTCATAAGAACAAGACATGTTTTAGTATGCTAACAAATACTTGAAACAATAATCAATACTTTAAAAAAGAGCAATTGCCCTCTACAGATTTCAAAACATTTTAAAACAAAGATACAAGAAATTCAGTAATTTGACCCAAGACAACTCAAAGAAAAGAGAACAAGAGGAGGACAAAAATCTCCTCTGTCTGATGCTCTGGTTTTTCCTCACTGTGTCAACAGAGCCAGCTTTGCTGAGAAGCTGCACGATGACTACAGAGGCTTACAGCTGCCCATCCTGGCCAGCACGCGACGGGCTGCTACAGGGACTCTGGGGACAAGAACTCTTTTTCAGGTGATGACCGAAGGAGTCTGGGAAAAGGCAGGTCCGAGAAGAGCATTATAAGAATGAAAGAGTTGTAAACTCCTGCAACAGAGGAAGAAGGGGAAAGAGCTGGAGAGACTGAAGATATCGGGAACACTGAGCAGACCTGCTCTTGCTCCCCCCTGTTACTAAGCCACGTGCAGTGGCCACTTCTCTGCGCTTGCTTACTCTGAGCTAAGCAGACACTGCAAAGAAGTACTCCCCATGAATCAGCTGTCAGAAAGTGGCTGCTATGCCCCAGCCAACTGGCCGGTACGTGGCCACAGCCAAACGGACAGTAACTGCGGTTTGTAAAAGCTGACTCCTGGTGAACAGCTACCCCGACCGCCTACAGCAGTGGTGCTCACCACGTAGCAGGTGGTCGGCAGCCGGCTCTCTGAGCAGCCCGCTCCTGCTGACGCAGCGACAACAGGCTGCCTAACAGCAGAGGCTCGTTCCACGGTGCCTACAAAAATTTCCGAACCTGATCCTCAGCAAAGTAGCAGACCTGAACACCACAGAGAGCTGGAGAGCCAGAGCACAGGCGCGCACACGCGGGAACTGCAGCAGGGGCTTCGGTTCTGTGTGACAGAGGAGAATGAAATACCAGAAGCACCGACTGGGATCCTGCTTTGGGAGACCTGGAGAAAGGAGGGCATAAAAAGCATTGCTAATATGAAAGTACGAGCCAACGTTGGTGAATTTAGGGTTTTGTTCCTCACTTCATTGGCTTTTGCACTCCTGCTCTGACAGGATAGCACAGAAGATGGGAAATCCGACTAGATGGATCAGTCGGGCAATTCTGAAGTCCCAGATATTGAATAAAGGAAACAATACTGAGAAACTAAGAAAAGGACAATGCTGACTACAATGAAAACAAACAAATTAGATGCTGGCTTTAAAAGCCATCTATCTGCTGTCCCCTCCTTATAATCTTTTTTTCTTTCTAACCACTTAAAAGGTTGCTTGCACGAGCACAGCAGAACAGCAAAGCCGTTAGGAAGTACGTGTTTTTAGAGAACAGAAACACGACATGAAAATACTTAAAAAATTTCAGATAAATAATGAAGCAAGATTTATGAAAGTGCTTTCAATTTCTTCAGACACTATTTTCTCCTTTCTAAGAAACCTCATAGCACAATGTAAAAATTATTTTCCTTCCAGTATTAATTGTTTTCAATATTAACGTAAAAAATCCTGACCACTAGCAATATAAAAACACAACAAAATTATAAGATAAGAGGTTTGGAGACATACATATGCAAATACTCTATGCAGAAAGGGTACTGTAACTTGCCTCCTGTGCTTGAGAGATCACTTTTGGTAGGTCTATAAAGCTGTGATGCAAAAATCTTCTAGAGTGAATAATCTTTGTACTTCAGTGGCATAATTAGTTGGTTATTTTACACCAAGGAGTTATTGAAAAAAGAGTCGGAACCTGCAGAAGGATGCTCCTGCATAGAACAGTGACTGATGGGCAGCTCTTTGACTGACTAAGTGAACAAAGGGCTCCTGTGGATTTTAATAACACTGATCCACTTATGAATCATAAATGATACAGGAACCCTTTTGCATCGTTGAGATTTTCAAGATTTTGCGGGGGGGGGGGGGGGGATTGTTTTCATCCAACAAAATGTTATTCATCATGTTTTTTTTTTCTTTGCCTTTAAGAAAACACCTGCAATTGATATGTTTGCCATGGATGTCCTATCAGAGCCAATTTTTTAGATTTTCTGCCATAGGTAAGCTTTGTGAAAGAGAAGTATAGCAGGTTGTTCATACACTTTCACAAGCGTCTGCCATACTGCATAGGAAAGATGAGAACAAACAGATGTAGCACTAGGGCAGTAAGGCCACTAGAGAAAAGACCCTGAAACTAAATGACACCACTAGAATGTAATTTCTCATGGTTTTAGAGAATTTTATTGGATTTTTAAAATTTAGATTTAAAAAATAGTTAATTAATATGTAGTTTCTACTGTAACCATAAGCCTATAACAAAGTGTAAATAGATGTAGCTAGGAGTTAAGATCAACATATATTTCAAAAAGAAGCAGCTAATGCTTTCAGAAGAAAAAGCCTAGGCAGCATTTGCTTTTTTGACTCTAGGAAGTCATGAGAAAACATTTCTTCAAGCTAAGTAACTCCAAGCTTCCTCCTTCTGAATGTACCAAATACTTTTACCAGCCACAGTGCCCTCTTATCTAGACATATTTCTTAGACTGTGCTCTTACACAAGGTACACATAATTCTGTATATTTTACACGTATGTAGTTACCTATGCACGCATTCCTCAAATAAAATTTCAAACCTACATTTTCAGAATGACACAGGTGTATCAAACTCAAGTGCTAGGAAGTACAATGTTTAACTAACCAGGACAATGTTACTTTGGATTCTTGTATGTATGCTTTAATTGAAATAATCTCATTTTTCCCCACAGGAGCCATATGTCATTAAGTGCAGGAAAAAAGTTTGGGTGACTAAGAAGGAAAACTGAAAAAGAAGGTTCTGTCTCTATTACCGCCCAAGAGCTCCTACTCGGTATCAACCATGCCAATATATGACACACCCCACAAAACCTGAACACCTGATTCTCCGCTAGATACCACTCTTACCTCCACTCTAGTTCCCCTACCCACTATGCCTCTCAAACAAAGTATTTCACTGGACTCCTGATCTTGAATCCTATCATTCAGCTTTTAAAATTCTCACTTTAAGAAAGTTCAAAGCATTCTCACCACCATCATCATATCCATATGTCGTACGGTAAAGTAATGCTGCTTCGGCTCAAACAAAACCATACAAAAACCTAGAAAACTTCCTTAGGATATTTATTGATGCAGCATCTTAAAAGATTTTTCTAACAAATTTTTGTTTCTGTGAGAGACTGATGTCTTTCACATAAAAGCATAAGAGTTTTTTAAAAAATTAAAAGTTGGCATGTCTGAAATAGTATTAGAACAAATAGCCTCTCACAGCAGCAATTTCATAGGCAGCAATGGCTGTACTCGCTCTGTGCATCAGACAGGAATTTTTCATTTCATACATCATTTAAAACTTGCTGCAGTGATTCCACAAACCTGTCTATACTATTAGCACGAAGTGCTAGTTTCCCACCCCCCACTCCAATTAAAGTTATTTTGGCCAAAATTCCACTGCGCAAGTAGACCACCATAGCACTGATGACAGAGAAGCAAAGCATACTTAGTACTAGATAATGAATAATAAAAAACATCTTATATTCTCGTAAATAATATTGCATATTGTATTTGAATACATCAAAATAAAATTATACTGTCTACATCATCAGCAAACTTACCGCAGAAACAATATACCATAGCAAGCAACCAGCTAATGCACAAAGTTGTTTCAATATTTTTAAACACAGATTTGCATTTATATCATATTTTCAGAAATTACTCTCCCAGGACAGTGTACGAGCCTGGAACAAAGCTTCTCCTTGCAAAAATGCATATTCAGACAGAGATCACCTACATATTCTGTGGCCATTAACACGGGCAGATCACTTACTGCTGCAACTGCCCCGGAAAAAATTATGAAGATTATCATTATTGCTAAAGTTATTATTGTTGGTACGGTCTTTAAATGCTCAAATATAGAGCTATGTTCTGAAAATAATTCACTAACCTATGTGCTAAAGCCTTAAACTCACACCGTGGCCACAATTCACACACCTTCAGACTGTTAGACTGAAAGCTGAAAAATGGACAGCCTTTACATAAAACTCATTTAAATAATGCTAAATACTTGCACTTGGAAACACAAAGGAAGAGGTTTTCTTACCATATACGAAGGACTTCTGGACCGTAGTATGTAACACAGGATACTCGCTTCCTGGGCATTAATTCAGTAATTCCACTTCTCGTTCAGGATAAATCCAGAAAGTAGCTGCACAAATAAATGAAAAACACAAATTTAGCAGGGGTTGAATGTGAACAAACAGAATATTTTCTTGTCTGCTTGAATGACAAAAAAATCTCCTGTGGTATTCCTTTCTAGTCTAAAAGTAAAGGTATGTTATGAGAGAGGTTGCAACAGTACTAGTTTGGTTCCACACCAGTATGTATTGGTATCATGCTAATGCCGGCATCCCAAATGCATACAGTATCAGAGTATTTGGACAGCAGTAATATCGTACGCACGCAGCGTTAACCTACTGTCACCTCCTGCGCCTCTCCGCACAGCCTGGTGCCCCACCAGACAGAACGCAGGCAAAGCAGCCCGTCACCCCAGCCTTGTCACCCTTCCCGGCCTCCCGCGCATGGCCGCTGGCGGGGGACGTGGCGGGCAGGGGTCCGCGCTGCAGTGCGGGCAGAGCCGGCAGCTCAGCTCTCTTCACCCACCTCATGGCTGTTCGGCACATGAATTCCCCATGCCGTAGGGCAGGGCACAGCTACCTGTTCTGCTCAGTGCCAGGAAGGTGACATTGCTACACAGCAACCGGTGCTACGGGACAGCAGACCCGGAGAAGCAGCACTGTGGTCACGGCCAGGCAGTCTAAAGGGACGTGAGGAGCTGACTTCAGCCTTGCAGACTCAGGTTTCCCCTCTTTTCGTATGACCAAAGCCAAACTCAGCTCAGATTAGACTATGAACACAAGGCGGGCTCGTGCTCACCATAATTCTGAGTTTACGCTCAAAAGACACTGTGGGCATGGCCATACAGAGTGCTGGTCTCCCAACACCTTGTGTGCCTGCCCTCAGAGAAAAGGCAAATCAGCCCAAGTGACTTCTGTAATCTCTACTTCTGCACAGAAAAAACAACGGGGAACTGCCAAGCAAACAGAGCCCTTCTTTCTACTCCTTAATCCATTGATACAGAGACTGAAAAACACGAACCAAATTGTAACGAAAGCTGCAGATGGAAGAACACCTTTGAAGAAAGCACCAGTTAATATTTTCAGGAAGATAAGGCCCAAGAGTCAATCATTATAAACCATATGAAAGAGGCACTAAATATAGATTATATGACTCTCCTCCTTTTGCGTGTCAAAACAATATTTTACTTTTATTTTTAAATCTGCCAATCAGGGCAAAACTAATCACCAAAAAAAAGTGTTTTACCTTTCAAACATCTGTCACATCTTAAAATTGCCCATGTCAAATAGACAGAATAGGGGTACATGGGACAGTTTTCATAGATTCCTCAGATTTCTGGGCTTGAAAATTAAAATATACAGATAATAATAAGAATTGAAACATCCAGTCAGTAAATTTCTTCTCTCTGGAAAAAACTTTGCAGAGGAAAAGAAGCTTCAAGCAGTAAGCAGACATCATATTTCCTTTTTAAAAAGTTGAGAACAGATTGCAGGGTTTGCAAGATACGATGGTCCAAAACAGGTACTGCAGTCTTAAACAGTCCAAACAGATCTTGTCATCTCCAAACATTGAGCTATATTAGATTACAATCTCAGTTAATATCTGAGATTATTTCTAACAGTGAAAAGTGACATCATTGGCAACCGGCATACTAGCACGCTGCTCCAGAGTGAGGAGCTGTCTGCACTGGGCTAGATGCCTAGAATTTCCCTACTCCTCTGACCTTAGCTGTAAAAAATACTGTTATTCTTCTCTGATGTCTCCTGAACTGAAGGAGAGAAAAATATAGAAGGAGAAGGAGGTCACTTGTAATGGGAGGCGTTTCCACCAGGCAGATACCAACACAAAAACAGAGCAGGGAGCTGCACACCACAGAAAATGAGTCTTAAAATACAAACAAACCAAACCCCAACAGGATAAAGGATCAGAGAAGTCTAAATAGATTAGGCAACCACAGCATGAGTGAAAATCTAATCCTCAAAAGCAGTAGAGGGAAAAGGAGACAGGAAAAAAGCTTAAATATGGAAGGCAAGACTGGAAAGTCAAGGGGTAGTCTCTGTGGAGCCAGATACAGGATCCAGGAAGCAAAGGGAAATGAATCAAGAGAAAAGTAGAACATCTAGGATGGTGACTTTGAATAAGATACCTCTGGATTAGAAAAACAAATGAATGTGATGGAGGATAAGCATGATATAGTTCCACTTAGTGGGAACACCTGACTTTACCATGGCTTACCACCACGGCCCACAGTGCCCCAAGCGATGCCACCTCCAGCTGTGTACCTGAAGAGCAGAATACCTTCAGGAGCGTGAACCACATCCAATTGTCCTCTCATTAACGTGTACTGAAATGCATAGTGATCAAGAACTCTTCTCCACATCGACAGCCATATCACTGTAATTATGTGGAAAATACCTTCAAAAATAATTTCTTAGATACAATGAGGAAAACTACTAGATAATGCTTAGATACAATGAGGAAAACTACTAGATGATGCTCCATACTATTACCACTCACAGTTAAATACAAAAATACATAACACTGCCCCAAGGTCATTATCTATTTGCTGGCTCTGCAGCAAAAAAAGTCTTATTGCTACTGAATTGTTCTTTCAAAAATTTTCAGTAACTGCTAAGATTATATACTGATACGCTCTTCAGTCAACACCAAAATATTTCTGCAAGCATTGTGACCCTGAAAAACTTTGATTTTAAGTAAATTAAAGGACAAGGACAATGATAACTTGAATATTCCTATTATTTTTAACATGCCGGAACACATGTAAGTTACCAAAATGCAGTAAGTCATATGAATCAAATGTTTTTTAGTTCTGAGAATTTTTGTGGGTAGCATAGTACAGGAACACAAGAAAGGTTATAAAATCTAAGACCATTCAACGACAGCTTGTGGAAAACTTCCCAGATTACTTGTCCACGTGCAATGAAACAACCAGGCACATGATGAAAGATTTTACTAAACATGAAATAAATACAAATGGTTATCTAGTTACATTTATGCAGCAAGTATGTAAATCTGCTTGTCTACATTCACAGCACAGTTTCTTGAAAATACCAGTCTCAGATACAAGCCACTGACATTACAGTATCATTAGCTGAAAACTTAAAGGGAATTTACATGTACTGACTAATACTGCATAATTAAAAAAGATAAAGAGTCGGAAAAAAGGAGACAACCATTTCTAGAGATTCCCCTGCTAAAGGCTCCACAGGTTCTCCTACTTCAGAGAGGTAAAGGCTCTACTACCAATGCTTCACAAAATACACACACCCAAAGAACACCACAATAGCAACAATTCACAAAGGCAGCTGCGGCCCTAGGCTTCCAGGATCCCTGCCTTGCCCTTCTCCCTCCCACACTGCTTCCCTCTAGGTAGTAGCATATGGCCAGGCACAAACAAGACTTGGTGTTAACAAATAAGAACCAATGAACCAGCAGACAGCTGATATAACGGTGCACCTACGACAAGAACTCTGCAGCTACCTATATCATTTCTGCCGTAGTATTGTCTGCCTAACCTTGAATTGCAAATGCTCACCTGAATGTAGCAAGCAAGCATGTCAATGCAGACCATGCAGCAAAGATCTGTAGCTCTAAACTGTTCCACCTTCATTGTGAACTTCTCAACTCACAGATCAATAAAATATTAAGTAATAAACAATGAGCCAGAAATATTCTTGGGAGAAAAAAAAAAAAAACAACAACACAACACCCCAAAACACCCTTATTCAGAACTGTGAATCATGGAGCCTACACATTTTCCAACATAAGTTCAGGAAATAAAACTCTCATTAAAGCTTTAGCCAAAATTTCTAATTCATCAAAGGACCGTGTTCTGAATACCAATGAATTTCATGAAAAAGAAGCGGTTTTTTCTTGTCTGCATGTCTGTAAAATCTCTCTTAGGTTACAAAACCAAATCTGATGACACTGAAAAGTCTTTCAGAAACAAAGACAGACGAGTAAAACAACGACCAGATCTCTTTAATTCCATGCAAAAGTGTCAACAGCAAAATCACTGCATCTCTTCCATAGCAGAATATTAAATAGTTCATTAATATCCATTTTCCCTTCCTCTCTTTTCAGAGGCTACTAAAATTGTTTCTGTTTGATTTTACATGAGTGAGACTCCTCCCAAATGAAACAGGTACAAGTATCTTGAAAGAACATTCAAGTGTACATCATTCAAGACCTTGGCAGTCTCTATCTCTGTGAAACAACAATAGCATCCCACTAATAACAATGACTTGCTTAACTATTCATTTTTGTAAATAATGGAACTGAAAATTATCTAGTGATGGATTTACACTTTTACAATGCATCGCAGGGATGAAAATGAATAGGGACGAAGAAATTATGTATATTACAATGGGTGACACACCGAACTTAAGATTCTAGCGAGCTCCACAGAAGAACACAAGCTGGAAAATGTGGCACTAGAATTTTTAGCATTTTACCTTTGTCTAATACTACTTTGAGACATCCTATATGTATTATTTGTATTATAGCAGCACTTAAAGACTCTAATTAAAAACCAAACACCATTATATTAGGCAGAAATAGTATGAAAATGACAATAGGTGTCATAGCTATTTTAATTCCAAACAACCACAATAAATTACCTATTTCTCAGATATGCCTGCCTTTATATTGTGGTTACCCACAGAATTTAACATATTCGTTCTTATATTCAGGGAAGCATTAAAAGGATTGCCTAGGCAGTCTTTTCAGCCTTTTTTTTATTTGAAAACCATATGAATATTTCTAGCGGAGGCACGCAGCCTAGAGAGTGACAGCCTACTGGCACAAGGCTTGCTTTCCTTAACCACCTTTCCTGAGAAGCAGCCCATGGAAGCTCAGGACCCTGTGGACCACGAGCTGAAAATCCTGCTCCTCTGAGGATAAGACTGCAATTTTACAGAAAATACACGCATTTAGATTTCCTTCTCATTGCCCCTCCTTTTTAGTGAATGCCTTCTTTTATTTTAGCTTAAGTACTGCCATACTAAATGTACCAATTTACTCTAGCCTAGGCTATCATTTTACTATTAAGATATTTGCACGCTGAACAGCTTAAGTCTGAGAACTGGGTATGATCTATTAGAAAGTTATTCTGAGCTAGAGATGCATCTTGCATATATGTCTAGCCGGTTGGATAACTCAACACCGTTTGTTTTGACTGAAAGAAGAGGACACCACAAATTAGCGTAAATATTGACAAAAAAGATCATTTGGAGGCAGGAAACTAGCAAAGGTGACAACTTTTCTGGTAACAACGGAAAACAAACAAAAAGTTTCTATACAAAAAAAGTTACTAAACATTACTTTGTGTTTAAATAACAAATGGCAAGTGTTTACACTGTGACTATTAGTTCTCTAGTAGGGTGTTTATTATAAACAGTATTTCAAACACAGGACTTTAAGAGACAATGTATAAATATTTTAAATGGTAAAATATAGGTGTTGGCTTTTTTTGTACTGTGTCCAGAAAATTTGCACAAACACATCAAATTCTCCACCTAGGGAATTTACTTTATTGTTAAGTTTGCATTTAAAACAAATGTACGTGACCTATTTTGGGGCTAATATAACTAAAAGGAACCTATTTGTTGTTTATTATTTATAGAAGATTCACTTCAGATTAGGCCTTTTGCAGACATGTGTATCTGTGTGGCATCATAAAGCATCTCCAGATATCCCCCAGCACTAAAACAGACGAGGAAATGACAAGTTAGGATGTATCCCAGTACACACAGTATTTTATAAAAGCTAAGATTAAAAGCTGTTTTTTTCCTCTTCAGAAAGGCCACATGAAAGAGCTAGTACCATGGCTAATGCATTGACCTTCTGTGTCTGATAATGACAAGTTCAAGTTCCTAGAGTTGGATAAGATGTGGAACTAAAGTAAGTGCACTCAAGCAACGAGTTCTCCTGCTCTGTTAGAATCCCAGTCACAAAACTAGCCCTATAGAAAGAAAGAAAGAAACAGTTTAATTTTTTTTATATATATAACTAAGGAGTTTTTCTACACCATCAGCAGGTCTCATAACTACTTTCTTCAGTCTTCAATCTAAGGCACTGATGGTTTCTTTCACTTTTTAATAGCAAACTTGAAATTCTTTCATGTGAGGAAATGATGTCAAATTTATGAAAACCAGGGATGTAAAATTGCTGCTTGTGTCTAAAATTTCACATTTTCAGCTTTTTTCTTGCAAACAGAGAAAAACATAGTAAAATCATATATATCATATAAGAGATACAACATCTCTTCACAACCCTTGCCTTCCAAACCTCCGGGAAATCAGAAATGCATTTTTATACAACAAGCGGACTTGTTAAAGTTAACTCCTCTGGAAATCTAGCATCTGCCTTTTGTTTTCAAAGAAGGACAGCAAAAGTACATCAAGCATTTCTTCCTGTCATCAACTAGGAAAAACCACACTTGACCTAAAGCCTTTATTCCTATCAGTCATTAGTTCTGTACAGTTTTGCAGGTTACAGTGTCTGGAGCTCTTCAGGGCAGAATAAAACTCCTTTGCAATGCTGCTGGCATGACTGAGGCACAGCAAGGAAAGCTGCTGCCATCAGACGAGGCACCAACAGCCATAGGTTAGATAGATAAGGCAAATAGAGTTTGACTAAGGAAAGTAACTAATAAAGCTCCTTTTTTTCTAAATTACTAGCACTAATAATAATACATATTAGGACGTACTACTAATACATACATATGACTGGTTTAGCACATTTTATACTTTCAAATATTTATATTTCAAATTACACAGAGATATTACAAGCTTTACATCTTTGTTTAAGTTATATAAGACAAATAATAAAGGCTAAAAAAAATGCTAGGACTCAAGTTGGTGTGAATCAACATGTGCATCACCAGTTTTTAATCATCAGATCATACCCAATGTTTTACACTCAAAGATTCCTGACAGGACTGATTGTGATCACAAAGGGAACAATACCATTCTGAAAAAGATTCCCTTTTAAATTTGGCTCTCGAAATAGTATTTCTAATTTCCTCCTTCTCACCCTCAATTTGAGTTCATCTCAGAAACAATAATTTATTTAGAAAGAGAAATTAATCTTAAGCATCTCCAACATCTTGGGTTATTCCACTCCAGTAAATTTTCATAGATGGAAATTTTCGCTTTTCCTTAGAAAACAGTGATATTAAACACAAAAAAACATGCATTAAAAGAACACTAACATTTCTAAAACAAGAGCTTGAGCTGAAGTTAAGAAATTGCCATAATTAAACTTGTCCAGGAAGACAGATGAAGGTCAAATATGTCTATTAATTGTGGGTATCCACTCTAAGTCACCTTAGACATGATTTTTTTTTCTGGCAGCACACAGCATTTCATAGCATTTAATATGCTCCTAGAATGGTTTTTACTAGTTCCCATTGCAGCTGTGATTTTTCACCACTTCTGCAAACGGAACACCAGACGTCAAAGCTGGGCGCCCAGACTGCGGAGTGACGCAGTTCGCAGCGTCTGCGCCAGGGTTAGATGACTTGACCAGCACCAGGTCAGCAGTTCCTTGCAGAGGCAGAAAAAAAATCCTATTTTTTAGAGAGGCGTTTATTTGCTTTACTCATGGAGTCCACACTCCTTTTCCTGTGCGCTATATTAATTTCAACTTCTACCACTCACATAGCAGGAGCCCTCTGCAGCAGCGAACTCCTTTGTAAAACTGAGCCACCCCTATGGCTTTCTCTGCGAACAGACTGGATGTCTGGGGACCCAGCCGAGGCCCGCAATGGCACAGAGACTCACCTGCGAGCAAAACATGGCGCATAGGTGTGCCTTTAAGTAACGTCAGAGCTGGAGGTCACAGGAAAAAAAGGGAGTAAAGCTGGCACCAGAATGGCCTCATTTGATAGTTTAAGTGAGCCAAAATAGAAACAAATGGCCTCAGTTTCTGGCTGAGGCACACAAGGCAGGGCACCATGATAGCCCTCCGCCTGCCACAGGGGCCACGGCCTGTCATGGGCCCGCCGCCTGTCATGGGCCCTCTGCCTGTCACAGGGGCCACGGCCTGTCATGGGCCCTCTGCCTGTCACAGGGGCCACGGCCTGTCATGGGCCCGTGGCCAGTCACAGGGGCCACGGCCTGTCATGGGCCCGTGGCCAGTCACAGGCCCTCCGCCTGCCACAGGGGCCACAGCCTGTGATGGGCCCATGGCCTGTCACAGGCCCTCTGCCTGCCACGGGGGCCACGGCCTGTGATGGACCGGTGGCCAGTCACAGGCCCTCCGCCTGCCCCAGGGGCCAGGGCCCGTCACGGGCCTGCGGCCTGCCGCACCTCACACTCAGTGAGGGGAGACGGGGCAAAGCGCGGTGGGCCGCCGGTCACAGCCTCGCCTGGGGATTTTACCATGTGCGTAATGGCACTCTGCTGAAATAAAAGATGCATTCACACTTTGTAACACATTTTCTTGGGGTTTTGTTACATCCCTCACTACTTCTAATTATCAAAGAGACTTTCTTTCTAAACAAAGGCTGCTGCTTCTTCATCCAAGAGCGATGTTAAGATGCTAAATGAGGTATACGATCACAGCGCCTTGGCAAACAAAAGGATAAGTCAAACACAGGCACTTGTGATTTCTCTGCTGGATCAAGGAGAGGGAAAGGAGTTACAGAGAAGAAAGCCTAGATTTCAAACAAGTGTTTCCATAATCAACAGTTACTGCAAGCAAGGTTCAGAAAATTACAGGAAAAAAAAAATCTTTTTCTGTAAATATCCCTTGTTGTTTTCTTCTTTAAGGTGAAATATCTCTTTTTTCAAGTATCAGTCTTAACCTTTTCTTTTTCAGGTTAGCTTAGAAAAAAGGAAAAGAAAAAGCTAACCTCGATTTTTTTTTTTAATTTGACACAATAAACTATGACTAGTTCCTCTGAAAATGCTAGACCCCGTGATGTAACTTCTTTACTTATCTAAGTTCTGAACTGTCTGTTATTTACACAGAAGCCAGAGAATAATTTGTGCTATTAAGAAAAGCTTTTTTTTCCAAGACACACATTATTTGTTAACATTCCTAAATACTCATTATGTGAACACACAGTCTTTAAAAAGCTTATTGTTTTCTCATTAAATTTGGATATTTGGGGAAGAATCTGTGCACCATGCTAAATAAATAGATATTTGGATAATTAAGTTAATGTTTAAAATCCAAATAGTATCAATCTTTAGAAAAGTAGTTTCTTTCTTTCTCCAGCTCTGCCTTCTATTCACCCCCCCAGTGATTTTGCTTCCACCGAACTAACACACTTTTCCATCGCATAGTCCGTTCTGATACGTGTTCTGAGTTTTTGAATCCTCAGCAGCCCTGTTAGAGGGAAGACGAGAGAATTTCGCCAATTCGGTGTCTTTCTGCTCTTCCCTCTTTAATTTCCAAGGCAACGTTTGCCACACATCATAATATTTTTCTTTCTGTCCTCCTCTCTTTACATGCCCTGCTGTTTGTGACACAACACTTCTTTGGAAGCTATTTTTGTCCAAAAAACCCTCTGATGTTTAATGATTAGAACTTCAGTTTACAAATTAGCATCTGCGGTACAGGAAACTTAAGCCATACTAGTTGAACACGGTTAAAGTTGAATGATTTCAGCTGGATAACGTGGAAAAGGTGCAAATACATTATTTGTCCTTTTTATTTATTATTATTTTCTCTTCCAATGGAAGAGGGTTAACTTTATTAATTCTTCTTATCCTTTTATATGGTGATGTCGGACAAAGTCACTGTGTATTTTTAAGTTCCATACAGAGTATTTTTAAGTTGCATATTCCTTCCCATCTTTCTGTGATATGGAAAATATCACCTTTTGCTTAGACACAATTTCAATAGTTTCATTTATTTCAGAGGGTGCTTAAGTACATTTATTTTAATCAGGTTCTTATTTGCATTCAAAGTTACCACAAAAAATTTAAGTATCAGAAGGCTTGATACAGTGCCTTAATCTGAGTGTGGCAAAATCCAGGCGGTGATCTTCAAACCCGCACACTAAACTTGCATATTGACTTTCTATGACTATACAAAATTCAAGTAATTGAAGACCAAAAAAAAAGTATTTTTTTTATAACTCAGGCCAGCGAACAAACAATTTGTAGGAACAGCCGCTGAATTTGCACAAGCAAATCATGTTTAAAAGGCAATGTCTGAACCTACATCCTTAACGTCATTTTTAATGAAAATTAGTCCTTCCTAACCTGGAAGGTGGCTTTAAACCACCTACGAGCTGTTAGCCGTCTGTATACACTAGCAACAGAGTTTTACTGCCAGAGCATAGCAGGTCAGAGATGGCTTCTGTTGTCAGATCAGTCGCTGACTACCTCAATTGCCTTTGGCAAGTCATTTAACCTTTCTGTATTAATGTTTTCCTGCCAGTAGAATAGTTCTTCATCATGGTAGGGAGGAGTTTAGCCTATTAATTAATAAAAATAACTATAAAAATGCTCCTTCTCTAATTCCAGTGTCTGTCTGCTCTACAGAATGATACTAAGAAACACTTGGCACATTAGATAGAAATGAACTTTCTATATAAGTGGGTGCTATTTCAGAGCAGATTTCTACTGTACACGCTTTAATGACTTCACAAATTATGAAGAAGAACAAGGCTTACAGTTTTCTTGCAAGTCGTGAATAATAACAACAAAAAGGAAAGCAGCGGTCTTTGTCTTGAAGTGACAACTTGTATGTTTTAGAATGCTTCCATAAGTTTTAATGAGTTAAATGATTTAATAATATATATATAGTGAAAATTCTCTTGATCTGAAACCGTATCTACCATGTTTCAGCCTAAAACAAAATTTTACTGCCTAGATATAAAACCCTGGAAAATTGAGCTTATAAGGGAAATACTGACAGAACATTAGCTACACTGTAGCGTGCTAACGGGTACCACTATAATACAGTCTATTCCAGAATAATTTTTCTTTTTATTATTTCATTAAGTTGTATCTCACTAAAGTTCCTCCTAGGATCTCTCTACAGCACCAAATTTTTCATTGAGAAAACTATAAATCATAGGCCTAAATTACAATTTAATTATAAACGCCTTCCCTTCTAATGCTGCCTGGGACCTTTTACCCTCCTACATAATTCTAAAAAATGACCCCTGTCATAATTTCCTTCACTAGAATAATATGCAGAGATCTAATCCTGAATCCTGCTGTCTTATAATTTAATATAAGAGGTAATTATTATTCAAAAGATAATGTTGCAGATGTTGAAAATATTCTGAAGTTTAAGTCTAAAAAAACCTTGACGTGGTATGTAAAAGCCTCTTATTTGACTCTCGCAGAAAAGGAAATAAATAAAAAGGTTTTAAGGCTTTATGCAAAATGCTGGAGGTATTATTTGTAGCTGGAATTTGTCTGCTATAATTTCTATAACCTTTGAACTACAGAGAAAACACACTCACGCACACAGCAAAACCAGGAAGGCACCAGATCACTTATTATTGATTTCTGCTTTTTGCCATAGGTTAGACAGAAAGTTCTAGATTGCTACTATCTAGCTGAAAAATGTTTTAGGTGGCTCCACATTTCTGAATGCAAGGAAGTATATGTAAGCCAAGGTCAAAAGAAAAAGAAAAAATGAAAACAAAATAAAAAAAAAACCTTCATAAAACCTTCTTCTTACACCTCAAATTTTATTTTAAATTTATCACATCAAAGACACTGTTATATGTGTCCAAAACATTCCTGTAAAGGAGAAGTTAAATAATATTAAAACCTTAAGGAATTAGTACATTTTTTCCTAAGTCAGAAAAGCAAGGAATAACACCATTATGTCAATTCATCTTGCACACGAGACAGTGAATTTAATCTCGTACCAAGAACACAGCTATTATTGCCTGTCTCTATTCACTTTACAAAGAAAGACTTTGACCTTAAAGCCCTTTTTTCTAAAACTAGGATTTCATCAATTAAAACCTGTTTTCTTTTTAGTTAACTCTTACGGTATGCAAGAATATCTGCCAAAGAAGTGAACTGATAGCACAGAAGCAAGAGAAGGTTAGGGTGAACATAAGGAAAGAGAATTAACAGAAAGAATCTCTGAAGTACAGTAGAATAAAATTCACAGAACAAGTGGAATGTTTTTTCTGTTCCAAATTCAGGGAGCGTGCCCCATTTTTTCAAGTAAATGAGATATCAAATGAGCTTCATTGCTTGCAACCATACACAGCTCCATCAGCAAGAACAAATAAAATACCATAACTGACAGATTCAACATCCTGAAGAGGTAGAGGCCAGTGAGGTTATCAGAAAATGGGGTTCACAAGAGGTAATTATAGCCCATGCTCACCCTTCTTAGGTGAGGCAGAACATCACTATACAGCTCAATAAAAATCAAACTATATAGTGCAGAAGCACCAGTTTACTACCCTCTTTGTTTTTGCTTTGGGAGCAGTTCATTTAAGATGTAATAAATTGAAGTTTTTTTCCTGTCCTTCCATAAATCTAGGGACAGTGCAAATGAGGTGTTCCTCATTATGAACAAAAGAAAAGGGGCTCCCTAGATAGTGACATGAGCTGGTAGCATTAAAGCACTCATTAAAAGGAGCCCTGTTCTTTTTTGTAATAAGGAATATTACTTAATAGCACTCGAAGCATGGTTCACTTCATATTGCTGAAGTGAGCTTTTGGGGGGCAGTGAAGAGGAAAAAAGGGAAAGTCCATAGTACCACAAACATAATAAAAAAGAGAGATGGAATTTTGCCTGTAACAAATTAATAAGTAAGAAAGTGTCATTGACTGCCTCTGTCTAACCGAATCGCTTCATGCAACAGAAAGATTTAAGGATCTCAGGGGACTGATGGAAGATGTTAGACTATACTCTTAAATGAACAAACAAAACCAGACTAGATGGGCACAGGTAGGCTGAAAAAGATCGCCAGTAGATGATTTCCTAACTTGAGGATCCAATAAAACACAAAGCTTACACAATTTTGAAGGAATCCTATTATTAGCAAATGAGAATGTGGTACTGTGATGGGGAAGGTATAGCACCAAAAAGGACACAGCAGAGCAATAATTTTACATTTCCATTTCCAACAAAAATCTCTCCGCCACAGCAGTGGCGAAGGTTCGGACATTTAGACAATCTGAATTTCATCTCTTTGGGGATTAGTCAGAAGAGAAAATGCAGTTGTAGAATACCTCTGTTCACTATTTTCCATGCATGGTGGGAAGTTATGCACACCAAAAAACTTTGTGAGAAGTACTACACGTAAGGTACAAAGCACGGCAAGAAAGAGCAGTGGCTTCGCCCTGCTGGCACCCTGTCTCACGTGGGTCCATCCCAGATGCTTTTGAAGATGACAAGAAATGTTTTTGTGGCTCTCTCTGCATCTTCGTTCTACTCTGTCATCAAATGCCATTCCACTTCAGAACCTACAAGACGACTATGCCTGAAAGTAAGCATATTGGGGCTTCTCGTTGGAGCCAGGGTTCAGCAGGAAGATTTTGCAGGGCTTTGTGGTTTGAACCACATCGGATCCTCCTGACTGACCTCAGAATTCAACGGGGAAAAAAAAAACCTCTGAAGAGCAGCTGAAGGTCAGAAAATAACGTGAATATGCAGAAGCAACAATTGGACATCTCTAACAAACAAGCTTTTTTACCTCCTTTTGCAGTGCCAGTGAGACCCCGCACTCATGCCCCTATTCAGAAAGGGGAACAAGGAGGATTAATTGAACAGGTATTAAAGCTGTTGAGAGGGCTTTTGTTACAAGTCAATCACACAGTCAAAACCTTGATTAACCCGAATAAGAGCTTTGCCTGAGTCAGAAGCGAAAAACCGAGTTTACATGAGTATTACATTCACATTACATGTACATTATGTTTACTTTAGAAATTACATTTTTAAAGACCTACTGAAATAAGTAGAAAAAACACAGATTGTGTTTCTGAAAAAAGTTCTCTTTGTGCTGTTTCTGCTTGACACAGATAGCCATCGGTGTGTGCGTAACGTCCAGGCTGGGGTACCACAACACCGGGACTATTTAGCAATGACTTCTGAAACTCTGTTTTGTTTTGCTTTTGTTGTTAGCCTGCCTGTACAGTAGAGACAATGTTAGTAAACGCCGCAAAGTATCTGGACATGAGTTCTTTATCTTGACAAGGCAAACTTATTTCATGTAAATAAATTTTATTATTTATGCTTTTGGCATTTTTTTTTCCTTCTTTTTCACCAAATCCACTTTATTATTCATTTGTAGTTTTATACGCTTTAAAATAATTTCAGTTCTCAAAGCAGAAAGATGACATAAGGTTTGAAGCCATCTTCAGGGCAGTTGGCCAAGAAACTACTAACAGTTAACACAGTACGTTTTTTGTGCACATCACAAACTTTCCATAAGAAGATCTTGTAGCTGTCCCTACAGAATTTCATTCGGTTTTTTGCCAAGCCATCACCCCCACTTGTCAGATTATTTTGAATTGTACTCCTATCATTAAATGTACTCAGTATCTCAGTTTTCTGTTGTCTGAAAGCTCAGTAATATATTTCCTACTTTGTGATTCAGCTCATTAAAGCAAACACTGCAATGACCCAGGGTCAGGGCAGACCCCCGCCAAACCTCATTTTATACCTCCTTCCCTTTTGACATTGATAAGTATGCCCTAAATATGATTCTTCAGCCAGTTGTATACCGACACTCATCTAAACCACATTTCCTTAGCTTGCTTATAAATAAAGAAGTCATGTGTGGCAGTGTCACAAACCTCCCTAAATTCAAGATATATGACATCTACTGCTGCTTCCCCGTCCCCACCTGTTACTCTGGTGTAGAAGTGGTGTTGGTCAGACAATATTTTTTCTGACAAATCTGTGCAAGCTGTTTATTATTCATTTCCTTGTCATCTTCGAAGTGCTGGGAAAGAGTTTGATTTTTTTTTCCAGAATTTTTGCAGAAATTGGAGTTCAGCTGACTGGTCTATAGCTCCTGTCTAAGCTCCTGTTTAAACTAAGGACAATACACCGTCTTCCGATATTTTACCTTCCCTGCACAAATTTTCAAAAATAGACACTGCTAGTTCTGAGTTTATTTTGGCTCTACATGTTCCTTTAATGAGTTTTGAAAGCCACGGTTCTGACAGCAGCTATCTTACACACTTTAACCTGTTTCTTCTCTATTCAGGACTAAGATCTTATCCATTTGGCAACGGCATCAATTATGATAGCTGCTGTCCTAGAGATGACCTTTAATAGAGAAGGATACAAAAACATTTGGCTGTGTCAAAATTATCTTTTGCTCTCCACTGAATGGTGATCCTACACTTTTCTTTATTTTCCTATTCCTGCTATTGTTCTTAGTATCATTATTTTTGCTATTTTGATACATCTTGCTAGCTGCTTCTCGTTTTATGATTTGGCCTCTCTGATTTTATCACAACCCGCTTCTGCTGTATTTTTATGCTCACTCTCAGCAATCTGCAAGGTGTTTTCTTATACCTTGCATCTGTCCTCTGCACTAGGATAGTTTGCACTTTATAAAAAGACTCCATTTATGTAATTATTCAGACTTCAGGTCTGAATAATTCCCAATAATTGTCATATTAGGTGCCCGAGATATTCACTGTCACGGATTATTCTTAGCTTTTAATTGCACACTGAACTCCCTTTTGCTTATGATGTCCCAAGCAGTTATGTCTTAACCTTCTGTGTTCCTTTTGCGTACTCATTCTACAAACACAGTAGCATACATTGCAGCAAGAATTTAGTTTCTTACACTATTAGCACATGGGGGACCAACAATATTTTCACTTTTCTCCTGCCTATAACTAGAGGCCACAGTGAAAGAGGAGGGAAAAAAAAAATCAAGCAAAAGCTTGTATACTTTGCTGATGGTAGTGCTCCTTTATTCAGGGGTCCAAGAACATCCATCCTTCCAACTTTGCAAAAATACTTTTGCAGAGGGAACCCAGCCCCAGCACATTTTCTCTCGCATTTAATGGGCCACTTTAAGAGCACGTTTACTTAGTCCTCATCAAACAAGGATAATTGACAGCTTTCCACCCCTAGCATCCCCACTCCGAGAAGGCAGTTTCCCCAGGAGCCGCCTTGTACAACCTCAAACACTTTATTACTGGTCAATTTGGGTTTCCTGCCCACTGTAAGTGGCAGTGCTGAGGGTCTCTAACTCTCTCTTGTCTCGCTAATCAATATAAGCAGTCACTTCCACGGCATTTCCCTGCTACTCAGCAAGAAGGACGACGGAGACTGCCATCGGTTGTAAATAACTGAATAGCTTTAGTGTTACACCAGAAAGTAAGTTAAACTTCAGAAATAGGAGGCGGCTTTTATTTTGGACTTTTTGGCTTCTTTTGAGATTCTCTCTATTTTAATTCTTTCCAGTGACAGCAAAGAAATGCAGGTGGTCCGATGCCATTCCTGATAACTGCCTCCTCGGCGGAGAGGCCGACTCGTGCCCCAGGCACAGGGGGTAGCAAACATCCCCGTCAGCAGCACACGTGGCACTGCGCTCACTGAAGAGAGCTACAGAAAAATTCTATAAAGCGCCGACCGCAGCTTTACAGTCACCGTATTATGGGTATGAGAAAGTCAGGATTAAACAATTATTGCCTCGAACTCGCGCAGTAAAATTTGTTTATGAGGTAAATTTTAACAAGAAACAAACAGTTAGTGTTGTTTATAAGCAAACTCAAGCTGTAAAATCCAGGGAATGCTTTGTAAATACCAGCCCATGGCCCAGATGAGGTCCTGGAGGGAAGCTCCCCGCTGTTTGCAGCTGGCTCTCACACGCACGCAGAACGTGACCAGCTCCAGCGGCCAGGTGAAATCAAAGCCAGTGCCAGCTTTGCCCGAGGATGGCACAGTGGCAAAGTCTCCATTTGTTCATAACGATATTTCTTCTCACAGGTCTTCCCTTCCACTGCAGGGAATGATCTCCTCGTAAAGTCCATATGAAAAATGGCCACAATGACTACTAGAAAGATAAATCCACTATCTAACAGCAAATAATGTCAAAAAGACTATGCTAAACGCAAGACAACAGAGTGTTGTGTTGTGTACAACAGGCTATTTTGATCTAAATGATCCCCAAATTCAATTCAGATTGGTTTCACGCTGCCGTCTTGTTTAATAGGAAATAGCCATATTCTTACTCAGCACTGCAACATACCCGCTCTTTTAATGAAATTAATTCATTAGGTAGAGCGCCAGGAAGGTCCGAGACTTTGTGATCTCCCTACAGTACAGTATGATCACACCATGAAGACGAATGCCAGCGCAACAACAGGGAGCAGCGACTCGAAGCTAATTTCCACTGGCAGGGTGGCTTGAGATGGAGTATTTACCCTTCCGGACTCTCGGGGATGCTGCAGGTGACGGTTGGGCTCCGCTGCCTGAGCTGCGTGGACAGTAAAGACCAACCCTGCCAAGCCACGGCCAGAGACTGGTGTGTGTTAGAGGGCCCACACTGGAACACCAGGGACGCGGACCTACTGCCAAACGAGTGCGCGCCTAGCACAGTACCTGCGTACCTGCGGCTGGCTCTTTGCAGGACAGCCCTCCTTTCGCCTTTGTGATCACCAAAGTGTGCACGCTAGTTGAGGAATATCGATGAATACTATTACTTTCCTTAAAATCCTTCATACAATCACTTAGCATGCTGCGAGGAAGGAAATACACCTTAGCTGATCCAGCTTTACTCTAATCCATAACAACAAAGAAATAAAAAACCTGGCGAAAAAAATGTAACATTATTCTTTTGACTGCGCGCACACACACAAACCTTTAAAAGTGAATATATGCCTACTGCAAAGCACTGAGGTGAAAAGGGAGGTCTCACCATCCCTGTTCCCCCAGGATCTCTTAGAGTGTGTGTGTTTCTGTGGTGGTTGGCTTGTGGTTTCGTTGTTCACTACCGTTTCCCAGAGCCCTATATTTTACTGAAACATAAGTACAGGCCCACCAATTCGCTGACAAGCTGATCTATTGGCTCTAGGACACTGAGGGGAATTATGCTCCTGCCGCCCTGATGCTCTCCTTTGTTTAGAAAAAGAAGAGAGAAAGAGAGAGAGTGAAAAAAAAATCCTCAATCGTTTAGTACAAGTCATTTTACATGCTGGGATAATGAAGTATAAAAATGCCTTCAAAGGACTGATTTCCTACTTTTAACTCACTACCAGCCGAGCTCTTTGTGAGGCCCTCTGGAACATGCATTCCCAGCCCCACTCAAACAAAAGAGCTGCGAATTCATTAAACTATTTAATTATGCCTTTTTATTTTTCTCCATTAGCAAGCCCTGCCAGTACAAAGTAAATAAAGCCACCATGGTCTTTCCCCAGCAGACACACTGACTGTTTTTATTCTTTATTCAGTTTACAATATAAAGGGCTATTTTTCCCCCTCCTCCTATTCTTGGCTAGTTTCCTAATACAAGCCCTACAAACAGAAGCATCCAACTGTACATGCGGTGCATGGAACCAGAGAGCAGCAGCACTCAGCATTGCAAGCACATACCCTAGACAGCTTTCAAAGTACCAGCAGCCAACGGCAGCCAAACAGCACTTTACAGCCAGGCGCGGAAAAGATATTAGCTTTTTTTTTTTTTATACTCTAGTAAATTTGCTTTTTACATCTATTTCTTTTCAGAAGGGCTTGTTATTGAGCTTACTGTCCACAAATTCCATTGATCTCAGGCTGTGACTCAATCCATATGCTCACGCTTTGACACCAGCACAGCAAGCAAGCGATACAAATCCTGTTCAGGCTACAAACTTATTGATTTTATAGATTTCCCCCAAAGTTGTGATAATGATATATCATTGTTAAATTTGGTAGAACAAACTGCTTTCCCAATCTGTCAATGCGAGCATGAAAACCAATTCACAGCCTTGTTTAGAAGGCTTTCCCTTCAGAAGAATAACTACTGCTAGAGGAAGCAGATCACCGATAGCCAGCCGCTGGCATAGGTTTGATGGATGTTACCTTTCCAGTTGCCCTTTCTTGACCTATAGCATGCTGGGTTCCCAGACTTGGCTCCTGGTTATGAGAACCACCCTGATTTTTCAGAAGCATTTTTCAAATTCATTATTTAAAACTTGCAGTATATGTAAACCATAATAAGAGCTTTTAAACATATTTCCTTTAAATATTTTAGATGCATTAAGACAACATGAAAATTATTGATTTTCGCAAATCACTTTTGCTTGTTCTATTCCTGTGCTCACATAAATGGCAAAGCTATACTTTTCCCTTCCATGAGAGGGAGACAGAATACTGGTTTGAAGAGGAGTGTCCTCCCTCCCTGCTCCATCACAGATTCTCAACCTAACGGCAGCGAGAACAACGGAACACGCCGCTTCGTAACGAATGGCTTCCACTGTGAAACACACTTGGGCATTTTCCTCATGGCTCCTTACTGCCAAAGCAGAAACTTGATCCGACACTCATCTCCTAAGCAGCAAAAGAGGGTTCCATTCCAGAGGTATTAGAAAAAAGAAACTCAAGCTGTTTCTCAGGTTCTGAGAACACAACATAAGAAGTTCATTAGTCCTTATGCGCTTATCATAGGACAAAAAGGCACTCATCAAAAAAATGTCTGCATGGTGCAGAAGATGTACAAAAACTGTAAACAGCTGTTGTGTTTTTAACAAACCATGAAATAGCTCTAACAAAATGGTTTGCTGGAATTACAATGTATGCTTTCATTCACACATTCTCCTCAAACTCTGAGGCAATTATTAGCACTCCAAAAAGAGACTTAGAATTCATGAACAAAAAACTTGCCAAAGAAACTGAAACCAATCAAGAGGCGAGAATTACAATGTTAGAAAACAAAATCTAGGAAATCCATACGAATAAATAATACCTCTCGAATACCTTTTCTTTTCCATCACGGCCTTTCTGTTATTTATCCATCTTCACTCAACATACATCTCTTTAGCACTGGAATGGCAGCTTAACTCATCCAACATTATGCCACTAGTTCGACATGCCCCACACAGTGAGAGCTTTACTATGTTCTCCCAAGTCTTGCTGTTGATATCTCCCCATACCTGGCAATACACCCCTAAGCATTTAACCATGTTCCTGGGACAACAGCTAGGGGCAGATTTTGAAGGGCTGAATGTCTCCCACCAGTGCCTCTCCTTTCACTTTGGATTTAATTCAAGGTGATAGATGCTGACCTACGATGGCTTTTTTTGAACTTGCTGAATGCCCTTTCCAAATATGTCTTTCTGAAAAGTCTTTCTGAACTTCAGGGCACTTTAAATTTGAGTACCTGCCTGCAGTATCTCTTGTCCTGCTTCCAACTATGATAAGGAACAACAACTCTAATGTACTTCTCATTCATCTATGGTATTTTTGCTGGGTTTCTCACTGAAACAGAAATGCCAGGCTAAGAGAAAGGTGATAGAACAGCCCACTGTCAAATTTTTTATCGTCACATTGCTGAGGAGCTGTGCTTCATGCCTCTCTTTCAGTGCGTAGGCAGAAAGGGGTAACACAGCGTCTTCACAAAAACAAATTGTCTATTTGCTGGACAGAGGAAGTGCTATCAATAACGTACTAAGCATTCAGCTATTTTTTTGTTTGAAGAAAGTGAAGACCTTAACAAAGACAAGTGTTATTACTAATCTCACTTCTGTGATGAGAGAGCTGGGACTTGGTGAAATTGTAGGACTTGCCAAAGGCCTCATATGAAACCAGTGATACGGTAATGCCCAGTAATGAAGATCCTCATTCCCAATGTATGTGATATCCATGGCCATTCTGGATAACGTCAGCTTGTATCTTCTTTTCTTAAAGACATTCCCAAAGGGAATGTCCTTGTGATGAAAGGCAAACACCCTCCAAGACCTACTAGCGGTCATCTGACATATTTCAGAGGAAGTGCAAGCGCTTGCAAGCAAACCGTCTTACTCAGTTATGCTCTTACTTCCTCACCATCCTTCTGTTCAAGCTCTACACCTTCGCTGAGTGTCTACGACTCATATTCCCCGTTATTCCTTGTTTACTAGACAAATGACGACTTTACCCCAGTCAGTCTGAGCAAGAGCAAAGGTGTCACATGCTCCTCTACTCATTTTCAGATTACCTTTCATACCATGATACATAATTTATATGATTCCACCATAGGAAAAATCTGCTCTTGGTACTCTGTGGAATTTCCACTCTGGGTAACACAACATGTGTGAGGATTAACAGAACCTCGTGGTTCTAGATGATAGAGAACTGCTGTCTGATAGAAAAAAATAACTAGGCAAGTCTCAATGTGTAATCCGAATGTAAAGCCATCCAAAGAGTACGAGTACTTCTGAAAATTATCTTAATTCCTTCCTTGCCCCCCGTCCCTCCCCCCCCCAAGCAACACATTTGGACATTTCACAGAATCTTAGCCTTCAATTAACATTTCTTGAAAAATAAGTCTTTTCTTTCTTGCATCCCACTCTTTCTCACTTTCCTCTCCACACACTGTGCCCCCCCCCCAAAAAAAAGAGAGAGAAAAGAAAAGGGGGGGAAAAAAAAGCCCTTCCCGATAATTGCACTGGTCCAAATGTGCAGGGGCTTTCATACAGAATGATGGCTTCCCTTGTCTCCTGCATTTGTTCATCTCCTTTGGGAGGAGCAATTTACAGAAAGCATTATCGATTTTTGCCATAATAGGTACAGAGATGCCTCACTGTCCCTGCTCAGCCAGCTCACTCTCTGCATCACAACTGTCAGGCCAGTTTGTGAAGCCCGTCATTATTTTTTTTCAAGTAAATCCATCATGGGAGTGGGGGAAAAGTGATGAAAATAAAATTATTTTCACCTTGCCATAAAAAAGAATGGCCATGTTCCCTAACAGAAATAAGTGCAAATGCTGTCAACTAAGAGAGCGGAAGGGAAATTCAAAGCAAATAAAAGCGGGCTGGGGGGGAGGAAGGAAAGGGAGGAGGGAGTGCGAGGAGGCATGGCAGTAGCTAATTTACTTTGAACACATTCTGGAATTTTCCTGTTAAAGCCACTATTTACAACTCTTCCAGTTGTTCTCCATGTTCTCATTTTTCTGGAAGCGTTGAAATCTATACTTTATACAGGTATTTTCTTTGGCTTTTAGGGTGTTGAGGAGATTGCGGGTTTTGTGATGCAATTATTAAATATTATTGGTCTGCAGGATGAAATCTGCCTTTAAACCTCCCTCTGAATACAGACCACCCACCCACCACCGAGATTACCAACGGCACTCCGCTCCTTTGTGCGCAGAACGCTCTGGGGTTTTTCTCCCGCTCCCCGTTCACCGGGGCAGGCTGAGGCCACAAAACTCATTCTGTCCCTGATCAGCATGTGAATGTTGAGGGATACTTACTTCAAATATTTCTGAAGCTAAAAAAAGCCTTTTAGAAATCACATCTAAAAACAAACAATCCCCCCCCGCCCCTCCATTGCATTACTGACTCTCAGACGAGTCCTTTGGTATTCATCCCTCCTCCTTGATTAGTTTTTGCTGCACCCTTCATGTTGGTCACTTATCTCACATCTTGAAGGTCACAGTCTGTAGTACCCTATTCCAGTGGTCCTGGGTTGTTTTTTATTCCTGAAGACAGCCTTGTTTTGGGCTCAGGAGGTTTAATCCAAGAATTGGCTCTGGATCTAATTCCCAGATCCTCAGTTCATTAGCCATGAAAAGTGATAGCTGCTTAAGATTTTTATGAGACATTGTTCCAAAAGCGGACCACAGAAACGGCACAATTACCCAGCACATTGTACAAAGCCCTGGCTGCCTTTGGCCCTGACACAAGGAGCTTGATAGCAATCAAACAGCTTAATGAAAAGCAGCAAGTTTGCTCTCGGTAAGGAGCAAGGAATCTGTGAAGTTTATTTCCAAGTGGTGCTTTCCGTAAGGACACTTGTTAGGATAAAATTTAAATCGTCCTACCCCTACTTCAGGAGCGTTGGCACTAAAGGATACACAACTTGTCTTTTTGACCCTTTCACACAGGCACTTGCAAACATCCAGCATTTAAAGCTCATCTGTCCTGTCCCTCTGGACTCTCAAGCAGATCTAGATATTAATGGTGAAGCGGGCCAGTCATCGCAATTAGGCCCGGCAAATTGTGAGAGAAGCAGCAAGGCAGCTGTACAGAAATATCAGAGGATTTCTTTTAGTCAGGGTGTAGTGAAACCACAATAACCAGTCCCATGTCCAAGTAATTACAAGGATGTGATGCAGGCCAGCAAAATAGAAGCGGTTTAGAAGCAAAGTGGATACTCTGCTGAGTGGTGGATTAAGACTAAGTGTAGCCAGATCCAGTCCAGCTAAAGTGCTTTGAGAAACTCCCAGGCTCCTCCAACTGCCACGCAGCCAAAAGAAAAACCACCTGCCTGCCCTCCCTCCCTCCCACGCTGCCTCCTCCTGCCCGTCTGCAGCCGGGCTCGGACCCCTGCCCGTCCTCCCGCCGCCGACGCCAGACCAGAATGAACTGGGGTGGTGGGCTCCCTCCAACGTCAGGTCCCGGGTCTTTAAATCCTGCCTTAACCCACTTCTCCGTCCATCCCGTAGCCGGCTGCATCATGCCTAAGCACAGCAGCGTGTCCCGGAACAAAAGCGAGGCCGTGCGCCGCGAGCTCGGTGCAGACTCCCAGCGCCTGGGATCTGCTGCCCCAGGTCCCCGTGGACGTTCCCCGAGCGTTAAGCAGGGCTCACCGCATTGGGAAACGGAGTTAGCACATACAGAGGAGATCTCCCTGCCCTGAGACATTGTCCACACCCAGAATTAGCACAGAGCTTGCTAACACTCTCACCTCAAATTACTCCGCAGCAATTTCCCCACGCAAGTTTTTTAGAAGTCCCCAGGCTCGGGAGCAATCGAAGGCGAGCGGCAGAGGCTTGGCACCATGTTGCTCACTCGCTTTGTGCCTTTGGGCCCACAGTCGTTGCACTGATAGACTTCTGTGTTCTGCAATTATTTCTGATCTGTTCCTCATCGGATGTATTTATGTCAAAAGCTATATATTAAAAAGAAAATTGTACGTAAAGCAACCAGCCAGATCTTTCTAGGTATGCATGTATTAACAGAAGATACCATTGCTGCTTGCAGTAAACGGACAGCACCTTTCCTGGGAATATTCTCAAAGGCAAGCAAGCCAGGCCTCGGAGGCGGCGCAGGGGCGGGCGCAGGAGGTGCTGTGCTCTCGTCCCTCACCCCTCCGCTGCCTCGAGATCCCCGCCGCTGCTGACACCCAGCCCGCTTCAGACGGCGCGCCAGCTCTTTGTATGCCCGAAGTCGCTATAGAAAATCAAAGACATCCTTGGCTTCTCACTAGAAAGCAAAAAATAAACTTCATAATATAGATCAAGCATATCGAGAAATTTTAGCTAGTTTATTAAATGCAGAGAACGGCTATTACTGCTATTTATCTAATACGCTCTGCTGTGCAAACAACAGGCCCAATTTCGATAGCAGGGTAATTCTGTCAATGAATTACCATCCTAAGGGAAAAATTAGTTTAAATCAGTTTAGTTTGTTCTTTTGCTCTAACAAGTACATTCGAGATTTTAATTGTTTTTAAATCTCTTTTCTTTGGTACGTACGCACTAAGCATCGTGTCGGAGCAGGTGGCTACCTTATGTCTCTCTCGTTTAGCCAATATTGCACTCCACTTAATTCATACATATGTTCAGACACATGCAGACACCCCCAGAACAGATGTATGCACAAAAGCACACAGACACATATGTGGCTGCTGTTTAATAGAACAAGTACAGTAAAAACATTAGGACTGGGAAAAGTTGGAAAACAGCCTGCAGAAAAATAACTTTCATTTAACTTTTAAATTTTAAACTATATTAAATTAACCATGATCACAAGAGGAGTATGTGCTGAAACCAGACAAGTTCAAGTGTTTGACAGCCCGATGTTTACATTTTGGAACAAACAGGTTTTCATTTCGTATGTGTAATACACGCGAACCACCCCTCTTCCCTCGAGTTTGGAAAACGCTGATAACGTTAAGCGTGGCTTCACTCTGAAAAATCACTACAGAAATGGCAACTTCTTACTCAAAGATTCTCTCCCTGTGTGTAAACAGGGTCAAGTATGTTGACTTTAGTGACAAAACAACTATTTACCAATTTTTAGCAATTCCATGTCAATACAGATAAAGTAAGTGTGCAGTGCTGTATTACTTCACATCAAACACGGCGTAGTTTACTGAGCTCTAATCAGTTTTAACCAGTGTAAATCCACCCAAAACAGTGCGGGGTCTGTGGAAACCAGCAAGTGCCCGATTAACCTTTACAAGGCTAACACCACCGGAAAAAGGGCGGCAACGGAAAAAGGGCGGCAACGGAAAAAGGGCGGCAACGGAAAAAGGGCGGCAACGGAAAAAGGGCGGCAACGGAAAAAGGGCGGCAACGGAGGTCAATTCTAAGGACACGCTTATGTGAGAGAATTTACATGGATCCCACCGGAGGCGATCTATCCGCACCAATGCAAACTTCTGCTAGAGACACACTGCAACTGGCTTGAATCACTCAAATACTTCCTATATTCTGACAATGCTCACAGGAAAACTGGCTAAAGCGTGTTTGTATTAAGTTCTCGCAGTTGGCTGGTTAGACCAATTCTTGTAGCCGAGGCGGTTTCCTACAGCAGCAGAGGGCTTCTGAGGCCCCACGGCGCGCGTCCCGGCGCCGTGCCGCAGGAGGTCCTGCGCCAGCCCCCGCACCCCTCGGAGGCAGAGCTGGGGAACGTCTTGCCTTCCTTTCTACGGGTTAAATTTGCTTTGACCAGACAGTAATGGCTGGGATCACCCACGGCTTTTTTATTTTGGTTTGGGTTTTGGTTTTATTTGTTTGCTTGCTTTCAAAGAGGCAGCAGAATTAGTTCCCTGCATGTCCTTCTACACTTCTTGGGTTTGTCAGAAACGTGAATGCCGCTGTTGGTCAAACCTGCATTTGAACAGCTTCGTTTATTTTCAGGTTTGTTAAAGTCTGGCAACATGATGCCAGAGTTCTCACCTGAAGAGAACCGCTCATCTCAGAAGAGTTAAATAGAACTGGAAGTGTAATTTAAACGGATATTTAAATGTGCACATAGGGCCAGTGATGCACCCTCCTCTCAGATAAAAATCCATTTACTGAATTTCCTTGGGTTTGGTGGCCCACGGAGTAAAAGTTGGAGAAAAGAAACATCTCTATTTTTTGGGTGGAATTAAAATCGGAAGGGAGTATATAAGAAAGTGGGTTATTTGTGGAAAAACACACTCTGGCTTGAACGCTAGGGTAGAAATGAAGTCTGCTGTGCTTTCTTTGTGTTCAGCCTCTGGCTGTCCAGCTGGTAACCAGATCATGTGGAACACAGGCCTCAGAGAGGTGGAAAGAGATCTGAAATATGAAGCACTGCTGTTTTACTGCTAATTCAATAGGAAAAAAACCCTATAAAATATTAAAGAAAGTATTTAAAAATATATTAAACACAATTTGTACCATAATAGCTTAACCTGACATCAAAATGCAGCTTACAGCTTGTTTGTCCCAAGTTTCATACTGTGGATAACAGAATAACGGGCAGAATGTTCCATACAGCCTCCAGCGTTTGACAAAATAGGATTTGGGCTTCGTTAAAACAAATTCCAGGTGGAAAATTGGGCATGCTGATAAAAGCAGTGCAGGAAAGAGTGTTAGCTCTGATAGGGTAGGATGGGTATTGAATTCACTCTTAACATTACAAGACTTAATTAAAGAGGTTGACCTGAGGACCCCAAACAGTGACAAGCTAAGATAGCCATTCCTGGTACAATGCAGTGTTACCAAAGTTAATTCTTTTTAATATGACTCAAACTGGAACATATATAGAATATCCTAATTCAGGGGAGAAGCATGGCGCGTATGCTGCATCGCAGCTTACAAAATAAAACAAAGACTACACGTACACACATAATGCATAAACATCAGTGTATTTGCATATAGACTAGTTATCCAATGAAGAGTAATTTTTAGTTATGAATCAGAATGCTTTTATGTAATTTCCTATGGTCATAAACATCGTCATCTCTCCGATGCCCCTTCTGGATCAGAAGAAACCAAAAGGGCAGCGTAAGGGCTCAGGAACACCCTTAGTTCTTGAATCTGTGTGCGTGCTGGTCTGTGGTTTGGGGCTAACAACTCCCAGCCAGCAGTTACGCTTGCAACCATCCTATAAATATTATTCTAGAAATAGAGAAAGTCTTAAATTAATAGATATTTTAAAGACAAATTCGCCTCTGATTAATTTTTGGCCCGAATTTCAGTCATGCACACCCTCTGATGCCTGTGTTCAAAGTCAGTACCCGTTGTCCCTTACCTGCCTTCCCCCCCCACTATTGCCTATCGCATTTTTCATGTAAACTAACAAGAAGCTGCACAAAGTCAACCCTAAATTCAAGAGGGAACATTCCTTAAGTAAGATTTATGGAGGGGAAGCGACTTGCATGAGCAGGGAAAAACATGGACAGCAGCAGGACATCACCGTCAGTGCCTGTCCTTAATCCCCACAGAAGATTAACTGTTAAAATTCTGTGTTCAAATGCCACCAGCGTTATATTGCCACGGGCTCCTAACTCACTTCCAAGTAGGATGCTTTGCCTTTGCTCATGTGTCACGTACCTAGAGACTGGACAGGAGGAGAGGGGCCCAGAGCCCATCCGTAGCCGTGACTTGGACCCCTTCCTACCTGGACTGACCTAAGCTGCGGATGAGGTTTCCTGAAAGGCAGGAGATGTTCAGCCTAGAACGTGCAGCTTGCTGCCCTTTGTCCCCGCAGACCTAACCCTTTGGCTGCCCCCCACCCACAAAATCCCACAAGAAGTGCTGGGCTCGTGTGCGGCAAAGGCATGCATTAACTGCACTTCCCTGCTGTTAATTCACCCTTCCCTTTCCAAGCAGGCAGGGAATAAGAAGCTAACGCAGCCTTACAGCAGGGCAAGGCTAAGCGCTGCCGTTTGGGACACCAGCGAAGGTGCCCAGGGCAGCATCTGATGGACAACTGAAAGAAACACGGGTGGCCATGGAACAGGAGCGTGACGGGGACCTGGGAGCACGGTGCCCTGCTAGCCAGTGTGTCGGGGGGCACACCGTGTTCGGGTCCCGCAGTTGGGCAACGTGCTGCTTCTCTTCCGAGGTGTAAATATGAATGTCATTTTCAAAAGAAACTGCAATGTGTCCCCTCGTCCTTACCACTGCCTTTATATCCTTTATTTGAATATCTCCGTGATGGAGTTTGTCACGCCTCGGGAAATTTTATTTCACCAAAATAAAGCAAAGATATGCTGGAAACTTTGGAAATCATAGAACTTATAACATCTGCAAAAGTTAAGGTGTAAAAAATAAAATAAAAAAAAAATTCCTTTCCCCCTTTGATAGCTTCCTCATTCACCAAAACAGACCCCAGTCAAAATCTAACAAAAAGAATTTTTGAACGAAACACAGTAAGCCTAAAAAACATCTGGCCAATCAAATTTACAACAATAGAAAAAGTGTAATAAAAGTTTACTTCTTTTGAAGAATAAAGATGTATTTTTAAAAGCTTTATATACAACGCTGAAATTAAGGTACAATTCTAGACTAAACCTCACTTCAGCTGCAAGACTGAATGGAGACCAGCAGCAAATGAAAATCAGCTTCTTGACTATATGCTGCCCTCATCATTAAAAAGATCCTCTGACAATCCTTGAAAACACCAAAATGAATAATTCTATAGGTGAATTCAGTGCAATTTCTTATCCTGTGACTACCCATACTGCTGCACTGAAAACAGCCTGAACTGCCAGCTTCACTCTGATGGGCCGCCTTAAAACCTGTGGCTTTAGGGCAGAGCATAAGAATAAGGCATCGGCATACAAGCTTAATAGCGTGACCAGCTCTCCTGTGACTGCTCCGGTATATAAGACAAATACTACTGAAGCCGTATTTCCCTGCTCTCTCTAAATTACTGTAGCAAATAAGAAGAGAACATACAAATGGCTGTGCTGGGTCCAACCAAATGTCCACTTAGTCCCATGTTCAGCATCCAACAGCCATCAAAACCAACTACCCAGGGAGGATGTAAAAATAGAGCAGGCATATAGCGATACTTCCCTCAAACACTCTCCCAGGCTCCGACAGCTTGCTGCTCGGAGACCTCCCAGGCAGAAGGGGTATGTTTGTGTTTAATATCTCTTGATGGATTTCTCTTTCCATGCACTTGTCCAGTCTCCCCTTGCACCTATGTAAACTTATCGTATCCATCATCTTTGGGGGGCGCAAAGAGGAAACTGTCACCATACCTTCCATGCTTCTCCCTGCCTTTGCAGCATGATCGAACAGGTTGTTGCTCTAAAAGGACAGAGCATGTCTTATGGATGATGATAATCAATGCTATATCTCTAAGTGCCAACGAATCTTAAACCCAGACTCACATTTTCATTTCAGTGAGAATCACTCCTTTGCGGTACATTGTCACTCCTGAAGCGACTGTCTTTTGTGGTCTCGCTTTCCAGGGGCTTGTTCTCTGTTTAGTGAATTTTGTGCATAGTTTCACACTTTATGAGTTTTCCAGTGCCTTTCTTCAGGAAGCCTGCGTGATGTCAGCCAGAATTCCTATTTAACTCTATGATTTCCCTTCTTTGCTATTAGAGAAATTATTGGAAACTTGTTTTTTGAAAAAGCTAGATAAATAGCAAGGAGGCAAGCGCTGTCAGGGTCTTCACACGGTAAAGAAGTAACTCCCACAAAAAAAAAAAAAAAGAAAAAAGAAAAAGAAGTCCAATCTAATGTCTCCATGACCTTGCAGTTGTGCCCTTGGATACGGTTGGGCTCTCCCCGATACAGGGATGTAGGTTTTGCTATTACCATCATGTATGTGTGTGCTGCTTCTTTACAGAACCTAACGAATGCAGTATCTTACTTGCCTTTTTTAACTTTCTATGCCTAAGCAGCATGTGCTTACACTTATTTACTGTATTTTAAAATTGTGGTTTCTTGTTATATTTTTAAAAATCTATTTTAGTGTAGCTACCACAGAGACCCCTTCCCTTCAGCACATGTACCGGGTAAGACTCCCTGCTTCATTTGCTCCCAATACATGAGCTCCCATGGTAGCCACTGCTTCATCACGCTCTAAAAATGAAGTGCTCTTCACTATGGTATTTTAGCTAAAGAATGCATAGCGATTCAAGTAGTCACCTTGCCTGACAGTGAACAGAACCAAAGATCTGATTATGCAGACTCCAACTAAAAACAGTTAAAAAGCCCCAAACCTGCAATCTGTATAGGTCGACCTCTGTTGGCAAGGACAGAAGCATTTTTCGGAACTCCAGAGCGACTTCTGTTTGTGCCAAATAGTTACACCCAAGCTTATCACGTTTGATATTGCATGTTTATTATTATTTCATGTTTATATTGTGGCATCATCTTCAAGTTCTGTACCAATGGAAGAAATGACAGCGACTGCCTTAAAGAACTAACAAGTTAAATGTCAAGTTGTAGAAGTGGATAAAATTAGTAAGTGGGGCTGGGTAGGTGATGGGGAGAGCAGGTACTGACCATAACTGGCCGTGAACAACTCACAGCAAACGAGCTGCGCTGCTCACAGCTCGCTGCTTGCTCTGCCATTACCAGGCTGCAGCCTTCAGTAGGCAGAGATGGGGTTTAGGAGATGTGAAAGAAGGGAGGGGAGTGGCTTTAGGGACTCGGGGTGCTTTTCTCATTCTTTAGTGACAGTATGGGAGAAAGTGCAACAATACTCATCAGAAAAGCAAGTAATCAGAGAGGATGAGAATGAGGGCAGGCATCCAAAGAAAACCATGACGGAGAAGTAAGCTTTGGCAAAACTATAAGGGGATTGAAATAAAGACAGAGATTTTGTCGGCTGCAGTGGAGCCAATGAAGGGCCTTAAACAGAGCTGTGACGCAGTCAGAGCAGTGACGTCATCTCACTGAACAGACCTGCAGCAGATCCGAGAGGCGCAAGGCTGCGGGAGCAGGGGCAGGGTGATCATTGCCGAGACGGAGCCAGGGCTCCGGGAGCAGACAGCAGATCCTGGGTGAGACAAAGTTTACAGCCTTGACACAAATCAAAGGAGGCTGGCACATCAAAGTTAGCGCCAGGCTTATGAGACAGAGCCCGTGGCTGTCTTGAGAGCAGAAACAACAAAATCACAGTAACAGTGCATGAAGTTCGATTTGGTATAAAATTACTACCTCTGCTTTATCAAGAACGCATCGCCTCCCCGTCTTTTGTGCACTGATCACCTGGCGGTTTCCACTTGTCCCTGGGTCTAAACGGACAGAAATTTTCTGCCCATATGGAGTCCTTGATCACTTAGTTATCTGTGGCTATTAACCACACACACATAAACTAAGGCATCAGATCATATATTTTCCATATAGATTTGAATCTTCTTTTGTGGCTTTGATAGACATGTAGGTTTGGGGACCAAGATTACTCCAAAAAATTTTTCACTAGCAGCTTAATTTTGAGATGCAGCTCCCACTAGAAAAGATGTTAAATTTTGTACCTTAAGTTCAGTTGGATTTGCAGGAGGTTCAACACCATAAATTCAACACCATAAATTCTATAATCCACAGTTTTGGTCTCCTGGTTCTACTGTCAGTCCTTTCTTCTGCCACTGTCTAACTGCCTGTCCAGGATTTTCTAAACAACGCAGCTGACGGTCTGATTATCCTTCTCTCAAACCTATGTGAAAATGTCTACAGCCCCCCAATTCCTCCGTGGAACCCACATGACACACAGTATATCAGTCCACTTCTTGTAAAAGCCTGAACTGTCTGCCTTAGGGCAGTATAGATTCTCCTAATCTCATCTGAGACAAGTACAAAATATACATCTGATTTTTCCCTCTTTTAAATTAACTGAGTGATGCCAAGAGAAGGAGTCACAGTGTTGGTCTAACCATCCTAACTGCTGTTTCATCTCCTGCTAGGTTTCACTCCTGCTCTTCAAACAGACAGGATGAGGTTAAGAATGGGCCGTTTCCTGTTGCTTGTGTATCTGATGTTCAAACCCCTGACATCAGAGGGTATAAACTTCTATTTAATGCTACTTTGAAACCGATTCCTTTTCCAGAAATAACAAATATTTTCTGAGATCATGTAGGCAGAGTCACTGGCTGCATTGCATAACGAAGATCACAGGTACGTTACAATTTCCACCCTTGCCTCCCCCAGCGCTCGTCTTTCTCTTGGCCCTGGATGTGCTGTGTCAACCATAATAAAGGGGCTTCCAAACTCCACAGCCTCCAGGGTAGTAGGACAGCTATCACTATTGTGATATGGCCATCTTAGTCAAAAGGACCATAGAAAGCCTGACCTGCTGTCTTCAGTTGCTGCTCATTTATATTTAAATCTTTTTATTTTCACCCAGTGACAATGGCAGTGCATGCCTCATTGCTGCCCATGCACAAACGGCTGATATGCTGTGCTAGACAGACTTCCCTCTGTACTCTGCCACAGAACAACTAAAAATATGCAGGCAAGTTTGTAAAAACGCGCAGCTTATCCTTCCACAAAGATAATGGGAGTAAGAGGACTCTTCCGCTAGGTATTTCACTGTTCTGATGGGAAATGCTGGGGACAGCCGTGTGACAAAGAGCAGTGAATGCTGCTGTTACCCCAGAACCACCAACCTCCGCAGCAGCAAAGCACGGGCAACGGGCAGGCAAACATACTCCATGGTTACAGATATTTACGCAAGCGCTTCAGAAAGTAACTAGGAAAAATCTGAGCAACTTGGCCTTTTCAGCCTTTGGTATGACAAGCCAGAAAGAACTTCAGGTTCCCAGAAAAGCCTTGCGGCAGGTCAGGCTGCCGCAGGGATGACGGTCCACCTTCGCACTGCAAACCGACCCAAAGGGAGAGCAGCTCACCATCAGCACCGCCAGACCGTCTGTCTTCTTCAAAAGAAAAGGAAACCAAACCCAAAGCAGAATGCCCCAAAGAAGTCCCCAGGGAGGAGGAAGAGCAGGTCGTAACCCATAAGCCAACCTGCCCTCCGCCACCTCGGCAAGGCACAATGCACCTCTCGCTATAGGTGTCGCTGTGGACCCATCCAGAGCACCTGGAACATCGCACATCTGTGCGCGATAGGGAGCAAGGGAAGAAGAATGAATACTTGAAAATTAATGATGTCAGCCTGTCTTCATATATCAAGCTAATTTGAAAGGGCTTTAATTTTCTTAAAGGATAAAAAAAGGTTTCTTTGCTAGATTAAACTTGCAATTGTCATTCATATATTGTTTATAAGGTACTCATCTCCTCACTCTGTATTTTTTTGTTTTTGATTTTGTATACTAGTTAGCAGTGAAGACTTGTCTGCGTGTATCAGAAGGAATAAAGAGAGAAATGTCCTTAACTGTCAGTTTTAATAAGAGGAGTCAACATGCCTCTATTCAGGTTAAATATTGCCCTGTCACATTTCAATAGAGTCAACAGATTTTTTAAAGAAAAGTCAAAAGCACTGTGTTTGCAAAAAATAATAATAAAAAACCCTACCCCCCACCTCCTTGTCATAGAGTGTCAAAGCCCTTCTTTATTTGGGGGGGCGTGGAGGCAGGACAGAAAATTCTTTTGTAAAATGTGAAAAATTACTACTCATAATTGGCACTGACATGAAAAAGGTTGGGGTTTTTTGTTAGAAAAACAAAGAAAATCTCTAATTTAATAATCACCTGCAAAGCGTTATTGTGATGGGAACAAAAAACACACAATCAAAGTCATCTCTTTTAAGTAACTATAGTGTTTTTAAGCAATCACTGCACTTTACTGCAGCTCGTACACATAAACCGATGATGTGCAAAGTATAACAAGACACTCCAAATTCCTGAAGTTAAGTTTCTCAAATAACAAGTGACAAGCTACACAGAAGAAGAGCAAGAAAGAATCTGTCAGGTAAAAAGCAATCACCAGAATGAAGTAAAAGTAGGAGATTCCACAGCGATTGATACCATACGAAAATTTGCAAAAGTTGACTTAATCTGCTGGGCAGAGGCTGGTCTTCCTGACAGCCCGGGAAGGAAGACCTTCGTGACCTTCACGTGCAAACCCGCAGAGGGTTCATCCTGCCTGGTCAAGACTGGCCTAGTTCTGTGGAGAAAGATGAGAAACAAAGCAGATGTCTCGTAGAGCAGAACGCAATTTAAGAGTTCCTAATTTACTTCCAGTGACAGCGTTCAAAGTCCAAGACCAGTATTTGGAATTACTTGTTCTTTACTTTCTTTGTTGAGGAGAAACACTGTTTAGAAGCTAGTTCTTGGTCCATGCTGCCTCAATTCACAATCGCGATGTAATAATATCTAGTAAATAAGAAGGGAATACAGACCTCGGGAACTCATACACGGTTCCAGAACTGGACAAGAGGAGGATGAGAATGGAACCACTTCTCAGGAGAGCAGTGTGAACCAATTCATAACCCAACAACTGCATCTGTCCTCGCGGTCATCCTCAGCGCCGGAGACGCAGAGGGATGGACGCCGCAGTTTCACGCAGCCCCTCCGGAGCCCTGCTCCACGCCTCCCCTCGGAGCCCCTGCTGCTGACTGTCCCAAAAAGGACAGCCGTTTGGATCAGCTACGAGAGCCTCATAAATCCTCGAGCTAGATGTGAGCCTGCCTTTTCACGGGGCAATCACCAGGGGTGACGCTATGCCCTGCATTTGGGGAACACGCGGTATTTCACAGAAATCCCAACATCTGTAAAACTGGTTTCACGCAAAGTTTCCAAAGCAAAACTCACATAGGTCAGCGATGCCAAAAAAGCTCCTCTCAGTTCAGGTAACTCAGATCCCTAAAATCCAGGTGGTTCCCGAGATTTTGTTTTACAAGCCATCTGCCAGATGCTTACATTTCATTTCACAGACGGTCTAATTTTCATGAAATGGCCCTAAGATTTATTCAGTGAAACCAAATCCTGCTGCGTGTAAAGCCGGGAGAGGCTGAGCGGAAAAGCAGAGCCCGGCTGCTCTGTTTGCCTCCCCTGCAAAGGCACGCGGGCCGGCGGGATGGGGGGACGTGCTCAGGATGGTTTTTCCATCCTGCTCGGAGAACGCTTCCTTTGGTGCCTGCTCCGTTATTTACAAATTCCATGACCAGCGCGCTCCCCTCCGACTCGCCTCCGTGCTGGCTGCGGTCAAGAGAAACCCTGCGGGAACGGGGCTGCTCCTGTGGCTGGCACTGGGGACGAAAGGCTCGTCCCTTCCGCGGGCGCCCCGGCAGCCTCAGTGGTCGGGGGACAATCGTCCCGCGTGACACCGCGCCCCGGGAGCGCAGGGCACTCGGAAACACCCACCCCGGCCACCGAGGTCAAAATACGAAGGGGCAAAATAGAGCTGTAGCAGACTTCTGCAAAAAGCCCGATACTGGTAAAAAGAAGTATTTCATTTAAAAAGATGTGAGAGTAAGCGGGTACTTTGTTAGGGAAAGGCAGCAACTCCAGATAACAGCAGTTCTCGGCTCCTCCGAAGAGCGCACACACCTTAGCACGCTTCCTCGGTACCCTGGCTTCTCACTTTAAAAGCAGAAATTGATAAGTCAATGTCTATGCATAAAGATCATCAATGAAACGCTCTGCCAGATTATTTAACAATAGAATTGTTTTCTCATGAAAATGACTTTTTTTGACTGTCCCTAAACTTATAGAAACAAGCACTAGAAAAGAGGAACTGTAATTTTCTGTGAAAACAGTAGTTTACCTGAAAGTGGTGCACAGTTCAAATAAAAGCCATCTGCAAGTTAAAAGATCCATCTATCTACATATAGAGATCAGCTTAACTGGGTGCTCCCAATGTTCAAAAGGAGTACTTCGTTGGAATATTAATTGAAATTACATTTTCTTGCTTTACGGCCTGCAGTTTGTGAAGAAATCAAAGCCAGAGTGACTTTGCCTCGAGACGGGGAGCTCTTTGCTCCTGCTACTTTCTCGGTAAATATTTGTCTTTTAAATGGCTTGTGGGCTTTAACGACTGCAACAAACACTTTCACTCTGCCCCGGCTCCAACACTGCATACTACAGAGGAAGGAAGCAAACCCTGGCAGAGCCACACTGAACCATACTGAGACGTGCTGCAGGGCTGGCCCGCTGGTTTGGAATTCAAGAAGTGGTATTTTCTGGTACCTGGAATATTTTTTTCTCTTGCCTTTTTTTCCCTTTTGCACAGGTTTGTATGACAACAGTGTCCTCTTTGCCCAAGCAGCCAGGTCCTTCTCTGTGGCAGAGTAAATGCTTATTAGGTCAACGGTCTGTTCAACCCAATCCTCTTCATTTACTGTGTATTCCACTCGCCATCAAGCTCTTCCTAAAGGATGCTTCCAGCTTTGTATTTTCTATCAATGAAGTAAATTTGGTGGAAATGGAAACGGTTTAATCCCTCCCTCTCATTACTGAACGCCTCACAGCGGCGGAGGATGCTGCACATCTGAACGGTTCCCAGTCCTGCAGGATGCGCTGTCATTACTGCAATTATGACATGATGTCACAGGAAGTTAATTTTCCTTGGCGTTTCACTTTTAATTTTAGCCTTCCATATGCATACTTTTCTGAAGCAGACATTGCTAGTGTGACTTCATATAAACAGACAAGAAATATTTCATAAATTAATCTTTGTAAGACAGGGTTCATTAATCTGTAAAAGACTCTAGTTGTATGTTAACCCAAAGGGCATAACACTGAAATTCTGTGATGCCTTCTGACGTACAAAAGTAGTTCCAAATTTGCAGTCATTATCCAAATAAGCCTCTTGATAAGTCAAAAGCAATCATATACTTGATTTGTGGAAAAAAATGCAAAGAAATTTCACTAAATCCTTACCTTCACAGGTAATATACATCTAATTGTACAGCTTCATATAAAGTGGTGTTTAGTAACGGCTTTAGATATTTTTGCCCAATATATGTAGGCATTATAATGTATCTAGCAAAGCCCACAATGACAACTGCAGGACCCAAAAAATATTTAGTACTTAATTCGGAAAATTTTCCAAAACTAATTCTTCGGCAATTAAAAGATGACATGGTGCTCGCCACTGACAAAGGATATCTCCTGGGTCATTTCACATTTTATCAGATTTGCCTTTTTTTTCCCCCCTAACTCACACAATTTGTATCTTTCTCATCCTGACACATATATAGAACTTTCTGGAGTTTGCATAGAGATAGGTTGTTGAGGCTTAGGGGTATTTTCTCAGAACTAAAATGAAAAAAGGCAGAAAACACTCCAGAATTTATCTTAATATTTATTAAAACTCTTATTTGTAGGTGCATGTTTTGAGCATGCCCACAAACTATGTTTACAAGCAAAGGGACATGCATAAGCAGTTTCCTAATTTGCATCTGCAGCCATAACGTTTTGGCAGGCAGGTGAGTACCTCCATTCTTTCTCTAGGTGCGCTTATGAAAGTCCCATGAAAATCTGGACCTGTATAAGAGAATTCACTGCCTAGCAAAGCTTGGAGCCTTTTTTCTTTCCGTGCCAGCATTGTTTTCATCAAGCATAACCATTTTTCCTTTTTTTCTTTTTTTTTTCCTCCCCACATATATAATATATTCAACTTTGGAACAGTATATTTGACTCTAGCAGGAATCTAAAATGCTTTAGCAGGAACAAAACTCTTAAGAGATTACTGCCCAGCACACCCTGGATTAAATCTCACAATTAGGAACTCAATTTGCATTCTCAAAGTGAAATTCATTGTTATAACTGCAACTGTAGTTGACACAGTAGAATAAGCTATTGTTGAAGTAATTCCTGCAAAAGGTCATATACTTAAAGCCTTCAATTTTTCTTGACAACCTCAGAAATGAACAGCACAGTTGCTCTGTGCCCAAGGAAGCCGTAGTGACCACCCCGCTTGCTCCCATAGGCAGCGTGGGCTATTGTCGCCCATCACAGCCCTCCCTGGCTGTAAAACAGGCTTTTGAGAGCCCTCCACATTCGCAATCCTGAGAAGATTTCGTTCCCGCCAGCCCAGGACCAGCATAGAGCCGTCCTGCCCGGGTGCTGCTGGAGAGCGGCTGGGGGCTGCGGTGGGAAGGGGTGCAGAGGGGCGGCCGCGGCGCTGGGGACGCCGAGAGCGCGGGAGAGGCTGCAGCGGCTGCCGAGCAGTGCGGCCCGCCCGCGCACAGCGGAGCGCCCGTCTCTGTGCTAGAGCATCTGCTGGGTGGCAAAAGAAATGGTTGCTTGCCAAAACCAGGAATTTTGCCAGGCTGAGATGTTACGACCCACCTTTTTTCCTACGTGGATTGTCTCTGCTTGTATTTAGGAGTTAACACCTGTTTGAGGAGTTTTCCGTGCACACATCCCTGTATTCCAGGGGTGAGCCACCTGCAGCGAGGGGTCCCAACGTTGTCTTGTAGCAAATTCGTAATAAGTCACTTTGGAGGTAGGATGTCTGTGTGTGTCATTTCATTATACCAACCCTGCTGCTGTTGTTACACACTCTAATAAACTTTAGGAGTGTAGAGTTACTCAACTGAACATTATGTTAGTCTTAACATTATCCAGGGGTAGGATTGTCAGATTCATAAATTATTCTCTCATTGAACAGTGAAAGAGAGGGGAACCTCCTAGTTATGATTTTACTATAAATATCTCTCTAGTGGAGAAGATGCAGGCTCAACAGAATTCAGCTTTTAAATTGCTCCCAAGAATTACCTATAATTCTTCCCCCCGCCCTTTTTAATCATACTAAATATGGCCGCGTCCCAGAGAGGGAAGTGTGTCGCCCATCCAGCGCACGCAATAATTCCTGTCTATTCTGTTGGGCTTTGTGTCACACAGAAAGCATAATGTCTTATTGATGAGCTGATATTAAGCTATTTTTACAGTGTCAGAACACAGGAACCCCTTTTCAGAGACTTTTCTATGCAATTTGGTCCAAGAAAAATCTCCGAGAGAGGAAGCTAGCTGTGTAACACGATGTCGCTGTGAGTACGCTGGTAATGTACAACAGGCAACTTTGCCAGGGAGCGTTCAGACTCCGCGTTTAAATTCCTTCAAAAACAAGAAAGCATTGTATGTGCTGGACACTTGTCCTAAACCCGAGCCAAAACTTCTGTCTCAGTAAAAGGCTTATTTTTTTAACATTTCTAAAATTACATATACTGCATTTTACATACATTTTAAACCTAACGTTTAAAGATCGCTTGTTTGGGTTTTGCTGATAGGTTAATATAAAATTCACTTTGGTGGCAAATGCATGATATATTTGTGGATATTGTTGTGATTGATACAACTAATCTTTTTATTTAGTGTAGTTGCTGAGTGTCTTTAGCGCTGTTACCATAAGAGTAAATAATCCTCTCAGTATCTTTTGGCCCTGGAACATAAAAGTATTTTTGCGTAATGAATATTCCCACTCCCTCCCAAAAAATCTGGCTAACCTCGTGAATAGTTATTTGATGACGATATATTCAGTTGTTTATTCTTCGCGGGCAAGACAAGATTTCCTCCAGAACCCGCGATGTTTTACAGATCACAGAACGATGCAGAAGCATTCAGCACCTCCCCTGCACAGGCGCTGCTGCGGCATCAGGACCGGCCCCGCTCCTTCTGGGGCAGGGAAGAGGTGGCGTTAAAGACCGATACTCTACAGGTCTAAGACCCCCCTAACCAGACTCTCCATTTAGCCTGGACTTTTCACTAACGATCCCACTGGTTTAAAAATGACTGCCCAGTATCTCACTGGGGAACGTACGGGGAAATCTGGTGGCCCAAGGCGGGGAAGGAAGCGGTCCACAGAACCCCCTCCTTCAGTCCGCCCAGAAATCCACGACAAAGCCCAAGAGCATGAGACGGCAGGCTCGTACTACTCCCACACTGCCCTAAACCACGCTTGTTTATCTGCCAGCCCCCTACTGCCCTTGGGCTGGCCTTACTCCTGAAATCAGGAATCTGAAGGATTTATACTCACACTCGGGTCTAATAAGACACAACCACCATCACACACTCGCATGCAAATCAAACTAGAGAAAAGGCTTGAGCCCAAAACGGAGCCAAACCTCGCCAGTATGAGCCAGTTCATAATACAGTTAAACTCGGGGATGGGGTGGTCGCAAGAGACAGAAAGCTCCCTAATGACTTCAGAAAACTCTATAATCCACCCAACTAATCCAGTTTTAATTATATCAATAAGCAGATAGGGGACGAGACTATTTTTCAGGATAGCCTATAATGTATGAGTAATTTTTCATGCTATTTCTATTCTGCTTTTAAAGAACACCCAGAAATTATCAGTGTGAGCAAATCTATGAGGAAAAATTTTAATAATGTAGCATCATCATATAATAAGGTTTAATGTTTCTGTTCCCCCAGTGAGAAGAACAGTGGCCATGTTGCTCCACGCCGCAGCACCAAATCACTCAGCCCAGTAAAAAACTGAAGGTGTTTTTCTCCTTAGCTCCTTGCTTGAAAGGAAAAACTTATCCTGAATTGCAAAGTATTTCCCACCAGAGAGAATGAAAACAGTAAAGGAAGGGAAAAAAAAGTGCTCCTCATAGGTATTAGCACATCCAAGAGGCAAGAAAGGATTTTCAGCACAGGAGAGCGCAAGTGGGCCTTGCCACATGAGGGAACCCATCAGGCTAAAGCGCTGCGCGTGATACCAAAGTTTGTGATTGCACAGTGATATAAATAAAGAAGCCTACATCACATAAAATTAAAAAAGCAAGACAGCAGTAGTCCCAAGTCCTTAAAGATGCCTGTAAAGCCAAATTTTCCTTTTAACAAAATATTAATGGGATAGAGGAGAGAGATTCAAATCAAACCAGCGATGTCAGCAAGTCCTCCACTAACTTTATCGACCATTTTACACCTTGTTGCATCCTATTCATCATTCTTCACACCTATATATAATCTTCAAGTTTAAACTATCTGACACAGAGAAATTGCTTTCATGCAGATCTATGAAGTAGTCGTTTCTCTTTTGCAATTACGTAATAAATGTGACCAATACAGAGACTGGAAAAGAATTTCTTGAGACAAAATAAAAGCAGAGAGCGATCTGCAGTGATTGTTGACCTCTGGGTCCTTTATGCTCCATGAAGCAATAGGAAATATTGTTCATTTAGCTCTGAACATCTCCCAGAAAGTCCAAACATTTTCACACACGCTGGTTCCTTGCAAAACACTACACGTAAAACCAGAGGCATCAGAGCCAAAGATGCCATTAACCAGCATAAACCAAACCTTGATTCATTCCTCTATCACTCAAGCTACGTAGTGCAGAAGCTTCTTCCACCAAATTCATGCACGTGAAACAGATTAAACAGTAATTCCGTATCTCGTCTCCTAACCTAGCCCCGGGTTTCCCAGCATTGCCGCCAAGCCAACCTGGGCAGCCCGGGGCTGCTTTCGCAGGCACAGCCTTCAGCAGCAGCCGCAGCGCCTGGCTGCCGTTCGCCCCGTGCTCCGGCCGACACCTCCGCCTGGGGATTTAACAGAAAGGGACGGAGGCAGAACCCAAACACCTTTGCAGCGTCGCCCAGCCTGGCTGTCCGGGCTGCTGCCCTTTTGTCCGGAGGTGATGGTCAGGGTTATTCCAAGCTAGACCATGACTTAGAGGCTAAACCCATACTGTCCATAATTAAACCAGTTAAGGCACAACAGTTTCCACTGACACCCGCTGGCATCAGGGCGCGCGCCGGCGGCACCGTCCCCAGGGTCTCGGGTCTGACGCCCATCTCCTCTCTGCAGAGCCCCCTCGGACGGCACCCTGCCAGAACTGGCCTCAAGAGCGCTTACAATTTTATGAATCGCTGGACTGGTGTTTTGCTTACAAAATAAAACCGATCACGTCACAGGCACAGATCGCATCGTATAACGATACACGTATTGTGATCCTGAAGAAGCCAGTCGTACACCAACTGCGAGAGCAGGAGGCGGAGCCGCTCTCGTGAAAACAAGGAGCCTGGTGTCCGTGTTGAGAAAATCTTTAGAAATGGAGCAGCATTCGCTGAATTACGCGGAACAGCATGCAAAAAAGCAAAACCTTGCAGGTGTCCGGCCCGCGTCACGCTGCCGAAGGTGGAGGGGGGTGTCGGAGAAGGCCGGCGCGGGCCCCGCCGTTGACATTTTTCTGATAATTTTTCCCGAAAGAAGCCTCATCCAACTTCTAACTCTTGGAAGCAGTTTACCTTCCTTCCAAATCAGTTTTAAGCCCATTTTCCTAAGTTAGAAATAAAGCACATTCTGGAAACAAAGAAACAACTTTCCCATAGAAGGCTGAGGACTGATGGAAATTAAAACGCTTTGCAAATTTTGAAGATTGCACCTAAGATTCATTTGTAAAACAGCTTGCAAAAAACGTTTTAACAACACTGAACTACCGTATTGTTCCCCATTTGCTATCTGTCATTCTTGGAACAAAATATTAATAGTCTCTATTTTAATTTTTTTCTAGAGCTTCTACTGTATATTTAATATTAAATTCCAAGAAGTGAAAATCTAATCAAAAATTGATAGATTCATAATTTTTTTTAAAGCATCTCCTTCTGGTTTCAGGGTTTTGTTACAATTTGGAATAAAATAAAACTTTGAAATACAAAAATTTCTTAGAAACTGTGTCTATACAATGCCTTGTATAACTTTAGCATTTGCACATACAAAAATAAAAATAGAGAGACAGAGAGAGATGGCAATCTAGAAATAAATTCCTATATTTATTCTCCTTTTTTCAGGATTTTACATATACCTCAAGTCCTATCCCAGGGCTTCAGTCTATAAGTATCTAAAGCACAGAGTGCTTAATTCTTCAAAACATAATTTCCCAGTTGCAAAAAATGACCCCATTTGCTTTTAACATGTGTTCCTAGGTATAAACTTCACAGAATGTTTAAATTAAATGCTATCATATTTTTTAAAGTCTGAAGAAATTCACAAAATGAAAGCAATTAAAAACAGGTAGTGTAACTAATAGCTTCGAGTTAGGTGTGTAATTATAAATAAATTCTAATTAATTCCCTACCGCATCTTGGTTATTATCCATGTTTCACATGAACCCATTTATGTTCATTTGCAAATGAGTAAAGTAAAAGAGATGATGCTCTATAAAGTATATTTGTTTTATTGTCTTGTTAACTCTGCCTTCGGAAGCAGAGGCAGCCCCCTCTCGCCAGGCAGCAGCTCCGCCCGCTCCTGTTCATGCCGAGACATCTGCGGGGGCCGTGCCGAGGGAGCGGAGGCGCTGGCGTTCGGTACCAAAATTTACCTTCTCTGCCAAAATGAAAATAAACCAAACAAACAGAAAAGAGCCCAGCTCCCTCAGCCACAGGCGTTCCCATCGTCCTTGCTCTGAGTCTTCCTGAAAATTCCCAGCAAACTTCCTTCGGCGATTCTGCCCCATTCACCTTTCATTTTAAAAATGATTAGCTGTATAAGTATCTCTGCCTCAAAGACTTAAAGCAACTAAAACTCTACTGAATCCTCAGATACGACATACACTCAGTAGGGACGGAAACTTTGCTGCTTCTCCCCGGAAGAAAGGAAGATGCGCGGTGACCTCCAGGCTGTGCGGGCACCCGGGGTAGCACCAGGGGAGGCACCCGGCACCTCGATTGTACTTAATTCCCCACACTCCCAAGAAACACACAGATGCAAATACTCCCACCCATGATCTGCCAGGAGAAAATTAGAAGCAGAACTACTAACTCATTACAGGAGGAAATGTGCCATCCATCTGCAGCCGCTGGAAAAAAAGAGGCAAAAGGGACAGCACCCAAAAGTCTGGAGTTTTGGAAGCCGGTGGCAGGGTCCCTGCCCCGAATCCCGCAGCTCCGCAGGCAGCCCCCCGCGCCGCTGGGCCGGGAGCATGGCAGGAACCACGGGAATGGAAGCGGAGCAGCTACAGGATGACCGACCTTGCAGCCCCTCCAAGTTTTAGGAATTCGTTCAGGTTTTTGGGGTTTTTTTTTTTTTTTGCTATTACCACTGCATGAAAACCATAGACAGTTTTATAAAATGACTGCTAATAATCAGAAGGAAGAGTTGCCTTTCTCCTCGGTTGCTCAGAAGGAACGCCTTCTTCCCTCTCCTTCTGCGGGAAGCTCAGCGCTTCCCAGAGCCCTCACACAGGGAGAAGACGCCAGCTCCTACTCGGGAATTTCTCCGTGTCCTCTCCGAGATGCGCCAGGCAGAAGCACAGTGCTCTAGACATGGGTGCACAAGCTGAGCAGATCACACTGTCGAACCTCCAGACTTTAAACGTAATCCCACTGCATATTCACATATGAAGAAAATATTGACATTCCTACTGCAACGTGACTTTCCGACTGAATTCCATTTCAGACCTTTTTCTGACTCAGCCTCTTTAAATCTTTACTTCAGAGCTGTGCTACTTTTCCATCTGTCTGGGTGCAAGGCTACATTCCTTTGGGCTGAATGTCAGTTTGATACCTGAAGTACATACTTCTAAGTTCTCCAGGTTCCTAAAGTTGCCTTCTGTCCCACCAGCATTTGCTACTTCTGATTTTGAGGTTAACCTCAATTAGTCACATTTGATTTTGTACCTTTTTCTAGATCCTTATGAAAATTCTAAATCATTAATTATAGGTCTCACACCGATTTCTGTGGAAGAGTTCAGTTGGCAGGGACCTATAACGATCATCTGGTCCAACTATAGACAACACTTAATATTGGTATCCTACTAGTCTTAATGATAATTATTATCTGTTCTCTATCAACTAAAAACATATCAAAGTATTTTTATCCTGTTTTATTTATTAGCATTGATTTAGCATCCACCACTGCGATGGTAGGTTTACCAGTTACTAAGGACTTTCCTTACAGACTGTATATAATCCTTTCTTTCTACGTACATTATTTTAAATATACATAAGCATATAGGACCCCGTTGTATCTCTATGGGTTAGCGATGGAAGGGAACGTTTGGTGACATCATTGACGTGCACCTCGTTAACAAGCGGTGGCAAATATTAAGATGAGAGGGGGTCGCCCCAAGGGCCACGCTGCGGGGCTGCCGCGCTGAGCGCAGCGGCGCGCGGACATCACGGCGCTGATGATGCTGCTTAAACTCATGGTCCGCGGGAGCCTGGCCGTATGGCACGTCCTGCCCTCCGCAGCAGCTGTCGGAGCCGGAGCTCAACACGCTCAACGTGACTTTACATTACAGAACTGCCCAAGTCCGGTCCCTCTGTCCCGATCCCCCGGAGCCGAGGATCCGGCGGCTCCCCAAGCCCGGGGGTCCAGAGCTGGCTCCCACCACTGCGGCAGCGGGCTCAGCCACGACTGGGAGCAGCCCAAGCCCAGTAACCCGAAAGGCAGAGCACGAGCTCTCCTTGTGCCTTTCAGCGTGCGGTACCTTTATTTTTATTTTGTCTTATTCCCATGGACTTTTTGAAAGGTACCTGGCCGCTGTGAGGAAAACTGCTGCCGAAAGCATTCTTCACCTTATAGATCAAAACCGGAGCCAGCTACTTGACGATCTGTGAACTCATTTCTTTTCACCCCCGATACTCAGAACAGGAAAACAAATAAAATCCAGGACTGAACAGTTTGTCTAGGATATTAACAACAAGATGAAAGTTTATCATCTACTTACATTTTAGCTTATTCCGTTTCCATTACACAATAGGAAACACCCAACGCAGTTATTCAAAACAACGCTCTGTCCTGCCGTACGTACAGCGTCCCCACTGCTGCTCCCTTTCCCTGGGAGCAGGAGAGATTTACCTCAGGAGTTATAAACCCATCCCATTTCTCAGCTCAGGAAAATCAGATCCTCTGCCTCCAAACAAAATAAAGAGTTGCACTGCAAGCAGGACTATCCTTCCTGTGTAATCAGGAGTTTTACGATAAAAGCACTCAGCTTTGAAGAAAAAAAAAAGAAAAAAGGGCGGGGGGGGGAAAAAAAAAAAGGAAAATAAATGTAAGTATTCCTACTAAGGACACCCTTACCCAGCTCTGGGTCTTCGGGGGGGTGGCATAAAAAAAAAAAAAATCAGTAAGTACAACTGAGGTTTCTTTATTGCTGTCAAGAGCCAGGAAGGAGGCTTTTTGGACTGGAATATCATCAAGAGCACCTTAGAACAAAAGCTTTCTGCAGCAAAGGGCAGTGTTTACTTCTCCAGTTTGAGAGCATGTTGTTTGAGGCAATCTCCTCTTTCACATTAACACTTGTTTGCACCACAGAAAGGTGTTTTTAAGGACACTGAAACCGGGCTGCCTTTTTCTCCCCTCTCTTAGGCGCTTGGGGACGGCTGGGATAGGCGCCTCACGAGCGCTCGGGCTAGATAGGATGAGCGCAGACGCAGCACAGAAGTATGCCTTAGCGCAAGACGCCTCCGGCCCAGCGGCACCCAGGCTCCGCGCCCGCGCGGTTTCACGCCATAGTCAGTCTTTGTCTCTTATATGGAGATGAAACGAGCTGCGCTCCGCAGCGGCCCCAGCTCCACGGGCCACTGGGACGAGTTGGCAGCCGGGGCCATTCCTACCCCGGGCTGGGGACCCTCGTTAGAGACGCGTTCATCTGGGCTCGCTGGAGATGGTGTCGCTGCCTCGGCTACCTGGGTTGACTCTGTGCTAAGCCCCTATTGTGTTCAGGCAGCAGAGGAGAAAAATAGGGATATTAACCTCTAACACTGATGAAAATAATAGCCACAATAAAACAGGGATGAAAACCACGGTGGCAGTAATTATTCTGCTCCAGTTTACCCAGGAGTAAGCAGAGCCTGTAGGAATTTCCGAAGTCCCTTTGGCCGGCGCGTTGTGGAGCCGGAGCACGGGGCGCAGCGGGGCCGGCCGTGCCGGGGCGCCGGGTGAGCGGCCCCCGGCCGCGGGAGGGACCCCCTCCGCCGGGTGAATGCCTCCGGCGCGGGCACTTGCTCCTCTGATCTGTCTGGCAGAGCCTACTGTGGAAAATATACCGGGCTGTATGTCAAATAACCTAAACCAACTGGCCAAGCACACTAAATTCTTGCTTTTGTGTCTGGCTCTTAAATTCCTACAGGCCTGACTTAACAGACAAGAGAGGGCCATAAAAGCGAACCTGTGAAACAAAAATAGACCTTTAGGGATTTCTCGTACGCACACAGCAGGGATACCAAAACCACCTCCATTTGTTCATGCCATATTCCTTGGTGTGTGTATACGTGGGCACGTACGGTGTATCCGCATCTGGCTGATGTATAAGCGCATATAACCAAACATCAAGGGTAAATCATGCAAGCGCAAGGATGGGTGTCAGTATATGGGCTTTATGTGTGGAAGAACAATAATCATTGCTATTTAAAAAGCAACTGTTTCTTCTTCTCCCCCCCCCCCTTTTTTTTTTTGAGATTTTCCACGTCTGTAATTAATTTTTGACATATATAGCACAATTTCATTCCATGAGTTATCTTAGTTCTTCTCAGGTTTAAATGTCACTCTTCTTTGAAATCTTCTCATTCAAAAATCAAGTTGGATCTAATAAAAAATTCAAAGGTGCATCTAATAATAATGAAATAATAGCAGCAAAAAACATGCACCTGCATTTATGCCAAAGAACAAGGGATATAAGAGACAAAAATGTAGGGAAAAAAGAAATTAGAGGGAAAATCATGATATTGCTGAAGTGCTGCTCTCACACTAAGACCAGGGGGATTGGGATAAGGCTAAAGTTAATTGCATTTCCAGATGACAAACCTCTCACCTCTGAACTGAATGGCTCTTTATAAAAGCTATCAGTAATAAACTGTAAATCTCAGCTATGATTGCAAATAAAGGTCATCCCTTTCATGCTGCCACTTTCCCGGGCCTTATTATATTCCTGTCTGAACCCTTCTTACTTCTTAAGGTGTGCTAGCTGCCCATATAAGCAATCAGTAAGGCTTTTTGATTTTATTTTGAAAGACACAAGGCGATCGGATTTACATTCTGGCACTGCACTGATCCAAAATGGAAAATCACTGAATTCTGACAAGAAGACAGAATCCTGCTAGCAGAATTAATCTTCATCTTATATTAATGCAAAGAAAGGCAATCCCTTCCCTCTCCTTCCCTCCACTTCTGAAATTCATATTTTCCTCTTCACCAGTACACACAGGCATCTCCAATTTTCTTTTATCCAAATGTAAAGATTACCGTGATAATACACGGGGGGCTGCCGCTGGTGAAGGGAGCAGGAGCCCTGTCCCCAGCAGGTCCTTTGCAAATCAGCCTCCCCGTGACAGTGCGTGGCGACAGCAGGCACTGCGCCGATGTCCTGGGCTCGCTGTGGGCAGAAGATACGTGTCCTCCAAAGCCTTTGCCCAAATACCAGCGACCGCTATTACCGACAGCCTGGATTAACGCAGTCCTGTCCGGGTGCACCAGGCAGCGCTTTGGACTCTCTGGACAAAATAAGTTGTTGGGAGTTGCACAGAGCACAGCAGGAAAGCACAGCCTGAACCCACCACCCTGGCCAGCCTTCCTAAAGCCGGCTCAGCACCTGGGGGTACAGACCGCTAGACCACCACAAACCACAACAGTAGAGCTTCTTGTCTGCTAACAAAGGGCCCAAAAAAGACCTAGCAAGGACCAGATGTGCAAAGCCCAACAAGTAAGATGTGCCAGTTTGATAAGAAGCAGCAGCCAGCGGTAGGACGGGTGGCCAGTCCTCTACCTCTCACCCCTACCTCTCCATCAGCTGACCAGGAACCCTGCTATAATTCAGATTAGCCAGATGTTCTTAATGTTATCTTACCAGACTCTGCAGGGGACGTGGGATGCTGGGACCTGTCTGTCTATTCAGAAAGCAAATTCTCCATCAGAGAAAAAATTTGCATCAGCTCACATGCTTATTATGAGTGATTTTTGTTTCTCTGCATAATATTTCATATTTGTGAGTGTCAAGATTTTTGACACAAAGAATCCACCTCTCTAACCTTGATGCTGTGAGAAAACAGACAGTTCATTACAAAGGCTTTAACCCAGGTAAACAGAGCATTAGAAAAAAACTTCACGAATTTGGGGGAAATCATTTTCATTGCTGTGCCATCAACTCACCACACACCAGTTTACTTTCCAGTAAGTCCTTTGCAATGGGTTGGTGCTGACCCAAGTCCAAACGCCAGGTAGCACTAGGACTGGCAGAAAGGAGGGAAGGCAGAGCGTGGAACGGTGAAGAACATCTGTTTTCACAGTGCCATGAAGTACTCCATGATCAGAATTAGGGACCCGGTCTAGACACCACGATCTTAGTCCCTCCAGACCGATGTTCATGGCGTGTGGGTGCTGTTGGTAGTGCTGCACGACACGGGGTAAGCTTCCACCGAAACACATGCGGACAGCCCGCTGGCCCCCAGGAGCCATAACGTAGCCCGTGCCATTCTCCTCGTGCCCATCCTTCTGAGCACAAGCTAGAACGGAACCAAAACCAAAGAGCACCTGTCCGATGGACTATCTCTGGGGAGACCAAACTTGAGACATTTGCCACGTCTGCCAAATGCGAAGGGGGCTAGGAGACGGCCAGGGTCACAGCCCAGCGTAGCAGGGTTACTGGCTACCCAGCAGCTGGCTGGGACATGGGATGCCTCTGAACTGCTGCCACCTCTGGTGTGGGGCCGAGGGACTTCTACACTTCCAGCGATCGCCGGGGGCCAGGCCTGCTGCAACATCTGCAAAAGCTGCAGAAGATTTGTCTTCACCGGATGGGGTGAATTTTCCTTAAAGGCTGTGACTGGCATGACAGACTTGTTAAATTAAGAGGCATAATGAAACATGTAATCTGCAGATTTATAAGGTGATCTGGGACTAGGGGAATCCAGACAAACTTAACTTTACAAAATGTTTATATTAGCAGCATATGCAAACAGGAAATTTAAGGAGAGCAGCAGCCTGATAAGTCTGTTGTACCCTTTAAATGAGGAGAAGAGAGCGAGCTCAAGTTGCACAGCCACAGAAGCAACTGGTGTAAGGAACAAATAGACTTGTCTATGGGATGGGATAATTATCTTCCACATCTTCAGGCTCTTGGAAAATGTGACAATGGCATATCTGAATGAGGCTTCTGACAAGTCCCAGATGCAGCCAGGTTTCTTTAGTTTAGCTTTTAATTTAAACTGCTCATTTTCAAACTGAGATACTGATAGCTCTAGTTAGAGGCAGGAAGTAAGCACTTTGGTACAGCGCTTGAACAACGTCCCTCACTCACAAATCACATCAGCCCCAATTTATCATTCCTCCAGCCCTGCGCCATCCTGCCAAGGTACCACACGCCTCATCTACTCCATCCCTCAACTCCAGTCTTGGGAAGATTGTAAAGAGAGACTTCTGGTCAAAGGAGTGCTGCAGCGTACACCGATTTTCTAAGCGCTTTGTTTCCTTAGCCATTTTACTTGCACTTACACATAAACTTAGCAGATACTTCTAATAGTCTCTGAACGCCTCTGGGAATGAGATGACCATGCCGTAGCAGCGCTAATACTTCACACGTACAGGCTCCCTTTATCTAGGCTTTTAAAGCAGTTTTACAAAGCTGAGTAAACATCATCATTCTGCTGTACGGGAAAAATGAATTGGACGATGATCAAATTAAACCCCCGTTTTCAAAATAACAACTGATTTTAGACATCTCAGTCAGAACCAAGACACCGTGAATCTGAAGATTATCAGAGTGTTTCTCGGGTCCTTTGTCTAGAGAGAAACACGCTCAAGGACTCGTTGCTGGCACGTGCTCCCTCCGAGCCCACGGGGCAAGGTCCTGCCGAGCGATTCACCCCAAGACACAACCATGTCCTGGCTCCGCTGCCATGCCTGCTTGGTGGGTCATGGTCCACCTCCTCAGTGGACCTAAGCAAATGCCTTCCTCTTATCTCTGCAGACCCAGAGTATGTTCATCCATGTCACCTCCTATGTCTTCTGGCAGCTGGGAAGTCACATCTTGTTCCACACTTCCCCCTCAACCTTCTGTTTAGATGCCCAGAAACATCAAGCAAGCCTTGTGAAAATAATTCCAGGCATTAACTGTCTGTAGCACATGATAATTAACAGCCTTCCGCATGTCAGAACATCCCTCCTTTGGGTGTGCTCACCAGATGTAACCTTGAAAGAGTAACGTGTTGTATGAAATGCGTTCCTTAGTTTTTCTTTCTGTAATGTGTCTATATCACTGTGTCTGTGTTTGCAGTAGATCTCATTTAGCACTCATGCAGGTATTTGTTCATCCCTGGGGAATGAGAGGAATATGTTTTAGGCATTTCCACATTGATGCATATGAAGGATTATAGTTTAATGGAGTTTTTAGGGGGAACTGGACTGATAGAGAAGGGATCTACTCCCTGCTCATCTTCTGGACACATCTTTGCACATGCCAATTGACCTTGCCGTGTACTCCCGTTTCCTTTTTCACTTCAAGACAGCACGCGCTCTGTGCCAAGGGTTGCCTACTGGAAGCGTCCATGGGCAAGGGTCAGGCAGCAATGGCTGAGATCAGGCCTCCGGGCTCCAGGGAGCGCTCAGCACAAGCATGCGAGGGTTTATTTCTGTTTTGCGCTGTACAGACAGAGTTGCCCGAGGTTCTTCTACCAAGGACAACTGAATGAGCACCTGGGCAAACAGGCTTTGAAACCTGACTTTGCAATGAAATGTGACTGTCTCTCTTGTGTCTAAGGCCAAATGCTCTTGACATGGAGGAGAATTAATTTGAGGTCTTACTGTAAGAGCCATGGCCTGAGAGGCTTCTCCTGACAATCCCTGTCTTTCTGCAAGTTTTCATCTCGGGGATTAACACAGCTCCCAGTTAACACATTAGCTGCAGGACCAAGAACAAAGTCTTCTCGGTGACGGGCTAGTATGGTTTCATGATCACCACATAGTGCAAAGAGTTTGGGCATAACATAGTTCAGTTGCAAGAGTCATGTCCAGGAGTCTCCTAATGAGAAGAGCACAATGTTTTATCCTGGACTGCACCAAAGGTTGCAGTACATATGTCAAAGAAAAATTGTTCCACGAGACAAAATTGGGTTTGGCTCCAGCAATAGTCTTGGAGATGGGTCCTGCCTGCCAGGTCCATCTCCCTCCCTCTCCTTAGGAGATCCTCACCTGGGTGAGGACCACAGAGGCAGAAGAAGGTCCAGCATGAGCGGCACACCTGGCTCTACGCTTCCCATGGCACCACCAAACAAGCTCCTGTTGCTAAAAAAGCCTTGCTGGGCAGAAAGGACCAGTGGGACGGGCGGCTCTACGCATCGGGCAGCCCCTGCGGATGGTCTCCACGCAGGAGCAGGGCAGATGTTCCTGCGCGGGGGTCGGCAGGGCACGGCCTCGGGGAGCACCGGGAGCTGCAGAGACGTCGCCTGTCACCAGCGACCAAAGGGCAGCTCCGGTAAGATGTGCTAGCTGGACACGCACATCATGCACACATGCATGCAACTGGATTTACGGGAGCGAGCGGATTCATCTTTAAAAATAACTATAGATAACATACATCAAGCTTGTAAAATTAAACTAATTGCTTGAAATAGAATAAAAATTATATTGCACATGTAACATACAGGAGTTACTGAACCTTTTCGATTCGTAGGATCACAAAGAATTATTTTTAAATCTCTGCTATAATAAGTATATTTCAAGGCAGCAGCATCCAACTAAAATGCTGAAATGTAATCAGTCAACAGAATATTTTTTTTTTAAGCTTAAAAATACTTTCTTTCTTGAAAATGGACACTAAAGCCCTAGGCAACATAACCACTGAGGTTTTATTATAAAATACATTTCAAAATAATGGCTGAAAGTCTTAAGAGCACAGAAGATGAAAAAGAAGTAAACAAGCCTTTTTCTACCACTAAATGATAAATTAAAAGCAGTATTTTGCTGCTCTGCTTCATTTTTTAATCACACTGCATTCACAGTACTATGGCTATGGTTGTGTAGGTATTCCCATTAAAAAACACCTATTACCAAAGGTTTACAATTTTGAAGTAGCAGTCATCTGTGCCAGCCAAAACATAGCCAGGTAAAAATCTCATTCCAAATCAAAATTTTCATTAAATTTTGAGAAAAAGCACTGCCTGCTTGACATAACAGGCATAGCTGCTAAGAAATATGCCCCTCACACATGATCTTTTAAAAAATTGAGTAATTTCAGAATGTAGTCTTTTGGGATTTTAAGAATAACAGTGAAAATACCGTATGTGCTGTTGTTGCCGTCAGATAAAGAGCTAAATCTTAATCCTGCTATGCTATCTTGCCTCAGTGCAGATTACGTCTCAACATATCTGTGCAAAAACGCTAGAACAAATAATAAATAGATACTTGCCTGTGAAAAAGGAGATTTACAGACTGTGAAGGGAAATGCTATCAGTTTTATAATCTCTTGCTCAATAATTTTTTATATTAATTAATATGCAATTTGGTTTTTTCCCTACTGTCAAATCTGTAATACTGAAAGATCAATGAAAAAACATCTGCAGCTGTTAATCCATCCCTAACTTTTTCTAAATGGACATAATTTTCAGTTTGAGTTTTCCCAGTTAGCCTCCTCACCATATTTTCAAATGTGGTACAGATAATATATGTAGCGTATGATTCCCAGGCTCTGAAACCGATGGACTTAGAGTTTTTACACGCTTGCTGTATTAGAGAAGACATTTAAAAAGCCAAAAATCCTATTTCCTCACCTCCACAAGGGCTGTGCTATCAAAGCCTATAGTGAATACGTCGGCTGGAAAGTTAAATGAGGGCAAGTGGTCCCTGTGTTCAAATTCCTTTCTCTTGAAGCAAGGCTGACACGCCAACACCAAACCCAGGAGCAAAGTGGCACTGGCGCCAGCCAAAGGCATTTCCAACCCCCAGCAGTCGGCGCGACGACAGGACCCAATTTTCCTGCCCATCCCAGCCCTCCCCGTGGCTCCCAGCGAAACCGGTTCTCTATGGCTCATCCCGCTTCCCTCTGGGAACAGCCACCCATCCCGGCAGCTCCCAGGAGCTACGCTGGTAGTGCCATGTTTAAAATCTAATTAAATTAGAGGACATTCTTCTTAGCAAAACATACGGAATGGTGCAATAAAACACACTCATAGCATCACCGCTCTGCCTGGACAAACGTATTTAATACCCTTTGAAGCCAACTAACTGTAATGAAGATATCTGATGCATCAACTAATATGTTATAAAACATCTCGATACTATATTTTGTGTAATCGATGCATAGGGAGTTTTTCATTCTTTTTCATGACACTTGTTCATGTAAGAAACTGCATCTTTAACCACGATTACCACGATCACAAAATGCCCTTTCACCCTTACCTCCCCCAAAAGAAATCAGCAATATTACATCAACCGAATAACGTGAGGTAGAAAAGGAAAAGACAACCGTGGACAAAATAAAAAGGAAAGTTTTATTAATGCTAAATACACTTTCCCTTTTGGGTTTACACTACTGTTCCTGTAACTGTTTCCAGATGGTTCAGCCATCGTCTGAGCAGCTAGCTGGGAACGAAGCAGCAGCTTGCTGCCTCTTTTACACTACAGGGGCAAAATCCTGGGCATAAACGTGATTTATGGGGTTGATAAGCTAAAAACAAAGGTAAAGACACACCAAGAAGAGCAGGAAGTGGAATTAAAACTGAATTTTAAAAAAAAGCTGGCAGCCGAAGAGTTAACCACAACCTTCTTCCTTTTAACACAGCCTTCTGTAGTAGCTAATGAAGGTAATGAAATATGACATGTAGTTTGGCCCTTGACCACAGAGTGCACCTCCCTCCCCTCTGCCTTGCGAACAAAGCCAAAACAGATGTAGCTGCTTCGGTAGGGTTTGGGGTTGACGGCTGTTACACAGAGCAGGTCAGCGGGCGCGTTCCCAGGGCACGGGCTGCTGGCACACCTCAGCGCCGTCTCCTCCTCTCCGGAGGAGCTGGGAGCGGACAAGCCAGTGCACAGGCAAACGGAGCCGAAGCCACCCTCCCCATCAGCGGCACCGAGAACTACGCCGATTTCCAGCCTCTTTTACAGACCTAATTCCATAAAAACCCGTTCCTTCCATTTAAGCATAGGTTTGATGTGCCTGACTAGTTTATCTACCGTTAGCCCAAATATAATTAAAACAGCTCACAAAAAATGAGAGGATAAGGCATTGCTTGCATCGGAGAGAGGCTTCACATTTTGAGAATTATTGCCCTTATAGCTCATGGAAGCGACCCACTGCAAACACAGCAGCCAGCATTTCATTAGCAGAGAGCCAGAGATGGGAAAAAAACCTTCTTAAAATAAACTCTTCTAAAAAAAGAGAAAGTTTTCAAATTCACAAAATACTATGGAATTTATTAACCTTTTAAAGTTCTTCTCTTAAAAGAAGTTCCTCACTTGCTATCCCTTGCTATCAGGGCAACATACGTGACTGTGCCGCACTCTGGTCCGATGTGGCTGCCAGGCTGATTACCTTGAGTAGGTACAACGCGAAAATATGTGCCAAGAGATACCACACAGACACTTCATAACCTTCGATTCATCATCTAAACACAGGAAAGCTCCCTCATAGCTGCTGGTTAATATTGAATAGGTGGATAATGATCCCCATTGATCCGGTAGCATCAGCTCCGTCCGTTCCCTGGTTAAGCACCAGCAGCATCAGGGGATGTCTCGTTTCTTAGGGTAGAGGTCACCCATCCACCTCCCCCAGGGACCTGGCTGGGTTTGTGGGGACAGAGGGGTGCAGGCAGCCCCAGGCATTGGAGGAGCTCTAGGGTGGGATTCGTTTCCCCCGCTGGGACATCTAACTCGTCCCTAAGTCTGATCTAATCAGCACGTGCTCCCTTCGCCATTGCTGAAGAGAGAACGACATGGCAGAGGGCGGCCAAGGCAGGCCAGACAAATGGCTCTCCAGAGAGGAGCAGGCAGCTCCCCAACCTGTCCTAGCTGGTCTTTGACAGGGTTTATGGGTCTCCACCACCTCTACAGAGAGCCATGATGGCTCGCTCAAACGTCTGCGCCTACCTCCGAGGGCACGCCGATGCCACCCCGGGTGACGCCTGCCTCCTGCCATGGCCCTCCTGCACAGAAAGGACCACTGACCCCCCCGTCACTCAAACTGCTAAAGATCTGAGATAATAAAACTCAACATTTGGAGTAAACCTGGAAAACAAATAAGTTCTCTGGCAATTGTTAAAGCTATAGATGCAGCACACGAGCAAAAAGCGTTCTCCAGCCTCACGGCTGCTGGAAGCCATTTGGCCAAGCCGGTTGAGTGAACCACCCTCCCGGGCTACCTGGGGTCCACACGTGCTCCACAGAAACCACTGGCTTTCATGGCTGCCTTCTGAGGACCACATGTGGGGTTTTTTTATAAAAAAAAAAAGCTACGTATAAAATGTTAAAGTTGCAAAAAGCTAGAAAATACTATCATTAAATTTACCTATTCAACCTTAATTTGTCCCTCTGTTGCATACACATTGTTACCTATGCTTGAATTATATGCTAATTTGCTATCATTCTACAGGAGCCTGACCTCATTTAGTGAGCACAGCAGAGCACACTATGGGTTGGTGCTGAATAATGAAATTATCTGTTGGTTATAGACGCACAGCCTCATTTAAACCAAATTCGGATACGTTACTTATGTACGTGACCTTAACCACTGCGACTTTGTTGCCTGTGTGTAAAAAGGGGTTAACAGTGATTTATTTTGGCTTTAAGCCATACAAGCAACACGGTATTTCACCAGGAAATTTTGAGGGTATTTTCCCAGCTGTTTGCTAAGTACCAACACGCCTCCAAAGACGCAGGGTGAACCGAGGAAGAAAGGCTCGCCTCTGCAGCCGGCGCGCTGCTCGGCTGCCGCACGGTAAATAACGCGCAGGGCCGGGAAGAGGGAGGGTAGGAGGGAACACGGGATGTCACCTGCACCGCAAGCGCCTCTGTCCCCTCTGCTCACATCAGCCACCAGCCCTCTCAAACCAGCGCTACGAGCCGACGTGATTTAAGGCCGATCAGACACGTTCACCCGGGGAGGCTGAGCTGGGGTTGTACGTGCAAACTCCGGCACTTCCAAAATTTTTCGGTTTGTTGCTTGATTTTGCAACCTTAATGACCTATGTGCACATAAAGCTTTAAACACTTAAATGTGTGAAATTAGCTATCTAAATGACTTTGCCGGGTTAAGGGCAGTGACATTTACAGCCTTCCCTAGCCCAGCGACCCAGCAGATGCTGCGAGAGCCCGAGGGGCCAGGCTGCCCGCGGCCGGAGCAAGAGCCAGCGCTGCCGAAATCGCAGCGAGCCCTCGCCCGCCGCGAAGCCACAGCGCAATATCTGCTCCCCTCCCCGGGACCAGACCTTCGGCAAAGTTCGGCACAACAGAAAAGGGGGGCAGGGCCCTTGGAAATTGATAGCCTGTTTCGAGCGTTATTTATCATTCCCAGCACAGACACTGACATGTGTCTTTTGAAAGGGGATACTGTACCTTTAACCTTGACTCTGAGCACGTTGGTAATTTGGGATGCGAGCCCGGGTTCAAGCGGGGTGACCTTTCGGGGGAGGGGCGGGACTGCATTTATTTATGAGGCAGTTGGAAATTTTTGACATCACATGCTAGTCCCATTATTCACATGTTACATGACACAAGATTGGCCCTTTTAATGCAACAACATCACATCAAAAAATTTGATTTTCTGCTCTGACAGCAGGCTTGTCCTCTGTAGTTCCCCAAAATGTAATCTTTTCAGGTTAAAGGCCGCAGGAAAGCGATTTAAAAAGCACACTGCTTTCACTGAACATGGAAAAACAGGTCCTGGACCAGGAGCGTGCGCTCGGCGAGGGCAGGGATGCTTCAGGGCTGGAGAGAAACGGTCTTTTAAGTGCAAAAGCACAGCTGTGTTCCCAGCGAGGGGAACCCCTCTGCCTGAGCCCGTGGGACGCGGTGCCCGGGGGTACCCACCGCCCGGGGGTACCCGCCGCCCGTCCCCAGCCCCGGGGTCCAGCGTCGCTCCAACCCGCCCGGGTCTGCCCGCACTGCGGCTAGGCAGAGGCTGCGGGAATGGACCCCACCTTTCCACACTCTGCCCTCCCACTCCTGAAATTTGGGATGTGAAATATTCTCCCCCAAGACGCACACACTGAACGCGTGCAGCTTCCTCAACAGCAATCAAAGATTTTTCTGAGCCTTTGCTGCACACTAACACAGCGTACGTGCCGACGCTTAGCATGAAAAAAAGGCGCTTTTTTCCTATGTGAAAAGATACACCACAAAGAAATTATTTATTAGGTTTACACTGAGAATTCTATCTGGAAATAATAGAAGTTTTTAAGTTTGTGCATAGAGAACACTATGCAGGACTGTGCGACATGTACACCAAAGATGTGGTGTTTGCCTATACAGCCCCGACAGCAGTACGTGCGTTAGCTCCGTCACTGCGTGCCCACATATGCAGCAAGCTGGTTCACGGAGCTACACTCTCTCATTTTCATAGAATTCAAAATATCAGCTAATGCACTTAAAGATAATGAAATATATTTCACAATAATGTACCACAAAGCATATATATTAAATTACTCATCAGCTAATTCCACAGAGAGAAGAAAATAGTTTACATGTTTAACTTTTCTAAATATCCTTGGTTGAGGGCAGGCAAAAAAGGAATTTTAAGGTGGTTGATTTATATCTGGAAAAGCATTTCTAAGATTGCTACAATTTCTTTACAGAAATATCACATGATGTTGATGATGAGGCTGATACTAAAATAACATTATGAGTAAATAAGATGGGCTAATTTTATCAATATTTTTATCAGTTTAAACATAGTGTTTTCTAAATATATTGCCAAGAGTACACGTAATAAGAAAGAAACAAAACCCAGTATATTGGGAATGAGTAACCTTCTCTTATGAGTCCAAAGGATGTTTATTCTATTCTTATGGCAGAATTTTAGGTGTGTTATTTACTACTTCACCCAGGGAATCGAACCTATAAAAGCATTTCTATGTTCATCACTATTTAATACAAAAATACAAAATCAAATAAAAAAAAATCTGCGCCCCCCCAGCCCCATATCACTTCTCCCCGGTGGGCACCACGGGGCCCGAGCCCTTCCCCTGCCTGCATTAGGCTGGCGCCAGACGATGCTGCAGATTGGAAAGCTTGCATGGAGATCGCCCTCCGAGACACGTCACCAGCCCGCGCACGGCGTGGGGAAGCCCAGCCAGGCAGACGCGGGCAGAGACCCCCGGGCTGGGCTTCCCCATCCCGCACGGGCTTTTTTGGGGAGGCAGGGCGTAAACCCAGCAAAGGAAAAAGTTGCTGTTGTGGCAGGAGAAGGACGAGGGAAGTCGTAGCATCTCCAACAGCCATGCCCACGTTCCACTCCAAATCTCCTTCCCCTTCTGTCGGCTGCGTCTCTGGCTTCCTGCTGCCCCTCACCATGGAGGCGGCCACGTCTCACAACGCTTTGCTTATGGAGCACTATGAGACCCTCGCTGACAAACGAGGCTCCCTCGGCATTATTTACATTTCAGTATTGTTATTACTATATTAGAAAGTTATAACCACTTGCACTTCTCACCCTTCGTTGGCCGTTTATCAAAGCTTGCCTTTTTTGCAAAGCCACCCCCTCTCCAGCACGCGCCCCGCCACCCCTCCCAGCCGCAGGCGACGCGGGACAACGGGCAATCACCGGCCGAAGGCGCGGGAAGGGAAGGGGAAGGTGGGTTAGAGCGGCCAGGTTTATGAGCCAAAGCTCGGAGACAAACATCTTCAGGAAAAGCCTCCTCCAGGAGCAGGAGGAAGAAGATCCTAAGGCAGTATTACATTTTTACAGATTTAGATGGGTTTTGAAGCCAAGTCCCAAGACTGGCAGAACACAGAGAGGGAATTATTTTCTTCTTATTAAAAGAATGAAAAGACCCAACATTGATTTTGTCCTTCATCACCACACAAAAAACCTCCCAACTACTGAGAGGATGACGGTATAGATTATCACAACACCGTAAATCAAAGTGAATGTATTTATTAGGGTGACTCTCTTTGTTGTACACGTGTGTGCTGTTTGTTGGCCCATACTGTTATTATTTTAATTTATGGTTTGCTTTTTCAACTCTTTCCTCCCCCTCACAAGACTGGAGCCTGTCCACAAGTTTTACTCACGCCAGTTAAAATCAGCATAATGAAATGTCACGGCCAGATCCCATCGCTCCACAAGGACGTCGGGGCAGCGCCGTCTCTGGGACGCGTCTGCAGAGTCCTGCGAAACTTCGCTGCAACGGGCAGCGCTGCTGGGGGGCTTCGCTAGCAGCGGCGGGCGGGACAGGGTGATGGGGACCCTGGCGAAGCCTGCTCACGAAATCAGCAGGGCACGGGAAGGGAGCCTTTCTTAGCTGCTTAACAGGTCTAGCTATAATTAAGTGCAATAATTTTAAGCAATTTGCAAATCCCACCTCATCTCTCATTCTGTTATAATCACGATCTCATTATTAATAAAGCGTATTTCTGTAGAGTCGGTGTTACACCAGGCTGCTGCAATGCGGGAAGAGGGGAGCGAGGCGCTGCACAGAGGAATTCAGCTCAACTCTCCATCTGCCCCGGCTTAATTTAAACCAGACTTGACGACCTCATCTGTGGCAGCTAATGACAGCACCCGCTCCAGGGAATTGCCAGGCACAGAGATCCAGTTCTAGGCATGCAAATTCATGACTTGGGTGCTCAGAAAGCATGACATTTCCCCCCAAAATACCCACTTTGGGGTTCTCTATTTGCTCTCTGGTTTCTGAACTTTGGGAGTTATTTGTTCTAATCTTCTCTTTGAAACCATGATGTTTTGGGCGGTTGTTTTCTTTCTTTTTTCAGAGCCTCACTGTAGAATCACAGGAGTGGACACAGCAGAGCCTGAGCCACGTACGAGCCACGGCAGCGCAGCAGAAGGGCTGGACGGGAAGACGGACCCTGTCCCTTCCCATTTAAGTGATCTACAGACTGTGCAACTGTAAGATACCAGGCAAATCTGCAATACGAGTCTCATATTTAATAATCCAGCTGTGCAACACATTGCATTAAACACAAACACAAACTATTTGCTATAACACCTGTATTTAAGCAGCGCAGTACTAACCACTGAGATTAACTTGGGGTTGAGCCTGTCGGCCCAGCCACCGCCACTTACGACTCCTCTGAGAAACACCGCGCACGAGAGCAGCGGCGCGCCGGGGCAACAGCCTGGGCCGCGCAGGAGAGGGAGGCGAGCGGCACCGAGGTCGTTTCTGGTCCCCCCGCAATACCAACGTCAGGGGAGCTGAACACAGGGAAGGTGAACTGCGGGGACCGTCACCAGTGACCGCAACCCACCCCGACTTCTTAGATTTTTGTTTTCTGAAGTCCTGCATTGTGCATCAGCTGTGAAGCCAATACAGCCTCCACAAAGCCCCGTCAGAAAACCGAGGGCTAGGAGCAGCACTGGTTCCCTTTGCACTGAAGTAATGGCCTCTCCGTTTGCTGTCCTCTGCCTTTTCTATGGGAGAAGAAAAGGAGACAAACTAGGGAACAGGAGTTTGCGACCCTGATGTGAGCTAATTTAATCTGAAAAATCAAATACCTCTCTGATGAGGGAGAGCCCTTGCCACATGGCTAAAACCAAAGGAATGATTCAGCACCTACTTTGGGACCAGGGAAACACAATAGTGAAGAAATGATATTGGAAAAGAGTATTTTTTTTTAGCTAACATTTGTTGTTCTGTGGGTGAGCAAGCCATCGTGCTCCCGCAGCCACGGCAGCGTGCATCAGCATGACCGTTTTCTGGTCGCACGTTTTATAAAAGGCGTTTGAGCAGCAGCAGCGAGGCCGGCACACGGAGGTCTCCCCTCCCCAGGGAGCAGAGCGGGACGCCAGCGCCGGATCCAGCCTCGCGCCTCTCTGCGCATCGCAACCGTGCACCGTTTTCTCGTGTGTGAAACCACAGGTGGCTTCCAGGGAGTACCGGTTCGCTTTGTGATGAGCACCCTTCTCCAAAGCCAAGTAGAGCAGCACCCGCATCTGCTCCTTCCTCCCCACCACTTCTCAACCCTCGCTCCTGTATCTGCCCCCACCGCCCCCCTGCACGTCTGACCCTCGCTCCCTCTGGCTTCGGCACTGCCTCCTCTGCCCTTACCAGCTCCTCTGCCCCCCCATTACCGTCCAGCTCCACGCCTGCCTCCCGCCATCCATTTAAATACTGCTTTTCTTCCCTTCTCCCTCACGCCAACTTGGCATCGGAGCTGGGAACAAGAAGATCACCGGACAGTGCCTGAGCTCCCCGTGCTGATGGCCAGCTGAACCACTGCTCCGGCCGCTCTGGGGCAACTACAGGGCAGCTTTGCTTGGCCGCTGCCAGCCGGAGCAAACCCACTGAAGGTGGAGGCTGCCGAGACTCGGCCAGGCTTTGAAATCCAGTTGAGTTTGAGACAGTTTTCCCTGAGAAGACAGGAGACATGAGCTGACACCAGACGGAAGAGCCCAGCCATGGGGCAGCAAAACAGAGGAGACTGAGGCTTGGCAAGATGGGACGTGCACGGGAAGAGGCAGTTTCATCGGCTTTGGACTGGCGAGATGCGACAGCAGCACTACTGTTCCGGAAATGAGCTAAGGAATCCTGAGCGAGACAGCGCAATGAGAAACATCTGCTCAGCACACAGTGCTGCTAAAAATGTCAACAGAAGAGTTGATTCTACCAAGGCTGTTACTAAATTCACTGGGAATATCCTTACAGAAACCAGTATAGCAGGCCTTTTTTTAAACAATTGCCTCAGTTTTGGCTACTATATGGGAAAGGATTTTGCAGGAAGAATCCACAAAAAAGCAATAAAAGTGTACAAAAATGAGTAACGAAAACTTTTACGTAAGTGGGCTTTTAAAGATTACAAGTACATGACTGGACAAAAAAGCGGGGGAGGCAGGGAAATCAAGAGATCCTATTCATCATTTAATACCAAACATAGACTGCTATGCAACTGTCTTAAAAAGGTAAATGGAAATAACAGCACTGAGTATAAAAGTAATTTTTGGAAAACGTGCAAGACGTTGTCGTTTTTATTTCAACGACAACATACTCTTTAAATAGGCTTTTTATTATTACTAAAACCCATCAGCCGAATTAGGTGCTAAAGGATTCTAACGGACAGAAGCTTCCCACTGGGGAGCACAGTCCTGCCGAGAGATGGTGCACAGGCCCACCGAGAATAAATGGGTGACCCCAACCAGGGAGCGTGGAGCGGGACAGGACAGAAGCCAAAGCTGGCAGCGTTACACCCACGCGACTCTGCAGAGACTATGTTGGTTTGGGACGTGTGCGCAGCAGAGCTTACATCCCGCTCCCTCGCATCACCTCTTCACCAAACCCACGACACCTACAACGCCGCCCAAACCCACGACACCTACAACGCCGCCCAAACCCACGACACCTACAACGCCGCCCAAACCCACGACACCTACAACGCCGCCCAAACCCACGACACCTACAACGCCGCCCAAACCCACGACACCTACAACGCCGCCCATTTCCAGCCACTTGAGATCACATTTCCCTAACACCATCTGTGACCAAGTCTCCTTGTCCACGTGGTCCTTCCCCAAGGAGTAATAACCCATTCCCGTTCCACTGCACCAGTGGTCCCACCACATTTCCATAATACCACACAGGTACCAGTTATGCCCATTAATGAGCATTCACAGCTCTCCTGGTCTGTTATTCACCTCCTCACACTCATACAGAGGCAATTAAAGGATCCCTTTTTTTGCTGCCTGGTGCCTCTTCATTCCGGCCTCAACACCTTCCTGTTGCGCTAAATAAGTACCGATCCAGTTTCCCTCTTCATCAAGCATTTACGAAGCAGGTCAGTGTTATTAGGAGAGGCCGGCTGAGGCACATGGGAAGATTAAGCATGTCTTATAGGAGTACGCAGGGAAATACACGCAGTTGTGAGAACTGAGTTCAGGAGGTCCTGCCTCTGACCAGGTTTCAAACTTTTCCAATTTAGAAACTGGAGATTGTACCAATTTGACTTGAGTGCCAGCTCACGTGAACCGAAAGATTTGCCCCATCCCTGCACTTCACAGCTACACTGAACACAAAACTGAACAAGGAGGGACCTGCGTGTGAATACAAAAAGAGCATCTTTGAGGAAGGGAGAATTCTCTCAAAATAGCAGATTCAAAATAGAACTGAAAGAACAACGCAGAGAAGAAAAATGCACAGCTTCATTTCTAGTATAACCGAGTTTACTTTGTTGCTGGTTTTGTCTTTGGTTGTTTTGTTGTTTTTTTTCCTCCAAAACGAAGAGGAGAGATCAAAGGTTTGAATTTGCGGAGCTCCTCCGCCTGCCTGGTGGCAGCGCGTGCCTCCACCCGCAGCAGGCTCTCTCCTGTAGCTGCTAATCCACTCGGATGCTCAACAGCAGAGCCTTGAGTTTTCACGGATTTATGCCCTACACTGCACACAGTTCCATCTGTTTCACGGTTATTGTTCTCACCGACTCTACTTCATCATTTAAATTATTAACAGCAGAATTACACTGACTGAGATCTCCTAGAAGAGGTGGCTTTAAAGTACAAAGGCTTGTATTGTAATGTATTGATGCACATTGACTGGAACAGATAAATCGGGAGAAATTTAGATTTAAGGGCCACTGCTTCATTTCAGTGCTGGTTGGGGTTTTTTGGTATAAGAACAACAGGAGAAAAAGCTGGAAAAGCTCCTTTAGATGGTCACCTGCAGATTGTCGCTCGTGTTCAAGTACCTTCATGTAATCAGCAGCCTGAAGCTGCCCGATTGTGCGCCACATAAGAGCACGCAGCATCTTCGGCACTTCTTGGAGCCAGCCCAGCGCCAGCTCCGCGCTCCGCGGCAGGGCTGGTGCCCCAGAGACCCCAGAGCAGCACAGCTCGTGCAGCGAAACCAAGCAAGCAAGTCTCCCATGAACCTCGGTGGGACAGAGCCTCTGCAGCCGAGACGCAGGTTCTTCCACCAAATAAGACAATGTTTGCAGAGTACAGAGCTTGTACAACCACGTGCAGCAAAGACGTAAATTATACACTGGTGTAAACCAAACCCCTGCTGAGAAAAACACCGTGACCCCGGTGGGTGGAGGAGGAAAAGCAGAACAGGAGCATCAAGAAACTTCTTGGTTCTAGTTCACCGATTTCTTCTCTGGCATCTTCTCATTAGGAAGACAAAACAGTTTCCCACCAGCCTGTTACACCCCTATTGCTGTCATTAACTATTCAGAAAAGAAAAATCAACTTTTATAAGTGCATGAAGTCTCAGTAAATCACAAAATCCCAAGCAAAATTCATCTCTCTCCTTTGACTATATTTTTTAAAATGTAGCACATGAGAAATGGTGATTGTGAAGAGTCACTTATGTTAAAACACAAAAACCCACCTGCTGCCTGCGACAGCCCTTCTGGCCACCAGATACTGCAGTCAGAGGCGACTCCAAAGTGATCTCAGACTTAACGATATTCATTAGTAACAGACTAGACACTGCCCATGTTCCGACTATGCATATGGTTTGAATACAGGGAATTTGCTTTTCCCATGCACTGCATTATATATTTATACTGAAATAAAAGCTTTTTTTTCTCCCCACTTCTTCTAGGGTAATTGACAGATGGATCTGATTCAGAAAAAAGTAATCAGTGCATTCAAATAGTTTCTACCCATGCTGCTTTGCCTAGGCTTCAAATATTTTATTACACAAGGTTCTATGTATATTTTTTTTAAAATTAAAGTTCATGCAGCTTTTCATGTGAGCTTTTCTTTTAAAAAAATTCTAGCCTTCTGAAGCAACAGTTTCTCTGCAATCAAGTCAAAAATCCAAAATAGCTTTCACTGTACTAATAATGAAAGTCTTATGTGCAAAGACAAGTTCCTTTCAAGTAAAAATAAAGTGTATCTTCATTACATCATATATCCAAAACCATAATACTCAGCTGGTCACCCAGACAGGAGCTGCTTGAGTTAAAATTTGGTTCAAGGCAGGTTCTCATAGCCACCAGGTGCGAGTGACATCTGAGCATACACCTTCCATTTCTGAGAGTAATACTGAAAACAATGCTAGGAAAGAGACGAAGCTTCCTACTTACACGGTGGGGAGGAGACGACAATACAGTAGTCCTAGGGGGACTTAGCGTCAGTGTTTGCCAAGATATGCTCTTTCTAGTACAAGGCTCAGGAAATTTCAAGTCACAGCTGCCATCAGGTCCAGCACACAGATCTACCAAAGGTTCCTGAAGACACCAACTGCTTGTAAAGCAACACTTCCAACACTACAGACCACGGGTCCCAGACACAGCCTGGCCAAGAACAGAAAACTTTGGCAAAACCTTTACTGCTGAAGTGGCGCACATTGCACAAGGCCATTTCATTAGAGACACACAGAATTAAAGTGACCCTTTGATTCCGACAACCGCAGAGAAGCTTAACCAGGTAACAGTAGATGAAAACCCAAACATACCTTGCTCCTATCAGAGCAGCTCCTTCTCCCTGCAGTTCCAGTGCCATTCATGCTGAGCAGTCTCAGCTGCTCTACCCTTCCATATATTCACTCCCTCCTACCCATAAGACACCTCTGATAAATTGCCTGATGCCCTGCTCCTGTGTAGTATCTGGTAATGCTGATCCCATCAACTAGTTGTGCTCCAACAGCTGATGCTTGTATCGTCAGCCAGCGGGCAGGCAGAAGAGCTAGGTCTAGGCTGCTGTCCTCGCCCCAGAAGCAGGCCTTTGCTCCAACAGACCTCCTAGAAGAAGCAGCAATAAGACTAGAGGAATCCCTACATCCCAGAAGTGCAAAATCCAAAACGAGCTCCTTTATGCACTGGGCTCCAACATCAGAAGTGCACCAGAGAAACTTAAACCATGATTCTTCTTTACTTCCTGAAAAATAGCTAGCTATTCTTGTCTTTACCACTTTTCTCTTTCTTCACCGTTCATAATTAGACATCTTACATCAATGGCCAACCCTCAGCTCTCAGAAGATCGAGCAGAGAGTGGGCTGCTCGCTGCGTCACTGAGCTGCAGCTGAATAAAGCATTCTTCCTCCTCAAGTCTGTACAAGTCCTAATGACGCTTCCAGTTGGAAATAGCTAGATTTTCTCCTCGGAATAAATCAACCCACAGAAAACTTGCTGCAAAGGATTAATTACAGAATCACAGAACGGAGGTTGGAAGGCATGTCTGTAGATCATCTAGTTCAACCCCCCTGCTCAGGCAGTGTCACCCAGAGCAGGGGGTCCAGGACCACGTCCAGCTGAGTGTCTCCAAGGATGGAGACTCCACAATCTCTCTTGGCAACCTGTGCCAGCGTCTGACCGCCCTTACAGCGAACAAGATTTTTCTTGTGTTTAAGTGGAATTGCCTGCATTTCAGGTTGTGTCCATTGCCTGACATTCAAGGGCTCACCAAGAAGACAGAAGGTACACGTGCGCTTACACAGATCTTACCGCTTTCGTGGGGTGAGCTCTCCCTTACAGGCAGACATGCTCCCGGGTTTGCTTCAATTTAGTGTTAATTGTGAAGAGCTGAATTTGAACAATTCATTTATGTTAATGTATTCTGCTCAGGGGTGCAGAGGCTGTTTTGTACATGCTTTTTGTTCAAATGAGCATCACCAAACAATTCTTCCTCAAACGTGGTTATTGTATGGAGAAGGTTCTGGAGATGTTGGTAAGCAGTCACACAAACGCTGGCTGGGCGTCCTAGCAGCGTTGTTGTGAGGGCTACGGCGAGCAGTGAGAACTCACCGTGAAAAATATTTTGAAGTTTATATGTACATTGTCCTCTTTTACACCAATTTTTTCCAACAATACCTATAATCAGAGGGGTGATAATTAGTGATAAGTAGTTCATGCACTCCAATCTAGTTAATGTTCCCTGTACTCCCCGTGACTTTACTGTAAGCTAGCAACAAGAGCTGTGCCTGAGATGCGGAGGGAGAGTCACTCAACTGGGCTGCCACGTCCACCTCCCTCCTCCTCGCGGGGCTCTTCCAGCCGGGAGCAAGCACAGTATCACAACATAAAGCATTAGACATGCTCTGGAAACCCTTTGCCCAGCTGCTCATTAGTACTGCATTAGTCTGTAAACTCAAGCGCAAAACGCCTAGTTCAAGTTGCTCTTTCTTGATGTACTTGAAAGGTCCTGTGAATTTATGGCAGGATAATGCGGAGCACAGCACCTATTTATGAGTTGATCATTTGTACAAAACCCCCCTCAAAGCACCGAAGGTTACCATTCGACCAAGAGCTGCACTTAGCTGCTCAGAGGGCAAGAAAGCCAAGTATATGAAAGTTAAAAGCATTAATAAAAGTGTGACTTATAAATTACTTCATCTTTGTCACCCTTTTTGAAATGGGGTGAGAGAGGCCAGGGTAAATTTATTTTTTAAGTGCTTTCTGAGACCTGCAAGGGTCAGCCCTGAAATGCTGTACTCTGTAAATCATTCCATGCGTATCTGATAGATGCAAGTGCATCATAACATTAACAAATATTGATTTGTTTATCATTTGCAACTGTTTATAGCTAAACAGCAGACTTCATAACGTTTGTAGGGGGAAGAAACTTTAATCTGTGAGAATGCAGAAGAGAAGCTGCCTCGGCTGCGGGAGAAAAGAGCAGCCAATGTTATTCTGTCACCCAACTGCTGGCTCAGTGTACATGTTACAGCCATATTATGAAACCAGTTATTTCACAAAATGACTAAAATTTTCAGGCACTTCATGAAACAACTTGTATTGCTGCTAAGAACCACAGCAAAACCTCGCATTATGGGTGCTCGGTTGAATCGCGGCCACGAGGAGTCGAAAGCAGAGCCTGCAGCGGGTAACCATCGCGCAGATGTAAATGCTGCAGCACAAAACTTTGGTTGGAGAACCAAGGATGGGTGCTCTTCCCCGCCCTGGGCAGCCTCCCCGTCCTGGCACAGCTCAGCTCTGCTGCGCCGCGCGGAGCCCGGCACCGGGGACGGGCACCACCGCCCTTCCCGGAGCGCCGCTGGGCACGCACTGGCCGGGGCCGTGCCCCCCAAACCCGCCCTCCACGACGGGTGGATGTTAGTGAACTGAGCGGGTCCACACCACCCACACCTCTAGTGCCAAGGCAAGTACCGGTCCTGTGACATCACTCTGTGACATCGCTCTGTGACATCATGCAATCTGGAATTAAACACGAGATGGCTGGCAGTTGTATGTACACATGTATACCTACATCTCTCTCCCTATGTCTCTCTCGGTCAAGCGTGCCCGATAGCCACCTGTAGGCACTTCGCCTAACGCTGCCCTATGGCTTCCATCCGTTTTATGCAGTTACCAATATCAGTCATTTCACAAAATGACTGGAGGTAGAAATCAATCTGTGAAACGTCTTATATAAACGTCCCAGCAGATGTAACAAGGACACACGTTTTACAATGCCTCTTGCCTGCTAACACTGATCAGGGCCACCAATATATCTGACCCCACTTTTCTGGCCAAAATCGATGACGCAGGTATGAGACTTAGCCCTCGGAGCCCTCCGGGGTGTCCGGCGGGCACGGATCACCGCGATCGTCACCAGCACACCACCGACTACCAGAGCCCAGGAACTGACCTTACATCATCGCACCGTGCGAGGTTATAGACCTAACAAACTATGGCGACATCAACTGGTCTCTATTTTCCTTAGTTTAATATTATACAGCAGGTTGTAAATGGAGGGAAGACACCTGGAGCAACAGGAGCAGGTTTGAAAAAACTACCATAAAAATCTCATTAACCTAATGAGGGAGACAAACTACCTGGCAGATCTCTTCCTGATGCTTTAAATCATTAGATATTAGGGTAAAAACCAAACTTTTTCATTAAGCAACTACAATAAAAACTGGGTTGTTTTCTCTCCCCACCTTCTTTTTTTAAATAGCACAACTCTTTGCTTTTATTTATTTTTGGAACTTGACAGGCTCGATAACCAATTTCTATGCAGAACCACCCACCATACACATCTCAGAAAGCTAATGAAGTATAATAAAATTGCCCCGGGAGACACGAATATGGAGACAGGCACAAACTTTTCAGGAGAATACTAACTGTGATTTCTTCAGGTGGGAAAGCAAAATGATGTAAGATAAATGAAAACAAAATCAAATAAACACCACCCATCAGTAGTGAAACTCAGTTTGCAGAGGACGGGCACCTCCTTCCCTGTGCAGCCGTCAGCATCAGCTTCTACTATGGGTTAGGAAAAACTTCTCAGCTTCCCATATAGGAGAAAAGATGAAGAGTAACAATACCAGATTAAATGGTGCTGCACCAAACAGCAACCAGCAGCCTGTAACATGCATGGAAAGAGAAATACCCATTCAGGTAAAGGGCATGAACACAGCATCTCTTATCCCGAGGGTTCCCGAGTGCTTTTCGGGGGCTGCATTCCCACTGATGGGAGATTTTTCTCCTGGCTGAGTATCACACCGTGATACTTCCCATCACAAAATGCTGGAGAGTGGGTCTCTCAAAAAGAAGGGTTTGAGAACAACGTCGTCCTCTCAGGATAACAAACTCTATTAAATTGAAACTCACGGAGATTTCAGTGGGCACACACCCTCATTCACCAAAGCTTTAGGTAGCTCCAAATTAAGTATTTGGTTATTTCCCTGGGAGAAGGTTACGCTGTGGTACCTATTTGCAAATAAACACTAGTAAATATGCTAAATCCAGGTGTTTTAGGAAGTTATTCTTCAAGTTTAGTGGAACTGAGCCCTCAAAACCTAAACCACTCTTGCAGTAAAACAGCTAAATCAAGCACTTCTGAAACCCAGGGCAAAACCTGGCAGTGCCGTAACGCAGAAGTAGCATCGGCTCCCCGGTCCAGCTGGCGTCGCCGGTGAGAGCATCCACGGGCTTCCAAGGAGCAGAATTAAATCCTCGTTTACATCTGAATAGAAAAGTTAGATCATATTGCGATGATCCAGCTCAAGCCCTATCTGCTCGTGAAAAGACTATTCTTCTTGGGGAAAATGGCGGCACGAGCCCAAAAATATCCACTGCGTTTCAGGCAACGCGCTGCAGGCTGCGCTGCCTTGCGACCGGCCACGGGCATCCTCGGCATTTGCACAGGATGATTTACAGGCAGCACATTCAAAACCACGGGGTTCCAGGCTGGCAAGCGATAATGCTAGAATTGGCTTAATATCCCGGAATTACGGCACCATCGCTCGGTGTGTGTTCAGAAAAGCTGCTCCACGCTTAAACCCTTTGCTTCCCAGGAACGATCTGTACCTGCTATAAGCTCAGCACTTTGTTTTAGGCAGCTCCTGTTGGTTTTAACGCTTCTCCCTCTCAACCCACAGAAGACACGGTCACCATAAAAACACATTTACCAAATGGCTGCACGTGGAGCGGGCAGCACGAAGCAACGGCTCTGCGTCCCAGCTAAATCCCAGGCAAAGCCGAGATGAGCTTTTTCCTTGGAGGCAAAGGAATTATTAATGGCCCAGCACATGCTGGTGGTGAAGGGGTCGGGAGCAGGCACCGGCTCCAGCCTTCGCCGGACCTGGGGCCGATGGAGCCGCGCTCGGCCGGGCAGGGTTCAGCCCGGCAGCCGCAGCACCGCTGCCGTGCACAGAGTATCGCTCCAGCACAGGAGAGAAAACTCAGCAAGACCCTCTCTTACCAATTACAGGTCGTCAATATTGACTATCTGAGGGATTTCCATGCTCAGGAAGCAAATTAGAAACTCAATACCTGAACTATTCCTAAATGCAGTTATCAACTTCAGAGTTTTATCTCATAAAACCAATTCAGCTTAGAGTTTAATTCTATTAAATTAGGGCTTAGAAATAAGATTTGCTCTGAGAATGAATGCATCATTAGTTTTAAAATGCAATATACTGAAACCCAAAATGTGCAGCATTACAGTTTGAAGAATAAATGAGTAGAGATGGCACCCAAATGGACTTCTCCCTAAATATATTTACCAGCCTTGGAAGAATCCGTCGGCTCATTAGGACAGCAAGTCTTTTGGTGTGCGGGACGTCCCCCTTCTTTAGGGAATGATAATCCTCTTGTGTCTCTCCTTGGCACAAGTTTTTCCTTTGTTCTTAAAACCTTCTTATTTCAGCAGCTGACAGAGAAAAAAGAGTCAGCATCCTCTTTCTTAATAAAAATGCCACAATGAGATCCTGTCGGGCTTGTGCCAGGCATGTCAAAGGAGCAGGGACTAATACAGGAAACCTCAAGAACTCCCCGTTTTGTGCAAGTTACAGTATGTGGAAGAGTCACGTAGGGCTGTTTTTTTAAATCAGGCTTCCAATACATGAAAAGCACCCTTCCATGGGGTGCATGTAATCTCTGAATAGGGCCCTTAGTTTCCTGTGGTATTGTATTAAAACTGATGTTTGATACAATAATGCAGCGATAGAATATGCTCAGAAGAGGACAAGGTAGCCCAACAGCGTCTGTCCCCTTGCATTACAAACCGCTGCGTGCTTTCATGCTGTACTGGCCAAGCCGATGCAAGCCCAAGGCATACCTCCAGCATTAGGATTACGGGACCGAAAGGTAGGGAAAAAGGGAAGGGAAAAGGCAAACGCCACACCAAAGACGCTACAAGCCTTAACCAGAAATAAGATATGCTGGTGATAGGTGTTTCGCCGTCGTTTTTATTCCAGATGTGGTGTTTCAGATGGTCCAATGGAAACAGCGGGCTCCTCTTCAGGCCTGGCCACGTACTTTGCATTTAAAAAAGCTCCTTTTTCCGAAGAGAATAACGCTGTCTCCAAACAGTATTGCAGAGTAAGTTAGCAAACTGCGTCGTGCTGCTATAGCATCACAAAATAATTGGTAGTCCATTGTCTCTCACGCCAAAAGGCTAGGTTAAAGCTTTTAAAGATGTATTACAATATGTGTTAATTTGCTATTTTTACTCGAGTAGACTATAACAGTTTTGTTCTTATTAGAAGTATAAAAATAAAACCAACTCAAATGATCTAATTATAATTTTGGGGAGCAGAAGAGTCATATGGAACAACACAATTGACTCTAGGGAGCCTAAAATACTTATAGTAAGTATTTTAATGCAAAATTCATTTGAAAATGCATGCAAAGCTGTGAAAGTAAAGAGAAAAGGATGACATTCTCTATGTCCATCTCATTAGTTACACAGCAGCTCTGTGGGGTGTTGCCCACACCATCGCCCCCCTTCAATCAGCATCTCATTTTACAATATTGAGCGAATTTTCATGTTCAAAAATTAGCCAGAGAAGTACAACGTGGTCAGATGTCTGTGTTTTGCCATATGATTTTCCTCTTCCTTAATTTTTAAATTATATTTAGATCAAAACAGTCCTTGTATTTTACATGAATAAAAGTCTCAACCTTTCCCTTTTATATTCCATCTTCAAAAGCAGCACGCAGTCGTCCTGTGTGCCGGGCAATGTCCTACAAAATATTGCATAGTTTTGCTGCAATTCATGTTTGCTTTTACTTGGTTTTCATTGAGTAGAATGACTTTATCTGTTCCAAACAGTGGAACAGAGCAGCTCAGCCGAGATGCTACAGGGCTGCTGACATTTGGAATACTATTTCAGTCCTATTTTACATATGCTTTCAAAGTTTATCTTATGAAAAATAAAAATCAGTTAGAAGATGGGCTTATCGGTGTCTCTGGCAATGCAGATGACCTCCTTTCAGCCGTAACGAAGGGGAAAACGGCACGGCTGTCGGCAGCAAAGCTAAAGGAAGGACAGTCAACACCAATACCTGCGCAAACGCCAGGGCAGAACAATTCCAGCCGGGGCTGGAGGGAGAGGCGGCATCAAGCCAGCGCCTGCGCCTCGCCGCCGGCACGGGGCATCGCCCCAGCCGCGCCGGGCTCCCTCCCCAGCAGATTCCCAGGAAAAACCCTGCCACCGTCTTCTTTCCTGACTCCTCGTAACATGCAGAAAAACAGCCGGGAAACAAAACGGTTTCATAAGCGTAGCCTAAGAGTGAATGTCACCTTTCGCGTCTTTTCCTGATGCACTTTACAAAACCCAGAATGAGAGAAAAGGAAACGGGGGGAACACCCCAAAATTTTTCAAAAAAGAAGTGACTCTTTGAGAAGAAAACTAATTAAAATGAGTAAAGGCACTACCTAAGAAGAGAGACTAAAGGGAAAACAAACAAAAAGGTGTTAAGGTTATTAAAAATGACTATGTTTGTGGATAAAGCAGCAACTATAAACTTCGCATTGATACTTTGTATTTTGTGCGGCTCCTTCTGCCTGTAAACAAATTGTAAAAGATGGCAAGAGAGCTAATTTAAAAAATAAAAAGCGAAGTGTTGTGGCAGAGTCTAAATTGAGTCTGACAGTCAAGGTCACATAACTTTTCACTTTTATTTAAAGACATTGTCTTGATTACTGAAAAATATTGCAAGATCTAGCCACACAAATCTCGAGTCAGGGTAGCCAGCCTTTGAGGACTGTATCGATGGCTTCTTGTCCATTGCTTTAAAAGGAACAACAGCAATAATTTTTTAAATTGCCAAATGTTGTGTAATTATCAAATTATAGAAAATTGTCAGAAATCATCGATATAATTTTTTGAATTATGTTTTCAGTGTAAGCAATATGTCCTAACCAGTCCTGCTGTGCCTAAAGAAATTTAATTTATTTCTGGAAACTTTAAAAAATGTTTGCTGCTTTAGTTCACATAAATGCGAAAGCTTTCATTATATACCTTTGATTTATTTTAATTGTATTTATATTGTTCTAGTCCTAGTCCTTTTACTGTAAACTTTGAGACAACATGTTAAATCTAGTTCTAAAATTCATTATCTGTAAAGAAAATGAGTTGAGCCTGCCATACATGTTTCCAGCACTGAAGGATCAGACGAAGCGTACAAGATCTCACGTCTAACACAACCGTTCTCATGGGCCCATTAGAGTCTTTATAGGTGGATCTCACTTATATCTGCGTTTAAAAGAAAAAAATACAGATTCTGAAGAGCACTGGAGCCTATTTGATGTTCAGCCTCTATTGTCTCCCAGGCAGACCTGAATGAAAGCTTGGAATTAAACAGCCTTTGAATCTAGTATTCATGGTGATCATTGCGAGTGATAGAAAATGAAACAACCCGGTTCCCACTTCCAGGCTTTCCGAGCCAGCTGCCACGTTTCCCCGCATTCATACGCTTTCAAAGTTTATAAAATTAGGATACAATTTTGTCACAGAATTTTTATAAATTAAAGGCAATAATCAGCCATTTTCTTTTCCTTTGTAAAAATTCCTTTCCAGGACCCGCAGCTTTCCTGGTTTCTCCCTTACTGCAGTGCACAAGCACCTTCAAATATTCACATCTGCCCTGGTCTGTGAGAAATTACTTCTGGAGTCACTAATGTATGCTTTAATGAGGAAACAAATATGAGGTCACCAATATTTTAATCAGACATAAATGCTACCCGTGAAATAACGGCAGCTGAAAACACCAGGAGGTTTGGCATCCCCCCGGCTGCCGCAGCACCGACCCCATCTCTGGGGGCTGCCTGCACGAGGCGGCGGCCGCCGGCTCCTGCTGCCCATCGCCCGCGGACGACGGCTGCCCAAGGCGGGAGGAGGAAGCGTTGGCTTCCCCATACTACAAACAAGAAACCAAAGTACGAAGACACAAAAAAAGCTTTTTCAAGCACACTGGTACCCTGAAGTGGACTTAGACCAGCTGATTATTGAGAGCTTTAATACAGACTTCTCCATCAGCACGACCTGCGGGTCCTCACCATACCTCCTCGCCGTTAGCCTAATTCAAGGCTGTAACCATCCCCGCCCACCGAGTCCCCATGCAGTCCTGCGCAAATCGCACTGCCTCAGTGCCCCGCTTACACGAGGGGGAAAACAGTCTGAATCCTAAAGGTACGGGAGGCTTAGCCGTGGAATGGATGAGAACTCTGGGGTCCGCAGGGGACAGATGCTAGGGAAGTGCTAAATATCGCTACCATCAAAATCATCAATCTGTTTCGTGTCTCCCGTATGATCTGTATTTGGGACCCACTTTTTATCCTTTCCTATGAGTTTTGCAATCCCCTACATACAATTTTCTTGAGATAAAATTCATACCTTATATAAATTATGAACATGGTTTTACTTTTTAAAATTACTCCAAGATACTAATCCTTAACAGAAGTAGTATTATTCCCAATTATAATTGTTATCCTTATTACTAAAAAGCAAACATAGTTTCGAAGGTGCGGGAAGTAAATATCCTGCAAACACTGGTGCTGCACGTCTTCCTCTTTCAAACCGCCGTTGCATTACTTCTCGTCATTTGAAGTGGTACCCTTTGAGGAGGTGCATTTAGCGTTTTTTGTAACTGTATTTAGGCAGTGCTTTTTGGCATTCAAAAAGATTATTTTAAAACTGGATGATGACAAAACCACTCAGGTAAAATAACATGTCATGCCAGGCTCATTATACTAAATATATTGCACAGCCTTAGTATTTTAGCTCTGCTGGTTTTTGTACCAAGGTAGGTCGACTCATTCTGACTCGGTGCGTTTCCACGTTAAGCTAAAACTAATTGCAACAAGTTTCAGAAGACAAATCCCTCGTAGATGGGGTAAGCAGCTTCGGAGCAGACGCGGGCGCAGGAGACGAAGACGTGGAAGCGGGGGGAAGACGGGTGGCCCGGGCTCACTGCCCCCGCCCGTCCCACTGCGCAGGGGGACCCCGGGAGGCAGCAGGGCTCTGGGCTGGAGCCACCGCTCGCTCAGGTGTCCCCGTGCCTCCAGCCAGGCCCTGCCTTTCCAGGCGTTCGGGCAGGGTCGCGCTCCCCGTCGCTGCAGGGGCCGTGCCCGGTCCCTCCTGGCCAGCGCCACAATCCCCCGCGCCCTCTGCGCGCTCCGCGCCAGCTGCACGCCAGCCACGGCGCGCCAGCACGCCGCCGCCTCGCACGCTCACCTGCTCGGCCCAGAGGGAATGGGAAGAGCTTTCCCTATTCCTGCAGTTTACCTTTATCCCCCGTTAGGTCAGGGAATGCCTAAAATCCCGCGGAAATATTGCAAAAAATGAGGTGAAGCCAATTAACCTGCTATGGCGACTGATTTGTTTTTAAACGGCCACCTGAAACACAAGCCTGTGTATGTGCGGTGTGAAACAGGGCGCAGGAGGTGGCAACCCCAGGGAACGTGGCAGAAGGAGCGCGGGAGCAGCCTGGGAACGCAGGAGGCTCCCAGTGCCCCCGGCCCGGTGGGCACCGAGCGAGTGACACGGCTCCGGGAGCCGCTGCCAACAAAGCACTGCCTGCAGCCAGCCCGCGGAGCCATCAGAGCGGGCGGCTCACCGCCGTGTTCGGATGAAGGCAAGATGCATAAAGAGGAATGAAAGAGGAAAGGAGCGGAGTTATAAAAAGAAAAGGAGAAATCATAAATTAAAACAGAGAGACAAAAAGCTCTGCTGAAATTTTTTTTTCTGTGCAAAGCAATAGCGGGAAAAGCACTAAGCGTTACTCTGTTTCTTCATCTAATGACACAGAAAAAAGTCTTTTCTGCAAATAATTCAAGTAAACAATCTCCAGAAAGCATGAACAACAATACCAAATTTCTTGAAATTAGCCAAGCTGACAGAATCAGCAGGCTATTATTGCTGCTTGGAGGCCGCGTCTCCAAAACCGTGGATGAGGCAATTTGTGGGAGGGGGGGGAAAGGAGAAAAGGGCAGAAAAAGCAGCCCCTTCTTTCTCCATTATCCTTTACCTGGAATTCAGCTCACTGTAAATTTCATTTCGAAAGGAAAAAACCCTGTGACAAACTCACCTTGGCTAAATATCGTTTACTGATTTATAACAAAGATCTGATCCACTTTAACTTGCTAAACACTTTGTCACTGTTTCATATGCACGACTTCCAAAGAAGGGAAAAATAAAGGGGAGATTTTTAGGTCAAATGATTAAGGAGAAAAGGGATTTAAACCAACAATTTTTTTAAAGTTCTAATTGTTTGCTTATTGACACCAATTTACATGGAGCCACTTAGTGAATAAAGGTTTTCACAGTACATGGCACTTCTTTATGTCAGTTTTTAGCCATCATGTCACAGCCTGGCTTGAAAAGAAGAAATGCTGAAAACTCGTAGGCCAGAAATGAACAGCCTATTAAGATCTGAAAAGCTGTCATCCCCACTGAAAAGACTTGCGTCAGCCACTGAGGATATATTTTAAACCGCCTGTCCGCAAGAAAACTTTAATAATGCAGCCTTGCTCTAATGTCTTGTGAGAGGAGAGGCAATTTTACTTCTTCTATTAACCCAACGTGATTACAATGGCTTATTTCATGGAATATTAAGTTCAAATTCTGCTCCCTGGGAGGACAATAAAAAAAAGAGTGTGCTTATGACATTGCCCGAAATAGCCACAAGGACCGCAACTCCTTGGTGCTTTTAATGCATCCAAGCAGTAATCCACCTTAATTTGCTAATGGTTAAGTAAATTAGCAACAAAATAATAAAATACAAAAAGGTATCAACACAGGAGCAAAATGCTTTCCTCTAAAAAATATTAAAATAACAAAATGATGTTTTCATAAGGATTGCGGTGGCCTTTCAATCCTGTCCCTCCCCCAGCCACCCCCCCGCCAATTCAGGGGAAAAATAAACTCCTTGTGTCGGACGGGCTTTCGCCATGAGGCAATCATAAGCAAAGCGGTTTGTGCTGAGACCACAGCTGGGACGGCTTTGTGCAAATGGAACCGTTAATAACTGCCCGGGAGCGACAAACACTTTCAGAACTACCTGAACTATCCCTGTACGGACACCGGGAAAATGGCTTCCCCAAAAACGGGGGCGCCCGGCCGGGGGGCACGATCCTGCTGGCACCCGGCGCCTCCAGCCGGACCCTGTGCCCTGAGCTGGACCAAATGGCGCTGCCGATGCAGGAGCATCCCTGCGGGGATGCGTCCCCACCCCTGGGCCCGAGCACCCCCGCCCGCCCCTCCCTCCGGGCGCAGGCTATTTTGAAAGCGTTGGGTTTAAACACCATGTGCGAGTAACTCCAGCGATGTGAAGCAAGGTGGGTCACGTCCGCGGGGAACCCCCTGAAACCCCAGCGCCGGGGGACAAACGTGCGGGTCTGCCGGGGGCTCCTCTCCTCCGGCCCCCCAGGGAGGACCGGGAGGGATGCTCGTTCCCAGAACCGGGGGGCAGAAACCTGCCCCCTTCCTTAATGCACGTAGACAGGCCTGATCCTGCACTTAAAAATGAAGATCAGGTCGCCGGCGCCAGTAATTTCGGTCTTGACAGGGTACAGAAATGACAAAGCGGCGAAGGCGGCTGCCCGGCCATCTGCTCTGCCACCGGGTCCCGGGCAGCCACGCCGTAACCACGTCTCGCTCGGCACCGCGCGCTGCAGCCACGTCGCCCGTCCCGCCGGGAAAGGAGGGCGACGGCCTCGCGCACCCCAAACCCCGGCAGGAGGTATGGGCAGGAGAAAACCATCCCAAACAGGGCGTTTTCTTGTCAAACTGATGCAGGATGCAAACCCCATTACCCATTCCCCCTTCTGGCACTGCCTTCCTACAACTTTTTCTTTTTTTTTCCTCCCCCCCAATACGGAAAAGGAAATAATTTTTTCATTTAAAAGAATTAATTTATGCAAATAGCCAGTGAAATTATAAATAGCCACCATTAATTTCTTCTACCTAGTTCAACAATTCCAAAGCAAAAAGGTGAACTTAAATAAATACATTTAAAATCGCCTGCTGTGTAATAGTAAAGAGACTCCATAAAACTAGAACAATATTTATTTCTTCTTTTCGTAACAGCTCCCTGTTTTATTAGGCCCGTGTTCCACAGCGATCTGATAAGAAGGAGCGAGGCTAAATGGCAAATGGCAAACATCCCAAATCGCAACCTGATGTATTTCCACAGCCCTGACCTTCAGATAAAAATCGTGCAGAAATCTGCAAACCCACCAAATATGCAGCACCACATGCTTCAAGCATTTTCAGACACAACAGTCGGGGGCAAAAAAAAAAAAAAAAAAAGCAATAAGGGCGTTGCTATTTAAAGCCTTTAGCCTTCCCCTCCCGTAGAATTTCAGGATTATGCTCCTATACAGCACGAACGAGGGTGCACACAGAGAGGCACCATCAAACCGAAGGGTTTCTCACACCCACAGAGGATGCTGTGGGTTTAGAGCTGCCTATCTGTGAATATCAGGCAAACGCATTATATATAAAGAGTATAGCCCACTGCTATGTTATATGTATATTTAGGAAAATACTTCAAACAGCAAAAAATTTTGCACTGTGAAATTAGCTAAAATTATGACAACTGTAAGAAAAAAATTATACGGGCAAAATTTGGGTCTGGTGGAAGAATTCTTTGATGTCTGGATTCCAATTTAACCCCGACTGAGTTCTAAGAATCAAATGAACAAAGTATATCATACACCCCAAGTCTGCTTGTCAGTGCTAGTCATCATTTTTATTTTATTCTTTCCAGCCACACGTATTTACAAGACCCTGTTCTGACATTTCCTCCCTCCGCACTGGATACGGCCAGTTGCCAAACACATTTGCGACACAGTCCAACTCTGTATTTATTTATTCATTAAAACACAGGCATTAGTATCAATAAATATGTATAACAATATTTTCTTCACGTTGCCGTATAGATTCCTTCCACAGTCAGGTCTCTAGGTTGGGTGCTGGGTGGTAAACATATAAAAATATGTGCACAGCTATTTTTTAAATATTTTTAGTCAAAAGGCTGTGTCATAAATACTGCATCTGCACCTATATAAAAAATACACGGTGACTGGGGAGAGCGGTGCGTTTGCTAAATAAGACTATAGGTGAATAATAAAGCCCTGCTTAAATACACATTAATGTTTCCAGCATTAGTGCACCAAGTGCTGACTCTCGATGGCATGCATTAGGGAGCATCACCTTTATTTTATACAGGGGCACCAGCATGAAGTCGCTATGAACTGTACATATTACAGGCTGGTAAATAGCATAATCCCTGTCGTTTGTGTGTTTTGCATATAAAAATCACTTTTTCTTCAGGTACTGAACCACTTTATCCTATAAACCTGAAGCGAGCTTCAGGATTTTTGAAGCAGTTGTAAAACATTAATAATATATCTAGGTTGTTTAAAGAATATTTCCAAATAACATGAAATATTTAGTCCATCCCCCCCGTCCCCACCCTCAACACTACCACCACCATAAAAAGATAAGATTTATTATGAAACGTTTGAGGGATAATCAGCCATTTTTGGCCAATATCTTTTAATATTTATATACCTGACATAGCTGAATATAAATGATACATCATGATTTTCCATAGCGCGTGGAATTTATACAATTAACTGAGTGATCCAATGGCTTTAGGGCACACAAGGTGCAAACAACGTTACAGTGGTTTGCTGATTATTGTTATAAATCTTATAAACTATAAAGACATTAAGGTGCATTTTGTTTACACCATTTGTTTTCAAATATTATATGCAACAATATTATTTATCATTAAAAGAGTTACACTTTCCCAGTGTATTTATTTCACGAGCTGCATTTATAGAACTGTTTAAAAAATACAGCTTGCAAAATACAGGTCTGAAACAGGCAGTAAAATCTGATCATTTTCACGTTATTTCTAAAGACTATGTTTTTTCATTCTAAAATCGAGAAAACATTTAAACATTACCTATATCTGAAACGTCTGACTTAAAAACCGCCTAGGCTGAGCAATCCCTTTCACGGAGCGACCCCCTGCACCCCGTAAGCATGCACGCGCGCTCTTACGGAGCAGCGCATCCCTCCGGCCGCCTCCCCAGCAGCGCAGGGGTGCAGCCTGCTCCCCCGCAGCACGCTGCTTTGACACCGCTCCTCAGCCCTGTTTCACAAATCCAGACCACGTAGTTTGAAAAGCTTAATCTACAATTTCAGAGAGAAAAACGTTTACAAATAGGCAGCCCTGGATTTTAACTACGCATATGTCTTTTTCCTGGAAAGAGCTACATCCTCCGCCTCCCTGTTCCTAGCAGCTATAGACGCAGGAGTACTGAGCGTGTATACTTACAAATAAAAATTCCCCCAAATGTTCCCAAATGGGTAGAACGTCCTAGTATTGTTTCAATTATTTTCATTTGGGTTTGCACGGGTTTTGAAACGCCGTAGCCCCAGTACGTGAAATTTGAACCACACGGGTCCTGAGCGAGCCCTGGCAGCGCCGGGGTTGTCCACCCCTTAGCAAAAGGGACCCGAGCGCTGCAGCTGCTTATCAAATCAGTTTTATGTTTCTGAAATGAGTTCCTGCTGCTGAGCCTGAATTCATAGACAGTCAGGGGAGAAAAAATAGATTGATATAGCCCAAAACCAAACGCACCCAGGGTCCTGTCTCTTTGTGCACGTATGGAGACAGATGGGTGTATTTGTTTTATACCTCTGGAAACACGACGTGCCCAGTACATGTATGTGTGGGGATGGGGTAGAAAATCCCGCACGAACCCCGTCTTACCAAGCCACGCGTTCTGGCTGTAGTTTGTTTGCTTTACCAGAAGTAAACGAGGACTTTCCCTTTTTGCTGTCCTTTTTGCAGCACTGGCAATCGGGTTTCTGCCTGATATTCTCCCATTCAGGAGGCACATGCATCGCTCGCTGAACGCAACCCCATTTTTTTCCTAAATTCACGTTTTTTTCTTCAGCTAAGCCGATCGGAGAAATAAAAAAAGCAAGCACGATTTTGCTGTTTACTGTCCTTTTCCAACAGGAATATAGCACCAGCCCAGTGAGTTACCCAGAATTTGTTTTTCTCTTTAGTACTTACTGGCCTGCTTAATGGCTTCTTCCTAATGTACATAAAATATAGAAGCAGAGAACAAAAATGTGGAAACGCACAGAATT